>OX336391.1:247927021-249127021 GCA_946902985.2 Meconema thalassinum
AGAGATATAACTTACCTAAAAATGCATGTAAAGTGAATGGCCTTCTATTCGGAGCTCGTGGAACATCTTATAAGTTCGTCGTGGATATCCTCAAGAAGCTTGGCATCATCGAGAATGATCTTGAGAAGATCTGCTTGGGCGTATTGAGAGCATCACTCAACATGCTACATAACCATTTATATGGTATATCGTAATGACTTATGTACATGTACTGTAGAGCCAACAATGTACCTACACTGTATTCTGGATCTTTATGGTCTCCCGGAATGTCGGGCGGATGTCCTTCAGGAAATATATATAAGTACCGCCTTAGACTTGTGTGTGGTGATCGTGCAAACATCAGCGAGTTTGAACTAAGTGCGTTTGTTGCCATGGTGACTAGGTAACGGAACCGATGTACTGTGTTAATTTAACAATTCGAAGATCGTACATTGTATTGTTTATATACTTTGTTGTGTAAATTGGTTCCACGTAAGTGTTTTGTGTTAACGTTTCAATTTGTCTGCTAATATACAGTAGTTGTATTGCAAACCTCTAACTCATTTTAATCCTATTGTTATAGAACAAATGATATTCCTAATTCGCATTGAGCTGCTTTTCGTGTTGTCATTAATTAATCAAAATTTATAACAGATCTGGTTTCATTATTTTTAATATTTTTAGTATTTTGGACTGAAGCCCTGTACGCTGCGGAAACGCTATCCATAAATACATATGATCCAATGGATAAGTTGGAGTTCAAGGAAAGGAAAATACTACAAGAAAGTCTAGGTCACAAATTCCATATTAACGAAATCTCAAACATCAGCAATGGAACCCTGAATAGGAGAACCGAAAAGATTGCCGACACAATAAAGAAAAGAAGGATTGACTTCTATGGTCATATGCTAAGAATGGACCCCATAAATGATAACTAAAAGAATCCTTGGCCTTTTCCGCAATAAGAAAACCAAGCCGAACTGGTTTAAGGAGACAGAGAAGGACCTACGAGAGTCGTAAATTACAGAAGGGATGCTTGCAGATGGATCTGCAAAGAATGTTACCAAAGATAAAATGAAGAGGTTTCAGGAAAGGGTGAATACCAATCGACTATACAGAATATCTGAAGACGAGACGACGGCAAGATCTGAAAGCATGAAAAAATATTGGGAGTACAGGAAAACACGACCCAATAAACACTGATAGATCTTTGGTACCCCAAAGTGGGTGAAACAGTCAAGATAAACACAGAAAACATTCTTAGAAATTACTGAATCTCACTTCCTTAATTATACATTTAATTATTATTTGCTGAACTATTTCATTCAACGGTACAAAGAAAATTATTGTTTTATCTCTAAATAATCATGTAATTTCACTGACTTGTAACTGAAATAAACATTGCTGATGAAGGTCATAATATGACCGAAACCGGTTCTTTGGAACAACAATAATAATATTTATTGATAGAAGGTATATTATCATTGTTTCTCAAACTTAGTCAATAAGGGTCGTTTTCAAGACATGATTATTTACTTGCCTATACGTACACACAGTCTATAATGCTTAAACTACTGTCTTAATCACAGGTTCTCCCTGAGGTAACATGAGTTAGTCGTGCAACGTCAGCTACATTTTGGGGCCTGGTCAGATTGTCTAAAAGAATCTCCATCGATTATTTGGTAGAAACACCAAAATCCAAGACTATACAATGATGAAGCGTACTAAACAAAGTGTGTGTTGACCGAGAGGTAGCTCTAGATATAAAGGAAGCAATCAAGATACACTTAGCTAAAGTGGACAGCACAATAATTTAAACGATCACACATTCATGGAGAAATCACCCCTCATTACACTACTACAAACGAGGATAATCGCAACGATGCAGCCAAGCTAGATGAATAGTGAATAATGAGACATGTTATTGGATCAGAATGTGCGTTGTACCATATCCTCAATAAACCAAGACAGACATTAACAGCAGTATTAAAGGATCCGCTACATTCTCAATCGAGCAGCGCTTGTAGGGCTGATTAACTTATGCGTGGCCAGAATGAAAACTGACATTTAATAGTTGAATACTTCTAGTATACAGTAACATACACCAAATTAGGAGGCTCTAAATTTGGCAGCAGACATATTGTGCCCATCTACGATGGAGTGGTCTGGCGTGAATTCAAAGGGAGCGCGCTAATGACGTCAGCGAGCAGGTTCCGAGCTGTCAGCCCAGCAGAGTTTGAACGAGCCGCGTGTTTCACATGGTGCCAATGGAAGTTGAAAGGTATTATTCTTAAAAAGCTTGTGTTATACCAGCACTTCAGAATGAAGTTAGGAGTAATTCACCAGCTTATTCCTGGTGTTTTATTGGAATTTACCAACCTTCTCGATCTTTCTATGGATATAGGCAATGAGACGTAAGATCCAACATTACGTAATGCGAGTTCACAGATCGATATGTGCCCTTGGGACAGTATACAAGCCAGCCCTGGTAGAGGTCAGGTATCTCTCATATCTCACTCCGACACAGTCATCGAGTCTTCATAATAGTCCACGTGTGAGTGTCCACGACAGTGAAATACGCCGTTATTCTGAACGAGCGCTCCTTGGAGCTAGGCAACATATAAAACGCCACTATGCCCGAGTGGACATAGACTTTGTGCTACGTTTGTGGTAATATAACAGTGCTTCGAAACTTATAATATTCTCTGGTTGAACACTTCAACATATTCCAAGGTGTGTGAGTGACTTGTTACACAAGTATATGACTTTGTCTTGTGCTATTCCCACCATTTATATCAAACGTGAGAACTGGGACCACCACATTGAACATTTGCAAGTGAGAGTAGGCTACCCTACCAACATAATTTTTCACGGGGAATTATCAGTCCAGATTCCACCCTTGATTTATCCAAGACATTATCAACAGGAACTGTTACCTATGTCCTTATCCAGTCAGCCACTGGATTACATAAGTGAACTTCATTATTTGCAATGGGGCACGCTAGTATCATGACTTGTATGTATGAAGAACAGCCCCATGATAGAACAATTTCACTGCCCCAGTTAGTGAATATGGTTGGCAGCTAAGGCGGCGGAATGTGAGGAGATCATGCCAGAATGACCCCTTAGGAACGAGGAGCAGGGCCATCTGCGGCATATTTCTGTGATGGCAGGAGAGCGGCGCGGTATAAGCATGTCCCATGTCCAGCGTGTTGTATTCTCAGATCCGTGGTGCCTGGATTTGGTCTGCGACGAGGGAGTTGAATGCTTCAACATGTCCCATGTCCAGCATTTTAGGATTCTCAGATCCGTGGTGCTTGGGTTCAATCTGCACCGAGGGAGGTCAACTCGCCACAGAAAACATGATACCGTAGACTTCCGAAAAGCCTGAATAACTTCTCGAGCCATGAATTTTCCCCCATTCCGATAAAACCAATTCACTTTCTCTATTATTAAGAGCGCATTTATATTTAAATGATTACACATTTTTAGGAATAATTTTCCTTGCAGTTCAGTAGACTTGTCGCTAGGTGCATCCTAAAAATTACGTTTTCCATATTGCAGTAATGTGCCCAACTCTAGGAATGGGTATTCCAAGATTCAGACACCTAGATATCAAGGGAAAGGCTACAGCCGCTTTTGAAAGTTGAGATATTTGAATATCGCGCTACATTGCTTCCAGAAGCAATTGGAAAGAATATACCGGTAAGAGCATGTCAAGTGACGTAGCGAGTAATAGCAGAGGTCGAGGCTATTTATTGATTAAATAGTTAGCCATGGAGTAGAGACTTGAGACTTGGATCAGATTATTGGCACGGCCAAATGAAAGAGAATGCACTTAGTATCAAGTAAATCGGACCAGGGATACCAGAGATATGAGGATTTCCAGATTTCAGCTGATGCGGCGTGACCCTGACAGTTTTGAATAAAAGCCGGCTGGCTCAGGCATCAATAGCTCACTTCGACACAAGCACTTGCCTAGCAAGGTGCTACTACGCTGAGCCTAGGCGCATGGTTGCCGGATCTACGCAGAAGTTATTTTCAAAGTTGTGATAGTCACAAAAGTGCTGCGCTACGAGTGGAACTTAGTAAGTTTCCGGCAGGGAGAATCACTAGGGTGATTGATATTTTTCTACAGACACTGGTGAAATATTTTTATTTTCACATGGACATATGCTAGACTTTGTCTAGAATTAGTACTTTGTCACAGTCCAGTAATAACCTAATACTTGGATAATTAAGTCCATTTTAGTCAGTTTTCATATTTGTAACTTAATAACCACTTCGATCTATCAGTACATTGAAGACCAGTCTATCACGGAGGTGTTCATTAGTCTACGCAGGGAAACTACATGTTGCTTCGCGCATGGTAGATGGTGTGAAGCCATGCCCAGGGAACGATCTTCAGAACAGCCGTTGATTGGTTTAGACTGTCAGTGTTTTCTTGTACTGAATTTATTACCGTGAGTTATGTTACAACTGACATATCTGAGAATAGATCACTTAGATCTGACCCCATTTAAGCAAACTGTTATGGAGTTAACAGAAGCCAATATTAAAATGGATCAACAGTTACTTCAAACGTCAAGAGATATTACCACTATGTCTTGTTAGACGGATTGTGGGTATATAATGGCGGCCGATACAAGGATTATACGTGCTTGTCCGATAGGGCATGTTTATGGATAAATCTGGTACAGACCAGGTTCGCTACGCTTCAAGACCATCAAGAAATGTAAGCTACATTTGACTTTATATTATGCCTAGCTAATTGGAACAAACTATTTTTCGGCAGATGACCAACACATTTATTCTTCTTCGTATTTAAATCTTGCAATGATTTACGCAAGACATATTAGAGTTATTCTGAGTATTTTCAGCACTCAGAACAGTTTAGGATCGATGACCGAGCATATCGAGCATTTATTTGAATATTTCATATTTTTGGGAAATCACGGTAATCAGCCGATGTAACTGTAAAAGTTAATAATTATTTTTGTTGAGGAATGGATATTTTTTCCATATTCGAAGGTTCGAACATGTGGATTCTCACATAATGAGATGATGATTAAATATATTTAAAATAATATAACTAATAATAATAATAATAATCCACTAATAATAATAATAATGATTTTCATAACTTTTCTAAATAATTCTTGGATATTATATTTTCTAATAATCACATGTATTGAGAGAGAGCCTATGAAGTAGTTTAATCATTTCTAGTTTGGAACAGGAGATTTTCCGAAGGAGAGTGGTTAGCGCAAGCCCGCATTCAACCAACATTTCAGTTCTGGTT
This sequence comes from Meconema thalassinum, assembly GCA_946902985.2. Taxonomy (NCBI): domain Eukaryota; kingdom Metazoa; phylum Arthropoda; class Insecta; order Orthoptera; family Tettigoniidae; genus Meconema; species Meconema thalassinum. Next base: position 247,932,303 of record OX336391.1, read on the forward strand.
GAACAGTTGATATTTGCAATGAGCAAAGTATATTTTTCAGATAACACGGAGAGGCATGAAACGGGAAGCAAATGATATTTGTATCAAATAGGATATTTTTGTATTTATATAAAATCATGACGTAAATACACATTCGAAAGTGAAATAAAGATTTTCATAAGTATGGTAAATTCACGGGTTGAACTGAATGGTAAAATAAAATAAACTTGTAAGTTTATTAATCTTCCAGTGTTGATAACAAGCAGAGGCTTGATTTATTGTATACATTTTGGGAAGAAAATTTATGTGTGTGGACTAGTTGAAATGCCATTCCCAGGTGCGCATGTTTAAGTCGCAGGAATGAGGAGGTTTTTTCGAGCATCAATCAAATAGCAGGTTCGATGGCTCAGGTTTATAGGAGTATTGGAACTACACATTTCGTCGTATGAATGACCCGAAGGTTATTTCTTAGAAACCATCAGTTCTTATTTCAACCTTGTTTACGGATTCCATTTAGACTTTGATTTTGCTAGAACCCGGTTTTGTCATGATAGTAGTTTATTCTTCTTCAGAGGAAGACCTTTGCCGTTGTTGCTGTAATATTGTGTTCTTACAGAAATAATAGAATGGGCCACTGCCAATTAAAAATAATTCTATAACCACGAATAATTTGAAGGATGTTTTCAATCCTAGTGCCATGAACTAAATGAATTTATTATGAAGCTACAATTCTTATTTCCGCATTCTGTCGAAGAATTGCAAGTTGTGAAAATTACTAAAATGGCCATGAATATAAATATTTTTCATAATAATGATTCCAAGTGGAAAGTCAAATAGTTGAATGGTTCAACAAATTATTGATCAAGTTGATGATTCAGAAATCATATATTTTGTTAGGAACTTGAAGTTCATAATCGAGTCACTTCTCGAAATGTTTAATGTCAGAAGAACAATTAATTTTGGTTGTGCTTCGCACAGTTCTTCGATGCTATGCTCAAGGTCAAATACTTTTCAGATGTTATTAATATGTGTAAATAATTTGTGTTGATTCAGAAATAATATTTTTGAACAATATTTTTTGAAACTGGAAAAATAAGTGAAAGTTAAAAATTCTATGAACATTTATTCTACGAGTGTTAATATTATATAAAAATTCAAACAGTGAACTACGATATTTCCAGTAAAGACAATTAAATTTGAACTGGATTTAATCACAAATAAATGAATATAATTTTGGAACACAGTCTACAGGACTAATAATCAGACTTGTGTTTCCAAAGATAATTGTCAAATGTGTTTGGAAAAATTCTGTACATTGTGTAAATAGGAGTGTGGGTCGCCACACGTGAGTGATGCTGCTTTGAGCATTTTTGCAATCAATTTTAAATTCAAAATAAAATGAGATAATTTTACATGATGTGTTATGCCCAGTTGAATCTCCTTCTATCCTTATTGTTGCATTGAGCCAAAAATCAGTAAAGCATTTTTTTTCATTTGATGTCGTTTTTGCGATTTGCTTTAACCCATCTGGCGCCCCGGGATATTTTGACTCTCGCGCTGACTGATTATTGGTAAAATGCATATGTGGTCATGCGGACTCCGGTCTAAACGGGCACATAAAATAAGATAGAGAGAGAAATGGCTTCGAACGTGGGGCCCGAGTTAGACATGGTCAATCGCATGCCGATTTAAATTGTGATAATTTTATATAAATATTTTGGGAGTTGAGAGATGTATGGTTTGGATGAATAAATTTGTAGGAAACCCAATTAGTGGGGAAAATTAGAAATTTAACTGGATTAATAATTAGAATGGGTTTGATTATTTTTTATAATGGCTTAACCATTAGGGCGTCAAGTAAATTCAGTAGTAAACGTTCGATGACTGGACATACGCATTATTAGAATCCAGGTGGAGGATATTTGAGAACTTACATATTTTTCTTGTGATATAGTGGTAAATGTAATTCGTAAAAGTAGAGAATTTTGTTTTTCCGTCACGTTGACATTAGGACAAATCTCATTTTATTAGAGTGTTCCAATTAGCTATTCATATTTCTTGTTCTAGTTATAAGCTTGTGTTTGCCAATATTGTATACCCCTAAGTTTTGAATAATAATTGAAAATTATGGAAGAGATGATGAGGATGATGAGGAGTTTGGAAGAGAGTTCCAAAGAAGCTGGACTGCGTGTAGCAGCCATTATGAAAGAAAATACAGAGGCTCTGGAAAAGAAACTTAAAGAAAATTCTGATTCTTTAGAAAATAAACTTAAAGAAAGTTTAAATGATAAACTTAAGGAAAAATTCTGATTCTTTAGAAAATAAACTTAAAGAAAGTTTAACTGATAAACTTAAGGAAAATTCTGATTCTTTAGAAAATAAACTTAAAGAAAATTCTGATTCTTTAGAAAATAAACTTAAAGAAAGTTTAAACGATAAACTTAAAGAAAATTCTGATTCTTTGGAAAATAAACTTAAAGAAAATTCTGATTCTTTGGAAAATAAACTTAAGAAAATTGTGTTTCTTTAGAAAGCAGGTTAAAAGGTAACTTGAAAGAAAATTTAAATAGTAAATTTAATTCTATGGAGAATAAATTTAAAGAGAATTCTGAAATTTTGAAAATGTCACTTGAGAGTAAAATGACTAAATTAAGCGAAAAAACACATGAGCTCGAAACTTCATTAGCTACTAACGCAAGTTTAATGGACGATAAATTTCGCGATGCCGATCTAAGATCCCAAAGCTTAGCTGATAGGATAGAACATGGTCTTAGGAAAGTTGGTGAAGACATGATCAACTGGAAGTCAGAGTGAAGAAAGAGAGTAATGAGATGGGAATTCTAGTTGTTCAACGGTTGACAGAACAATTCAAAGAACTTGTAATGGGAGAAATAAGAGAAGGTGTGATTAATGAATTACAAACTGAAATTAAAACCACAGTCGTCAATGAAATTAAAGACACACTCAAGCTGGAGAACCAAGAAGGAATCAAGGAAATTAGGGAATCTTTATCATCCCATATTCAAGTAATTTCCAAAGATATCCAAGCAACTCAGAAGGACATATCAGATATGACAGGGTCATTGAAAAGTCACGAGGCTGTTATGAACCAGGTATCCACTGATGTCAAGGAGAATTGTAAAGAAACTGAAGCAATTAAAAAAATGGCAGAAGAAAACCAAAAGGAACTTGAGGCTATGAAAACCCAAATCAAGGACGAGAAACAGTCTGACCATCTGTTGAAAATGCCAAGTGTAAGGGGAAAAGAACAGATACAGATAAATCTAGGAGCAGCTAGAGAAACTGATATTCAAAGACAGGATGAGGTCAGGACAGTATTTCAATCCAACCCCATAACTGTATTCAAGAATGTAGAGGATAAGCCTTTTAAATTTTCAGGGCGAGATTCTGTGACACCCGTGGAATTTTTGAGAGAAGCAGGTGATTACCTGAAAGATTCCAAGATCCCTAAGGAAAGACAGATCCGAGCGATAGGGACATTTTTGGAAGGTCCTGCACTTCTTTGGTTTAGAGCTTTTAGATCCGCTCTAACCACTTTTGAGGAGTTTTCTCGTGGGTTATTAAAAACGTTTTGGTCCCCGGAAACCCAACAGCAAGTCAGAGCAGAATTATATTCGAAGAGATTCTCGACGTCACAACCTACTCGATACTCTACGTACTTTTCTGGACAGCTTTCTAAACTACAACATTTAGATCCGCCGATGCCAGATAACGAATTAATTACTGCATTAATACGTCAGTTTCCAGCAGACGTCCAAAGGACTTTGATCGCTGCTGACATCTATAATATGGAGCAATTTGACGAGGTATTACAGAAGCTGGATCATACGAACGCTCAATTCTTCCATCAGAAGGGAGGAAAGAATAACAACGCTGTGTATGCTGTTATGGCCGATAGTTATTCCCAAACACCTCGAGAGATTCGAGAGGGGCGAGAAGAGAAAACGCCGAGGGAAGAGCCCGATAAAAGAGGATGGAATCAGTACATTAACAGATACAGTTACAAGCCTTATGCAAGACCGGATGGTGGTAATCGATATAATACTCGATGGAGAAGGCCAAGGGATAACCAAGGAAGGTACCAGGAAAGAAGATGCTATGGTAGAAACAACTACAATAACTGAGGGAATGTGGTTACTCGTCAGTCCAATGAAGAGTTCAACAAGGAGACGAGGAAGAACTTAGAAGCAAGACAACAAGATAACTTGCAGTTTTTGGAGCAGAAGCACAATGAACCAGGTCCATCGGGAACACAACAATCCCGGGGGAATGGAAACGAGAAAAAGAAAACTTCGAATTCACAGTAGAAGAGAGAATTTTAAACACTTTCACTTCCAGAATTATTAAATGGCAAGCAGAGGATAATGACTTAATTCAACAGAATGACGAACGGAAAGAAATGGGTACAAGAATTAGAATGCCAATCATATCATGCGAAGTATTCGGTATGCCTGTCGATACTTTGATTGATACTGGGGCTAATCTTTGTCTTGTAAGTGAGAAGCTTTATATTCTGTGGAAGCTCAAAGAGAATTTAGAGGAGATTCCAGTATCAGGAATTAAGATCCAAGGAATAATACCCAACAGAATATCTCTGTGTAAAACGCAATTATACTTATGTATTACTATTGGAGGACATGATTTCCGACATGTGTTTGTAGTAATGAAGGACATGGCTTTTGACATGATATTGGGAGCGTATTTCATTCAGAAATATCAACCAGTGATAGACATGAAGACAGAGGCGATCAGATTCAAGAATACCGAAGAGATTAACTTCGAGGGAAAAGAAGAGGAAGACATCGAGGGAGATGCTCAATGGTCTCTGATTTTTCATGAAGCTGAAGGAAGAGAAGTCTACACTGAGGAGGAGTCCCCAGAGCTAGGGAAAATTTTAGAAGAGTATCACGATATTTTTGATATTAAACCTGGTGAAATTGAAGATTTTGAATATTGTGGAAGTAAACAACAATGGAAGCTATGAAGTCGCTAATACACGAACTGGTAACATCGTGGGAACTAATAATGCATCGAATTTGAAGATTTATTATTCAAGAACCAGATGATTTAATGTGTAGATAGGAAAAATAAAAATTTTTCAATGTTTATTTTTTGCTAGGTGTGGGGTGGATGTGCCCAACTCTAGGAATGGGTATTCCAAGATTCAGACACCTAGATATCAAGGGAAAGGCTACAGCCGCTTTTGAAAGTTGAGTTATTTGAATATCGCGCTACATTGCTTCCAGAAGCAATTGGAAAGAATATACCGCTAAGAGCATGTCAAGTGACGTAGCGAGTAATAGCAGAGGTCGAGGCTATTTATTGATTAAATAGTTAGCCATGGAGTAGAGACTTGAGACTTGGATCAGATTACTGGCACGGCCAAATGAAAGAGAATGCACTTAGTATCAAGTAAATCGGACCAGGGATACCAGAGATATGAGGATTTCCAGATTTCAGCTGATGCGGCGTGACCCTGACAGTTTTCAATAAAAGCCGGCTGGCTCAGGCATCAATAGCTCACTTCGACACAAGCACTTGCCTAGCAAGGTGCTACTACGCTGAGCCTAGGCGCATGGTTGCCGGATCTACGCAGAAGTTCTTTTCAAAGTTGTGTTAGTCACAAAAGTGCTGCGCTACGAGTGGAACTTAGTAAGTTTCCGGCAGGGAGAATCACTAAGCTGATTGATATTTTTCTACAGACACTGGTGAAATATTTTTATTTTCACATGGACATATGCTAGACTTTGTCTAGAATTAGTACTTTGTCACAGTCCAGTAATAACCTAATACTTGGATAATTAAGTCCATTTTAGTCAGTTTTCATATTTGTAACTTAATAACCACTTCGATCTATCAGTACATTGAAGACCAGTCTATCACGGTGGTGTTCATTAGTCTACGCAGGGAAACTACATGTTGCTTCGCGCATGGTAGATGGTGTGAAGCCATGCCCAGGGAACGATCTTCAGAACAGCCGTTGATTGGTTTAGACTGTCAGTGTTTTCTTGTACTGAAAATATTACCGTGAGTTATGTTACAACTGACATATCTGAGAATAGATCACTTAGATCTGACCCCATTTAAGCAAACTGTTATGGAGTTAACAGAAGCCAATATTAAAATGGATCAACAATTACTTCAAATGTCAAGAGATATTACCACTATGTCTTGTTAGACGGATTGTGGGTATATAATGGCGGCCGATACAAGGATTATACGTGCTTGTCCGATAGGGCATGTTTATGGATAAATCTGGTACAGACCAGGTTCGCTACGCTTCAAGACCATCAAGAAATGTAAGCTACATTTGACTTTATATTATGCCTAGCTAATTGGAACAAACTATTTTTCGGCAGATGACCAACACATTTATTTTTCTTCGTATTTAAATCTTGCAATGATTTACGCAAGACATATTAGAGTTATTCTGAGTATTTTCAGCACTCAGAACAGTTTAGGATCGATGACCGAGCATATCGAGCATTTATTTGAATATTTCATATTTTTGGGAAATCACGGTAATCAGCCGATGTAACTGTAAAAGTAATAATTATTTTTGTTGAGGAATGGATATTTTTTCCATATTCGAAGGTTCGAACATGTGGATTCTCACATAATGAGATGATGATTAAATATATTTAAAATAATATAACTAATAATAATAATAATAATCCACTAATAATAATACTAATGATTTTCATAACTTTTCGAAATAATTCTTGGATATTATATTTTCTAATAATCACATGTATTGAGAGAGAGCCTATGAAGTAGTTTAATCATTTCTAGTTTGGAACAGGAGATTTTCCGAAGGAGAGTGGTTAGCGCAAGCCTGCTTTCAACCAACATTTCAGTTCTGGTTGAACAGTTGATATTTGCAATGAGCAAAGTATATTTTTCAGATAACACGGAGAGGCATGAAACGGGAAGCAAATGATATTTGTATCAAATAGGATATTTTTGTATTTATATAAAATCATGACGTAAATACACATTCGAAAGTGAAATAAAGATTTTCATAAGTATGGTAAATTCTCGGGTTGAAGTGAATGGTAAAATAAAATAAACTTGTAAGTTTATTAATCTTCCAGTGTTGATAACAAGCAGAGGCTTGATTTATTGTATAAATTTTGGGAAGAAAATTTATGTGTGTGGAGTAGTTGAAATGCCATTCCCAGGTGCGCATGTTTAAGTCGCAAGAATGAGGAGGTTTTTTCGAGCATCAATCAAATAGCAGGTTCGATGGCTCAGGTTTATAGGAGTATTGGAACTACACATTTCGTCGTATGAATGACCCGAAGGTTATTTCTTAGAAACCATCAGTTCTTATTTCAACCTTGTTTACGGATTCCATTTAGACTTTGATTTTGCTAGAACCCGGTTTTGTCATGATAGTAGTTTATTCTTCTTCAGAGGAAAACCTTTGCCGTTGTTGTTGTAATATTGTGTTCTTACACAAATAATAGAATGGACCACTGCCAATTAAAAATAATTCTATAACCACGAATAATTTGAAGGATGTTTTCAATCCTAGTGCCATGAACTAAATGAATTTATTATGAAGCTACAATTCTTATTTCCGCATTCTGTCGAAGAATTGCAAGTTGTGAAAATTACTAAAATGGCCATGAATATAAATATTGTTCATAATAATGATACCAAGTGGAAAGTCAAATAGTTGAATGGTTCAACAAATTATTGATCAAGTTGATGATTCAGAAATCATATATTTTGTTAGGAACTTGAAGTTCATAATCGAGTCACTTCTCGAAATGTTTAATGTCAGAAGAACAATTAATTTTGGTTGTGCTTCGCACAGTTCTTCGATGCTATGCTCAAGGTCAAATACTTTTCAGATGTTATTAATATGTGTAAATAATTTGTGTTGATTCAGAAATAATATTTTTTGACAATATATTTTTGAAACTGGAAAAATAAGTGAAAGTTAAAAATTCTATGAACATTTATTCTACGAGTGTTAATATTATATAAAAATTCAAACAGTGAACTACGATATTTCCAGTAAAGACAATTAAATTTGAACTGGATTTAATCACAAATAAATGAATATAATTTTGGAACACAGTCTACAGAACTAATAATCAGACTTGTGTTTCCAAAGATAATTGTAAAATGTGTTTGGAAAAATTCTGTACATTGTGTAAATAGGAGTGTGGGTCGCCACACATGAGTGATGCTGCTTTGAGCATTTTTGCTATCAATTTTAAATTCAAAATAAAATGAGATAATTTTACATGATGTGTTATGCACAGTTGAATCTCCTTCTATCCTTATTGTTGCATTGAGCCAAAAATCAGTAAAGCATTTTTTTCATTTGATGTCGTTTTTGCGATTTGCTTTAACCCATCTGGCGCCCCGGGATATTTTGACTCTCGCGCTGACTGATTATTGGTAAAATGCATATGTGGTCATGCGGACTCCGGTCTAAACGGGCAAATAAAATAAGATAGAGAGAGAAATGGCTTCGAACGTGGGGCCCGAGTTAGACATGGTCAATCGCATGCCGATTTAAATTGTGATAATTTTATATAAATATTTTGGGAGTTGAGAGATGTCTGGTTTGGATGAATAAATTAGTAGGAAACCCAATTAGTGGAGAAAATTAAAAATTTAACTGGATTAATAATTAGAATGGGTTTGATTATTTTTATAATGGCTTAACCATTAGGGCGTCAAGTAAATTCAGTAGTAAACGTTCGATGACTGGACATACGCATTATTAGAATCCAGGTGGAGGATATTTGAGAACTTGCATATTTTTCTTGTGATATTTTGGTAAATGTAATTCGTAAAAGTAGAGAATTTTGTTTTTCCGTCACGTTGACATTAGGACAAATCTCATTTTATTAGAGTGTTTCAATTACCTATTCATATTTCTTGTTCTAGTTATAAGCTTGTGTTTGCCAATATGGTATACCCCTATGTTTTGAATAATAATTGAAAATTATGGAAGAGATGATGAGGATGATGAGGAGTTTGGAAGATAGTTCCAAAGAAGCTGGACTGCGTGTAGCAGCCATTATGAAAGAAAATACAGAGGCTTTGGAAAAGAAACTTAAAGAAAATTCTGATTCTTTAGAAAATAAACTTAAAGAAAATTTAAATGATAAACTTAAGGAAAAATCTGATTCTTTAGAAAATAAACTTAAAGAAAATTCTGATTCTTTAGAAAATAAACTTAAAGAAAGTTTAAACGATAAACTTAAAGAAAATTCTGATTCTTTGGAAAATAAACTTAAAGAAAATTCTGATTCTTTGGAAAATAAACTTAAAGAAAATTCTGATTTTTTAGAAAGCAGGTTAAAAGGTAACTTGAAAGAAAATTTAAATAGTAAATTTAATTCTATGGAGAATAAATTTAAAGAGAATTCTGAAATTTTTTAAAATATCACTCGAGAATAAAATGACTAAATTATGCGAAAAAACACATGAGCTCGAAACTTCATTAGCTACTAACGCAAGTTTAATGGACGATAAATTTCGCGATGCCGATCTAAGATCCCAAAGCTTAGCTGATAGGATAGAACATGGTCTTAGGAAAGTTGGTGAAGACATGATCAACTGGAAGTCAGAGTGAAGAAAGAGAGTAATGAGATGGGAATTCTAGTTGTTCAACGGTTGACAGAACAATTCAAAGAACTTGTAATGGGAGAAATAAGAGAAGGTGTGATTAATGAATTACAAACTGAAATTAAAACCACAGTCGTCAATGAAATTTAAGACACACTCAAGCTGGAGAACCAAGAAGGAATCAAGGAAATTAGGGAATCTTTATCATCCCATATTCAAGTAATTTCCAAAGATATCCAAGCAACTCAGAAGGACATATCAGATATGACAGGGTCATTGAAAAGTCACGAGGCTGTTATGAATCAGGTATCCACTGATGTCAAGGAGAATTGTAAAGAAACTGAAGCAATTAAAAAAATGGCAGAAGAAAACCAAAAGGAACTTGAGGCTATGAAAACCCAAATCAAGGACGAGAAACAGTCTGACCATCTGTTGGAAATGCCAAGTGTAAGGGGAAAAGAACAGATACAGATAAATCTAGGAGCAGCTAGAGAAACTGATAGTCAAAGACAGGATGAGGTCAGGACAGTATTTCAATCCAACCCCATAACTGTATTCAAGAATGTAGAGGATAAGCCTTCTAAATTTTCAGGGCGAGATTCTGTGACACCCGTGGAATTTTTGAGAGAAGCAGGTGATTACCTGAAAGATTCCAAGATCCCTAAGGAAAGACAGATCCGAGTGATAGGGACATTTTTGGAAGGTCCTGCACTTCTTTGGTTTAGAGCTTTTAGATCCACTCTAACCACTTTTGAGGAGTTTTCTCGTGGGTTATTAAAAACGTCTTGGTCCCCGGAAACCCAACAGCAAGTCAGAGCAGAATTATATTCGAAGAGATTCTCGACGTCACAACCTACTCGATACTCTACGTACTTTTCTGGACAGCTTTCTAAACTACAACATTTAGATCCGCCGATGCCAGATAACGAATTAATTACTGCATTAATACGTCAGTTTCCAGCAGACGTCCAAAGGACTTTGATCGCTGCTGACATCTATATTATGGAGCAATTTGACGAGGTATTACAGAAGCTGGGTCATACGAACGCTCAATTCTTCCATCAGAAGGGAGGAAAGAATAACAACGCTGTGTATGCTGTTATGGCCGACAGTTATTCCCAAACATCTCGAGAGATTCGAGAGGGGCGAGAAGAGAAAACACCGAGGGAAGAGCCCGATAAAAGAGGATGGAATCAGTACAGTAACAGATACAGTTACAAGCCTTATGCAAGACCGGATGGTGGTAATCGATATAATACTCGATGGAGAAGGCCAAGGGATAACCAAGGAAGGTACCAGGAAAGAAGATACTATGGTAGAATCAACTACAATAACAGAGGGAATGTGGATACTCGTCAGTCCAATGAAGAGTTCAACAAGGAGACGAGGAAGAACTTAGAAGCAAGACACCAAGATAACTTGCAGTTTTTGGAGCAGAAGCACAATGAACCAGGTCCATCGGGAACACAACAATCCCGGGGGAATGGAAACGAAAAAAAGAAACCTTCGAATTCACAGTAGAAGATAGAATTTTAAACACTTTCACTTCCAGAATTATTAAATGGCAAGCAGAGGATAATGACTTAATTCAACAGAATGACGAACGGAAAGAAATGGGTACAAGAATTAGAATGCCAATCATATCATGCGAAGTATTCGGTATGCCTGTCGATACTTTGATTGATACTGGGGCTATGCTTTGTCTTGTAAGCGAGAAGCTTTATATTCTGTGGAAGCTCAAAGAGAATTTAGAGGAGATTCCAGTATCAGGAATTAAGATCCAAGGAATAATACCCAACAGAATATCTCTGTGTAAAACGCAATTATACTTATATAGTACTATTGGAGGACATGATTTCCGACATGTGTTTGTAGTAATGAAGGACATGGCTTTTGACATGATATTGGGAGCGGATTTCATTCAGAAATATCAAGCAGTGATAGACATGAAGACAGAGACGATCAGATTCAAGAATACCGAAGAGATTAACTTCGAGGGAAAAGAAGAGGAAGACATCGAGGGAGATGCTCAATGGTCTCTGATTTTTCATGAAGCTGAAGGAAGAGAAGTCTACACTGAGGAGGAGTCCCCAGAGCTAGGGAAAATTTTAGAAGAGTATCACGATATTTTTGATATTAAATCTGGTGAAATTGAAGATTTTGAATATTGTGGAAGTAAACAACAATGGAAGCTATGAAGTCGCTAATACACGAACTGGTAACATCGTGGGAACTTATAATGCATCGAATTTGAAGATTTATTATTCAAGAACCAGATGATTTAATGTGTAGATAGGAAAAATAAAAAATTTTCAATGTTTATTTTTTGCTAGGTGTGGGGTGGATGTGCCCAACTCTAGGAATGGGTATTCCAAGATTCAGACACCTAGATATCAAGGGAAAGGCTACAGCCGCTTTTGAAAGTTGAGATATTTGAATATCGCGCTACATTGCTTCCAGAAGCAATTGGAAAGAATATACCGCTAAGAGCATGTCAAGTGACGTAGCGAGTAATAACAGAGGTCGAGGCTATTTATTGATTAAATAGTTAGCCATGGAGTAGAGACTTGAGACTTGGATCAGATTACTGGCACGGCCAAATGAAAGAGAATACACTTAGTATCAAGTAAATCGGACCAGGGATACCAGAGATATGAGGATTTCCAGATTTCTGCTGATGCGGCGTGACCCTGACAGTTTTGAATAAAAGCCGGCTGGCTCAGGCATCAATAGCTCACTTCGACACAAGCACGTGCCTAGCAAGGTGCTACTACGCTGAGCCAAGGCGCATGGTTGTCGGATCTACGCAGAAGTTATTTTCAAAGTTGTGATAGTCACAAAAGTGCTGCGCTACGAGTGGAACTTAGTAAGTTTCCGGCAGGGAGAATCACTAAGGTGATTGATATTTTTCTACAGACACTGGTGAAATATTTTTATTTTCACATGGACATATGCTAGACTTTGTCTAGGATTAGTACTTTGTCACAGTCCAGTAATAACCTAATACTTGGATAATTAAGTCCATTTTAGTCAGTTTTCATATTTGTAACTTAATAACCACTTCGATCTATCAGTACATTCAAGACCGGTCTATCACGGTGGTGTTCATTAGTCTACGCAGGGAAACTACATGTTGCTTCGCGCATGGTAGATGGTGTGAAGCCATGCCCAGGGAACGATCTTCAGAACAGCCGTTGATTGGTTTAGACTGTCAGTGTTTTCTTGTACTGAATTTATTACCGTGAGTTATGTTACAACTGACATATCTGAGAATAGATCACTTAGATCTGACCCCATTTAAGCAAATTGTTTTATGGAGTTAACAGAAGCCAATATTAAGATGGATCAACAGTTACTTCAAACGTCAAGAGATATTACCACTATGTCTTGTTAGACGGATTGTGGGTATATAATGGCGGCCGATACAAGGATTATACGTGCTTGTCCGATAGGGCATGTTTATGGATAAATCTGGTACAGACCAGGTTCGCTACGCTTCAAGACCATCAAGAAATGTCAGCTACATTTGACTTTATATTATGCCTAGCTAATTGGAACAAACTATTTTTCGGCAGATGACCAACACATTTATTTTTCTTCGTATTTAAATCTTGCAATGATTTACGCAAGACATATTAGAGTTATTCTGAGTATTTTCAGCACTCAGAACAGTTTAGGATCGATGACCGAGCATATCGAGCATTTATTTGAATATTTCATATTTTTGGGAAATCACGGTAATCAGCCGATGTAACTGTAAAAGTTAATAATTATTTTTGTTGAGGAATGGATATTTTTTCCATATTCGAAGGTTCGAACATGTGGATTCTCACATAATGAGATGATGATTAAATATATTTAAAATAATATAACTAATAATAATAATAATAATCCACTAATAATAATAATAATGATTTTCATAACTTTTCGAAATAATTCTTGGATATTATATTTTCTAATAATCACATGTATTGAGAGAGAGAGCCTATGAAGTAGTTTAATCATTTCTAGTTTGGAACAGGAGATTTTCCGAAGGAGAGTGGTTAGCGCAAGCCCGCATTCAACCAACATTTCAGTTCTGGTTGAACAGTTGATATTTGCAATGAGCAAAGTATATTTTTCAGATAACACGGAGAGGCATGAAACGGGAAGCAAATGATATTTGTATCAAATAGGATATTTTTGTATTTATATAAAATCATGACGTAAATACACATTCGAAAGTGAAATAAAGATTTTCATAAGTATGGTAAATTCACGGGTTGAACTGAATGGTAAAATAAAATAAACTTGTAAGTTTATTAATCTTCCAGTGTTGATAACAAGCAGAGGCTTGATTTATTGTATAAATTTTGGGAAGAAAATTTATGTGTGTGGAGTAGTTGAAATGCCATTCCCAGGTGCGCATGTTTAAGTCGCAGGAATGAGGAGGTTTTTTCGAGCATCAATCAAATAGCAGGTTCGATGGCTCAGGTTTATAGGAGTATTGGAACTACACATTTCGTCGTATGAATGACCCGAAGGTTATTTCTTAGAAACCATCAGTTCTTATTTCAACCTTGTTTACGGATTCCATTTAGACTTTGATTTTGCTAGAACCCGGTTTTGTCATGATAGTAGTTTATTCTTCTTCAGAGGAAGACCTTTGCCGTTGTTGTTGTAATATTGTGTTCTTACACAAATAATAGAATGGGCCACTGCCAATTAAAAATAATTCTATAACCACGAATAATTTGAAGGATGTTTTCAATCCTAGTGCCATGAACTAAATGAATTTATTATGAAGCTACAATTCTTATTTCCGCATTCTGTCGAAGAGTTGCAAGTTGTGAAAATTACTAAAATGGCCATGAATATAAATATTTTTCATAATAATGATTCCAAGTGGAAAGTCAAATAGTTGAATGGTTCAACAATTTATTGATCAAGTTGATGATTCAGAAATCATATATTTTGTTAGGAACTTGAAGTTCATAATCGAGTCACTTCTCGAAATGTTTAATGTCAGAAGAACAATTAATTTTGGTTGTGCTTCGCACAGTTCTTCGATGCTATGCTCAAGGTCAAATACTTTTCAGATGTTATTAATATGTGTAAATAATTTGTGTTGATTCAGAAATAATATTTTTTGACAATATATTTTTGAAACTGGAAAAATAAGTGAAAGTTAAAAATTCTATGAACATTTATTCTACGAGTGTTAATATTATATAAAAATTCAAACAGTGAACTACGATATTTCCAGTAAAGACAATTAAATTTGAACTGGATTTAATCACAAATAAATGAATATAATTTTGGAACACAGTCTACAGGACTAATAATCAGACTTGTGTTTCCAAAGATAATTGTCAAATATGTTTGGAAAAATTCTGTACATTGTGTAAATAGGAGTGTGGGTCGCCACACGTGAGTGATGCTGCTTTGAGCATTTTTGCATTCAACTTTAAATTCAAAATAAAATGAAATAATTTTACATGATGTGTTATGCCCAGTTGAATCTCCTCCTATCCTTATTGTTGCATTGAGCCAAAAATCAGTAAAGCATTTTTTTCATTTGATGTCGTTTTTGCGATTTGCTTTAACCCATCTGGCGCCCCGGGATATTTTGACTCTCGCGCTGACTGATTATTGGTAAAATGCATATGTGGTCATGCGGACTCCGGTCTAAACGGGCACAGTAATAAGATGGGAAGTCTTACCCCATTCAGAACGCAGCAGATTTAAGACACAGTTTATGAATTAATAATTTTCTTACATAATATATTTTTCCAATAATAATAATAAATGTCTATGCATTAATATTGATAAATAAAATTATGGAAGTAATATTCCTTCAGAATGATAAATGAAATACTATGATAAAAGTGTTGAATATGAGTAAACAATAAATTGTTAATGTAAAAATTAAGAGCATACGATATGTTATCGTCTAGGGTTTTGTTAAATGAAGCTATATTTATGTTGTGTTGTACCAGTGCACTTTGTGAAAAGTTAATACAGGCTTTGATCCTCATATGTAGTGGACGTAGCGGGAGTAATATCCTTAGAGCCACAGAAAGCTGTATGCTTGTTAATAGGAAATAAAATGGGACATTTCGGGAGTCAGATCCTGTCCCATAAGCTTCGATATGTTTCAAATCTTAAGATTTCCCATATGATATTATCAGCTCCAATGATTAGTTATTGCATGCAATGTTGTCATGTCAATTTTTAGCCTACTTTCGATTTTTGCAAAAAATGAAAGTAGACTTATGAGATCAACACAGGGCGAAAAAAGTGTGTCTGTCTGTGTGTGTGTATGTGTGTGTGTGAGTCTGTGTGTGTTTGTGTGTATGTGTGTGTGAGTCTGTGTGTGTGTGTGTGTGTGTCTGTGTGTGTGTGTGTGAGTGTGTGTACTCTGAATGTGTGTCCCCCCCTATCAATTCGAACACGGTGAATGCGAATTGAACGAAATTTGGTACAAAGGTAGCACTAGCAAAGGACACCTCAGTGTCATGTTTTATATCGCCGCCATCTTGACGGAAACGTAATGGCGGCCACACAAATGTTCAAAGCTTAAATCAAATTACGACTAACCTAATCATCCGATCTCTACCAAATTTTGCAACAACATACCTTTATGGGGGGAGCATCCTTTGACTAAACCAACAGGGCATCAGCGTAATAGTTTGCGGATGGCGGCCATCTTTGGGTGAAAATCGATTCCCCCTATTAATTCAAACACGGTGCAACCGAATGGAACGAAATTTGTTACAGAGGTAGTACTAACAAAAGGCACCTCAGTGTCATGTTTTATATCGCCGCCATCTTGACGGAAACGTAATGGCGGCCTTACAAATGTTCAAAGCTTAAATCAAATTACGACTAACCTAATCATCCGATCTCTACCAAATTTTGCAACAACATACCTTTATGGAGGGAACATCCTTTGACCAATCTAATAGGTCATCAGCGTAATAGTTTGCGGATGGCGGCCATATTTGTGTGAAAATCGATTCCCCCTATTAATTCGAACACGGTGCAACCGCATGGAACGAAATTTGTTACAGAGGTAGTACTAACAAAAGGCACCTCAGTGTCATGTTTTATATCGCCTCCATCTTGACGGAAACGTAATGGCGGCCACACAAATGTTCAAAGCTTAAATCAAATTACGATTAATCTAATCATCCGATCTCTACCAAATTTTGCAACATCATACCTTTATAGAGGAAGCATCCTTTGACCAAATGACTAGGTCATTACCCTAATAGTTTGCGGATGGCGGCCATCTTTGTGTGAAAATCAATTCCCCCTATTAATTCAAACACGGTGAAACCGAATGGAACGAAATTTGGTACAGAGGTAGCACTAGCAAACGGCATCTCAGTGTCATGATTTATATCACCACCATATTGACAGAAACGTAATGGCGGGCACACAAATGTTTAAAGCTTAAATCAAATTACGACTAACATAACCATCCGATCTCTACCAAACTTTGCAACAACATACCTTTATCGAGGGAGCACCCTTTGACCAATCTAGTAGGCCATTAGCCTAATAGTTTGTGGATGGCGGCCATCTTTATGTCAAAATTGATTCCCCCTATTAATTCAAACACGGTGAAACTGAATTGAACGAAATTTGGTACAGAGGTAGCACTAGCAAAGGGCACCTCATATTCATGTTTAATATCCCTATAGCACGTTGTATTTCAACAAGCTACTACAACCAACATTCAATCATACTCCTTGAAAAGGACAAAGAGTTATAACAATACCCATGCATTTAGGAGAAAGTAGGCTATATGTTCTTTACTGAACATCTTGTTTATCTTTTGAATTCATGTCCAGTGAATAAAATCCTGAAATTTATAAAGGATATTTCGAGCAAACTTCAAAGTAACCAAACTTGATTATTATTATTGTTGTAAAATGTCAAATGTAAAGATTTAACTGCTGTGCCCAAGAATAGTCAATATGCTATGTATTTAATTGCGTTAAGAATTGTGTCGTTTTTTAAGAAAATCCAGAATGAAAATATGAAACTTCGAGTGTGAAATTAATCCATCCTATTGTGAGGATTGTAAATATGTGAATTGTAAATAAGTGAATAGGACGATTGAACAATACGACTTTATAGTGTGAAGTGAAAATATAATTTTATGTCGTCTCTAAAATGTATAGATTAACAAATGAAAGTATAATTCATGAACATAGTCTAGCTCATCGGACAATATTAAATAAAACTATAGCTTATTTTGTTTGAGCGACATCAAATCCATTAGGGAATGCGTGTGTTATTTTTTTGCTTCTTCTAGTCGGCAGAAATTTTCTGTATAAATTTTCTTGGTGAATTGGTTTATTTTTTAAATATGTTTTTTAATTCTCTTATTATATGTCATGACTCTTTCCTTTTCCCTTTACGGGGAGCATGAATGCAGTGTCTAGTAATTGCAGCCTAAGCCCAGAACGCCCTGAGAGAGATCTCGTGCTAACACTGCATTTACCGCTACCTCGCATGTGGTTGTCTGTCACTCCAGGTGTACATACGGGCACATAAGGAAGGGAAAGATATGGGGGCCAACCTGTGGGGATCGATTGGTTCGATAGGTTTTGATAGGCTTCGTTAGGAGTAAGATAGCTCACTGGTTTGAGTATTGTTTTTTTTATTTTTTTTATTTGGGTCCAGTTTCTGAGTTAGATGTTTTTAGCCTACTTTCGATTTTTGCAAAAAATGAAAGTAGACTTATGAGATCAACACAGGGTGAAAAAAGTGTGTCTGTCTGTGTGTGTGTATGTGTGTGTGTGAGTCTGTGTGTGTGTGTGTCTGTGTGTCTGTGTGTGTGTGAGTGTGTGTACTCTGAATGTCTGTCCCCCCCTATCAATTCGAACACGGTGAATTCGAATTGAACGAAATTTTGTACAAAGGTAGCACTAGCAAAGGACACCTCAGTGTCATGTTTTATATCGCCGCCATCTTGACGGAAACGTAATGGCGGCCACACAAATGTTCAAAGCTTAAATCAAATTACGACTTATCTAATCATCCGATCTCTACCAAATTTTGCAACAACATACCTTTATGGGGGGAGCATCCTTTGACCAAACTAATAAGTCATCAGCGTAATAGTTTGCGGATGGCGGCCATCTTTGTGTGAAAATCGATTCCCCCTATTAATTCGAACACAGTGCAACCGAATGGAACGAAATTTGGTACAGAGGTAGTACTAACAAAAGGCACCTCAGTGTCATGTTTTATATCGCCGCCATCTTGACGGAAACGTAATGGCGGCCACACAAATGTTCAAAGCTTAAATCAAATTACGATTAACCTAATCATCCGATCTCTACCAAATTTTGCAATAACATACCTTTATAGAGGAAGCATCCTTTGACCAAATAACTAGGTCATTAGCCTAATAGTTTGCGGATGGCGGCCATCTTTGTGTGAAAATCGATTCCCCCTATTAATTCAAACACGGTGAAACCAAATGGAACGAAATTTGGTACAGAGGTAGCACTAGCAAAGGGCACCTAAGTGTCATGTTTTATATCGCCGCCATCTTGACAGAAACGTAATGGCGGCCACACGAATGTTCAAAGCTTAAATCAAATTACGATTAACCTAATCATCCGATCTCTACCAAATTTTGCAACTACATACCTTTATGGGGGGAGCATCCTTTGACCAATCTAATAGGTTATTAGCCTAATAGTTTGCGGGTGGCGGCCATCTTTATGTCAAAATTGATTCCCCCTATTAATTCGAACACGGTGGAACCGAATGGAACGAAATTTGGTACAGCGGTAGCACTAGCAAAGGGCACCTCAGTGTCATGTTTTATATCGCCGCCATCTTGACTGAAACGTAATGGCGGCCAAACGAATGTTCAAAGCTTAAATCAAATTTCGATTAACCTAATCATCCGATCTCTACCAAATTTTGCAGCTACATACCTGTATGGAGGGAGCATCCTTTGACCAATCTAATAGGTCATTCGCCTAATAGTTTGCGGATGGCGGCCATCTTTGTGTCAAAATCGATTCTCCCTATTAATTCAAACACGGTGAAACCGAATGGAACGAAATTTGGTACAGAGATAGCACTAGCAAAGAGCATCTCAGTGTCATGATTTATATCGCCGCCATATTGACAGAAACGTAATGGCAGCCACACAAATGTTCAAAGCTTAAATCAAATTACGATTAGCCTAATCATCCGATCTCTAGCAAATTTAGCAACAACATACCTTTATGGAGGGAGCATCCTTTGACCAAACTAATAGGTCATCAGCCTAATATTTTGCGGATGGCGGCCATCTTTGTGTGAAAATCGATTCCCCTGATCAATTCGAACACGGTGAAACCGAATGGAACGAAATTTGGTACAGAGGTAGCACTAGCAAAGGGCACCTCAGTGTCATGGTTTATATCACCGCTATCTTGACGGAAACGTAATCGCGGCCACCCAAATGTTAAAAGCTAAAATGTAATTACGACCAACCTAATAATCTAGTCTCTACCAAATTTTGCAACACCATATCTTTATGTGGGAAACATATTCAGACCAAGCAGCTAGAACATCAGCCCAATAGTTTGCAGATGGTGGCCAAGTATGTGTGCAAATCAATTCCCCCTATCAATTCAAACACGGTGAAACCGAATTGAACGAAATTTGGTACAGAGGTAGCACTAGCAAAGGGCACCTCATATTCATGTTTAATATCCCTATAGCACGTTGTATTTCAACAAGCTACTACAACCAACATTCAATCATACTCCTTGAAAAGGACAAAGAGTTATAACAATACCCATGCATTTAGGAGAAAGTAGGCTATATGTTCTTTACTGAACATCTTGTTTTTGATGATATATAACAGAGTTTAATGATTTTTTTTTTTGCTATCGTTGTCATTTAAGTATATTAATTTTACGTTTTTCGGAAGGAAATTCATGGCTCGGAAATACTACAAAACCAACGGTTAGACTAATTGCCATTGATTATATTGTGTGATTATGTCTGATAATGAACTGAAAACTTTACTGATGTCTCTGAACGACAAAATGACAGGAAACTCTCTACTTTTAGATGCCCTGCAAACAAAAATAAAAGAAACTTCTGATTCTATGGCAGAAGCAAATGAAAATGTTAATACTAATACAAAAATATTAGAAGACAGGATTAAAAATTGTGCAGAATTACTTGAGGTTAAAATTGATGAAATCCGATCCCCTTGAAACTAAATTTCCAGAATCCCTTAAAAGTAGCTCCAACGAACTTGAAGGTAAAATTCAAAGTAGCTCCAAAGAACTTGAAGGTAAAATTGAAGGTAAAATTCAAGGTAGTTCCAAAGAATTAGAAACTAATATTGACTGTATCTCTAATTTGTTAGAAAAGGAAATTTTGGAGAATTCTGAATCCTTTGAAAATTAAATTAAGTTAGTAGAAGCCAATTTTGAATGTCAAATTATTGATAATTCTTCTGCACTCACCTTGATAGAAAATAAGGTCAAAAGTAACTACTTAGCTCATGAAAAACAAATTCATTCCATTGGAAGGAAAATTCAGGAAAATGCTAGTACCTTAGAAGCTCATATCGGATCGGTGGCGAGTCGGGTTCTTGAAAATGTTTTAAGCTTGAGGAAAATGTGGCGAAAACTCATGAAGAGATGACCAATTAAAAGAGGCGGATCTTAAGAAAGCCCAAAGACATGTTGCGAAATTAGAAGATGAGGCTAACTGTATGGAAGAGAGATTAGAAGAAAAGATTAATGATGTCACGGATAGCGTTGTGCCCCAAATACAGTCTAAAATTTAAGTAGACTTGAAAAATTCCATTTTTGAGAATATGCAGCAACAGATACTGACATGCGTAGCGAAAGATGTAGAAGATTATTTGAAAGAAGTTCATAAAGCCATCAGGACATGCGATTACCACCTTAGAAAAGAGGTGAGGGTTAATTCAAGAAGATGTAGCCAAATTAGGAAAAATAGTCACGAAGGATTTGACCAAAAGAGTGTCGGATTCCGAGAAAATCTTGAGTCGCATAGAAACCTATAACCAGGGTTTTCATGACGATTTTAATAAAATGGAAAAGGAAATCGAGACCGAAACAGTTACTACCACGGAGTTACAAACTGCTCAGGAGCAAATGAAATCTGAACTGGTAGCTTAAGGCCGGAGTTGTAGAAACACCACCTGAACGGTTGAACACTGAAATATCCCAAGTTAAAGTGGAAATTTCTCATTTTCAGCCAGAAATACCCCAGGTTAAAGCGGAAATATCTAAATTTCAGCCAGAAATATCCCAAGTCAGAGTGGAAATTTCTAAAATTCAGCAGGAACAATCTAAGACGGAAATGCAGCCAGATCACTTAAAAACCGATATTTTGGAACAATTGAAGACAGATGCTTCCAAATTTTTAAAATCCGAAATTTTGGAACAGTTAAGGGTCGATATTTCCAAATTGTCACCTGAACGACTAACATCCGACAGCAGAGATTATAGGAAGATAGAAAGCGAAAAAACGCCCTCTAATGATATTCAAGCAGCTGTTTCTGCATTAGAGAACAAAATGAGGTCTATGGAAATGGAATACCAATCAGGAATAGGATCCAAAGACTTTAACATGACAAATGTCAAGACACCTCATTCTCACTTCAGTCCGACATCTGGTCGTGATTCAGCGATGACAGTCATCAAGAGCAAAGATGAAAAACCAGCCAAGTTTAGTGGTTTAGGTACCATTACCCCGGTAGAATTTCTTAGAGAAGTCCAGGATTGCCTATCGGAAATGAAAGTTTCACCAGCTTGGGAGGCGAAAGTGATAGGCAAACTGCTTGAGGGTCCCGCACATTTATGGTATCACGCTTTTAGGTACACCGTGACAGATTTCGAAGATTTCTCAAGAAATCTCTTGAAGAAATTTTGGTCCCCAGAAATCCAGCAGGACATTCGTTCTGAGGCCTACTCAATTTTTTTTCTAATACCCAACCTACGCAGTATTCAAGTTACTGCACAAGCCAGTTGTCAAAACTGAAATTTTTGCAACCTCCAATGCCAGAGTCTGAATTAATTACGGCATTGACACGTCAGTTCCCGTTAGAGGTCCAGAGAACGCTGATAGCTGCTGGAGCCGAGAATCTGGAAGACCTGGACGAAGTTCTTTAACGTTTAGATCACGTCAGCAACCAACATTTTCGGGAGAGGAACGTCAGGTCAGATCCTCGAACCATTAACCTGGTAACGACAGACCGACATTGCCAAACGCAGACTGGTGATAATGAGATGAATTACCAACCACGTGACAATCGTGAGGGCAGACCACGCCAGGAATCCTATGGTGGGAGATACCAAGGAAAATATCCCCAGTATGAGAGAAGAGGGTGATATTGCCGTGGGAGACAGTACGACTCCAGAAGGATAACTTGATTTGGAGAAACGGAGACGATAGGGATAAACACAGATTCCAGAATCAGGAAAATCAGAACTCTAGGGATGCCAAAAATCGCCAGTACTTGGAAGAAAAGCATAAAGAAAGTATGAAATACTTAGGGGAGCTTATCCAGTTGAACGACACGGAAGAGCCTAAACCTGGAACTTCGAAGGATGGCAAAGGAAAGGAGAAAGCACCGATTTACGGAAGATTGACATAGAGCAGGAGGATGTTTCACACCGATCGTCTTATGGAACACCACTGAAGAGGATTTGATGAAGGAAGAAATTAGATGGTACCAGATCATCGAAGAAGAAGTAGATTACAGGGCGAAGGACACCATATTTAACCCAAAGGAGGAAAAACACGAACTGGAGAAGTTCAGAGAGCACATTTTATGCAGTCAGCTTAAAATTGTATCACGCCGAATAAGAAGAGGAAACAACGAGGGAAATGAAAAATGAAAACTCGAAGATTTTTTATTTTTGAAGAGGTAGGCGGCGTATGTGCCCATTTACGATGGTGTGGTCTGGCGTGAATTCAAAGGGAGCGCGCTAATGACGTCAGCTAGCAGCTTCCGAGCTGTCCGCCCAGCAGACTTTGAACGAGCAGCGTGTTTCACATGGTGCCAACGGAAGTTGAAAGCTATTATTCTTATAAAGCTTGTGTTATGGAAGAAGGTTATACCAGCACTTCAGAAAGAAGTTAGGAGTAATCACCAGCTTATTCCTGTTGTTTTATTGGAATTTATCAACCTTCTCGATCTTTCTATGGATATAGCCAATGAGACGTAAGATCCAACATTACGTAATGCGAGTTCACAGATCGATACGTGTCGTTGAGACAGTATATAAGCCAGCCCTGGTAGAGGTCAGATATCTCTCATATCTCACTCCGACACAGTCATCGAGTCGTCATAATAGTC
Source organism: Meconema thalassinum (assembly GCA_946902985.2). Taxonomy (NCBI): domain Eukaryota; kingdom Metazoa; phylum Arthropoda; class Insecta; order Orthoptera; family Tettigoniidae; genus Meconema; species Meconema thalassinum. The sequence continues at coordinate 247,956,247 of OX336391.1, forward strand.
CACGTGTGTAAGTCCACGACAGTGAAATACGCCGTTATTCTGAACGAGCGCTCCTTGGAGCTAGGCAACATATAAAACGCCACTATGCCCGAGTGGACATAGACTTTGTGCTACGTTTGTGGTAATATAACAGTGCTTCGAAACTTATAATATTCTCTGGTTGAACACTTCAACATATTCCAAGGTATGTGAGTGACATGTTACACAAGTATATGACTTTGTCTTGTGCTATACCCACCACTTATATCAAACGTGAGAACTCGGACTTCCACATTGAACATTTGCAAGTGCGAGTAGGCTACCCTACCAACATACTTTTTCTCGGGGAAATATCAGTCCAGATTCCACCCTTGATTTATCATAGACATTATCAACAGTAACTGTTACCTATGTTCTTGTCCAGTCAGCCACTGGATTACATAAGTGAACTTCATTATTTGCAATGGGCCACGCTAGTAACATGACTTGTATGTATGCAGAACAGCCCCATGATAGAACAATTTCACTGCCCCAGTTAGTGAATATGGTTAGCAGCTAAGGCGGCGGAATGTGAGGAGATCATGCCAGAATGACTCCTTAGGAACGAGGAGCAGGGCCATCTGCGGCATATTTCTGTGATGGCAGGAGAGCGGCGTTGTATAAGCATGTCCCATGTCCTGCGTGTTGTATTCTCAGATCCGCGGTGCCTGGATTTGATCTGCGCCGAGGGAGTTGAATGCTTCAACGTGTCCCATGTCCGGCATTTTAGGATTCTCAGAATCGTGGTGCTTGTGATTGATCTGCACCGAGGGAGGTCAACTCGCCACAGAAAACATGATACCGTAGACTTCCGAAAAGCCTGAATAACTTCTCGAGTCATGAATTTTCCGCCATTCCGATAAAACCAATTCACTTTCTCTATTAATAAGAGCGCGTTTATATTGAAATGATAACACATTTTTAGGAGTAATTTTCCTTGCAGTCAAGTAGACTTGTAGCTGAGGTGCATCGTCAAAATTTCGTTTTCGAAATTGCAGTAGTAAGTCGTCGTCTTACCACATTCAGTACGCAGCAGATTTATGACACAGTTTATGAATTAATAATTTTCTTGAAAATGAAAATCCACAGCCTGCTTCCAGTCTCCGACCGGGTCAGGAATGGAATGAATGAAGCCCCCAGCTAGCGACGAGGATATGAACTGTGCCGGCTGCCGAGGCCTGACGCACTTTTCTGGGGCAATGATTAAATGAATGACAGATGAAATGAAATGATAGTGGAGAGTGTTGCTGGAATGAAATTGTGACAGGAAAAACTGGAGTACCCGGAGAAAAACCTGTCTGCCTCCGTTTTGTCCAGCACAGATCTCACATGGAGTGACCGGGATTTGAACCACGGACCCAGCGGTGAGAGGCCGGCGTGCTGCCGCCTAAGCCACGGAGGCTTCCTAATAATTTTCTTACAGAATATATTTTTCCATTAATAATAATAAATGTCCATGCATTAATATTGATAAATAAAATTATGGAAGTAGTATTCCTTCAGAATGATAAATGAAATACTATGATAAAAGTGTTGAATATGAGTAAACAATCAATTGTTAATGTAAAAATTAAGAGCATACGATATGTTATCGTCTAGGGTTTTGTTAAATGAAGCTATATTTATGTTGTGTTGTACCAGTGCACTTTGTGAAAAGTTAATAGAGGCTTTGATCCTCATATGTAGTGGACGTAGCGGGAGTAATATCCTTAGAGCCACAGAAAGCTGTATGCTTGTTAGTAGGAAAGAAAATGGGTCATTTCGGGAGTCAGATCCTGTTCCATAAGCTTCAATATGTTTCAAATCTTAAAGATTTCCCCTATGATATTATCCGCTCCAATGATTAATTATTACATGCAATGTTGTCATGCCAATTTTTTATCTTTTGAATTCATGTCCAGTGAATAAAATCCTGAAATTTATAAAGGATATTCCGAGCAAACTTCAAAGTAACCAAACTTGATTATTGTTATTGTTGTAAAATGTCAAATGTAAAGATTTAACTGCTGTGCCCAAGAATAGTCAATATGCTATGTATTTAATTGCGTTAAGAATTGTGTCGTTGTTTAAGAAAATCCAGAATGAAAATATGAAACTTCGAGTGTGAAATTAATCCATCCTAGTGTGAGGATTGTTAATATGTGAATTGTAAATAAGTGAATAGGACGATTGAACAATACGACTTTATAGTGTGAAGAGAAAATATATTTTTGTGTCGTCTCTAAAATATATAGTGAACCCTTGCAAAGAAGCATATGAGACTCAGATTCGGGGCGTAACAGGTCATATTCGTAAGTTGCTGTCAGGGCGCTTCATTAACTTGCAGGGTAACATATAACAAAATAACATGCAGGAAAGAGTGAAGCCAGGGTTAAAACAACTGAATTTAATAACAAATCACCATATTTACATAAACAATTAACAACAAAAACTCCCACTTGACTCCCGCTTAATAAAAATGCCAAAAACTTAGGCGATATCTCTGGAGAGATTAATTACCTGGACCAAGCGTCCTTAAATAAAGATACAAAAGTGACCATATAAGTGCGTACGCCGTTCTACATGCACCACGATGTGTACTTTGAATGCGTGATTCGTTATCATCCAGAATGACCCTTCAAACAACGAATCCGCATTTCCTAGAGCTAGACCGACACAAGGGAACACAACTACAATACTTAAGTTAAATCGACACTTCCTAAATCTACTATAAACAAACACAAAATTTCCGTGTGAAATTGGACTTAAATTGCCGTAGCAACATTTACTGCCTAAAATCTTAGGACTTCTCACACAAATCAACACAAGTACGTTAACACGTGACCAATAGAAAAAATACTCAAATGACCGCTGTCATAATTTACAAATACTCTACCACTACACCACACGGGTGTGACACACAAAATTACATGAATCGAGTCATAAACAAAGCAATAGGCAAACAGCCAACATTTACGTTAATCACAATATTCTTATCCATACAAGGTACAACAATCCGTTACACACATGGCGAACTCCCCAATTAATTATGGCTTAAAAATTAGCCATCACAATGAACAGGTTTGCTACATGAAGGCTTACAGGGTTCAGTCGGACAAATAGGACTGCCTATCAAAATAAGTCACAGGCAAAACGGGCGGTTTGTGGAACTCTGCATGTCTGTCAACCCACGTGTCAATAACCTCGACCTCCCAGAACATGGGGTCGAACCTCGAAGAAATGTGCCCCAAAGCACAATAATACGTGTGTGTCAGAAAAAACATATGGACAAGAATCAGCAGTCTCCCAAGAGCACTCTGTCTTTCCATCTAAAATACAACAGCAGCAAAAAATATATAAGGGCGGTAGGACAACTACCCCCTCCTCACGTAGAATCAACACACACTAGACACATCAACACACACTGAATCACACGTATGGGTTGTGACAGACCCTGAAATAAAAGACACAAATAATATCCACATGCTGGCGCCATCGTTCTATGCCGTGACTAGTCACCTGAAAAGGACTCAAGAAAAATCTATCAAATTAGAACGAAGGTGTTCTATAATTACTTTTAAGTTGGTGCACTCGGCTACCCTAACATGAATAATAACCTGTTCAGCAAATGTTTTACAATCATTTCCTCCCATTCCTATTTCAAAATATTAACGTTAATAAAGCACCATTTATCGAATGTAACGGGTTCCGCAATTGCAAGGATAAAAATCACGCACGCACGCCGCGTACATTACATATGACTCAAGAAAAAAATCAAAATATCAACAAACACTTTGGCCACGCGCCAACGGACATTTAAACATATAGTGTCGGTACAAGAAAAACAGCTATTAACAAGAAAGAAAAACATGACTATTTACAAAGTTCCCCGGCCAAATCTAACTACATAATTGAAATAATCCAATTTTAGTACATCACCGCTTCTGCATGTAGGACTAAGGACATCCTCCTCAACCCATTGCCCTATGGACAATTTAGCACTCCATAGTAGTCGTCTGCGTTGATTTCTTGAAGCTCATCCCAACTTCAAACCACGTGCTGATCATCTTGGTCTCGACTCCTTGGCAGAAAAGTTCAATGTTAAATATTTGCCTATCTATAATCGCTTGCAGGCTACTCAGTTCACCCACAATTGTCCTAGTGCGATTAATAGCGAAGACTGGCCCTAATTAAATCGCACATACGCACTATAAAAACACACATACAATACACACAATTTATACACAAAATATACATCTCGAGTCCGCGCCACTGGCTCGTTAGCAAGTTCAAAATCCTGGCTGCACCAGCAGTCGCTATCTCGTCCGGTATTTCCGTCCGTCTTGGACTTCGGTTCTGGTAAGCGCTAATTAGGGTGATACGATACTTCCCCCTTAAAGTTGAACTCGTCGTCTTTAAAAGAATGTTACAGTTTATCACGCGCTGGCGTGAAATGTTTAGATCACACAACTTAGTTGATTTTAGAACAAAATGTATTATAGCTTTTAAAATTCGATACTGCCAACGCTGCGACTTTAGCTCCCCAGAGCTCAGAAAATAAAATTAGCTTCACTGATTTTAGAGCGTAAAAATCACATTTCAAACTGGCGTGGAGTATACCTCTGAAGGCTCCACACAATAAGACTTAGATAAATTCGAGCGTCAAAATCACACCTCAAACTGGCGTGGAGTATGCCTCTGAAGGCTCCACAAGATAAGTACTTAGATAGGCGTCAAAATCACACTTCAAACTGGCGTGGAGTATGCCTCTGAAGGCTCCACAAGATTAGTACTCAGATTGGCGTCAGGCCAGACTATTTATGAGAAACTGACAAGGGCGGTGGAGTGGGGCAAAGTCGGATAAAAACTTCCAGAGTTTTTGTCTCACAAAGATGGGGCTAGTGTCATTCTTCTCCAAATAAATCCAACGTCTCAAATTACTCGAGCGGAGATTAATCCGTTCGGCGGTTCCTTAGATACACACTTCCGCGCGCTTTTTACTACTGACGCCGTCCACCTCGTGGTCACGGCTTGGTCTCTTGCGATTGGCTGATTCAATCGTATGTTCGTTGAGAGGACCTCGTGATTCTCCCTTTATGTCTCCAATTTTGGTACAGTAGTTGCACAATTTGGCCTTGAACTCGACTAATTCTGGCCGTCCCCAGGAATAGCTACCAACTCAGCTTCTGTTGCAACCATTACGAAATGCTGGCCTCCCTAATATCCAAGTCGACTTCCTTATGTGCTGCCTGGGCCGTAGTAATAATAATAATAAATATGAATACTTATTTATCGAAGATCAATAAGGGTTCATTTATCCTCAGCAAGGTTTTGAAATTCGAAACAATTTATTGGTTTGGATTTCAAAAACAAAATCCACTGTAGTAACAACACATCTCTTTAAATCTCACTCAGCTGCTCGAGTGTATGCCCCTCTGACTCACTTAGTGTGCTCCCTTCTCGCTGGAATGTCATTCATATTTTCATTAGGTCTCCCCCTTCTCCTCACGTAGTTGCCACTCCCGTCGTCTCAGCTGCTCGTTGTTTACAAACAAAGTGCGTACTCACGCGCTCCCCGTGGATTTGAGTGTTTGCTTTCAAAAAAAAATTTCTGGCAATACAGATTCTGCATAATCATCTTTCCTAATCATCAAATGGTTCCCTTCTGTAGTACGGTTTCAAATTGGCGCTATTAAAAACAGATTTTGCACCAGTGCTCACTTCTTCTAATCTGTAGGCATTGTTACCCAGATTCTTAATTACCCGGAACGGGCCAATGAATTTCGGACAGAACTTGGCGAAGACTTTGTTCTTAGGGTCGGAGATCGGTGGTCTACGAACCAGCACTAATTCTTCTTCTTGTAACTCTCGGTGAAACTTCTTTCCTCGGTACCGTCTCAGCCTTCGGTCCGCTTGGTTCCTCATGTGCTCCCTCGTTCGCTGGATTCGCAAATCATGCGCTAATAATGGATCCCTTGGGCAAGGAATGATCTTGTCCCAAGTTCTTTCCGGCAACCTGTTGTGGTGTACAATCAGTGGGACTTGACCCGTCGACTCGTGCTTAGTAGTGTTCATGCACATCTCAATTTCCCCTACTTTGTCTACCCATTTATTGTGTTCGTTAGGAATCATTACTCTGTAGTATTTAGCGACACAGCGAATTGTTCTTTCGCTCGGATTTCCACAAGGATGACGAATACTCGAAAATATGTGTTTGATTCCTAGGCTCTCCAAACCTTGCCTAAAAACATTGCTTGTGAAATAGGTACCGTGATCTGATAGAATGGATTCCGGCTTCCCAAGCATCGGAATGACTTTGTTCTTAATTCGACTAAGGACCTGTCTTGATGTCGTCTTCTGAATAGGACATAGCACGACCATCTTCGAAAATACATCGACACATACCAAGAGGTGTCGGCATCCACGCTTTCCTTTTACTAAAGGACCAAAGCAATCAATCGCGAGCATCTCGCATGGTTTCTGCGGTAATAGTGGTCTTGGAGGTTGTTTCAGAATAAAGTTGTTCGGCTTTGTGCGCTGACAAGCGTCACACGTTCTAATTACTTCAACAATGGTGAATCTCATCTTGGGCCAAGTAAAGGTCTCCCCTATCGTAGCTTCAGTCTTATCCGTGCCGATATGTGCTAGGCTCTCGTGAACATGCCAAGTTAATCCCCTCTGTAGTGATGCTGGAACTAAGATCCGCAGTTTAGTATGATGCTCATCCACGTACTTATGTAACAAGTTATTCAAGTAGTGAAATCTCGCTTGTTTAGCACTGGCTTCCCGGTACTCCGGTGAATTTGGTTGTAACTCCTTCCTATAGAATTTTATCATCATCATCATCCATGGGTCAGCTTCTTGCTCCTTCCGAATATCCTTCAATCTTGCCAAAAACTCACGAGCCTTAGGTGTCAAGGTAATATTGTGAACTTCCGCTGTTACTTCGTTTCCGTCCTCAGGGTTTCTACTCAAGGCATCTGGTATGACGTTCAATTTCCCAGGACAATGCTCTATTTTGATGTCAAACTGCTGTATGTAGATGGACCAGCGCGTAACTCTCTCACTTGCTATTGTTGTCTTAAATAAAAATGTCAGTGCATGGTGGTCGGTCCTAACAATGATGGAATAACCGTAGATCATCTTGCGCCACTGTTGGAGAGAATATAGAATTGCTAGTAGCTCAAGTTCCGTAACTGTGTAGTTCCTCTCATGTTTCCGTAATTTACGACTCGTAAATGCCAAATAGGATTTCTTCTTGGGTCCTTCAGCGTCCTCTTGGTACAGCATAGCACCAATCCCAATTAACGAAGCATCTGCTTGAATGATAAATTGTTTCTCAAAATCCGGATATCCAAGTTTCACACAGTTTTCCAATAAATCCTTCGTTGCTTTAAAAGACCTGTCGCACTCCTCGTTCCACGACCATCGATTCGCTTTCTTCAACATCTCCTGCATAGGCGCTACTGTTTCTGTGTAACCAGGGCAATTTTCTTTGAAGAAACCTGTCACTCCCAAAAATGCTCTAACATGTTTGACTTTGGTAGGTGTGGGAAATTTCTTAATAGCATCAATCTTGGCTGGATTAGGCCGCACGCCCTCGACATCAATTATATGTCCCAAATATAAAATTTCGCTCTGGCAAAAATGTGACTTTTTTAAGTTGATCTTGAAGTTCATGGTTCTCAGGTTGTCCAGCAGTTTATTTAAATTTATCAAGTGTTCTTCCATTGTCTCAGAAGCGATTAATATGTCATCAACATATCTCGTGGTGAAGTTCTTGACCTCCTCAGTCAGATTTCTATCGAGTGCTCTAATGAGTGCACATCCCGCAGTTTTCACGCCAAAGGGCATTCGACACCAGATATAACTTTGATTATCGAATAAAAATCCCGTCAACAGTTGGGATTTTTCTTCAAGTTCAAGATGGTGGAAACTATTCGTCAAATCAACACTTGAGTATATCTTCTTCCCGCGGAAGCCTTTCAAAACATCTTTGATCCTCGGTGCTTGGTCGTGCTCAACTAGCAGTTTGCTGTTTAAAACTCGCGCGTCTAGGCATAGCCTAATTGATCCGTTTGGCTTGGTCACAGCCAATATTGCGTTCAGATAAGGAGTTGCAGCTTTCCTTATCATGCCAGAATCTAATAAGTTAGTAATGATATCCTTCACCTGAGAAAAATGCTTCTCTGGGATCGGGTACAATTTACTTTTAAATGGGGTCCAATCTGTGACCTGCATCGCATATTGAAAATTTAAAACTTTCCCAGGTACGGTGTCAAACGCTCCTTTATGTAATCTTAAAATTTCTTCCAATCTTCTTCTATCAGATTCCCCTACGATGGCTTCCTTAAGTCGCTCCTGAAGTAGAATTTCGAATTTGGTTCCGCCCATTTCTTCTTCCGCCAAATGCACCCAAAGTTCCTGCGAAATATCTCGGCTGTCCATTTCTAGCACTGCTGTCTGGTTGACTTGCTCTCCCCTCAAGATCTTATCTCCGGCCTCATTAGTGCATTCCTCAACAACCCAAGTATTTGCCTCTCTCTCCAGCGGATTCTCTTCCATATTTAAACCCACATGATCCAATCCTTCTACTTGTTTGAAGCTTACAGTATTGTTATGTAAATCAATTACAGCATGAAAATCGCAGATGAAGTTGGCTCCTAAAATTATATTGTAGTTCATCTTTGGAATAACAATGAACGTTTGTGAAAAAGTATGGTTCAATATTTCCAGATCTAGAAATGCTTGCTGTTTACAATTCATAGTTTTGTCAGGAATGACACCTCTGACTTTCATTAGCGGTACCGGCATAATAGGAACAGTCTGTTTTCTTGCTATTTCTTTTATCAAAATTTCAGTGACTAAGCTCACCTGGCTACCTGTATCAATCAAACATCTCACCCTCATACCTCCAATATGCGCGTAAATAATTGGTAGCTGTCTGATAACATTTTCACGGTTCTTCACCACTTCCTCCAGGCAGTCGTCTGGGAATGCTACCCACTCTTCTATATTGGCCACTATCATCTCTTCTTGCTCCCTGGCGATCTCCGTTTCTAGCCTGTCTCCTTTCAGTTCATTTGGTTTTTTTTTTATCCCGGGCCCCATTAGATGTGTTTCGCCGGTTATCGTTCTGTCGCTCCTGTTGCCTCAGTAAACTCTCTGCCCCCTCTCCTTGATGGTTGTCTGGGCTCTGTCTGTTCGCCATAGCACGCCCCCACTTCTCCTTCTCCGCTTCTTCATTACTTAATTGATCCAAGTATTTACGGGATTCAATATATCGTTCGTCCCAGTTATTCCTATAATCCCCTCTGTTTTCTTGGCGATAGTCCCTGCCGTTACTCCATCTACCATCTCCATTTCTTTGGTAAGGTCTACCTTGTCTCTGGTTTCCCCTCCAATTCGTGTATTCCCGCTGGTACGTCCACTGATTATTTTGATTTTGGTTATTCTGATGATATCTCCCGCGGTTATTCTGATAATTCTGATTGTTGTTATGGAACTGGTTTCGGCCGTCAAAATCTTGTCTTCTTGGCGTGAACTGTGTCCCTGTGGACTGTGTCTTACTTTGGTTCCCCTGGCCGTGGTTATTTTGGAGTCCCTGAACTACCTCTGCCGTGTTGACACATTCCAAATTCCTTCTTCCTGTCTGTGGGCTTACCATACTCGTCTCATCTAAGTGTCTGAGTAATTCTTCGGCTTGGACTGCGGTCTGAATATTTCCTGCGACTAATAATTGTTGGATATGCATTGGGAGTTGTTTTCCGATGGTTAGAACCATATTCGGCTCGCTAGGCGGGTCATCAAAATTCCTGAATTTTACCAATTGCTGACTGAAGAATTCTGAAAAACGGATTGGATGTGTACTGTGGTATTTGCGCGTGTACAGGTCCATTCTTAACCCTTGCTGTAACGAAGGACTCCAAAACTTCTTCAAAAACGCCTCGCGGAATTGAGCCATGTCTGTAAACGTGTACTTGAAACTTAAAAACCAGGTCAGGCTAGGTCCTTCTAAAAATTTCTCCACCAGTCTTAATTGTTTCTCCGGGCCGATGTGTTGGTCATTAAAGTAGTCAGTTAATTGCCGTAGAAATGCTTTGGGAGTAGTTCCTGAATGTTCTTTAAACTTATCGGGCTTAAAATCATTACCCCGAATGACTTGGATGACTTGGGCTGGTGCCAAGTTCGGTTGCGGAGTTGAAGTCTCCCCCCTGTACTGCTGGAATGCATTAGTCGTTAGTCTGGGACTTTGACCCCGACTCGTGTCCTCAGCCAACTTCGAACCTGCCGGACTTCCAATACTTGTTTGCTTTTCCGGAATATTTTCGTTTGAAAATAATGTCGCATTCTCTAACGATCTAACCTCGTTTTTTATGATAAATTCTGAGTGTTCCTGTAATTTCGACTTCATATTTTCCTCCAGTGCCTGCATTCGCTTTAAAACTGCCAGCCTGTCTTCCTTATTCGCATGAGCCTGCTGGTCCCAATCTCGCCGGATCCTACTTTTTAAGCTATTTATTTTCTCCTCGTTCCTCTCCTGATTTTTCTCTAGCTCTTCACTTATCCGTTCCTGCGTTTTCACTAGTTGTTCCCCCACCTCTTCTCTTATAGCCTCTTGCGTTTTTATTAGCTGACCTTCCATATTATCCTGAGTTTTGACGAGCTGCTCCCCTACTTCTTGTCTTATGACCTCTTGTGTGTTTATTAGCTGGCCTTCCATCTCTTTTCTTATGATCTCTTGTGTTCTGCCTAATTGCTCCTCTAAATTTTCCCGCAAGTGTATCCGCTCGGTTTCAGCCTTAACTTCGACTTTATCTATTTCCTTTATTAGTTCCAGCACGTTGTTATCTACCGAATTAATTTGCTGCTGTAGTTTCTCTTGGGTCTTCTTCACTCCCGCGGTGTTACTGACACATGCTGCCTCTATCTGCTTGAGTTTATCTGCCACCATCTCGTCAAATTGTACTAATTTGTTATCAAATTTCGCCTCCAATTTCTTCATTTCGCCTAACTGTTTGATGTTGTTTTCCGCAACCTCGCCTGCCAGTTTCTCTACTTTTTGAACGCTCTGATTAATATCATTCGTGATTTTTCCTAACTGTTCGGTTTTTGTTACCGCCTGTTGTGACAATTTGTGGTTTAGTTCATTGAATTGTTTGTCAGTGTCTAATTTCTGGACTTCTAACTGGACCGAAATGTTACCGCTCATATCAAGTAATTGTTTTTCACTATGCTCACGCTGAGCTTCTAATTGTTCTTTTAATTGTTCTTTTAATTGTTCTTCCGTCTTTACGGACATCTGCACTAATTGTTCTTCCGTTTTCGCGGACATCTGTTCTAATTGTTCCTCCGTTTTCGCGGACATTTGGATCGACATCTGTTCTAACAATACCTTTATCTCATCAACAATCGCCATTTCACACACACAAATATATTCAGAGAAAAACAGGGTTATGGGCTAAGGTTTCAGCCCTATACGCACATACATGTCACACATTTAAATATTACTGGCTCTAATTTAATGAAAATTTCAGTAACAAAATTTACTGAATACAATGACATTTATTCCCAAACAACAAAATAACCCCTAGTGATCTGCTTTTAAATTCCTAACCAACAGAATTTACGAAACACCAATTAACCGAAGTCAATTAAATGTCAAATATAAGGCAACATCTTCCTGCTTTGACTGAGTTCATTTATAATGCAAATTTCTAATTTTAATGTGGGCGCCAGAACAAGTTTATAACAAATACCAAATCAAATTCTAACCTTGTTCAATATTTCTAACTTTAGGAACTCAGTGATTTTACTAATGCACATGGCGGTACAACATCGCCTCCATTTACTGAATTTACATGTCCGCTTGACCTGGCATCATTTCTCAACGAAATAAATATGAGATCAGCGAAGCAACAACAACAACAATCCCCACTTGGGCAGCCATTTTTGTTTTATAAACCCTTGCAAAGAAGCATATGAGACTCAGATTCGGGGCGTAACAGGTCATATTCGTAAGTTGTTGTCAGGGCGCTTCATTAACTTGCAGGGTAACATATAACAAAATAACATGCAGGAAAGAGTGAAGCCAGGGTTAAAACAACTGAATTTAATAACAAATCACCATATTTACATAAACAATTAACAACAAAAACTCCCACTTGACTCCCGCTTAATAAAAATGCCAAAAACTTAGGCGATATCTCTGGAGAGATTAATTACCTGGACCAAGCGTCCTTAAATAAAGATACAAAAGTGACCATATAAGTGCGTACGCCGTTCTACATGCACCACGATGTGTACTTTGAATGCGTGATTCGTTATCATCCAGAATGACCCTTCAAACAACGAATCCGCATTTCCTAGAGCTAGACCGACACAAGGGAACACAACTACAATACTTAAGTTAAATCGACACTTCCTAAATCTACTATAAACAAACACAAAATTTCCGTGTGAAATTGGACTTAAATTGCCGTAGCAACATTTACTGCCTAAAATCTTAGGACTTCTCACACAAATCAACACAAGTACGTTAACACGTGACCAATAGAAAAAATACTCAAATGACCGCTGTCAAAATTTACAAATACTCTACCACTACACCACACGGGTGTGACACACAAAATTACATGAATCGAGTCATAAACAAAGCAATAGGCAAACAGCCAACATTTACGTTAATCACAATATTCTTATCCATACAAGGTACAACAATCCGTTACACACATGGCGAACTCCCCAATTAATTATGGCTTAAAAATTAGCCATCACAATGAACAGGTTTGCTACATGAAAGCTTACAGGGTTCAGTCGGACAAATAGGACTGCCTATCAAAATAAGTCACAGGCAAAACGGGCGGTTTGTGGAACTCTGCATGTCTGTCAACCCACGTGTCAATAACCTCGACCTCCCAGAACATGGGGTCGAACCTCGAAGAAATGTGCCCCAAAGCACAATAATACGTGTGTGTCAGAAAAAACATATGGGCAAGAATCAGCAGTCTCCCAAGAGCACTCTGTCTTTCCATCTAAAATACAACAGCAGCAAAAAATATATAAGGGCGGTAGGACAACTACCCCCTCCTCACGTAGAATCAACACACACTAGACACATCAACACACACTGAATCACACGTATGGGTTGTGACAGACCCTGAAATAAAAGACACAAATAATATCCACATGCTGGCGCCATCGTTCTATGCCGTGACTAGTCACCTGAAAAGGACTCAAGAAAAATCTATCAAATTAGAACGAAGGTGTTCTATAATTACTTTTAAGTTGGTGCACTCGGCTACCCTAACATGAATAATAACCTGTTCAGCAAATGTTTTACAATCATTTCCTCCCATTCCTATTTCAAAATATTAACGTTAATAAAGCACCATTTATCGAATGTAACGGGTTCCGCAATTGCAAGGATAAAAATCACGCACGCACGCCGCGTACATTACATATGACTCAAGAAAAAAAATCAAAATATCAACAAACACTTTGGCCACGCGCCAACGGACATTTAAACATATAGTGTCGGTACAAGAAAAACAGCTATTAACAAGAAAGAAAAACATGACTATTTACAAAGTTCCCCGGCCAAATCTAACTACATAATTGAAATAATCCAATTTTAGTACATCACCGCTTCTGCATGTAGGACTAAGGACATCCTCCTCAACCCATTGCCCTATGGACAATTTAGCACTCCATAGTAGTCGTCTGCGTTGATTTCTTGAAGCTCATCCCAACTTCAAACCACGTGCTGATCATCTTGGTCTCGACTCCTTGGCAGAAAAGTTCAATGTTAAATATTTGCCTATCTATAATCGCTTGCAGGCTACTCAGTTCACCCACAATTGTCCTAGTGCGATTAATAGCGAAGACTGGCCCTAATTATATCGCACATACGCACTATAAAAACACACATACAATACACACAATTTATACACAAAATATACATCTCGAGTCCGCGCCACTGGCTCGTTAGCAAGTTCAAAATCCTGGCTGCACCAGCAGTCGCTATCTCGTCCGGTATTTCCGTCCGTCTTGGACTTCGGTTCTGGTAAGCGCTAATTAGGGTGATACGATACTTCCCCCTTAAAGTTGAACTCGTCGTCTTTAAAAGAATGTTACAGTTTATCACGCGCTGGCGTGAAATGTTTAGATCACACAACTTAGTTGATTTTAGAACAAAATGTATTATAGCTTTTAAAATTCGATACTGCCAACGCTGCGACTTTAGCTCCCCAGAGCTCAGAAAATAAAATTAGCTTCACTGATTTTAGAGCGTAAAAATCACATTTCAAACTGGCGTGGAGTATACCTCTGAAGGCTCCACACAATAAGACTTAGATAAATTCGAGCGTCAAAATCACACCTCAAACTGGCGTGGAGTATGCCTCTGAAGGCTCCACAAGATAAGTACTTAGATAGGCGTCAAAATCACACTTCAAACTGGCGTGGAGTATGCCTCTGAAGGCTCCACAAGATTAGTACTCAGATTGGCGTCAGGCCAGACTATTTATGAGAAACTGACAAGGGCGGTGGAGTGGGGCAAAGTCGGATAAAAACTTCCAGAGTTTTTGTCTCACAAAGATGGGGCTAGTGTCATTCTTCTCCAAATAAATCCAACGTCTCAAATTACTCGAGCGGAGATTAATCCGTTCGGCGGTTCCTTAGATACACACTTCCGCGCGCTTTTTACTACTGACGCCGTCCACCTCGTGGTCACGGCTTGGTCTCTTGCGATTGGCTGATTCAATCGTATGTTCGTTGAGAGGACCTCGTGATTCTCCCTTTATGTCTCCAATTTTGGTACAGTAGTTGCACAATTTGGCCTTGAACTCGACTAATTCTGGCCGTCCCCAGGAATAGCTACCAACTCAGCTTCTGTTGCAACCATTACGAAATGCTGGCCTCCCTAATATCCAAGTCGACTTCCTTATGTGCTGCCTGGGCCGTAGTAATAATAATAATAAATATGAATACTTATTTATCGAAGATCAATAAGGGTTCAATAGATTAACAAATGAAAGTATAATTCATGAACATAGTCTAGCTCATCGGTCAATATTAAATAAGACTATAGTTTATTTTGTTTGAGCGACATAAAATCCATTAGGAAATGCGTGTGTTATTTTTTTGCTTCTGCTAGTCGGCAGAAATTTTCTGAATAAATGTTCTTGGAGAATTGGTTTATTTTTAAGTATGTTTTTAATTCTCTTGTTATATGTCATGACTCTTTCCTTTTTCCTTTACGGGGAGCATGAATGCAGTGTCTAGTAATTACAGCCCAAGCCCAGAACGCCCTGAGAGAGATCTCGTGCTAACACTGCATTTACTGCTACCTTGCATGTGATTGTCTGTTACTCCAGGTGTACAGACGGACACAATATGATACATATTCGATTAACCCAGACAGTTAGGAATGAGGAAAGGAGAAATCTTAGGAATGTATGAGATACTCGCAAACAGGAAATTCCTGTCAGTTCAGTGCAGGCATTGTACGAGAGTACCTGATCGCAACCCAACCACAATTCTCAAGCAGCTAAGTATACAATCCACAGTAACCTGACCATTTAAGAACAATCACATATTCACACTAAGCAAGAAAATTAGATGTTCAATCACTACTTTCAGTATCAAATGAAATATCCATGGTATAATCACATCCGAGAATGAGAATATTGGATAAAATCCACGTTTTGCTCTAGCCTGTGAGAAACTTTAATTCCTCAATAAACAATCCATATAAACTGGCACACATACTTTCCTAATATCCATCCCATGACTCTGTAGTCGAGGTTATTATGCACGTTTCAATCAAAATAAATATTATAGCCTGAAGCTGTGGTAAAAACGAGCATCACAAATATGTTTTCTACACAACTGCATGCACTATAATGAATATTTATTTGTATGAATTCTATATTAAATTAAATCCAAACGCCTCATTCATATATCTCATTATCTACACAACCAATTTTGAAATACAAACACATTATATTTTCCATCATTTACATCCACCTCAGTGCAAAACGGGACTATGTCATTTGAATTGCCTGCCAGTGTGAAGCAATAGGAAATTGTTAGTAGATATCTACTGGTGTCGTATTTTATGGCACGTCTTGACATACAGCATGCAGAACGGTTTCCCTGGATTCTAAAACGTTAGCATTGAAGGAGTGGTTTCAAATTAAATTGGTTTTAATTTACAACCACCAGTATTGAGGATAATTCAGCTGAATGTAGTGAAAGAATGGCTAGTGGTTTAATTATTAATTACTAGCAGAAGTACCCGTTCTTCGAACGGTGTTCGTTGTTAACACCAGACATTATCAATTGAGCTACTGTTGCAACGGTTAGCGGTTTGTCATTCCTTCAATTTTATCAGAACGAAGTTAGTTTACTGGGAATATCACACACACTGTTAATTTAAGGCCCTTAAAATGTAGTTTTCCGAGACCCTTTATAGAGTCCCGAATTTTGTGTCTCACATTGGGAAGCGCAACATATGCTTTGGTCGTCCTTCTAGGATAATTTTTATATTTCGCCTATTTTAGCATATATTGAGAAGTTTTTCTCTATATCCACCCTTCTACTGTATGAAAAGTACGGTGAAGAGTTTTATAAATGATTGGTGTATTGAATCTCATGGTTACCAAACCTAATTTTACGATGCACCAAGCATCCGAACACGAGGTAAAGGCGTACATAAAGATACACAGAAAGACAGACAGACAATTCTATTGTCTACAACATATTACCCAGATGTCCAAATATGGGTATATCTACACCACAGTATCAAATAAAATCATCCTTACGATGAACCCGTATGTCGACAAAAAAAAAGTTAAAATGTGCTCTGAGACTAAATTCACCTAACGTGTACTTCCTGACGTGAAATACAATTGAAAGCCTTGTAGACGAAACGCAATACACGTCACATAAAAACTGACCCTATACGTTGTGCTAGGTGCCCATACACAGCAAGACCCCTTTCATAAATTATAAAGGCTTGTGGTGCATGAAAATTCAGGTTCTTTAGCCTCAAATTGCCCAAATTCCTAAAAGCCGCAAAAAATGCTGGTTCAATTCAGGAATTTTTGAAAAGAATGTTGCTGTTTGGAGATATAATAGACCTTCTGTACTATATGTCGAACGTGAAAATTGCATGAAATAATTCTAGGTTACCCCTTCACCCCCTTAATTGCATTTATGAATTATACGGTCTACGTTAGTTCCGTGATAACCTTATAGCCATTTGCAAACTTTCACAGAAATTTAATAAATGGAGTGACATTGCTTCTTACAGAAATAGATGGAAAATTGTATGCCACCCCTTGAGATAATGTTCTCGTGGTTACCGATTTGCATTCCTTCATTAGTTTGTTAAATTAAATTAAATTAGTTTTCTGAGAATATTTCAGAAACTGTTGGATTTAGAGCCTTATAATGTAGTTTTGAGGATCCTTTAGGGCCCCCGAGTTTTGTTGCTGGCACCGAGGGGATTTGTCTCGTCGTTGTACGCCATAATATAATACTAATAATAATATAATATAGGGAGAAATTATAACACCAATTTTATTTTATTTTTAATTCAGCCAATGGCCATGTACTTTTCTTCTCAGGACGGGTCAGGGAAGGGATATTATCAGAGAAAGAAGCATTCACATCACGCATGAGCAAAATGGAAATGGCCTACCATTTAACTAAGGACATCTATAAGAAAAGGTCAATATCCTTCAACGCAAAACTAAAACATTACTGCAGTGTCATCCGTCCGGAGGTCTTGCATGCTTCTGAATGCCTCACGATGAACAAAAAAGGCTTGGTCTAGAAACTGGAGGCCAATGAAAGGAAAATTTTGAGAAAGATATTGGGTTCCATCAAAAACAATGGGGAATACAGAAGTCGGCATAACCATGACCTATATACTCATGTGGAGAAGATAAGCAAAGTCATCCGGAAGAGAAGGTTACCATTTTTTGGGCATGTGAAACGAATAAGCCCAGCGAGACGGACCAACCGCAACATAACTTACTTTCAGGAGAGGCAAACAAAATGGGCCTGGTTCATTGAACTGGATAAAGATCTGAAAGAAGTGGGGATTACACCAACAGACATTCAGGGGCGCGCCCCACTCAAAAGGAAACTTCAAGGTTGTAAAGGTTTCCAAGAAAAACCGAAACTGAAAACGGGAAAGATTTGGACCCAGGAACGGAAGGATGTCCACCGAGAACGAATGCGGGCGTACAGGGCAAACATCAAAGCCAGTAGGAGACGGTTGGAATGACGCAGTCCATAGATGGCCTATACGAAATGAATCAATGAATGAATAAGATGGGGATAGGAATATAATAGAACTGCCGTGAAAAAATTCTAGAGTACCCCTTGATCTCCTTAAGCGCATTATACGTATTGATGAATTTTACGGCTTAATTTGGTTCCGTGATAACCTTTTAGCCATTTGCAAACTTTCACACTAATGTAATTAATGGAATTGCATTGCGTCTTACAGCAATAGATGGACCTCTGAGAATCCGTTGGCATGGTTACTGGCTTGCATTCGTTCATTAGTTTATTAAATTAAATTAGTTTTCTGGGAATATCTCAAAAACGGTTGGTCTTCGGTCCTTAAAATGTGGTTTTCGGGGACCCGAGTTTTGTCTCTCACAATGAGGGGCTAAAAATGAGTTTTGTCTCGTCTTTCTACGCCTATTTCAGCATGTATTTTAAGGGGGTAGGCCCCCATTTATGAGAGGTACGGAGAAGAGTTACATCAATGATTAATGTCGTGCCTCTGATGGATATCTGTACCAAATTTTACGTTGATACACCCAGCCGTTCTCGAGTTATAAAGGAACAAATTTGTCCACAGACCAACAAACAAACAAACAGACAGACAGACAGACAAAAAATTATTTTCGCGCACATCCGTCATAAAACAGTCTGAAACGCGTAAATTTCCGTGGAAATTCAGAGAAAAACACACAAATTTTCATTTTTATTTATTGAGAGATATACTGCACCACTCGGTGTTGACCGTGTTTTATTGCACAGATTTTGGTTTTACTCGCTAACCATAGGAGATATACGAAAAGTGATAAGGACCTTTCGGATAGAAAATTAAATGCTAAAGCTCATGTATTCCATCAAAAGTTTGCTATTTCTTAGCGTTCTCTTTTTTATTTGAAAAGTTAATATGAAATTTTGAAACCGAAGTGTGTAGTGACGTCACAAATGTCGGTTTTACTCGCTAACTGTTGGAGATACACGAAAAATGACAAGGACCTTTCGGATAGGAAATTAAATTTCAAAGATCATATGTGCCATCAAAAGTTTGCTGTTTACTACCGTTCTCTTTTTATTTGATATGGAAATATGAAATTTTGAAACCAAAGGGTCTAGTGACGTCAATAAAAAGGTCGCCATTTTTAGCCTATTTTCAATTTTGAAAAAATAGGCTTATGAGATCACCTTTTGTCCGTGTGTGTGTGCGTGCGTGTGCGTGTGTGTGTGTGTGTGATTCGTGTGTGTGTCCCCCCCCCAATAAAATCTAAACGGCTGGAGCGATTTCAATGAAACTGGGAAAGTTCATAGCACTATTCCCGGCGACCTCGACCGTGCCCTTCAAATTTTGTTACGACTCACCAATCCAACATGGCGGCTGTGCGAAATATTTCACCAGCATTCAATATCTCCGAAACTATTCCCGATATCACACTGGAATTTATTACGGTGATAAAGGGAACTACTAGAAGTTCACCTATGTAACATTTGAAAATCTGGTAACTACAAAACCAACATGGTGACCACGCGAATTTGCGACTTTTAAATAGACGTGTCTCGCGATTTGACCAACCAAACGCAATGCAACTTGGTACAGTATATGTTTATATACATTGTAATCCACCGACATCTAACTTCGTTCAATTGTTTACATAATCACAAGATGGCGGATGTGCGAAATATTTCACCGGCATTCTATATCTCTGAAACTATTAGCGGTAAAACCCTGAAATGTTGTACGGAGATAAAGGGCACTACTGGAAGTCCATCTATAAGACTTCCAAAAACCGGTGAACTACAAAACGAACATGGCGACCAAGCGAATTTGAAAATTTTAAATAGACCTTTCTCGCGATTTAATGTTCCAAGCGCACTGAAACCTGGCACAGGAAATATTTATACACATTGTAATCCACTGGTATCTAATTTAGTTCAATTGTTTACATAACCTTAAGATGGCGGCAGTGCGAATTTTAAAATTAAGATTTTATTTATTGTGATGTAGGCATGCGATCGAAGTGAAAGTTTGAATAATGAACCTACGCAATAATTTTCCTTTAATGGTACATGACTCTATGGCCTATACATTTAACAATCCAACATGGCGACCATCCGAAATATTTAGACGATACTGAATATCTACGAATCTATTTTAGCAATCAAGCTGCATTTTTTAATGTTCATAGAGGCTATGAACCTAAGTTCACCTATAGGACTTTAAATAACCTGGTGATCACAAATCCAACATGGCGGTGACGCGAATTATAAATATTCACATGGACATTTCTCGCAATTTAACCATCCGCGTGCAGTGAAACTTGGTACAGTAAATCCTTATACGAATGTTAATCCCTGGCATCTAATTTATTTCAATTGTTTCCATAACCTCAAGATGGCAGCTGTGAAAATTTTTAAAATCTCCTTGTTTTTTCTTGTGTCCTAATTATGCGATTGAAGTTTGAATACTACACGTTCACAATAATCTGCATGTAACAATACATAACTCTAGGACCTACATATATAAAATCCAACATGGCGACCATCCGAAATATTTAGTCGGTTCTCAATATCTACGAATCTATTACAGCAATCAAACTGAAATTGTG
This sequence comes from Meconema thalassinum, assembly GCA_946902985.2. Lineage (NCBI taxonomy): Eukaryota > Metazoa > Arthropoda > Insecta > Orthoptera > Tettigoniidae > Meconema > Meconema thalassinum. The sequence continues at coordinate 247,977,144 of OX336391.1, forward strand.
TATGTTGATAGTGGCAATTAACATAAGTAGGATATATGAAAATAGGCTGTACAGTTCTTCACGGAACTACTTGTTTAATAGTGCAAAATTTTGAATTCAAAATTATCCTATATGTAAACCTGGTAAATCAGCTACATCCATGCAAAATTTCATTTAAATCGGACCAGTGGTTCTTGCGTTATTGAGTAACACACAGAGAGACAGAAAGACAGACACACACCATCTCATTTTTAGCCTATTTTCAATTTTGAAAAAATAGGCTTATGAGATCACCTTTTGTCCGTGTGTGTGTGCGTGTGTGTGTGTGTGTGTGTGTGTGTGTGATTCGTGTGTGTGTCCCCCCCTAATAAAATCTAAACGGCAGGAGCGATTTCAATGAAACTCGGAAAGTTCATAGCACTATTCCCGGCGACCTCGACCGTGCCCTTCAAATTTTGTTACGACTCACAAATCCAACATGGCGGCTGTGCGTAATATTTCACCAGCATTCAATATCTCCGAAAATATTACCGATATTACCCTGACATTTCCTATGGTGATAGAGGGAACTACTATAAGTTCACTTATGTGATTTTTGAAAACCTGGTGACTACAAAACCAACATGGCGGCCAAGCGAATTTGCGACTTTTAAATAGACGTTTCTCGCGATTTGACCAACCAAACGCAATGAAACTTGGCACAGTATATGTTTATATACATTGTAATGCACCGACATCTAACTTCGTTCAATTGTTTACATAATCACAAGATGGCGGATGTGCGAAATATTTCACCGGCATTCTATATCTCTGAAACTATTAGCGGTATCTCCCTAAAATTTTGTATGAAGATAAAGGGCACTACTGGAAGTCCATCTATAAGATTTTCAAAAACCGGTTAACTACAAAACGAACATGGCGGCCAAGCGAATTTGAACATTTTAAATAGACCTTTCTCGCGATTTAATGTTCCAAGCGCACTGAAACCTGGTACAGGAAATATTTATACACATTGTAATCCACTGGTATCTAATTTAGTTCTATTGTTTACATAACCTCAAGATGGCGGCAGTGCGAATTTTAAAATTAAGTTTTTATTTCTTGTGATGTAGTCATGCGATCGAAGTGAAAGTTTGAACAATGAACCTACGCAATAATTTGCCTTTAATGGTACATGCCTCTATGGCCTATACATTTAACAATCCAACATGGCGGCCATCCGAAATATTTAGACGATACTGAATATCTACGAATCTATTTTAGCCATCAAACTGCATTTTTTAATGTTCATAGGGGCTTTGAACTTAAGTTCACCTATAGGACTTTAAATAACCTGGTGATCACAAATCCAACATGGCGGTGACGCGAATTATAAATATTCACATGGACGTTCCTCGCAATTTAACCATCCGCGTGCAGTGAAACTTGGTACAGTAAATCTTTATCCGAATGTTAATCCACTGGCATCTAATTTATTTCAATTGTTTCCATAACCTCAAGATGGCGGCTGTGAAAAATTTCAAAATCTCCTTGTTTTTTCTTGTGTCCTAATTATGCGATTGAAGTTTGAATACTACACGTTCACAATAATCTGCATGTAACAGTACATAACTCTAGGACCTACATATATAAAATCCAACATGGCGACCATCCGAAATATTTAGTCGGTTCTCAATATCTACGAATCTATTACAGCAATCAATCTGAAATTGTGTATGTTGATAGTGGCAATTAACATAAGTAGGATATATGAAAATAGGCTGTATAGTTCTTCACGGAACTACTTGTTATATATTAGTATGATTAATTATTTCCAGTCGGTCAACGCAAATTGTGCCCAATTACATTAGGCGGGCAACAAACATTTATACATCCTTACATGGAAGAAATATTACGTAAGATATGTATCACAAAATTACACGCTTTTGTGTTCAAGAGTAGGAGAGTGATTACTTAATTTGTGACATGTTTCGATCGTTCATGGTCTCCTTTTTATTGACGGGAGTATTGCCTAATAGTATGAATAGGGATGAAATTTCTAAAAACGTGTGATCATATGGATTATCTGGGTTGATTACTTTAGCTAAATGGATTTATATGGCTTCTTTTATGTCAACCTTTTGTTTCGTAGTTTCTGAAAGAACCGCGCACCAAACGTATATCCACCCTGGATATAATTCCTTTATTTTGTTATGCTGGACATCGACGAACAAACACAGAGTAATAGCGCGGAAGATTAGCCTGCTAGACGAGATCAGAGCTAGACATTGTGGACTTGTTAGTGTTTTGCAGAGCTATTTTGTCTTGTATATGTTGATCTGATGATTATCGCTTGACGAGCGGAACATGTCATCGTTATTAGCTTTTCGGTAATCCATAACATTTTGTTTTCGCATGTAATTATTTTCAGTTTTTTGTTGTTGTTTGTGTGATTGACTGGAAAGTTGCAATAACAATCATCATATCCAAATAATGTAACTGATCCATTTTTACCGCTTAACTACAGGCCTTTTACTATACATTTTCAACTTCTTTTGACATTTCCCGATCTGGGGAACCATGTTACCGGCCGGCATGTTATACCCACCCTCCCTCTACAGGAGGTTACTCCTATCGAAATTTAGTAGAAGCTTAGAACACGGTATTCCCATGAAATTGAATTCTCAATACTACTCCAATCAAAGAGACATCTAATAGCAAATTATGTACATTTGGGTGAGAAATTATTGTATCCTATGCATTGGTTTGGAGTTCATTTCTCTATGGGCATTGCGTGCCCAAATTTTGGATCCCCTTTAGGTTCTATATATTTCTTATCTAAACTTAACCACAATGTCCCACAAGAAAGGATATAATTTACTCATTGTGATGCGGGCAAGCATACACTCCAGGGTTCGTTCATTTTCTGTGTATTTGACTCTTATGCCGGTAATATTAATTTGACCACCTTCTATGGTTCATGGTGAAGGGGTTGACATTATTGTCTGTTACTCCAGAGTTTCGGTTTCGATTTCCTGATAGGCCAAGAAATGTAATCATGGTTTGAGGTGCTGGAACATTTTTTTTTTGACATGCGAGTCACCCAAGTTTTGTGAATTTTAATGCATTTAACGTACTGTACCTTTTTTTCATAAGGTTTTTGTCCAGACACTGTAATAGGGTGGCCAGGAGGTGCGAAGCAGTTGAACCCGCGGGACAGGCCATGCTATGAAGCGTTGAGACTATGAGAAGTATCATTCGGTTACAGATCGGAAGTTACGAGCATTTCCGAGTGGGTTGACCCATAGCCTGGCCGATTAATAAATCCATATGTGACGTCATGTCATGTATCGACCACGGCTAGGGGATAATCTTTACTGCTAATCAGAGTTCTAGAAGACCTTTCGAAGACTGTAGAACGTGGATTACCATAGCAGAAAGCTATTATGTACGAGGAATAGAATCTAACAAGTGAAACGAAGGAATAACATCTGTAAGGATCAAGCCACAAGCGAGATATTGACATATCGATATATCGATGAAGAAGAAAGTAGTGGGGGGGGGGGGCAGCTTCACGGGTCGTGTCGCAGCCAGCGAGAGAGGGTGACTTTTTGTCCGATTGTCAAATGTACAGTTACGTGACTCAGCAGGTGAGATATTCACAGGTGCAAGGCGAGTGAAAGTTCCTCCGTATCAAGGCGGATAGCATTTTTACTTGGCTAGGCCGAACGTGTTCATTGAAGTGTGTTGACTCCGGATTCGAATTTTAAGTCTCGACAAGCGGCCCTGTACCGTGTGCGAATACTTACCGCAGCTACCATATCGTAAATGACCCAGTGGCTGCATTAATGTGTTCGACGTGCAGCAAAACATTGAAGAACGGTGTTCAGTATGGTCTATGTGAGAAATGGTTTCACTTCGGATGTATTAAGGTCAAGAAGGAGGATTGTGATGTCGGGAATTGGTTTTGTAAATATGTGATACACCGGACTGTTTGAGGGTGCAAATCAAAGCAAGGGATCAAATAATACAGGAACTTAAAACAAAGCTTCGTGAATCAGAGGAAACGGTAAAGGATGTGACTGAACGGCTTTCTTCTGGGATCAGTGTGGAAGAGAGCGTGCAGGAGCAAACTGAGGATGACGTTATCATAATGGGTGATTCTATGATACGATGGAGTGCGAATATCTCGAGGAAATCAGGTGCGAAAGTGCGGTGTTATCCGGGGATTGAAATTGACCAGCTTGCCCAACAAGTGGAAGAAGCAAATGTAGAGGACTGTGACAAAGTTAAAGTGTTGTTGCTCCATGTTGGGACGAACGATTTGAAGAAGAGGGCTACAGCAGATTACATCATGGGGGAGCTCTACGAACTAGGCAGAAAAGCTAAAAGCAAGTTTAGAAATGCAAAAATTATAATGAGTGGCATTGTTCGGCGGGGAGATGTTCCGTTAAGGCGAGTTAAGACTGTAAATGACCGCATGGACTGGGTTTGTGCACAACTGGGTTTAGTGTAAATAGATGCTGACTGCTGGATTGGTGGCCGTGACTTCGCCCGAGACGGGCTGCATTTAAATCGACGGGGCGCTTTCAACCTAGGGAGCCTACATGACAGGGTCATCGGTTCGTGCCGGCCATTGTGAGGAGGAGCAGGTCCAGAGGTCGCCAGCCGACGGGAACAGAAGGAGCTACTTCGGGATATTTGCTGCGGAGTTAAGACTCTAAGGTTACTGCAGATTAATTGTCAGAGTTTAGGAAATAAATTAATTGAATTTTGGAATCTTGTAGAGACGTATTATCCGGACATTGTCATTGCTACTGAATCTTGGTTATATGAGGATATAAATAGTAATGAAATAATTCAAGGGACCTACGAAATTTACAGAAGGGATCGGGGGAAGCGAGGTGGTGGACTATTTATTTGTGTGCGCAAAATGTAGCTAGTTTCTTAAAGTGGGCTGATATGGATCATGAAATGTTATGTGTACAAATTTCGGATAAAGGGAATAAATTCCCTCTTCAGGTGATAGGGGCGTATAGAGCACCGATAGATAACATTTCGCTTCTCGACACACTGTATGATAAAACTTGTATGGGTAATGCTATGAAAAAGAGCATAATAATTGCCGGAGATTTAAACCTCCCCAATGTAGACTGGTCTGGTGAGTCAACTAGCTGTGGTCAAGCTCAGAGCGCTGCAAACAAATTCTTAAGGGAGGGGGGATTTTTCCAAGTAGATGACTTCCCAACTAGAGGCAATAATACCTTAGATGTTTATCTCGTAAGGCCTGTAAGGCTGTATATTAACTGTGTGAAAGTACCAGGAATTAGTGATCATTCTGGGCTTGAATTAAATATTAGATACGGTGACATTACAAAATTAGACTCTGATGTAGCAAATAAGATCATATTCCAGTATCGCAGGGTGGATCAGGGCAAATTTCAGGGGTATTTGAATGAGCTATTTGTAGGATGGGCATCGGAAGGAAATCACATTAATATCCTGTGGACTAACTTTTTGAAAATTTTAAATAGCGCTATTGATAAATTTGTTCCATTTAAATTACTGAAACATAACCCAGATCCTGAGTATTACACACGGGAAATCAGGAGTCTTAAACGGAAAATTAGGAAATTATACAATAAAAGACATGATAGTGACAAGTATATGTTGAAATTTAAGTCCTTACCAAGAGAGCTCGTCTTAAAAAAAGAGGGATGCTCATGACAATTATATGCAAGGTTTACTTGGTTCGGGAGGCGATGGATGGAAAAAAATTACAGTTATGTTAGAAGAAGAAAGGGAAATTCAAATAATTTGTCGATGATAATGTCCGGTGACGGTAAATTAATTACTGAGAAGCAGGCCATTGCAAATGAATTAAATGTCTTTTATGGTAGTGTGTTCAATAAATCCAATAGCTGTGTGTTGGACCTTAACGGTGAATCAGGGGCTCCACTTCTCCAAATAAACCAGTCAGCAATTGTGAAGCTAATACAAAAATTACGTTACAATATATCGAAGGGTCCTGATGAAATACGAGGCACGTCCAGGAAGTAAGTTCCGTTTGGTAATAAAATTAAATTGTTTTAAGATACAGATAAATTGTTTATTGGACAACATTCTACACCTCTTAAACTACTTTTCCACATAACTGCCGAACTTTTGCAGGCATTTGTCATAGCGTGGCACAAGGTTTTGGATACCTTCTTCATAGAAGTTTGCCGCCGACCGTAAACGAGAGTGAAGACTCCCCTGTAAGATATCCTACCGTTTGGCCACCACTGTTAGGCAAATTGCATGCTTACCAGGAGATCTGCGTATGTTTAGGAGTTCTCCTGACAGTAGTACCTCTGCTAAAGAATTAGGATATTTGTCACTTGTAAGACCTATTCTGGAATACGCCTCGGCTGTTTGGGATCCATATCAAGTAGGGCTCATAAATGAGTTGGAAATGGTACAAAGAAAGGCCGCTCGATTTGTGCTCAGTGTCTTTAATCCAAGGAGCAATGTGAGCCGTATGTTAAAGAAACTTGGGTGGGAATCACTTGAGGCTAGGAGGATGAAATCTAGACTCTGCACTATGTACAACACGTATACAAATCAACCAGCATGGGGCGAGCTTAGCAAACGTATGGAAAAGCCTACTTACATGGGTAGGAGCGATCATCCTTTCAAAGTTAAGGGCCGACCACAGCGAACAAATTATGGTAAATATTCTTTCGTAAACCGTGCCATTGCTAATTGGAACTCTCTACCTGCCGCAGTCTTAGAGCCTTTCCCCAAACATATAGGTGTTGTTAAGAAAAGACTGACTATTTGTGTAAATACTCCAGTTTATTTGTTAGTGAATTGCTATGTACAATTATTTATTTGTTATGTATATCTAATTTGCCACCGGGGGACACACCCCCAATTGCAAATAAACGAATGAATGAATGAATGAATCGTAATGGAATTGAGACACTTGCAGTACAGTTCTAATACAGAATGTCGTCTCAAGGAAGACTAGTTTTAAACGGAGCGCAGACTGATATATATGTCTCTGTCCAGCGGTGTCCGTATTGATGCAGCCATCACGGGACCCTGTGTGGTTTCTCTTACATGGTTTAGTAACGTGTAGTCCCGAGCCAGTTTATGCCGACATCAAGTTGTTTTTACGCAGTGCATCATGCGAACATTGAAAGGCATATTGTCATTTGAGATTTCGGTGGGGAGGATTAACGTTCATGTTATGACTTCCAGAATGGCTGGTTAAAAGATATGGGGTAGCTACTTGTCGAACGCATAAGTGAGATGCCTGCAAGCAACAAACTGCATTTTCCTTTGGGAAAGGAGACTACTTCCTCAGTACTCCAGTGGTTGCTAGCTGATGACTTCGCAAGATACGACATGCAGAACAGTACAATTTCACGGGCATATTATAACTTTTCTGGCATTAATGACGAGGGCACGGACGGAAACCCGACCAGTGTTCGTGTGCGTCGCGTACCCGGGTTCAAATCCCAGCTCCAAGGAAGAAGAATGTATTATCTGATGATAACGTGGAGATTCATCAGATACTTATATCCTGTTTACAACGCTACAAGAGTCAACGAAAGGTACTGGACCAGCAACTTCTTTATCGTATTTTAGTGAGGGCATTTTGTTAGCAATTGCAATAGGCATACTTTTCTTTTTGTAGATTAAATGGGCATGCACGAGTTTAGCTTCGACGTCTCTGTCGAAACTGATTTGTTGCATTCCCGGGATTTTGTATTCACTTAATGAATTCATCACTTGCGTATGAATAGTATTGATATTTAATCAGTAAATTCAGTAATATTTTAGTTAGTAGTGAGTATTTTATTTAACGTGAAGAAGGATTAGGGGAAGAACTTCAGTTTTTTGTATAAGTATAGTTTTAATCGTGTTTTGTTGAATAGTGTTTAGAACACTATTTTCTTTATGGCCAGTACATATTTTCATGTACTACTGATGAGTTAGGAACTCTGTTTTCTGCAGCGATTTGAATCTTGGAAAGCTTTTCTTGGTGTTAAATGCCTTTATAGTTATAATCCACTTTTTGGATTATTTTCATGGAGAGCACTTCACATTTGTGTGTGAAGATTTATTAGTGCATTTACTTAATGATTGTCATTGGATTAACCGGTGAAGTTAACTTGCTTTCATGGTATAAGTTTTATCCACTTATATTTCGAAACTCACCAAGGTTGGAGGCTATCCTGATTTTGGGAAGGATCAGTTTCACCTTCTATATGGTATTCATTTGAGAGTAACTAACATTTGATGTCATTCCGAGACATTCATTTTCTATTTTGACTAACGTAAATAATTGCATTTAGTTCAATTGTGTGAGTGAGAGATAAGTACAGCATTTTGAACACCATCCTGAATTTTGATTAAATTATTCCAGGGAAGCTTGACTTTGAGTCAAGAGATTAAACTGTATACTTGTTATACATCATTGTGAGGCCAGATAGTTTACCTTTGCTAGTGAAATGCGTTAGTTTCATGACTTTGAACAACGTGCTTGAGGTTAGTGTGTGGTTTAAGCATGTTTTATATGTTTTGAGATAGTAATGAAATTTAATAATGGTGTTTGAAGGTTCTTATAACCTTATTTTGTGTTTCGAATGCATATCCGGGAATGTGCTGTATTTTTGAGATGTTATGCTTGTTGAAGCATTAGGACAGTTTTGGATTGAGCCAATAAGAGCTTTTTAAGCCAGTGAGTGTCAATCTGTTTTGGACTTCGAGTAGTCCAACACCCATGTTTGGTGTTATATAAACCTAGGTGAGGTTTTCTTTTGTTTTCATGTCACTTTGAGACATTGGTGTTGTCGATCTGCTAGATCGAGCCTACATGCTTTTCTTCACCTAACTATGAGGAATGCTTGGATAACCTGTTTATGTAACTTAAGGCATTTTCACAGCTGATTATCAAAACCTCTACAATTTTACACAATTTTACTTTCTACATGAAACATGAACGTAGACCATTGATTTTCTACTTAGCTTAATCGCTTGGTAAAATGTAACCCTGTTTAATGAATATTTCTTTCTTTAATATGTAACGATGCGAATGCTATGACCCAGATCAGATACTAAATTGAAACATATGAGTGTCCAAAGACACATTTTTGTATAAATCCTTGTAAATTCATTGTATATAATTTTGAAAAATGCTATTGCATTAGAAGATCGTTTAGACGATTAACACATAATCTATTCATGCTGATTCATTTTTATTCATCGTCCAGTCTACGAAATATAATTGTGAGATTAACTCGTCATATTTGTGTAATATATTGCTAGTTATAATGGCTAGGATCACTCCAGCGGGTAGGAGATCATTATAATCCATTCTTGGATTTCTTTAGGTTTTCTTGACACAATTTTGGTAACTGTGACTTTGGTCGTTTGACGACAGGGTATTTGATTTTTTCTTTTCTTGTTATCTTGTTCTTTATGGAATAATATTTGTCTTCCCAATTTTAAATCATGGCGTGATATTTTAACGAAGAGATGGGAGGTTGTGTTAAGATGGCCATCGCTTGGAATTTTCAGGGTATTCCACCTTTTAAATAGTTTTCATTAGAATTGTTTTTCGTGTTCTTGAGCTAGTTTTTATTCATTTCTTCTTCGAAGCCATGGTCATTCTTAAGACAGCCTGTTAGAATGACTAGTTCCCCAGTCACTCCTTTACTTGGTGGTAGGACGTGGTAGGGTTTTTCGCCGGGAATTTTCAGGTTCTACGATCCAGAGTCCATCGAGGGATTTCACCAGGTATTGGTAAGTGTTTCGGGTACAGTACCCAGTAGGCTACTCGTTCTAGATTTTAGTTGACCACCCTAAAGCTACGAAATTATACTGCTTACAAAGGGCAAGTGATTAAAATATATTTAAGAGAGTTTACTGGAGGCTATAGGTTTTGTACTGAATATTTGTTAAACATATTTAAAAACAAGATGTTCAGTAAAGAACATATAGCCTACTTTCTCCTAAATGTATGAGTATAGTTATAACTCGTTGTTATTATCAAAGAGTATAATAGAACTATTCTTTGTTGAAGACCTTAAAAACGATTTACCTCTACTAAACGCCACAACCTAGATAAAAACTGCTACCATCATTGAAGAAAGAAAGATAAGAAGTATCTAAGGAATGTTATGGATCTGGAGACATAATCGACCGGACTGGCGGCGTGGCTCAGCGGTAACGTTCTCGCTTGCTGGACCGTATGTTTCAGGTTCGTATCCTGGCGCAGTCAGCTGGCATTTGAGGGTGCACAAATGCGAGGGAGCCGTGTTAGTAGATTTACTGGCACGTTAAAGATCCCCTTCGGGACAAAATTCTGGCACCCCGTCGTCTCTAAAAGCAACAGTAGTTAAAAGGGACGTAAAACCAAATACATTATTATTATTATTATTATTATTATTATTATTACATAATCGGCCTGACGCGGGCAACATCCAACTTTGAGTTGAGGCATGTCTTTACACGTCTGGCTGCGTATGACTTTCACAACCCTAATTGAATTAACAAATCTTTCCATGACACTACAGAGACGTGTGTATACCAACTATGTGGATATTTTCGATTGCTATTTGGCTGAAATAAAAGTATTAATTAATATCCTGAACTAGCACCAACGGTAGAGTTCAGATACTATGTGAAATCATTTTGTTCTTTACTTCAATTAACATTTTCAAATAACGCACAATAGGCTGTTACAAACCCTTTAAAATAAAAAGTAAAAATGTATCGTAGAATCATCTTGTCATTCTTCAAATTCGATGCGCATAGAATGCCAATAATATAGTAATCAATGGAGCCCCACGTAGACTAGTCGTGACATCTAGTGGTGAAATATCGAACAATATAATCCTAACAGAGCGAGTGCATTCTAGCGGCCAGAAGAAGAAACTTTTCAATAAAATCTGGAAGATAATAAGTAGGTCGGCATGCAGTTACCTTTTTGGCAGCTAGATGTCTCGAGTAAATCTGCTGGCGAATTATGTTTTAATTAAATATATATTTTACACCATAATATGCACAATATAACGCTTAATTTTAAAACATCTGAGTCATTACAAAACAATAAACATATAACATTTCAAGCAAAAAAACTAGCTCTGATCGGGTTTGAACCATAGGAATTTGAGCGATAGGCTAACGCTCTACCACTTTTTTTTTTTTTTTAGCTCTTTACAGAATTACAGAATTTTCAGATATGATAAATACCATACTATTACATCACAAGAACGTCCAGATAGTGTCCATATTTATCGTACAATTGTCCACTTTCACTAAGCTTCCAACGCTCTTTCTGCAGGTGATACCTGAGATCCAGGAATGAGAAATGTTGATCATTGTCCATCACGAAGTGTACATATTGGCCCATTATCCACACAATGGCAGTCTGTTTAATTTGGGGGAAGGCGCTCACCGACAAGCGAATCAACTTCCTGCCATCAAGGTAATCCGTGGGCTCATTTAATAGTTGACATACGTTTCCCTTACACCACAGCCACGTGGAGGCAACTCGCGTGCATGATGTGAAGCGGTGTATCGCCGTATCAGTTTGCCCACATATAGTACACCATGGGTAAGCTTCAAGACGGATGGTATATCGCCGTAGAGCGGTTGGGATGAGATCGTTGAGGAAGATAAAAACCCGGGAGTGTACAGCAGAAGAAATGGTCATAGCCCCAAATTTTTCCAAACAGTGGGCCAATGGACGTAGAGGGTGGTGGCCTCGATTCGTGGTTTGGAGTGTACCACTTGCCGCAACATGTTATAAATACTTTTCGTCGTTGGAACAGTCCCTGAAGGCATTTGGCGAACAGTTTCCAGAAGGTGCTGTTGATGGTCCCTAAATATCTTCGGCAAAGCTCTCTCACAACCACGGGCTGTGTTTCGAATATCTTTGTATAGCGCTTTCGTAAAAGTGTCATGTTGGTAAAGAATGGTGATATCGTTCTTGCAGAGGAGTGCACGGCATTTCATGCCATGAGCGGTTAGCCCTAGCCCGCCTTGCCGGGATGGGAGATTCAACTGTTCCCGTTGTACTCGGAACAAAAATCCTTGCCATAGAAACCAACCTATATATTTTGCCAATTGGCTCTCAAACATTTTGGGAAGTGGGAAAAGTTGTGCGACATACCATATTTTAGAGAGCGCAAATACGTTGAGGACTATGACCCGTTGCACTATATTGAGGTTTCTTTGACCAAATTGGATCAGCACTCCCCTAACTTTGGCAATGACCTTAGTCCAGTTTGCTTGCACCGTGTCCAGAATCGATTGCTTCCAGGTAATGCCAAGAATTTTCACCTCATTTACTAACCGGAACCAGGGCTGTTTGGTAATCACTGAGTTATTATTGAGCGGAAGCAAAGCAGTTTTCTGGGGGTTCGATTGTGCTCCAGAGAGTATATGGTAGAACTGAAGGACGCTATCGATGTGGGAGACGTCTTCATTATTGCGGATCAATATGGATACGTCATCAGCATAGGCGCACATGCCAAAAACATGTGTGGACAGTTTGTAACCCTGTAGCTTAACCTGGGTAGTCCGAATGAACGGTTCAAGGCCAATGACAAAAAGTAGCATGGAGAGGGGACATCCTTGCCTAACTGATCGTTGTATTGGAATCAGAGGGGAAAGAAAACCGTTGACGAGCACTCGAGACGTAGCATTACAATTTACCATACGAATGTAGTCAATAAGGATTGCAGGAAATTCAAAGTGCTGCAAGACCATGTACAAGTATTCATGACTGATGCGATCGAAAGCTTTATCAAGATCCAAGGTGAGAAAACTCATTGGCTCAGTGGGGAGCATTTCGGCTTTTAGGTGTAGGTCCCGTAGTATCGCTAAGTTTGTTAACAGAGTTCTTCCAGGAATACTGCAACATTGTTCATCACCAATGATATCATGTAGAACAGTCTTCAATCGGCATGCAAGTACTTTGGTAAGGACTTTATAATCACTGCAGAGCAGAGTAACTGGTCGGAAGTCACCAACTGCCATGGGAGAGGATGTTTTTGGTATGAGGACTATGGTACCCTCGTGATGTGATTGACAAAGAGCACGACGTTGGAGAATGGTACGCAGGACATGACAAAATTCTTTGCCAATGAGAGGCCAGAAGTGTTTATACATTTCATATGGCAGTCCATCAATGCCAGGTGAGCGGTTGTTTGGGAGGTGCTTAACCACAGAGTGAATCTCTTCATCCGTAATATCCGCGCTGAGCCGAGTTTTGTTGTCCGGAGATAGATGGGTACTGTTAGATGAAAGCAATAGGGTCACCTGCTGTGGATCAATTGGAGCCTGAGCGTAGAACCGTTGATAAAATAGTGATATTTCACTACGTATAGCGTCAGGGGAGGTGACGACACTTCCAGTACTGGTGCGGAGGCGGTGGATATATTTACGTTGCCGCTCACGTTGTCCTTTGGCGATATGGTATACACTTGCACTTTCGTCTGGGAGCACTGTACGATCTTTTAAAGCCACGTTTATATGAGCGAGCGTTCGTTGCTGTAGAGACAGGAGCTTGGTTTTAACTTCCCGAATCTGGTCATATATACGCTCCCCAGCATCAGATCTTTTCTGGAGCTGGCGAAGAACTCGATAGTAAAATTCAACTGTATCCCGTCTTTCCCGACCTCGTTGGTAAGATATGTTCTTAAAGACGCGGCGGATCCCTGGTTTAACTAAAATATCCCACCAGTCTGCGCAGTCGCGAAATTTGCATTTTTGTTGGACCCATCGAGTCCAGTGTTGTCTGAAAATTTCTTGGCATTTCTCCTCCAGTAACAGCGAGCAATTCAGCTTCCAATAACCTCTTCCTATGTGAAATACGGGATGGGGGTAAGAGATAGTACATACGACAGCATGATGGTTAGTGAAACTGGCATGTATCACTTCATATCGTCTAGGCTGGATAAGTTCCTGTGAAAAGTAGATGCGGTCAAGTCGTGATGAGGAGTTGTGACTTATACAGGTGTAATGGGGCAGGGGCACCCTTAAACTATCCACAGCATCAATGAGGTGTAGGGAGGTAAGAAGGGTCCTGAGAGCCGGGTTGACACCTTGATATGAGCTAGTGGAATCTTCTGGGCGTTGAATACAATTGAAATCCCCTGCAAGAATAAGTTTTTCCTTAACGTCGTGCAGATGAGGCAGTATACTCTGTTCAAAGAACATTTTCCGTTCCACACGTTTATTGGACCCGGATGGGGCATATACATTTATCAGGGTGGTATTGTTTATGTGTCCAGATATTATGTGTCCTGATGGATGACATAGCACACCTTCGAGTGGGATATCATGTCTTATGAGGAATCCGGTCCCTCTATTCGTATTACCGGTATTGATGTATTGTTTGTAGAAGGCAGATATGGGTAAACACGGTATAGCAACTTCTTGAATGAAGGCAATGTCAATGTCTGCATCTCGAAGGAATCTCTCCAACACTTGAAATTTCAGAGGGCATTCTATTACATTGATATTCACAGTGGCCACAGTGAGAAATTGCGCCATTAAGAGAAGTATAAAAGCTGTGCTAGACATACTGGAAGGTGGACTCGAAAGAAGACACAGGTGAGAATTATCCTGGTGCACTATGTCAAATTAGGTTGAGGTAGTTCCTTATGATTGCCATTCATAGGCCGGCTGTCAGCGTTTGAGTGCGTTCGTGGGTCCCTAGATGACGTAGAATGAAGATTTTGTTTCTTTTTCACAGCTGCGGGAACGTTTGTAGAGCCAGTTTGATTCTTCTGGGCTGGTACGGCAATCGAGGCATTTATTTTAATCTTTTTAGATACGTTCTCGGATCCCCGATCAACCTGCTTAAGTGAGTCGGTAGGTACCAGAGAAGGTGGGGGCAGTGAAGACAAAATTTCTGTGGCAGCCTGTAGTGGCGGCATAATTGGTTCTAAGGCTGCGATACAGGTTGCCGATAGCACAGGGGCACTCTGTGGCTCGCTGAGCTGGTCAGTGTAAGGTACCAGTTCTGCGTCGTGTGTATCAGAGGCCACTGCTGGTGTTGTCCCAGCTGACTGATCAATAAACATGTGTTCATGTGACGTTTGCTGTGTCACAACTTCCGAGTATTGGACACTTCGTTGTTGTGTAGGAGTTATACCGGGGGGAATCATTTTCTGTGGACAGTTGATACGTAGATGTGTGTTAGCATTGCAAATTAAACAGGTCTGTTTCTGTCCATTATAAGATAGGTAGCCAGAATGGCCACCAAAAGTCCCAGTGCAGGGGATATCTAGTTTGATTTCCATAGTGACTGCGCGTATTCCATTATACACCGGGAACTGATAAGCAGAAGACCATTGTTCTTTCCTGACTTCACTCACAGTGCCATATTTCGACAGGACGGATTTGAAAATTTCAGGTGGAACTTCAAGTGGGACATTAAATATACGCACTGTGGTAAAATTGGAATCCGCTGGGGAGAGCTTAAAATTAGTCATTTCGCCTGAGTCATACTGAAATTTAATAGGATCTGCAAAATTATTTAACAATTTCTGATAAGTAGATATGCTGATTACCTTGATGTACATGGTTTTTTCTTGTGCATTTAACTGGATGGCTTCTACTTAGTCGACAGTCAACCGGAGAGTATCGCTAATCCAGTGGTGAATTTCTCCTGGTGTGGCGCGAGAACTCTGCCTGTCCCATTGGCAGCGTACGGTGTTTTTCCTCTGGTATCCGGACATGATTTTCAACGGGGTTTTCTGGGTTTTCTGGTTTTGTTGTCCTATCTGGAACACTACTTGAAAAAGTATTGTCCGAATGACACACGGAAGGTCAGTTCACCCGTGGAACTATCCGAAGCACCGGTATTAGGAAATGTACACTCTTCCAATGCGGTCACACAGCGCGCTCACACGCACCTCACTCGGCCACGACTAGTGACCAACTGTGTACCACTGAGCTAATTGTGTCAACGAATATCGTTCTATATAAAATGACGTACATAGAACTTGTTAGTAAATAATGATTTATACTAAACGATTTCATCACTGGAGTATATTATTTATATATAAAGCATTTCATACAAAGTTTATTTATTTTGTATCAGTACGCTATATTGCATGCAATACTCAAATTAGTGAAATATAAGTCAGGCACAAGATATCCGCTGCCATCTTGTCTTATTACTGAATCGGCTCAGCTTTTTAAAATCACGTCTGCACTATAGTATTACAAAATAAACTTTTAATTTCGAACGTGCCTCTTCCTTTAGAACAGTTAAAACGATTCTCGGCTCGATAATCGGAACTGGTGGGTCCCATGATATGGATTATAAAGTTGGCATAATTCGCACGGCCGCCATCCTGAAATGGTATGGCGGACGACCTTGTAGTTTGGTCACAAGACGCATCCTATACGAAGGTAAGTTGTTACCAAATTTGGTAGAGATCGGATGATTTGGTTAGTCGTTATTTGATTTTACGTTTTGAACGTTTGAGTGGCCGCCATTCAGTTTTAGTAAAGATGTCGGCGATATAAAACATGACACTGAGGTGTCCTTTGCTAGTGCTACCTTTGTACCAAATTTCGTTCAATTCGCATTCACCGTGTTCGAATTGATAGGGGGGGGGGGCAGACATTCAGAGTACACACACTCACACACACAGACACACACACACACACACAGACTCACACACACACATACACACACACACACAGACTCACACACACACATACACACACACAGACAGACACACTTTTTTCGCCCTGTGTTGATCTCATAAGTCTACTTTCATTTTTTGCAAAAATCGAAAGTAGGCTAAAAACTTTGAAATCTTTCTCAGGGTTGTCTTATTAACAATTAATATTGTGAATTTCAGTCGGTCAACTCGAAATATATTTAGCTTGGGAGATGTTGTGTTGACTGACTGAAAACTACAGTATCAATCAATAAATAAGTATTGTGCATACTTTAAAATTATTGTCAGAATAAAGATGTTATTGATTAATTTAGGGGATTTGTTCCATCATGGTCACTTATCCCCGTGTACTTGGTTGTGTGTTGATTTTGTCTGATAAGCTGCGTAATTGCAAAGGATGTATCTGTTTATTTGTAACTGGAGCTAGGAATTATGCATGGGGAGGCATTACCATCCCGGCAAGGGAAATCTCGGATACTCCTTCTGGGAGGGCTAATATAGGAATTGAAACCACCTAGTCTCAATTCTGCCTCACAATGCTAAGTAAGCCGCATCTCAGTCTTTAAACCAGATGTTTTTGTTTTTGGCAGAGCCTGGATTCAAGTAGGCACTTCTGGGCAGACAGCCAAGAATGACACTAACTACGTCACGTGGTTGACCAGAGCAAATGCAAACAAAATTTGTTCGTTGGTGTTATCCTTACTCAACCATAAATAAATATTACTTCACATCTAACTAATTAAAAATTTAAGTATTATTAACCTTTTAAATGCTGAGCTACCGGCTAGCTGTTTCCTTCCTCATCGCTGAGATTTTACTTTGGCAAATAAAAAAGAAAATATAAACCATAATTTTTAATTTTTTTACAGGAGATTGATTTTAAATGTCAATAGGTTTTAGGTCTTTATTATTCAAAATGCAAATTAAAAATTCTACATTTGAATTAATTTAAATATTGAGATAATTCGAAATGTAAATATTTGTATTTACACTTGCACCTTCTCCATACCAGGTAAAGAGGGCCCAAAATATTTTCTTATCCTAAAATCAGTAGGCAACCAATACATGTTGCACTTTACAAGAACAAAAATTTATATTCTTTGATTTGAAACCACAACACAACGAGAAGAAATTGCTTGTTGTTCCGCCAGGCGGACGAAGTCTTGTTGAAGAGGATAGACGTCTAAGAAAAGCTCTGTTGGTGCAATCGTGTTGACCTACTGAGAATTATCTACATTTCATAATATAAACTGCTGCTCTATTTAAGAAACAACAACAGTCCCATCATATTTACTTGTGAGCCGTTGCCCCGATTACTTTAATTTTCGGAAAGTTTACAATTACTCTGCCCTCTCTTATTATCAATTGGGGCCGATAACATAAATGTTAGGTCCCTTAAAGAACATTATCTACATCATCATTGCTTGCCACGGTGGGTGAGTGGTTATCGTGTCAGTCTACTAACCCCAAACTTGCAGGTTCACTCCTGGCCGTGGTAAGTGATTTTTGATAGGCGGCAAAAAGCACGATACCCATGTCATACGATGTTGGCATGTTAAAGAACCCATTTGAATTCAGTAGGCCATGTTCATAATGGCAAAATTAATCTGGGGATTTTCCGCTAAAACAAAGTTCCTCGTTCCTCTACGAGAAAGCGTTATAGTGTCCAAGAGCTTAGACATCTAACCTATTTGACTTTGATAGTGCTTCAAGGAATAACAAAATAACAGGTAAGCTGCCCTCTGGGTGTCAAATAACAAAGCTTTTACCCGGCATTCGAGGCCATACGATATTATTATCATCATCATCATATCATATCACCAAGATATCTGAATATTAAAAGAGAACTTTTTTCATGAAAATGTGACACTGAGTGAACAAAAGTCACGGAAAGGATAGTCCCATGAGAAAATGTCGGGTATTGAAGTCTGTGCGGTCGTCTCCTTACAGTCCTGGTAGAAATGTGTTCCTGACTCCCAACATTCCACTGGGCTGTGTTCTGACTCACATTAGCCTTTCAATCACCCCGTATGGTTCTGCTGAGGAGACGTGATGTCCGTTCGTTAAACACCTTTGGTCATCCCGTGCGTTGGTTTACGCGGATGGTAACATTACCTCTGCGATATTCGGGATCCACCCTCGACACTGTTGACTCAGAAACCCGAATTCGCGTGTTATCTCGAAAATGCTAAGACCAGTGCGCCGTGTGCCGACGATCATCCCACGTTCAAAGTCGGTTAACTTCCGACGTGTTGTCATCTTCACTACACTCGTGTCTGTGACAGACAGCTCTACTCCGCCGCTGCTAGGCGCAACGTTCAGGAGTCATGGGACTACTCTTCCCGTGACATTTGGTCACTCAGTGTACGTATTGTCTCCACCATTCCATATTTATACGAGATGTCAAAGAATACATTGTGGTCTGAGAGCTGGAACAGGGTACACTCAATCTCGCGAGGCAACAAGTATTTCCATAAATAACTATACAGCCTATATTCAAGTACCCTACCCATGTCAATTGCCTCTATCAACATACACAGTTTCAGTTTGATTGACGTAATAAATTCCTAGATATTGAGAACCGTCTAAATATTTCAGATGGTCGCCATGTTGAATTTTTATTTATGTATAATTACAAGAAGATTGTTGTGTACGTGTGGTATTCAAACTTCAATCGTATGATTAGGACACAAGAAGTAAAAACGAGATTTTGAAATTTCACACAGCTGCCATCTTGTGGTTATGGAAACCATTGAAAAAATTAGATGCCAGTGGATTAACATTTGTATAAGGATTTACTGTACCAAGTGTCACTGCACTCGGATGGTTAAATTGCGAGAAACGACCACGTGAATATTTATAATTCGCGTTGCCGCCATGTTGGATTTGTGATCACCAGGTTATTGAAAGTCCTATAGGTGAACTTATGTTCATAGCCCCTATGAGCTTTGAAAAATTCAGATTGATTGCTGTAATAGATTCGTAGATATTGAAATCCATCTAAATATTTCGGATGGTCGCCATGTTGGATTGTTATATGTATGGGCCATAAAGTTATGTACCATAAAGGAAAATTATTGCGTAGGTTCATTATTCAAACTTTCACTTCGATCGCATGATTAGGACACAAGAAGTAACAAGTAGTTCCGTGAAGAATTATACAGCCTATTTTCATACATCCTACTTTTGTTAATTGCCTCTATCAACATACAAAATTTCAGTTTGATTGCTGTAATAGATTCGTAGATATTGAGAACCGAGTAAATATTGCAGATGTTCGCCATGCTGAATTTTTATATATGTAGGTCTTAGAGTTATGTACTGATACATGAAGATTATTGTGTACGTGTAGTATTCAAACTTCAATCGCATGATTAGAACACAAGAAGTAAAAAACGAGATTTTAAAATTTCGCATTGCTGCCATCTTGTGGTTATAGAAACAATTGAAAAAATTAGATACCAGTGGATTAATATGTGTATAAGGATTTACTGTACCAAGTGTCACTGCACTCGGATGGTTAAATTGCGAGAAACGAACATGTGAATATGTATAATTCGCGTCGCTGCCTTGTTGGATTTGTGACCACCAGTTTATTGAAAGTCCTATAGGTGAACTTATGTTCATAGACCCTATGAACATTAAAAGTTCAGTTTGATTGCTGTGATAGGTTCGTAGATATTGAGATCCTTCTAAATATTTCGGATGGTTGCCATGTTGGATTGTAATATATATAGGCCATAGAGTCATATACCATTATAGGAAAATTAATTCATAGGTTCATTATTCAAACTTTCACCTTGATTGCATGATTACGCCGCAAGGAATAAAAACTTACTTTTAAAATTCGTACAACTGCCTTCTTGAGGTTCTGTAAACAATTGAACTAAATTAGATTTAAGTGCATTACAATGTATGTAAACATTTGCTGCACTAAGTTTCATTGCGTTTGGATTAATAAATCGCGAGAAAATTCTATTTAAAACTTTCAAATTCGCTGGGCCGCCATGTTCGTATTGTAGTTAACCTGTTTTTGAAAGTCTCATAGATGAACTTCTAGCAGTACCCTTTACCGCCGTACAAAATTTCAGGGTGATACCGGTAATAATTTCAGAGATATAGAATGCCGGTGACAATTGAACGAAGTTAGATGTCAGTTCAATACAATGTGTATAAACATATACTGTACCAAGTGTCATTGTGGTTAAAGCGCGAGAAACGTATATTTAAAAGTCGCAAGTTCGCTTGGCCGCCATGTTGGTTTTGCAGTTACCAGTTTTCCAAAAGTCATATAGGGAACTTCTAGTAGTTACCTTTATCACCGTACAAAATTGCAGGGTGATATCGGTAATAGTTTCGTAGATATTGAATACTGGTGAAATATTTCGCACAACCGCCATGTTGGATTGGTGAGACGTAACAAAATTTGAAGGCCACGGTCGGGGTCGTCTGGAATTGCGCTATGGACTTACCGAGTTTCAATGAAGTCGCTCCAGCTGTTTAGATGTTATTAGAGGGGGGTGTATTCACACGAATCAATCACACACACACACACGCACAGACAGACAGACAGGCACACGGACAAAAGGTGATCTCATAAGCCTATTTGTTCATAGATAAAAAATAGGCTACAAACGAGATTTTAAAATTTTGCACAGCTGCCATCTTGTGGTTATGCAAACAATTGAACTAAATTAGAAGCCAGTGCATTACAATGTGTACCTAAGTATAATCATTTTCTGTACAACATTTCACTGCTCTTAGATGGTTAAGTCGCGAGAAAAGTCTATTAAAATGTTTCAAATTCGTTTGGCCACCATGTTCGTTTATTACTTTACAGGATTTTGAAAGTTTCAGACATAAACTGTTAGTGGTGCCCTTTATTACCATACAAAATTTCAGGGTGATACCAGTAATAGTTTCGGAGATTTTGATGCTGGTGAAATATTTCGCACAGCCGCCATTTTTGATTGGTGAGAGGTAATAAAATTTGAAGGGCACGGTCGGGGTCGGCCGAAATTGTCCTATGACCTAACCGAGTTTCATTGAAGTCGCTCCAACCGTTTAGAAGTTATTAGGGACACACACACACCACACACACACACACACATACGCACATACGGACAAAAGGTGTTCTCATAAGTCTATTTTTTTCATAAAATGAAAATAGGCTAAAATGAGTAAAGGTGGGTTCGATTCCCACCTCAGTCATCTTGGAAGTGGAATCCCGTGGTTTAAAACTTCTACTTCAGGAAAATGCCGGTTTGGTACCTAATTTAAGCCAACAGCCGTTTCATACCCAAATCCAATCTCAATTAAGAATGCAAGAACAGACATCACAATGACACATGTTATAAAAACCGTTCTACACGCACCCAAGTACATGGGGATACTTAACCACAATGTAGCAAAGCCCATACAACTATCAACGAGATCAACCTGGACAGTGCGTGGCTGACCAAGCTGTCTTACTTGGTAACTTTGGGAAGGATAGATGATGTCTCACTCGTTCACATGCAATCTTGCTCGTAAAGTAGCAGTAACGACAGAGCTCTAAGAAGAGGACATTTGCTTGAAATACTACATTCAAATTCTCTTCCCCGAGACTTCACTAGTCCACTCCCCAATCTTGCATGTGTTGAGTCTCCACTGCACTACACATGCCATGCACTCCTCAGGCGTGTCGTCATATCGGCTTTCTTTTCATTAGGGCTGGTACTTTTAATCGATTGATATCAGCTATCAAATAATCAATTCATCGAAGCAGAAATATATAAATCACTACGAAACGATTAATCGATTTGTTAATTCAATGGAATATTCATTTAATCGATTCATTGGTTGGTTGAATAATCGAATAATTCTTTTGCTGATTGATCTATGTAGTTCGCTCCTCTTACTACACCCCCAAAGAAGCAAACTGACATTAAATTAATTAAAATATATATCATATAAGTTACACCTTCTTTGTAAAAATAAGCTAAAACTAAGCAAAACAAAAATGTTCCTATCCTAAATTGTAAACATTGAAGGAGAATTCAAACTCTTTGCTGAAAACTCTTCGTTTTTGTTTTTCAAAACCCTGGCCAATTGGATTCATGTGTGCCCTTCCATTGCCACTTGCTCTTATTTGGTCATATAGATTTCCATACATCATTTCGAAAGCGTAACTCAACTTAAGCGATGACCTTTCATTTGAACTTCTCATCTTATATCGTATCTACTAATCAATTAATCGATTATTTGTTAGCCGATTGATCTATTATCCAAATAGTCGATTAATCAATTAAGCGGTCCTTCGATTAATCGATTTCGGTTGATTTAAAATTATTCGATTAATCGTTTAGTAATCGATTAATACAACATAGCTTATATCCTGCTCTAATTTCTACAAACCCCATGTATATTCCATAGAGATTTTCATTGCTAATATTCATATTTATAGATAACGTATTGAAGTGAATTTAGTGCACTATGTTACAAAACATAAGAGATATGAAGCAGTTACCTCTGACTATTACCCAAAAAGCTGATGTCGGATCCTCTCTTACTTTATTGGAAATTTTCAGCCATAACGTATTCTAGACACCATGTTCTTTGGTATACTTATAATCCTTTCAGGTCGTTCTTTGTGGATAAATATCTATCTAAATCTGAAATCGCGATTTTCATCCCAGCTTTCTTTAAGAGAAAATTGCAATATTTTGGGTTTGTGTAGAATTTGTCTGATAACCTGTGTCACCATTATGTCTCCACTAGTGTGTGTATTTGTAATTGAGGTAGGATTGGGTTGGAAGCGGCCGTGGTCTTAAGTTAGATACTATCCTGTCTTTTGCCTGAAGTAGAAGTGAGAACCACTTAAAACCACTTCCAGGATGGCTGGGATAGAAAATGAACCCGCCTCTTCCCAGTTTTACCTCACGAGGCTGAGTGTACCCCATTCCAGCCCACAAACCATTATTAAATTCCATGGCAGAGCCGGGAATCTAACTGGGGCCTACGCGATGACAACCAAGAATGCTAACTACTACTCAACGAGGTGGTCGACGAAATTTAGTGTATTGTAACATCATTACAAAGTGCCTGCAGAAAATGCAATTAAGATTTGAACTAGTTTCCGCATTATATGCCCTAGTCGGGGCATCACAGTTTTTTTGAATATTCCAAGGCCTCCAATTATTCGCAAATTGCATTTCTCACTGTAATAATATCCTCAATTGTTTAGCATCCATAATCCATGCTCAGACCTGCGCATAGCTCTAATTAAAGCATAATTTTCTCATATTGCTTGGGAAATTTCTCGTCTGTTCTACGATGAAGATGAGACCCCCGTTGAGTGACAGTCAATATGACTTGAACAGGAAAACACTTATATGATTCATCCCCCTTCTGCGATATCTCCTTACAACTCTTCTCCATGCATGATATACAGTATCTATGGAATGCTGAATGTCTGTTAGGAACTGTCCCGCAGTATTCATAATGCAGTATTCAATGTCAAGCAGGTGACGGTGTCCAGATATATCTCCATTATTACAAAGGTATCCGAGCATTTCATGAATATATCCACGTGCCATCATAATAGAGAGCAAAATAAAGTTCTCTGCAACCCCTCAGTTGCGATAAAGGGTTTCCTGGACTCTAACGGGGGAAACGGGTATTGTTGCTACAATAGTCTCTTGAAGTCTATTTCCTGTTATGCGTACACGTGTACCCTCGTCGCACACGCTGTGTTGTTGTTGTTTCATTTGAGGAGCATGAATATCGTGGTCATTTACCTCGGTGCACTGGAGAGTCAGTAGAATTTCTTTATCTGATAATCTGTGTTATTGTGATGGCTGTAGCCTATAAGTGTGTACAGTATATTTCGTCTCAAAACTTGCAATACCGCGTATCGGACAATGCTCTTATTTTCCATCATTTTCCATATGATTGGACACGACTCCCCTCTCCTCCCCCCCCCCCCCTTCTCCAATGTGTAGATGTGCCGTCCAATAGAACAATTCACGCTATGGCCTTTCTCCTGTGTAAAGGCATGAAGAAAAATTACGAGCCTTACAGTAGTCGCATATGATGAGTGACATGTGACATGTTATCTTACTATGTGTCTGCCGGGAGCGCAATTCTCTTGTTAACAGTGAACTCTGTTGGTCATTAAAATAACTACTTGTAAAACTCCCCTGCCAAATCCTTTCAGCAAATACCATATAATGAATATTTTCACACCAAAGAACGACAACTTAAAGATGATTTATTGTAGGAATTTCTTTAATGGGGAGTTCAAACCTTGAAGTAAATCGTTATGCGATTTACATTCCACATAGCCCAGGCTCGGCTCGTCCGTGAGCAGCTGAGTACTGGCCGCATTGTGTGAGTAAACCTGCAATATGCAATACAGCTCTGCTGTAGGGGCGGCCGTTACTAAGCGGTGGATATATCAAGATAGGCAGGAAGCGCATGGACTTGTACTATGACCTTCGCCCAGTGACATTTTGGCTATCACCCCCATTCCCTCTCCAACCGTACTCCGAGCATTACTGCTGAGTACTCGCGTGTACGCATATTCAAACTCGTGGATTTGGAACAGCCTGATAGCCACGTGGCCGACAGTACATCGTCGTACCAATCTCCACCACCACGCGGTCATTATTTCCGTCCCACTGTGCCCAAATCTAGGAATGGGTATTCCAAGTTTCAGACACCTAGATATCAAGGGAAAGGCTGTAGCAGCTTTTGAAAGTTCAGATATTTGAATATCGCGCTACATTGCTTCTCGAAGCCTTTCGAAGGAAATTACCGATAGTTGGATGGTAAATGACGTAGCGAGTCACAGCAGAGGTGGAGACTATTTATTGATTAAATAGTTAACTATGGAGCAGAGACTTGAGACTGGGATCAGATTACTGGCACGGCCAAATAAAAGAGAATGCAATTAGTATCAAGTAAATCGGACCAGGGATTCAAGAGATATGAGGATTTCTAGATATCAGGCGATGACGCGTGACCCTGACCGTTTTTGTATAAAAGCAAGCTGGAGCAGGCTTAGGTAGCTCAATTCATCACAAGCACTTGGCGAACAAGTTGCGTCTACGCTGAGCCAAGGCACATGGTTGCCGCCTCTACGAAGAAGTACTTTTCAAATCGTGATAGTCACGAGAAGTGCTGCGCAAACGAGTTGGAACTTAGTAAGTTTCTGGTGAGGAGAATCACTGAGGTGATTGTATTTCTACAGACATTGGTGGAAATATTTATATTTCCTAAAGGACATATGCTAGACTTGGTCTAGAAAATAGTATTTGTCACAGTCCAATAGTAAATTAATACTTGGATGTTTAAATCCTTTTAAAGTCAGTTTTCATATTTTGTAACTATTTAACCACTTCGATCCGTCAGTACAGTGAAGAATAGTCTATAACGGTGGTGTTCATTAGTCTACGCAAGGGAAACTGCAGGTTGTCTAGCGCATGGCAGATGGTGATTTTAATAAACCATGCCCAGGGAACGATCTTCAGAACAGCCGTTAACTGCTTAGACTATCAACGTTTTTCTTGTACTGATGAGATTACAGTGAGTTAAGTTACAACTGACACATTTAAGAAGAGATCGCTTAGATCTGACCCTTTTCAAACAAACTGTTATGGCTTTGTTAGAAGCACATATTAAAATGGAACCACAGTCATTTAAAACGTCGAAGGATACCACCATTATGTCTGACTAGACGATTTGTGGGTCTACAATGGCGGCCGATACAAGGATTATACGTGCTTGTCCGATAGGGCATGTCTACGGATAAAACTGGTATAGACCAGGTTTACGACACTTCAAGAACATCAAGAAATGTAAGCCACATTTGAATTATTTTATGCCTAGCTAATTGGAACAAACTATTTTTCTGCAGATGACCAACACATTTTTTTCGTCGTATTTAAAGCTTGTAATGATTTACGCAAGACTTGTTAGATTTATTCTGAGCATTTTCAGCACTCAGAACAGTTTAGGATCGATGACCGAGCATTTTGAGCATTTATTTGAATTTTTCATATTTTTGGGAAATCACGGTAATCAGCCGATGTAACTGTAAAAGTTAAATTTATTTTTGTTGAGGAATGGATATTTTTTCCATATTCGAAGGTTCGAACATGTGGATTCTCACATGATGAGATGATAATTAAACATATTTGAAATAATAATAATAATAATAATCCACTAATAATAATAATAATAATTTTCATAATTTTTCTAAATAATTCTTGGATATTATATTTTATAATAATCATATGTATTGAGAAAGAGCCTATGAAGTAGTTGAAACATTTCTAGTATGGAACAGGAGATTTTACGAAGGAGAGTGGTTAGCGCAAGCCCGCATTCAACCTACATTTCAGTTCTGGTTGAACAGTTGATATTTGCTATGAGCAAAGCATATGTTTCATATAACACGGAGAGGCATGAAACGGGAAGCAATTGATATTTGTATCAAATAGGATATTTTTGTATTTATATAAAATCATGACGTAAATACACTCGAAAGTGAAATTAAGCTTTTCATAAGTATGGTAAATTCACGGGTTGAACTGAATGGTAAAATAAAATAAACTTATAAGTTTATTAATCTTCCAGTGTTGATAACAAGCAGAGGCTTGATTTATTGTATAAATTTTGGGAAGATAATTTATGTGTGTGGAATAGTTGAAATGCCATTCCCAGGTGCGCGTGTTTAAGTCGCAGGAATGAAGGTTTTTTCGAGCATCAATCAAATAGCAGGTTCGATGGCTCAGGTTTATTGTAGGAGTATTGGAGCCACACATTTCGTCGTATGAATAACCCGAAGGTTATTTCTTTGAGACCATCAGTTCTTATTTTCAACCTTGTTTACGAATTCCATTTAGACTTTGATTTTGCTAGAACCCGGATTTGTCATGATAGTAGTTTATTCTTCTTCAGAGGAAGACCTTTGCCGTTGTTGTTGTTGTTGTTGTTATTATATTGTGTTCTTACACAAATAGTAGAATGGGCCACTGCCAATTTAAAATAATTCTTTAACCACGAATAATTTGAAGGATATTTTCAATCCTAGTGCCATGAACTAAATGAATTCATTATAAAACTACAATTCTAATTTTCGCATTCTGTCGAAGAATTGCAAGTTGTGAAAGTTGCTAGAAATGGCCATAAATATAAATATTTTTATAATATTGTTTCCAAGTGGAAAATCTAATAGTTGAATGGTTCAACCATTTATTGATCAAGTTAATGATTCAGAAATCATATATTTTGTTTGGAACTTGAAGTTCATAATCGAGTCACTTCTCGAATGTTTAATGTCAGAAGAACAATTAATTGTTGTTGTGCTTCGCACAGTTCTTCGATGCTATGCTCAATGGTCAAATACTTTTCAGATGTTGTTAATATGTGTTAATAATTTGTGTTGCTACGATGATAATAATAGTTTCAACGATATATTTTGGAAAACTGGAAAACAAATGAAAGTCTAAGAAATTCTATAAACATTTATTCTACGAGTGTTAATATCATGTAAATAGTCAAACAGTGATCTACGTTATTTCCAGTATGGACAATTCATTTTGCACTGGAATAAAATGTTAATAATTTTGGAACACAGTCCACAGGACTAACAATCGGACTTGTGTTTTCAAAAAGATTGTCAAATGTGTTTGGAAGATTTCTGTATATTGTGTGTAAATAAGAGTGTGGATCGCCACACGTGGATGATGCTGCTTTGAGCATTATTCTTGCCGTCAGATTTTAACTTTAAATAAACTGAGATAATTTTACCAGATGTGTTTCACCCAATTAAATCTCCTTCTATCCTTATTGTTGCATTGAGCCAAAAATCAGCAAAGCATTTTTATAAATTTGATGTCGTTTTTGCGATTTGCTTTAACCCATCTGGCGCTCCGGGATATTTTGATTCTCGTGCTGACTGATTATTGGTAAAATGCATATGTGGTCGTGCGGACTCCGGTCTAAACGGGCACATAAAATAAGATAGAGAGAGAAATGGCGCCCAACGTGGGGATCGATTTTGACATGGTCAATCGCATGCCGATTTAAAATTGTGATAATTTTTATAGAAATATTTTGGGAGTTGAGAGATGTCTGGTTTGGATGAATAAATTAGTAGGAAACCCAATTAGTGGGGAAAATTAAAAATTTAACTGGTTAATAATTAGAATGGGTTTGATTATTTTTGATAATGGCTTAACCATTAGGGCGTCAAGTAAATTCAGTAGTAAACGTTCGATGACTGGAGATACACATTATTAGAATCCAGGTGGAGGATATTTGAGAACTTGCATATTTTTCTTGTGATATTATGGTAGATGTAATTCGTAAAAGTAGAGAATTTTGTTTTTCCATCACGTCGATATTAGGACAAATCTCATTTTATTATAGTGTTCCAATTAGCTATTCATATTTCTTGTTCTAGTTATAAGCTTGTGTTTGCCACTGTTGTATACCCCTAAGTTTTGAATATTAATTGAAATTATGGAAGAAATGATGAGGATGATGAGGAGTTTGGAGGAGAGTTCGAAAGAGGCTGGACGGCGTGTAGCCGCTATTATGAAAGAAAATACTGAGGCTTTAGAAAAGAAACTTAAAGAGAATTCTGATTCTTTAGAAAGTAAACTTAAAGAAAATTCTGATAATTTGAAAGAAAGTTTAGATGATAAACTTAAAGAAAATTCTGATAATTTGAAAGAAAATTTGAATGATAAACTTAAAGAAAATTCTGATTCTTTAGAAAATAAACTTAAAGAAAATTCTGAGTCTTTAGAAAATAAACTTAAAGAAAGTTTGGAGGATAAACTTAAAGAAAATTCTGATTCTTTGGAAAGTAAACTTAAAGAAAATTCTGATTCTTTGGAAAAGAGGTTAAAAGGTAATTTGAAAGAAAATTTAAACAGTAAATTTAATTCAATGGAAAGTAAATTTAAAGAGAATTCTGAAATTTTGAAAATGACACTTGAGAGTAAAATGAATAAATTATGCGATAAAACACATGAGCTCGAAACTTCATTAGCTACTAACGCTAGTTTAATGGACGATAAATTTCGCGATGCCGATCTTCGATCCCAAAGCTTAGCTGATAGGATAGAACATGGTCTTAGGAAAGTTGGTGAAGACATGGTCAACCTGGAAGTCAGAGTGAAGAAGGAGAGTAACGAGATGGGAATTCTGGTTGTTCAGCGTTTAACGGAACAATTCAAGGAACTTGTCATGGGAGAAATAAGAGAAGGAGTGATTCATGAATTGCAAACTGAGATTAAAACCACAGTTGTCAATGAAATTAAAGACACACTCAAGCTGGAGAATCAAGAGGGAATCAAGGAGATTAGGGAATCTTTGTCATCCCACATTGAAGTAATTGCCAAGGATATTCAAGCAACTCAGAAGGACATATCAGATATGACAGGGTCATTGAAAAGTCATGAGGCTGTTATGAACCAGATATCCATTGATGTTAAAGACAATTGTAAAGAGACTGAAGCAATCAAGAAGATGGCAGAAGAAAACCAGAAGGAACTTGAGGCTATGAAAACTCAAATAAAGGATGAGAAACAGTCTGATCATCTGTTGAAAATGCCGAATGTAAAAGGAAAGGAACAGATGCAGATAAATCTAGGAAGAGCTAGAGAGACTGAAAGACAGGATGAGGTCAGGACAGTATTTCAATCCAACCCCATAACTGTATTTAAGAATATAGAAGACAAGCCTTCTAAATTTTCAGGGCGAGATTCTGTAACACCCGTGGAATTTTTGAGAGAAGCAGGTGATTATCTGAAAGATTCTAAGATCCCTAAAGAAAGACAGATCAGGGTAATAGGGAAGTTCTTGGAAGGTCCCGCACTTTTGTGGTTTAGAGCATTTAGATCCACTCTAAATACTTTTGAGGAGTTTTCTCGTGGGCTATTGAAGAAGTTTTGGTCCCCTGAAACCCAACAGCAAGTTAGAGCAGAGTTGTATTCGAAGAGATTCTCGACGTCACAACCTACTCGATACTCTACATACTTTTCTGGACAGCTGTCTAAACTCCAACATTTAGATCCGCCAATGCCAGATAACGAGTTGATTACTGCTTTGATACGACAATTTCCAGCAGACGTCCAGAGGACTTTGATCGCTGCTGATATCTACAATATGGAACAGTTTGATGAAGTATTGCAGAAGCTGGATCATACAAACGCTCAATTCTTCCATCAGAAGGGAGTAAAGAGTAATAACGCTGTGTATGCTGTTATGGCTGACAGTTATTCTCAGACACCTCGAGAGATTCGAGAGGAGCGAGAAGAGAAGTCGCCGAGGGAAGATTCCAATACGAGAGGATGGAACCAATACCGTAACAGATACAATTACAAACCATATGCAAGACCGGATGGTGGTAATCGATACAACACTCGATGGAGAAGACCACGTGATACTCAAGGAAGGTACCAGGAAAGGAGATCCTATGGTAATAACTATAATAACAGAGGGAATGTAGATACTCGTCAGTCCAACGAAGAATTTAACAAGGAAACGAGGAAAAACTTGGAAGCAAGACACCAAGATAACTTACAATTTGTGGAGCAGAGGCCCAATGATCCAGGTCCATCGGGAACACAACAATCCCGGGGGAATGGTAAAATTAAGGATTTTGAATATTGTGGAAGTAAACAATAATGGAAGCTATGAAGTAGCTAATACACGAACTGGTAACATCGTGGGAACTTATAATGCATCGAATTTGAAGATCTATTATTCAAGAACCAGATAATTTAATGTGTAGATAGGAAAAATAAAAAATTTTCAATTTTTATTTTTTGCTAGGTGTGGGGTGGATGTGCCCAAATCTAGGAATGGGTATTCCAAGTTTCAGACACCTAGATATCAAGGGAAAGGCTGTAGCAGCTTTTGAAAGTTCAGATATTTGAATATCGCGCTACATTGCTTCTCGAAGCCTTTCGAAGGAAATTACCGATAGTTGGATGGTAAATGACGTAGCGAGTCACAGCAGAGGTGGAGACTATTTATTGATTAAATAGTTAACTATGGAGCAGAGACTTGAGACTGGGATCAGATTACTGGCACGGCCAAATAAAAGAGAATGCAATTAGTATCAAGTAAATCGGACCAGGGATTCAAGAGATATGAGGATTTCTAGATATCAGGCGATGACGCGTGACCCTGACCGTTTTTGTATAAAAGCAAGCTGGAGCAGGCTTAGGTAGCTCAATTCATCACAAGCACTTGGCGAACAAGTTGCGTCTACGCTGAGCCAAGGCACATGGTTGCCGCCTCTACGAAGAAGTACTTTTCAAATCGTGATAGTCACGAGAAGTGCTGCGCAAACGAGTTGGAACTTAGTAAGTTTCTGGTGAGGAGAATCACTGAGGTGATTGTATTTCTACAGACATTGGTGGAAATATTTATATTTCCTAAAGGACATATGCTAGACTTGGTCTAGAAAATAGTATTTGTCACAGTCCAATAGTAAATTAATACTTGGATGTTTAAATCCTTTTAAAGTCAGTTTTCATATTTTGTAACTATTTAACCACTTCGATCCGTCAGTACAGTGAAGAATAGTCTATAACGGTGGTGTTCATTAGTCTACGCAAGGGAAACTGCAGGTTGTCTAGCGCATGGCAGATGGTGATTTTAATAAACCATGCCCAGGGAACGATCTTCAGAACAGCCGTTAACTGCTTAGACTATCAACGTTTTTCTTGTACTGATGAGATTACAGTGAGTTAAGTTACAACTGACACATTTAAGAAGAGATCGCTTAGATCTGACCCTTTTCAAACAAACTGTTATGGCTTTGTTAGAAGCACATATTAAAATGGAACCACAGTCATTTAAAACGTCGAAGGATACCACCATTATGTCTGACTAGACGATTTGTGGGTCTACAATGGCGGCCGATACAAGGATTATACGTGCTTGTCCGATAGGGCATGTCTACGGATAAAACTGGTATAGACCAGGTTTACGACACTTCAAGAACATCAAGAAATGTAAGCCACATTTGAATTATTTTATGCCTAGCTAATTGGAACAAACTATTTTTCTGCAGATGACCAACACATTTTTTTCGTCGTATTTAAAGCTTGTAATGATTTACGCAAGACTTGTTAGATTTATTCTGAGCATTTTCAGCACTCAGAACAGTTTAGGATCGA
Source organism: Meconema thalassinum (assembly GCA_946902985.2). Taxonomy (NCBI): domain Eukaryota; kingdom Metazoa; phylum Arthropoda; class Insecta; order Orthoptera; family Tettigoniidae; genus Meconema; species Meconema thalassinum. The sequence continues at coordinate 248,009,992 of OX336391.1, forward strand.
TGACCGAGCATTTTGAGCATTTATTTGAATTTTTCATATTTTTGGGAAATCACGGTAATCAGCCGATGTAACTGTAAAAGTTAAATTTATTTTTGTTGAGGAATGGATATTTTTTCCATATTCGAAGGTTCGAACATGTGGATTCTCACATGATGAGATGATAATTAAACATATTTGAAATAATAATAATAATAATAATCCACTAATAATAATAATAATAATTTTCATAATTTTTCTAAATAATTCTTGGATATTATATTTTATAATAATCATATGTATTGAGAAAGAGCCTATGAAGTAGTTGAAACATTTCTAGTATGGAACAGGAGATTTTACGAAGGAGAGTGGTTAGCGCAAGCCCGCATTCAACCTACATTTCAGTTCTGGTTGAACAGTTGATATTTGCTATGAGCAAAGCATATGTTTCATATAACACGGAGAGGCATGAAACGGGAAGCAATTGATATTTGTATCAAATAGGATATTTTTGTATTTATATAAAATCATGACGTAAATACACTCGAAAGTGAAATTAAGCTTTTCATAAGTATGGTAAATTCACGGGTTGAACTGAATGGTAAAATAAAATAAACTTATAAGTTTATTAATCTTCCAGTGTTGATAACAAGCAGAGGCTTGATTTATTGTATAAATTTTGGGAAGATAATTTATGTGTGTGGAATAGTTGAAATGCCATTCCCAGGTGCGCGTGTTTAAGTCGCAGGAATGAAGGTTTTTTCGAGCATCAATCAAATAGCAGGTTCGATGGCTCAGGTTTATTGTAGGAGTATTGGAGCCACACATTTCGTCGTATGAATAACCCGAAGGTTATTTCTTTGAGACCATCAGTTCTTATTTTCAACCTTGTTTACGAATTCCATTTAGACTTTGATTTTGCTAGAACCCGGATTTGTCATGATAGTAGTTTATTCTTCTTCAGAGGAAGACCTTTGCCGTTGTTGTTGTTGTTGTTGTTATTATATTGTGTTCTTACACAAATAGTAGAATGGGCCACTGCCAATTTAAAATAATTCTTTAACCACGAATAATTTGAAGGATATTTTCAATCCTAGTGCCATGAACTAAATGAATTCATTATAAAACTACAATTCTAATTTTCGCATTCTGTCGAAGAATTGCAAGTTGTGAAAGTTGCTAGAAATGGCCATAAATATAAATATTTTTATAATATTGTTTCCAAGTGGAAAATCTAATAGTTGAATGGTTCAACCATTTATTGATCAAGTTAATGATTCAGAAATCATATATTTTGTTTGGAACTTGAAGTTCATAATCGAGTCACTTCTCGAATGTTTAATGTCAGAAGAACAATTAATTGTTGTTGTGCTTCGCACAGTTCTTCGATGCTATGCTCAATGGTCAAATACTTTTCAGATGTTGTTAATATGTGTTAATAATTTGTGTTGCTACGATGATAATAATAGTTTCAACGATATATTTTGGAAAACTGGAAAACAAATGAAAGTCTAAGAAATTCTATAAACATTTATTCTACGAGTGTTAATATCATGTAAATAGTCAAACAGTGATCTACGTTATTTCCAGTATGGACAATTCATTTTGCACTGGAATAAAATGTTAATAATTTTGGAACACAGTCCACAGGACTAACAATCGGACTTGTGTTTTCAAAAAGATTGTCAAATGTGTTTGGAAGATTTCTGTATATTGTGTGTAAATAAGAGTGTGGATCGCCACACGTGGATGATGCTGCTTTGAGCATTATTCTTGCCGTCAGATTTTAACTTTAAATAAACTGAGATAATTTTACCAGATGTGTTTCACCCAATTAAATCTCCTTCTATCCTTATTGTTGCATTGAGCCAAAAATCAGCAAAGCATTTTTATAAATTTGATGTCGTTTTTGCGATTTGCTTTAACCCATCTGGCGCTCCGGGATATTTTGATTCTCGTGCTGACTGATTATTGGTAAAATGCATATGTGGTCGTGCGGACTCCGGTCTAAACGGGCACACCACTTCCGTCCCTTTTTACAAAATCACCCCCACCAAAAAATATCCAGCAACCGAGCGGAGAGATGTTACACATCAAAAATGTGGTTTTTATTCATTGTAGCGTAGTTATTGTAGTTATTCACATCTACTGTACAGTAGGGTATATGAAAGGTTCATTTCCTTTAGATTTGAACACAGGAGAAAATGAACCTAGTGTGAATTGTTCTCTTGGACGGCACATCCACATATGGCGGGGAGACATGTCATATCACAAGGAAAATAATGGAAAAGAACAGTATACGCGGTATTACAAAATCAGCGATGATTTTTAATTCAGGTGAGGATTGGAAGGATGCGGCCATGGCTTTAGCTTAGGAACAACCCCGCCATTTGCCTGGAGTAGAAGTTGAAAAACACAGAGAACCATTTCCATGATGGCTGACGTAGTAATTGACTCAACCTCATTTCAGTTTTGCCTCACGAGACTGAATGTACTCCGTTTCAACCCTCAGACCAAAATTTCTCGGCTGAGCCATACATGAATCGAACCCGCAACTCCAGGTGATAGTCTGCATGCCGCAAGGTCTCTGACTCCAGAGTAAAAAGTCGCCAATAAGCACGAAATAAAATTCAGTAAATTTATAGGTCATCTTAAAGTTTATGAAAATAATTGATGCGCTTGTGGGGAAATATTGGGGTCATCAGCTTCTGAAAGAAGAAGACTAGAATTTAATCAATATATTCCATAGAGGGCAGTGAAATATTACACAAATTAAACAGTAAAACCAGGGAAATACACGCCATTAAAAAGTAAACCCTTTCTTAGGAGGCGAAATTGTATGTCAAACTAAGAATAAAATGTCTAAAAAACTTATACATTCATTTATTTACTTATTTATGTATGCATGTATGTATTTATTTATATATTTATTTATCATTTATTTATTATGAACAAAAATAAAAATGTAATTAATTCATTATTATTATGATTATTATTGATATTCTGCCCGACGGCAGGTCCATGCCTCCGAAGAGGCTACCCTCAGCCGGAGTTTACGTGCGGTAGGGTGGGCAGGGCCTTTCCGCTCCTCCTTTTCCCGCAAACAGAGCGTCGTCCCACTGAATCGGCATTCCATACAAGGTCCAACCACGCCCAATGTTGCTTAACTCTGGAGTTCTCAAGGGATCCGGTGTTTCAACATGACCAGGCCGTTGGTATTTAATATATAGATTACACTTAGAATATTACGTTCAGTTTGTTAATGCAGCTCCATCTGCATCTGTAATAATTATCACAAATATAACCAAAAAATGAACATCAGAGCATTCTTCCATATTATGCTGCACAGTGAACCTGGGAACACAGCAAGTACTGATGGGAAGGATCATATCTCTACTTGTAAGAGAGACCAGTACATCTTCCAAGGTTTCTTGAGTACTTGGGTGTGCGTTGAACCGCTGTGATGACTTGTGTTACTGTGATGCCTGTAGAACAACTGAGAGTGTGGGAAACTGAAGATAGGTTCCAGCGTTAGAAAGAAGGCGACGAGACGGTGACCTTGAGTTAGGAATCATTCCGGAATATTTTGCAGTAGAAATGGGAAGAATTAAAAAAAAAAAAAAAATAGCCGAGGCAGGAATCGAATCCTCCTTTTCTCTGCTTTTTTATAACGAGTCTCAGTGTAGCCTGCACCAGCACTTAAATCGGAAATAAATTAGCTTGAAGTTGAGAATCAAACGTAAGACCTCTCAATTTTTTCTCCGGGACCACAGAAGGTGAGTACGGTAATCAAGGCTTTTTCAAACTCTATGTAGGAATAAAAACCTTCTTTGAGGGAAAACAACTTCGTTATGTTTGTTAGACTGTAATTGGTATGCAGATTTTTCAAAACGTTCTTGCATGCAGGTCTGTAGTTACTATCAGTCGGATATCTTACTGATATCGTTGGTGAGGGTTGTTATCTGAGTCCGATGATTTCGGCAGTGGTATTATCCTAATAGAATGTAATGATCTCCTTGTATTCTCGAGCCAAGCCATTTCCTATTGTTCACGTTATGTGCAGCCTGGCACTATTCAAATAACATGACGTAAAGAAAATATAATATTTAATTTATTGTTTGTGCAGGTATACACGCCAAGATTGTGTGGCTTAAGTCTGAAATATTCTTACTTCTTTCCTTTAATGTGAATTTGAAAGTTGTAAAGTTATGATCCAATAAATTACATAAACCCGAATTGAGTTCATATTTTATTGAGGTACACTCTGTTTCGGAATCTAGTTCATGTTTCGTCTTTCCACTATATTTAAATGACATAACAGCGAGTGGTATAACACGCAAACATGCTGGATGTCCTAACTACGATTACAATCAATTTGTAAAGCCAAGTACTAGTGTGTCCTAATCGTTAATTTTATGATAAATGCAAGGCTGTTTCCTTTACACAGGCGTCAGCGACGGATATTTATTCTAGAAAAATAAAATACAATTATAACAAACTTTTTAGAGGCAATACAATTCATGAAGTATTATGCACACTACATCATACCTGCATTCGTATATATTTTATGAGTTTAACAGCAAATGAGAGCTTAATCAGGTGACAGAGGACGGCTAAGCTTAGTGATGTAATAGCTACGACTCACAACTAGTGATGTGTTGGTTCATTGATTTTGACGTACTGTATTGGTGTAACAAGGTTATGTCTATATGTGAGTTTCGTCCATTAGGCGGGCCACAGTAGGAGTCACCAAATATCATTTAACTGAGAACCGTCATTTAGTGGAGGCCTGTCCAAATGAGACTGTTGGTTCAACGTCTGTATGTTGCTATCAGTAACTCTTGAGTTTAAGATATGCGCCGAGTGCTAAGCTCTTTCAATGGACCTTGCTTCACAAACAAACCTGTCTCTAAAAATTCAGTCTCATTTGGACGAGTCATCACTCTGTTCATTTTGAAAGGTCTACGTTTTATTAGAATAGCTTTTGTTATGAGATGAATGGAGTAACTGGATACAATCTACAGTACTTTGGTGACGTTGACATTTATACCAGGTCTCGTAGAGATGGCATGCTCTACTATCCCCGAGAGTAGAGTTTCATCCCTAACAAATAAGCTATGTTCTCTCACTGTACTGTTATTATCATCCAGCCAGTTTGTTCAATGCCCGAGACACGTGCCTCTACATACTCCTGGACGATGAACAACAATAACAAGGACTTCAATATTCCTCATATATTTGTCCTACTTTCTTAGATAGCTTGAGCCCAATGACATTAATTAACCATGCTATGTTATTCCTATAATAGAGAATACAGTTAGAGAAATGAAAGAGAAACAAAGGAGGAGAAGTCTAATGGTACACAGGTGAACAGTATCCACTTTGCAGATGACATTGCACTCTTGGCTAATTCTGAAAAGGGTAAGTGTAAGATGCAAAAAAAAAATCCTTAAAGAAATTCAAACCTAAAAGCAATCCTAAGAAAACAAAATGAATGATAGCTTACAATAAGGAGCCTACAACTAGAACAAGCACAAAAGTGAATAACACTGCAATTGAATAAGTCAGAGAATTTCCATATTTGGGTAATGTGATAACCTCTAATAACAAGTAATAATAACCCCTGGCACTACAGCCCATGAAGGGCCTAGGCCTACCAAGCGACCGCTGCCCAGCCAATTGGCCTGCAGATATTGGGGTGACATGTGATCAGCGCATCGGGTCCCCTCAGCCGTTAATCTTGGTTTTCGTGATCGGGGCGCTGCCTCACTCTCAGACAGATACTCAATTGTCCCCACGAGGCTGAGTGAATCCCGTTCCAGCCCTCACGTCAGTTTCTAAAATCCCTGACGAAGCCGGGAATCGAACCCGGGACCTCAGGGTGAGAGGCAGGTGCGCTCCCCCACATCACGGTGTCTGCACTGTAATAACAAGTGCCTGTCAGAAACCAATATGTATTCAGATGTACTTTGGCGTAAGTGGACGCGTTCCGACAACGTATTTCATCTTGATGGCCATGGTAGTGAGAATATTTACAATATTGAGTCTAGGATCGGGAAGGAGACGGCCGTGGCCAAAGTTAGAAATCATCCCTGTATTTACCTGCAGTAGAAGTGAGGAAACTCTGAGATACACAGAAAACCACTTCTTGGATGGTTTACGTGGGTTACGAACCAATTTTGTCTCAGTTTTGCCTCAGAATGTTCAGTGTACACCATTTTATGCGTCAGACTAGAATTAAATGTCTTGGCAGAACCCGGAACTCCAGGACGACAGCCAAGAATGCTAGGCACTACTCTACGAGGTGAACTGATAGTATACAATGTAAATAACTTACCTTATATCTTATGATGTTAATTCATTGTAATGTTTTGGGACTTCTTGGTCATCAGTCCCGTGCAGTTAAGTGTCTGGTGACCTTACCTGATAACGTGTGTTTATCTGTTGACTGTAGTAGTGTGTGTAGCTGTGTTAGGGAAAGGGTTAGGGGAAGTGCACCGGGACTGGAAATAAGGAACTATCCTGACATTGACCTGGAGGGAGTGTAGAAAAAACGAGGAAAACAACACACAGAATAGCAACTGTCAGCGCAGGGATTCGAATCTCCGATCTCTGGACTTGCTGTAGCTCTCTATCGCCGTCATTGCGCGTGGATACGCCACAGGTGGACAATGGTAATTTCAAAATTGTTGTGACATAAAAAGGAGCACTCTCCGGTTTCTTAAATTAATTAAAATAAAATTCCATCAAAAAATACAATTTTAATTTTAAAGAACGCTTAAACAATTCCGAATGTTTGGAAGTTTTAGTTCAGCTTCTGCATTCTTCCTAGTAAGAACAGTACCTTGACAAAGAATGCTCAGTTTAGTTGCGTGCACTGCAGTCGTTTCCCCAACCTACAGTATAATGTCACGGTTATCACATACGTTGTATTATAGCAGTAAATAATCAATCGAGCATTATACCGAAATACGGACAGAGTGCAACTAAAGGCCCGTTATATTCTGTGATTCTTTCTCTGTGATGTTTTTCTCACACACAATAGAGAGCTGTTTCATATTTCACTCCATGGTGACGGCCATAAACAGTGAGTTCAAAGAACTTATTCAAAAGTTTAGAAAGCGGTCCTTGTTCCAAATGGTCCAATCTATGGGATATAAATCACGATGGAACACGAGATAAGCGTAAAAGTTCCACGCAGTTAGTTTGCACATCCAGTGCCAAAATTAGCTGGCACGATACAGGGGGAGTGTCATCATGGCTGCCTATATTGTGCAGTGTTGTCACATGTCTCTGAATGACCGGGAACAGTTCCGGAAGGGATTCATTTTCCCATTTCCTGGAGATTAAAATAAATATTCAAGTATTTATGATGAAATAGAAAATTTTATTCTTACTCAAAATATATTTTCGAGCTCTATTTAGAATTTCTGTTGTTGTTAATTCATTTAGACGCTTAGTGACATCTTGGTCGTGGAGCTCCGTGTACTTGGGCGTGAGTTGAAACTATCTGATAATCTGTATAATTGTGATGGCTGTAGTATTGTGTGTATTTTTAAATGAGGTAGGATTATGTTAGGAGGCAACCGTGGCCTTATTTCAGGTACCACCCCGGCATTTGCTTGGAGTACAAGTAGGAAGCCTCGAGAAACCACTTCCAGGAAGGCTGAGGTGGGAATGAAACCCACCTCTTCTCAGTTATGCATCACGAGGCTGAGTGGTACCCGTTCCACTGGAATTAAATTTCTTGGCAGAGCCGGGAATCAAACTCGGAACTCCTCGGTGATAGTTAAGAATGATAGCCACAACCCCATGAGGCGGATTATCTAGAGTTGTCCGTATGTTAGTGTCGAGGGATATGCAGAAACTGGATTCATGGATATTAATCTTAAATTTATATCTAGCTTCACAGTCCTACATACATACATACATACACCTTACTCACTTACTTAGTTACTTACTTAGTTACTTACTTACGTACTTAGTCGATCCTCTTTTACCCGAGAGTGTAGAGGTTTTGCAGAGAGCATTCTAGCCAATTCTGTATAGATTCGGTCCGGTATATTTCTCTCTTTCTTTTGTGATAAAAGAAGATTCACGTTAACCATGGGCGAAGCCCTACAGTCGGATAAGCGATTGAAATAATAATAATAATAATAATGATAATAATAATAATAAAATAACAAGTAGTTCCGTGACGAACTAAAGAGCCTACTTTTCTTAAAATTTAAGATCCATACCAATCTATATAGGCCTAGCTAGAATAATGACGAAATCAAGTTGGTAATACTAACATTTTTAAGTACTGCAGTTTTAATTACACCTGGAATAGTGCAGCCTAATAGAGTAACTTACTACAGTTGGCAGCTCTGGTGACTCTGAATATATTCTTAGTTCCATCTCTTAAGGTATAGAATGCACATACAAAATTTGGTTGAAGTTTAATGGATAGTAGGGACGTTACATGCTGTTTGATATTGGATTTATCAGTGCGCGTAAAATCATGTTGGGAACAATATATATGAAGCTCAGAATTAATATGAAATATTACGATCTATTAAAGTGCCAATTTTGGATAAAAACCATTTGTTAGTATATAAGTTACATGTATGTTAATTAAAATTAAACTATCAGAAAGCTTAGAATCTTGTTGGCAGCACTGAGGTATGTTAGTTACTAGAAATTAATCAAGAAATTCAGGTACTGTACGTGTGCAAAGTTTATAGCTGATGGCCTGCATACTTTCCGATATATTGATATTGGGATTAAACAAATAGAGAGAGAATTTATTAACAGTCGGCAGCCCTGCTGGTTCTTACAAATACGCATAGTCATAACTGTTATGATACACAAAGCACATACGAAATTTGGTTTAAATCCATTTGTTAGTATAGAAGTTATATGCATTTAATAATGGACTTATCAGCAGGCTTAGAATCGTGTTGGCAGCACTGATGTATATATGTTACACCCAACTAAGGTAGAATGTCATATACTACACGTGTGCAATGATTAGAGCTGTTGGCTTGCATACTTTCTGATAACTTGATAAAAATGAAAACCGCAGCCTGTTTCCAGTCTCCGACCGGGTCAGAAATGGAATGAATGAAGCCCCCATCTAGCGGCGAGGATATGGAATGTGCCGGCTGCCGAGGCCTGACGCACTCCTCTGGGGCAATGGTTAAATGAATGACTGATGAAATGAAATGATAGTGGAGAGTGTTGCTGGAATGAAATTTTGACAGGGAAAATCGGAGTACCCGGAGAAAAACCTGTCTGCCTCCGTTTTGTCCAGCACAGGTCTCACATGGAGTGACCGGGATTTGAACCATGGACCCAGCGGTGAGAGGCTGGCGTGCTGCCGCCTAAGCCACGGAGGCTATTGATAATTTGATATTAGGGTTAAATCAGAGATAGAGCATGAATTAACAGTTGGCAGCCCAAGTTGCTATTTAGAATACGCCCAGTCATATCTGTTATACAGTAGTACACATAGTACATTCGAAATTTGGTTGAAATCCAATCAATAGTATAGAAGTTACATGCATTTAGAAATTGGACTTATCAGCAGGCTTAGAATCATGTTGGCAACACTGGCATGTATGGACTTCTGAAAATTAATCTGGAATGTTATTATCTATATGTGTGCCAATTTCGGAATAGTTCGCTTGCATAACTTCTGAGATATCCAACATAGAGCTCGAATTTTAATTGCGATTTTTCAGTAGTTGATAGCACTGAGGTCAATTCCAAATATGGCATTGAGATATTCAGGTAAGGATCTTAACTCTTTCTAAATTTGGTTTCGATAGCTGCAGTCGTTTAGGAGTTGTTAGGGGGGACACACACATAGACAGACGGACAGATAGACAGACACACATTTTCCGGGATCGATCTCATAAGTCTACTTTTTCCTCATTTTTGCAAAATGAGAAAAGTAGGCTAAAAATGTTATTATTGATAATAATTGGCAGGTAAAAAGATAAAGGAAGTAGGAGACTTTTGCTAATTAGGAAGGAAAGTAACCAGTGATGGACGAAGGAAAGAGGATATAAAAAGTAGGATGTCTCAGGCAAGTAAAGCATCTCTATAAAAATATATCTGTAGACATTGAGTAGGCTATAGATTTATGTATTAGGAAATCAATTTTGAAAGCCATTGTCTGGAGCGTAGCACTATAATTGGAAGTGAAACTTGGACTGTTGGTGAAGTAGAAAAGAGGAGAATAAAAACATTTGAAATGTGGTGTTACAGGAGAATTACTAAGATCAGATGAGTACATAGAGTAACAAATGATGAGGTATTAAGACGAGTGAGAGAGGAGAGATGTTTCTGGCGACTGCCAATAAAGAGAAGAAATATGTTGGTAGGACACATACTAAGACTCCCAAGAATTGCAAAGTTAGTCCTTAAGGACAAGAACTTTAGGGGTAGACCAAGGTTAGATCATGTTAGGCAGGTTGTCTCGGATGTAAGGTGTAGTAGCTGTGTAGAGATTAAACGATTAGATCAGGATAAAGAGGCGTGGACAGCTGCATCGAACCACACATTTATAATAATAATTAGTAATGATCTGATTAGTAAACATTGTATTGAGAAAACTTACAAAACTTACTTTCGGAATTGGTTTCGTAGATTCCTAGTGTTAGTGTGTAGTAACCCCTCGCTCTTACAATCAGCACCTGTCTAAAATACAAAACGGCGTGACGCCATCACAAAATTCAAAAGCTCAAACTGAATCCTCTATAATGGATCCTGGGTGATGCGGGCTATTTAATTACCGGGGACAATTACTGCTGAGTACCCGCACACGATTATCCAGACTGATGAGATATTTAAGATTGGTCTCCATTTTTAATGACGGAGTGAATTAGGAACCCCATTGAGGAGTAAAGTTTCAGAGAATCACAGCAAGCCCTGAAATATTCTTTTTTAAAATCCAGGTTGATGACTTGAAGACTCGAGCGTAATTTATAAACGCTTGTTCTTTTTGTTGCTTAAGTTAGAGGCTGCGACATTGCAGTCATATAGCCCCAAGTAGACTATTATTGGGTGAGTGTGGAATTTTTGTGACCACCTGTGATTTGGTGATGGTTAGGTTCTATGTCTTTTGCGAGCAAAAAGTCTATATTTGCTGAATTTGAATTATTTGGTTGTAAAACCTAACATGTCATCTTTTCTTTGGAAAGCTCTATAGAGCGGAGGAAAGTCTTAAGAACTCTAATTTCTCACAGAAAATAAACAAGTAAGGATGCGCTTCATATAAGCGGACGTATTGCATGGTTCACTACCCCTGTGGCGGTCTGGGCACGGTCACCACGAGCCCGCTGATGAGCCTGACTTGGGGCTCCTAAGCAAAACCCAGGAAAAAACATGACAAAAGCCTGCAAGATTTGTTGAGTTCCTTTAAATGTTGTGAAGTGCTTTCTTACTATTTCATATATCTTCATTTATTCTGAAAATACATTTACGCACGATATCAGCCGCTATAAATTATGTAAACCTGACATTTTGGTCAACGTGACAACGCAAACGTAACTTACATCCTAGCGACCACTGGCAGGTTAACGACCAGGTTTCAATCTGTTTTATACCAGACTGTTGGATTAAGTATATCCATTAGTAAAGGGCAAAAGTATAGTTATCGTTAACGAGAGGCACGCACTGACAATAACCATTGTTTACTACTGAACTAATAGCGGATGTTTTTTGACCAATAGCGTGCTTGTTCTATCTCTCCACGTGGAGTCGAGAGTCCCATCCTGGCTGCCGTCTCGCTTGTCAGGTATCCAGTGTTGCGCAGTTACACGTAGTTCTCTCCAGTCTCACTGCTTGCTCTCAGTGGCTGCGGTAGAGAGTTGACAACGCTGTACATCCATCTGGGAATGTCCTGACTCCATGCACACATGGCCGACTAGCTACGTTTAAAAAGACAAGCTGGCGTCAACGAGGAAAGAGAGGGAACTATATCTAATTTTCTAAATGTCCATGAGGGGACATTTATCTTTACCACACAGAGATAGAGATCTATCTCCATCCACTCCTTAATTCGCACCCTGGAATATATAGAGATAATAATGATGAAGATCCAAATAGAATATTAGAAAAAGAACCATTAAATATTAGATATTATAAAGAATTTATCACTGTATATACGTAGAGTCTACAATCGACCAGAATGAATTATTGCGCGCATTACTCTTTTACGAATGCGAGTAGCTATTACTGTTTTACCAATGAAATGAATTAATAAAGGATTCAACCGTACTAAAGCAAAAAAAAAAAAGAGAACAGCGCATATTTTTGTGGTACATCATGAAGTTATTAATAATAATATCCTCCGGTAAGCCTATTAAATGGTCCTATGATGAAATTATAACCAGAGGATTTTGGTCAAAATTAGGCAACGCTGTTCTTGTATTTCTGATATAGAAGTGTGGCAAGCTGCTGCTACATGTCAGACTTGTTAAGGCAACTAAGGGTCCCCGTGGCGTCTAGAATAGGTTCCCTTCATATGTCCTCATAGCCATTATTTCTTCTTTCCATTCGACGTAAGTTGATTACCTCCTGTTCTATCCGCCCCAGACACTTCATAAGATACTACTATCGGGCAATCGCTGGATTTGTCGCTTGGTATCATGCATCTCCACAACACGAGGAATGCGCCTTTTAACTGGCAAGCAGCGCTCATTGACGTACAGTAGTTCTGCGTTGCTGAAGAATTATTTTTTAATAAATTATAAAATGCGTATATGTTCACCATTTTGGTTTGGTAATTGTTGATCTGTAAGGACTATTGTTCAATATATCATACTAATATATAACAAGATGTTCAGCAAAGAACATATAGCCTACTTTCTCCTAAATGTATGGGTATATTTATAACTCTTTGTCCTCATCCCTAAAACCACCTCTACCACCATGTAGTGTTTGTTTTCTTTTATATTGATAATTAGCCAGTAAGTGTCAAAATCAATATTATATACTTTATGATGATTGAATAACGGAACTACTAACTTATTGTAATGCATTCACGTCCGTTAATCTCTATATTAAGCCAGCCTGCAAACTTAAGCATCTATCGTTTTGGGTACCTTCCCCTTAAAAAATCCGCGCCAATCACAGTAGGTTGGTGCTGCGACCTAGCAGTGAATTCATAGTTATCTAGTACGCCTCTGGGTGTTCAACGAGTAGGCAGTTTAAAGTAGCCAGGAGGGAGGCGATCCAACTGGCAGTGTTTAATGATAGAGCGTACAGTCACTCGTCCTGCTAGAAGGATCTTCCGGAAGTACTTTTGTACACAGCGGTGCGTCCTTCCAGCAGGACTTTGGACCCTTATGGCAAATGTTTGAACTGGCCTTCCAGCAGGACGCGTCCTTCCGGCAGTACTTTGGGTTATCAGAGCGTAATAATATTGCAGTTCTGGTACTGGGACAATAAAAGTCTGTAAATATTCTAAAATATTCAATATGACTCATATTGACTAATACAATAACTGTCTCTTAACAACATATTGACTCTAAAATATATAAACGTATAAAGTATAAACGTGTTTTCTTATAGTACAGAGACTAAATAAATGTATGAGCGACGGCGCGTCCATCACTCGAGAATAAATAAATTAAAAAAAGCCTAGTTGTGTTTTTGTCAATATCCCACTGCACAGTTGCACAACTACACGTAATTTAAACTACAGTACCATGACATTTACTGATATCATAATTACTAGCAAATAACGAGCGACTCCATGCATCTCCGCTGTTTGGAGCATCGAAATAGGTAGCAAAAACATAAACACAGTCACCATTACGTATAATCGCCGCCATTACTGAACGGTCAGAGCTACCAACTTCAGACTTGCATGCGCTGATTCGTTACATTTCCCTCTATATAATGGAAAAAAGAACGGTCCTGCCAGCAGGACGCTCCGTCCTCATATAAGCAATTGAATTACGTACTCAAATGAGGACCTAACTTCCTGCCGGCAGTGCCTTGTACGTTCTTTCATTAAAGGTAATCGGAGCGAGATCGTGGCTAATAGTCGACCTACCAGTATTACAAAATTGCCATACTTTAGGAGGCCAGGTATTGACACAGCGGTATATTTGGAACAATACTACCCACATAACCCACAAGAGGACAGCACCGTACAGAGACATTAAGAAGGCTGTGGTTGATAACAACGTGTATTTAATTCTTCTATTCTCCTTTTCGTAATGTCTTCTGTTTATGTGCAATGCTGGGACTGTGATTTTATTAATAAACGAGTGTATACATTAGCCTCCCCTTTGAGCTAAATGACATTTTATTCAGTATCTGAGAAAAGAGCTTGTGCACATCATTTGTAAAAGAATTCAAGAAAAAAAAGTCAACTGTAGCAGTATTCGATCCCCAGTCAACTGCGTGACAGGCTAACACGCTAGCCCAGAGCTAAACATATCCGTAACATCATGGCGATCTTAACTGATATATTAGATTCAACCTGTTGGCAAATAATGACTTTAAATAAACTATTTCTTCACTGCAGTACATCTTCATTATAGATCATTTCATACAAAGTTTATATTATTGTATCAGTAGGGTATATCGCATACAACATACTAAAACTACTGAAATATAAGACAGGCTCATGAGGACAGCTGCCATCTTGTCGTGTGGCAGATACAGCTCAGCTCTTTTAAGCCAGTCATACAGAATAATATTATAATATTAAATTATAATAAATAACGGATCACGACCTTCAGGATAGCTTAAACCACCCTAGGCTTGATAATCTGAATTGGTGGGTCTTAAGCTATTGATTATAATGGTTGCATAATTCACACGGCCACCATCCTGAAATGGCAAGGCCGATGACCTTGAAGTTTGGGTGAAAGACGCGTCCTATACAAAGGTATGTTGTCACCAAATTTGGTAGAGATCGGATGATTAGTTTAGCCGTAATTTGAGTTTACGTTTTGAACGTTTGAGTGGCCGCCATTCAGTTTTGGTAAAGATGGCGGCGATATAAAGTATGACACTGAGGTGCCCTATGCTAGAGATACCTCTGTACCAAATTTCGTTCAATTCGGTTTCACCGTGTTCGAATTGATAGGGGGGGACAGACATTCAGAGTACACTCACTCACTCACACACACACACACACACACACACACACACACACACACACACAGACTCACACACACACATACACACAGACAGACACACAACTTTTCGCCCTGTGTTGATCTCATAAGTCTACTTTCATTTTTTGCAAAAATCGAAAGTAGGCTAAAAACAAGATGTTCAGCAAAGAACATATAGCCTACTTTCTCCTAAATGAATGGGTATCTTTATGACTCTTTGTCCTCATCCCTAACACAATCACCCCTACCACAATGTATTGTTTGTTTTCTTTTATATTGATAATAAGCCAGTAAGTGTCAAAATCAATATTATATACTTTATGATGATTGAATAACAAAACTACTAACTTATTGTAATGCATTCACGTCCGTTAATCTCTATATTAAGCCAGCCTGCGAAATTAAGAATCTTCCGCCCCAATCACAGTAGGTGGTGCTGCGACCTATCAGTGAATTAATCTTTATCTTGTACGCCTATGCACTGCCATCGTAATGTACTACGATGGCAGTGTTCTATGGGTGTTGAATGAGTAGGCAGTTTAAAGTAGCCAAGAGGGAGGCGATCCAGCTGGCAGTGTTTAAAGGTATTCGGAGCGCGATCGTGGCTAATAGTTGAACTACCAGTATTACAAAATTGCCCTACTTCAGGAGGCCAGCTCAGGCATTTACACAGCGTTATGTTTGGAACAATATTATTCACATAACCCACAAGAGGACAGCACCGTACAGAGGCATTAAGAAGGCTGTGGTTAATGACAACGTGTATCTAGTTCTTCTATTCTCCTTTTCCTAATGGCTTCTGTTTATGTGCGATGCTGGGACTGTGATTTTATTAATATACGAGTGTATACTTTATCCTCTCCTTTGAGCTAAATGACATTTTATTCAGTATCTGTGGAAAAAGCTCGTGCACATCATTTGTAAAAGAATTCAAGAAAAAAAAACCTAACTGTAGCAGTACTCGATCCCCAGTCTACTGCGTGTCAGACTAACATGCTAGCCCAGAGCTAACCGTATCCATGACGTCAGGTGTTCTTAACTGACATATTAGATACAAACTGTTGGCAAATAATGACTTTAAATAAACGATTTCTTCACTGCAGTACATCTTCATTAAAGATCATTTCATACAAAGTTTATATTATTGTATCAGTACGGTATATCACATACAACATACTAAAACTACTGAAATATAAGACAGGCACATGAGGACAGCTGCCATCTTGTCGTGTGACACAAACGGCTCAGATCTTTTAAGCCACTCATACTGTATAATATTATAATATTAAATTATAATAAATAACGGATCACGACCTTCAGGATAGCTTAAACCCCCCTAGGCTCGATAATCGGAATTGGTGGGTCTTAAGCTATTTATTAAAATGGTTGCATAATTCACACGGCCGCCATCCTGAAATGGCATGGCCGATGACCTTGAATTTTAGGTGAAAGACGCGTCCTATATAAAGGTATGTTGTCGCCAAATTTGGTAGAGATCGGATGATTAGTTTAGCCGTAATATGATTTTACGTTTTGAACATTTGAGTGGCCGCCATTCTGTTTTGGTAAAGATGGCGGCGATATAAAGTATGACACTGAGTTGTCCTTTACTAGTGCTACCTCTGTACCAAATTTCGTTCAATTCGGTTTCACCGTGTTCGAATTGATAGGGGGGGACAGACATTCAGAGTACACACACTCACACACACACAGACACACACACACACACACAGACTCACACACACATACACACACACACACACACACACATAGACTCACACACACACAGACAGACACACTTTTTTCGCCCTGTGTTGATCTCATAAGTCTACTTTCATTTTTTGCAAAAATCGAAAGTAGGCTAATGAGATGGTGTGTGTCTGTATGTCTGTCTGTGTGTTACTCAATAACGCAAGAACCACTGGTTCGATTTGAATGAAATTTTGCATGGATGTAGCCGATTTACCATGTTTACATATAGGATAGTTTTAATTTCGATATTTTGCACTATTAAAAAATGGCGACCATTTTAGTGACGTCACTACACCCTTTGGTTTCAAAATTTCATATTTCCATATCAAATAAAATGAGAACGCTAAGAAATAGCAAACTTTTGATGGCACAAATGAGCTTCAACATTTAATTTCCTATCCGAAATGTTCTGATCACTTTTCGTGTATCTCCAACGGTTAGCGAGTAAAACCCGCATATGTGACGTCACTACACCCTTGGGTTTCAAAATTTCATATTTCCATTTCAAATAAAAAGAGAACGCTAAGAAATAGCAAACTTTTTATGCATACACAAGACTTATCATTTAAGTTTCTATCCAGGAGGTCCTTATCACTTTTCGTGTATCTCCAACGGTTAGCGAGTAAAACCTAAATTTGTGCAATAAATCACGGTCAACACCGAGCGGTGCAGTATATCTCTACATACATACAAATTAGGGTTTGTATGTTTTTTTCGCAATTTCTACGGAAATTTGAGTTATTTACGCGTTTCAGACTGTTTTATTATGGATGCGCGCGAAAATAATGTTTTGGTCTGTCTGTTTGTTTGTTTGTCTGTGGACAACTTTGTTCCCTTATAACTCGAGAACGGTTGGGTGTATCAACGTAAAATTTGGTACAGATATCCATCAGAGGCACGACACTAATCATTGATGTAACCCTTCTCCGTACCTCTCATAAAAGAGGGCCTACCCCCTTAAAATTCATGCTGAAATAAGTGTAGAAGGACGAGACAAAGATCAATGTGAGAGACAAAACTCCACGAAATCCACATTTTAAGGCCCTAAAACCAACCATTTTTGAGATATTCCCAGAAAACTAATTTCATTTAATAAACTAATGAACGAATACAAGCCGGTAACCATTGCAACAGATTCTCAGAGGTTCATCTATTGCTGTAAGACGCAATGCAATTCCATTAATTACTTTGGTGTGAAAGTTTGCAAACGGCTAGAAGGTTATCACGGAACCAAATTAAGCTGTAAAATTCATCAATACGTATAATGCGCTTAAGGGGGTCAAGGGGTACACTAGAATTTTTTCACGCGATTTACACCTGCGGGTGTGGTACCGCAGGTCTATTATATTCCTATCCCTATATTATATTATTATTATTAGTATTATATTATGGCGTACAACGAGGAGACAACGCCCCTCGATGCCAGAAACAAAACTTGGGGGCCTCGAAAACTACATTATAAGGCTCTAAAACCAACAGTATCTGAAATATTCCCAGAAAACTAATTTAATTTAATTAAATTTAACAAACTAATAAAGGAATGGAAATCGGTAACCATGACAACATTATCTCAAGGGGTGGCATCCAACTTTCCATCTATTTCTGTAAGAAGCAATGTCACTCCATTTATAACCTTGCCACGGTGGGTGAGTGGATAGCGTGTCGGTCTACTAACCCCAAGATTGCAGGTTCACTCCTGGCCGTGGTACAGGCCGGACGTTTGTTTTAGACGAGTGAAAAATCTTAATGGAAGCCTGGAGGCGAGTTACTCCAGTACCTGTGTTGTTATCAGCTGCCCCAAGCGCTCCGATGATTGATAAAGCTGTTTCACACTATTGCTGAAGTATAGTCACTGGCAAATATAATGACGTTTTGTTCGTAACTACGTAACGTGTACTTCCGTGTCACACAATACTTCTACGTGGACTGTACTGTCTGCTCAAGTCTGGAATTCCATTACATCAAATCGGTGGTGACAAATGTGAAGTGATAGGGTGAGAGAATGACTGTGTACAGGCTCACCCGCAGGCTTCAAGGTCAAGGGCAATCGTCTAAAACAAACGTCCGGCCTGTACGTGATTTTTGAAAGGCGGCAAAAATACGACTCGCATGTCATACGATGTTGGCATGTCAAAGAACCCATTTGAATTCAGTAGGCCGTGTTCATAATGGCAAAATTGACCTCAGGAGTTTCCGCCAGCACAAAGTTCCTCATTTCTCTACTGGAAAGCGCTATAGTGTTCAAGGAGCTTAGATATGTACCCTCCTTGACTTTCATAGTGATTCAAGGAACAACGAAATTTCGACATGCAAGCTACCCTCTGGGTGGCAAATTACGAAGCTTACACTCGGCATCCGAGGCCATACGATATTATTATTAGGCTACTCCATTTATTACATTTCTGTGAAAGTTTGCAAATGGCTATAAGCTTATCACGGAACCAACGTGGACTGTATAATTCGTCAATGCAATTAAGGGGGTCAAGGGGTAACCTAGAATTTTTTCATGCAATTTCACGTGCGAACATATAGTACAGAAAGTCTATTATATCTACAAACAGCAACATTATTTTCAAAAATTCCTGAATTGAATCTGCATTTTTTGTGGCTTTTAGGAAAGAATCTGAATTTTCATGCACCACAAGCCTTTATAATTTATGAAAGATGTCTTCCTGTATATGGGGACCTAACACAACGTAGAGGGTCATTTTTATGTGAGGTGTATTGCGTTTCGTCTACAAGGCTTTCAAATCTATTTCACATCTGGAAGTACACGTTAGGTGAATTTAGTTTGAGAGCACATTTTAACTAATCTTTTTTTTTTGTCGACATACGGCTTCATCGTATGGATGATTTTGTTTGATACGTATGGTAGATATACCCATATTTGGATATCTGGGTGATATGTTGTAGACAATAGAATTGTCGGTCTGTCTTTCTGTGTATCTTTATGTACGCCTCTAACTCATGTTCGGAAGCTTGGTGCATCGTAAAATTAGATATGGTAAACATGAGTCAATACACCAATCATTTATAAAACTCCTCACCGTACTTTTCATACAGTAGAAGGGTGGATATGGGGAAAAACTTCTCAAAATACATGCTAAAATAGGCGAAATATAAAAATTGTCCTAGAAGGACGATCAAAGCATATGTTGCGCTTCTCATTATGAGACACAAAATTCGCGAGAATATAAGGGGTCTTCGAAAACCACATTTTAAGGCCCTTAAATTAACAGTGTGTGTGATATTCCTAGAAAACTAACTTCGATCTGATAAACTTATGCAGGAATGACAAACCGCTAACCATTGCAACAGTAGCTCAATTGATAATGTCTGGTGTTAATATATAACACCGTTCGAAGAACGGGTACTTCTGCTAGTATTATATAATCTGCCTCGTCAATAATAAAATATGTCGTTTAATATTGCTTAAACGATCATACTTCAGCGCTTAAAACAAGAACATGAACAACTCCAGTTAAAAACAACAATTTGTAATGTTTGGAAAATATTTCATTTATGTGTTTGGAACATTAATTTTAATTCAAAGTATTTGCCTCCCTGTTTTGAGTTTATCGCATCATCTCTAGAAAGCTACCACACCCTGCATCCGAAGCAATCTGTTAAACATATTATAACCTTGGTCTACCCCTAAAGTCTTGTCATCGACATTTTCTTCCATAACTAAGTTTGCTATTCCTGGGTGTCTTAGTATGTGTCCTACCAATCCATCTCTTCTCTTCATTAGTAGTCGCCAGAAACATCTCTCCTCTCCTAGACGTCCAAATACATTTTCATTTGTAACCCTATCTGTCCATCTGATCGTCATCATTCTCTTGTAACATCACATTTCAAACGCTTCAATTCTCCTTTTTTCTGCTGCACCAACAGTCCACTTCCTTAAAAATCGTACATTTTTTAATTTGCTTATTTGAACTTACAATAATGATAAGAAATTCAATATCGCCATGCAATTTTGACCGCTAAAAAGATAGGTGACCGAGGGTAGGTTTTAGCTTAGGATTAACTCTACCCGAGGGAAGATGGAAAAAAAGAAAAAAGGAAGCGGGTTTCACCAGGAAGAAAAAGTATGGATAGACAGGACGGGAGTTCACCACCAAACAGAAAATTAAGTGAAAATGAGCGTTCACCAACTGTTTCCACAGTGCAATGTCTGTAAAACACCTAAAGTTGGAATGGACATGGACACAGCTAACGGGAAATGCGGCTGTAGCTTGCGCGATTTGCAAGCAAGCGGTGATCGTACCTTCCCTTCCAAGCCTGTATTTCAATACTATGTGAGAAGGGTGGTAGTCTGGCAAGACAAAGAATGAAAGATTTACTGTTTTTCATTCAAAGGAGCTAGATTTAAACGAATGTTTTGAAAGACGGAAATAATTTGAATTTTCCGTGATATTTTTTAGTTTTGGGAACTGTTGGATTACCAACGAACGATCGAGCGCCCCCAGAGAGGGAAGCGATGAAGCGTTTTTAATGTTGTTGTAAATAAATTTACTTGTTTCTTTGAAAGTTTTGGTAAAAATACTAATTGTTGCACTTAAGACGGCTAAGCTTTTACCCAGCAAAGTGCCGACTGAAAGTTTAGACAACAAAAAAACTTTAAATTTCCGAACAAACCATGAGTTAGAGAGAAAATCTCAACAAGCAGGAGGCTTGCGGAGCTAGCTATACTTGCTTTAATGCCTAGTTAGAATTAGCTATAACAGCTAAGAGAAACTTTGACAATTTTGTCACGGGGAGTTTTTGTTCAAATGCAACAAGTAGCAAAAACTTTGTTATTTTAATAATTGTTTGTTTTAGTAAAGAGGGCTTAAGCCTAAAGATAGAATCAGGAGAGACAGGGTCCTATCTAATCTTGAATCTAGTGAAAAGGATGAAACAAACAATAATAGAGATTTTATTTTACAACAAATTAGACTGAAGAGTTAACAATATTTGGGTTATGATTGTGATTTGTAAAAAAGGTTTACTACACATAAAGGCCTGAGACCTATAGGTAAAAAGTTCACAATTGGTAAACAATGTTGAATAGGGTATATGTTTGAAACTTGCTGAAAGCACTAAAATCTGAATAAGATTTTAAAAGTGGTGCTTAAAATTAACAAGTTTAGTGTTTATAACAACGATTAAAAAAAGTCCTCTCGGCACGCCGGAAGGCGGAGGTAGATTTCACCGGACAAACTTGGGGATAAGCGAAATTAGGCAGAATATGCAGGTTTTCGTAGAAGGACCTCATTTATTGCGAGAAAGTATTTTATAATTGGAGATTAATTAACTTTGTTTTTCGTCTTGTTATGCATATTTTAAACATTTTATTGTCTTATGATGACGGTAACCTTCTTGTCATTTGGAGTTAATTTTTATACTTGTGGTCACACTGTCCTTATGCAAGGTTTCGACACTGATGTGTAACTATGTAACGGTCTGTTACTTCTTCACGCAAAATTATATCTCCCGCAGAGATGTTGGTTGGTTCCTATGTTTAGGGGCACGACAACGCGGTCATCTAACCCCGTGTACTTTGAGTGAGTGTAGAATATGTCTGATAAACGGTGTGAATTGTGATGGCTGTATTAGTCTGTAATTCAGGTAAGGAATGCAGACGCTCAATTTCAAGCAGAAGTTCCTAATGTTGCTACCAGATACTACCGTCAACGACACTTAGCTGTGAACTTGGCAACTAGATGCCACCGCAATCAGCAACTCGCAACGAACGTTGGAACCCCCCCTCCAAAGGAAAGCATACTGAGGGATTTTTAGCGCTCTTAGAAAATCCGACGACTTTGGCCGGCTTTGAACCCGCGACCTTGGGCATGCTACCAGTTACGTCACCGAAGCCGCCTCACACTTAGTCAGATGGAAATCTGAATCTGATCTCGCGCAAGTGCGCTGTCATGGCAACGTCT
The DNA here is from genome assembly GCA_946902985.2 of Meconema thalassinum. Lineage (NCBI taxonomy): Eukaryota > Metazoa > Arthropoda > Insecta > Orthoptera > Tettigoniidae > Meconema > Meconema thalassinum. Next base: position 248,032,775 of record OX336391.1, read on the forward strand.
GATGGCTCATCCCTCAACAATTTAGTAGTGTTGCCATGGCAACCACTGATAGCTCTTGGCATTTTCTTATAATTCCGAAATCATTTTTCTCATCCCTTGGCGTAATGGTGGGTCATATCAAAAATTCTTTCAGACAAAAGTTTTAGGTAATTATTAGGGAAATATTGTCCATTTTGTACGGTTTTGATATTGTGCCTATTAAGAGAGATATGATTAATGTTTCCCGAAAAACCCACTTTTTCCCACCCCTTTGGTCAATGGTTGGTGCTATAAAAAACTCTTCAAACATAAATTTTTGTGTTTTATTCGGCACATAGTATGAACTTTGAACCGATTCAATATTTCACATATTAAGAGAGTTATAGCAATATTTCATTTTTTCGAAAAAGGCCCCCATTTTCATCCCCTTCGACCGCTTTAGCCCAGTAACGAACTCAACCGAGATTTTATGGGTATACATATTCGGTAAAAATTTCAAAGTGATTGGTGCAAAATTACGGCAGTTATAGTGTCCACAAGAAACTGATATATATATATATATTTATATAAACACACATAAATTATATATAAACTTTTGAACTGACGGTGTTTTTGGGGTCTGGGGGATGTGAAACGAGAAGATATGTCGAAATTTTCCGGAAATCGAAACATGGTACCCATTGCAATAGTTAGCTTTCTAATGAAATCTACCTAAAATACAACCATCAACGACACCTATCTGTGAACTTGGCTACTAGATGCCACCGGAACCATCAACTCGCAACGAACGTTGGAACTTCTGCTCCGAAGGAAAGCAAACTCAGTTTTTTTTAGCGCTCTTAGTAAATCCGACGACTTCAGCCGGTTTTGAACCCGCGACCTAGGGCATAGAAGTTCAGCATGCTACCAGTTCCGATACCGAAATCGCTTCCCACAGACAGATGGAAAACTGAATGTTATCTCGTGCAGTGGCGTTGTCATAGCAACTGCTGATGGCTCATCCCTTATCAATTAAAAGTAAAGTTGTCATGTCAACCTCTCTTGGCACTTGGCATATTCTTATAATTTAAATCATTTTGCTCACCCCGTGGCGTAATGGTGGGTCATATCAAAAATTCTTTCAGACAAACGTTTTAGGTAATTATTGTAGGAATATTGTCCATTTTGTACGGTTTTGATATTGTGCCTATTAACAGAGATATGATTTATGTTTCCCGAAAAACCCACTTTTTCCCACCCCTCTGGTCAATGGTTGGTGCTATCAAAAAACTTTTCAAACATAAATTTTAGGGCCTTGTCCGACACATAGTATGAACTTTGAAAGGATTCAATATTTCATATATTAAGAGTGTTATAGTGATATTTCACTTTTTCGAAAAAAGCCTCCCGTTTTCACCCCCTTTGACCGATTTTGCCCATTAACGAACTCGACCGAGATTTTCAGGGTATACATATTATGTAAAAAATTCAAAGTGATTGGTGAAAATATACGACTGTTATCGTGTCCACAAGAAACTTATATACATATATATATATATATATATATATATATATATATATACATGAATTATATATAAACTTTTGAACTGACGGTGGTTTTGGGGTCTGGGGGATGTGAAACGCGAAGATATGTCGACATTTTCCGGAAGTCGAAACATGGGACCCATTGCAATAGTTAGCTTTCTAATGAAATCTACCTAAAATAGTTAAAGCTTTTATAATTAGATCAGGTACAATGTAGGCACTTTTAGAATCATTTATGGGGATCAAAAAGACCATTAACAAATAACAAATTCAAAATTATAACAAAAAAGACAGAAGAATTAAGAGGAATTTGCATATTAAGGCTTTCACGGCCCGGATTATTATATAAATAATTCATTCTTTTGGGCTAATGCCGTGTGTATTTTTAATTTAAAACCATACGTTTCGGAGAAACCTTGCCTCCTTTTTTCATCCCAAAAGAATGAATTATTTATATAATTAAGAGGAAGTTTCTATAACTTCTCATATTTAAACAGAGATTACTGAATTTTACATGGAGAAGAAAATGCGAGGGCTCCACACTTAGGGCAAGGCCTCGTAGTACTGTAGATAGATGAAAATTTTAATTTAAGTGATGTTAGTAACGGTATTTCGGAGAAGGAAAAATAGGGGGTATAGGAAAAGGTCCTGGCCAGATGTATTGCTCTCAACGAACGCGACACGGGTGGTAGTTGAATAGGCACTGTTTTGCACTATAGTCTATTGATGTAATTGAAAAGTTCACTATTGCAGCACACAAAGTTTATGAAGAGAAGTGTTATTGTAGTTATGTAGATCACTAGTTAAATTTTAGCTTGAACCAGTTTATTGCTATGTAGAGTTTATAGATTACGGTTGACAGCTGGAGAAAAGTTTCCTCGGAGGCAAGTAAATCATATTTTGAACGACAGTAAAGGTAATCCAAATTTCTCAGTGAGGAAAAGTATTCCCATGTTAGAGTGGAAAATACCAGGTTGCTTTACTTGTAGAAATGTCCTTTGACAAAGAATGTTCCAGAGTTATGATTATTGTTGTATTGGGCCGTAAGTTCCCACGGAGGAAAAAGGTTAAATTTATAGACAGTGGGTATTTTAAGTGATATCTCTCGATGTGAGAAAGTATCTTATTTAATTAGTACAAGAAATACTGTTTCATTCTAGAAAGTTAGCTTAGGTAGGCATGGTTTGATCAGAAAGATCTCTTGAAGGAAGTGATTGCTTAACATTTAGCATTTCCTCTCACTGTCTATAAAATTTATTAAAAAGCATTTAGCTATTTAAGAACCCATGATGCTATGTTTAAAACATAGAAGTTTGTACTTAACTTTGTTCCATGAAGAAGGTGATGTTCCTAGGTGACGGTTAGTTTAAAATTCAGACATGGCGTCTGATTTAAAAAAGTCTCAAGAAAGCAAGACACTGGCCCAGGACGGGCTTGCACTGTACTCAGCGGCCGAATGATGAGTGAGAGCTGCTAAACGAATCACGATGGTACCACGGAGAGAAGATGGTGAGGGGAAAGGGACAAAGGAGCACACATAAGAATTACAAACTTAACAAACGTTAAATCTCTTCTTAGATGTTAATTTTCTTGATGAAGTGGTCTTCAAGGAGTTGTTAGCAGGCGACAATGACGAAGCCTGGCGGATGGGAATGGTGAAGAAGTCCTCTTGAGCATGGAGATGTTAGCTAGCGATAACGACGAAACCTGGTGGTTTGATTGGTAAGGAAGTCCTCTTGCACATGAAGATGTTGAGGAACTTCAGTAGTTAGCTGCTAGATGCCGCTAGGTTGGTCATGGAAGATTTATATCTTGGACAGACTTTTACAAAGTATAAACAAAGTGTACAGAGCGAATAACACTACAGGAAACACTGTTGGCGCTTGCGTACCAGAAAGGAATCAATCGATAAGGACAGTAAAATCAATGAGCATCAAAGGCTAACTCTTCCTGACCGTGTATTCCATGTAATACACCATACTGGGGAGACAAGCACCAACAAGAGGCAGAGACACAACGTTAAAAGTTGAGAGGAAGAGGGGCAAATAACGATAGAGGTCTTGTAATATGCCCTTTTGCGGTCAAGATCCTAACCACTGTGACTCTTCCATCCCTTCCCGGGTAATACTCGATCACTCTGCCGGAATTCCAAACTATAGGGGTGGGGGGGTGGGGGGAATCAACCCTATCAAGAAGAAGGTCCCCCACTTTGACGTCAGTATTATAAAGAAGCCACTTCTCTCTCCGTTGCAAGGAAGTTAAGTATTCCAATTTCCACCTCTTCTAAAAAAGAATTGCGAAGAGCTTCAAGCTTACGCCAAACGATCGGCAAGGTAGAGTCTCTATAAAAGTTAGAAAGGGGAGGAGGGGCAGAAAGGTAAGTACCTATAATGAAATGACCAAGTGTTAAGAAGAGTAAATTATCAGAATTGCTGGAATGTGGGGTCAACGGGCGAGAATTGACAACGCCGTCAATCAAAAAGTAGCTAGTAGCTGCGAGAAAAAAGCTTCAATAAAAATCACAACAAGATTCGAAGAAAGATTTAACAAATATAAACAATGCGTATAAGAGCAAGTACATTGATTAAGGCTAATAATATACCAAATAAGCAAAGAAACTATGCGAGTAGAAGGCAAGAACGCCATAGGTACCAATAATCAAGTAGCTATAAACAATGACCTTAAGTTATAATGTGCACCAAAAGGGTTAACTAGAAAAATACTTAAGTCAGCAAGAAACTTGACGTAACAAGCATCGATGCCAAAACTTATCAACTGTAACAAGAAGAAAATATAAATTTGTTTGACAGTAAACAGCAAAGGTGCAAAATAATTAAACAAAATACAAAAGGTACGCGCAGCAAGAATATATAAAGATTTCATTGAAAACCAAATCGGAGCGAGTGGACAAGTTAGCGAGATAGGTAAACAAGACCTTAACCCACGTAGTGTAGCGAGATAACAGGTATGAATAGCTAGGGAGGTCAATGACCCGAGCCAGTTTATCTGAGGAGGGGAGTGAACGACTTCCCGAATTACAGTAGCAACTCGCATAACAATAGCTGGCAGACAGCCCAAGTCGAGATAAGGAAAACTTGTCTTGACCTTTGTCACTTATAGAAGAAGTAAGAGACAGATTGACATTACGTGAATTTGTATTCAAACAAGATTGCCATACAAGTGGTTGAAAATGAACACAAGGGGTAAATGCAACCAGCAAAACATTAAAGCAGAACAAGTACCACATGCAGTCATACGTGTTTCGGACATGAAAAACCAATTTAAAGATTGAGAAAGCAGAGCAATTAAATAATTTTACGTAATTTTGAGAATTACAAAACCGAATCATTGTCCAAAGAAAAGAGCTTAATTCTCCTGAACGACGGAGAAAGGCCGGGAGGTTGAGACAGAAATTAGGCCTATATATCATCATTCTCGAAGCTAGAGAACTGAGGTTGTCAAGCGGTTTCAAATGCTGCTTCCACGTCTGAGGAAGTGGGAAGGAGGTGGCCGCGGCCATCCTACTGAACAGCGAAAGGATTGAGATACAGCTCACAGCGAAGTGCTGGTGACTGATAGCCATGGTTTTACACAAAGAGAATATAGTTTTCGACGGAAAGTTTAACCAAATACCGGCTACAAAAATGACACGAGACAATAAATCAAGCGACTCAAGGCGAGGCGAACTTGAATTGCCATTTTGTTCGAAACTGGAGCGAAACCCATTGAGTAGCTTGCGGCAGTGGCGTAGTTGTTGACACCAAGACATTGTTTCGGCAAGATGCTTTGAAATGTGCCGAGATCGGAAACATAAGGTTTCTCTTTATTAGAAAAGGAATTTGAATCAGTGGTAACAAAATTACATTGCGAGTTAGTTTGAAGACTAGGATGTTGGATTTGACCAATAACAACCCAACCAAAATCAGTGTCTCTAGCGACCACATTAGAGGACAGTTTGCGAATTTGCTTGCGAAGGCAATTCCAAAAAACATTGGCACTGAAAAGTATGTCAATGGAACTTTGAATATTAAACTGAGGATCAGCTAACCTTAAATGCGAAGGAATATTTAAACCAGAAGTGTTAATGGCTGGGCAGCGGTCGCTTGGTCGGCCTTAGCCCGTCATGGGCTGGATAGTGCCAGGGGTTGACTTTTTTGTGTGTTAATAGAATGGCTAGGGGTGTCTTTGCCAATACTGTTAAGGATGAGACAGTTTAAGTTAAGATTGGCGTTTCTTTGACAGATGTCTCTGAATTTTAGTTTTGTAGACTGCAAAACTTGAGTTTTCAAATTATCAATGTCGGATACATTGATGGAAGTAGGTGATGAAGAAAGAGTTTTTTATTAATGATTTGCGAAACAAAGTTGTGAATTGAGGCAGAGTCGAGAAGACCGCGGGCTCGAACCCAATTTCTAAATTTATCCTGAATTTCGAATTGTACAGTGGACAACAGGACTTGCGCACTGTGAGGGGTCTTGGCATTAGAAATGCAGAAAGACCCACTCGTTTGTTCAGAGCTGTTCTGCGTGGAGTTTGAAGAAACAGGTACAAATGACCTCGATTGATCATGACGATGCAATAGAGAATGATGCGCTTTTCCGCAATGAATGCAGAGCTGGGTGGATTTTTCAATTTGAAGCTGAATGTTTTGATGAGAGGCAGTTGAAACAATATTTATTATTGGAGACAAATTTCCTTCGGTCGTCAATTGACAGTTCTTTAAAGGATTTACATGAATACAAATCGTGAGAATCTTTCCAAAGTATGCACTTAAAAGACTTGTTGAGCGGCCTAGTATGTTCTCCTGGACGGTTGAAAGAGGCAGAACGAGTTTGCTTGTTCTCGACAGATGGGTGGTTATGTCCATTTGAAGAGACAAGTTTTTATCCAAGATGATGTGACACAGGGTACTAGTTTCGACACTTTCGCACTGAAATGAGAGTGCTGTGAGGAATTGGCACCGGCTATTGAGGAACGAGATGAGATGTTCGAAGGAATACTCGTCCTTGTGAGCTAATTCTAGTTCCTATGCTTTAAGAGTGGAATAGTCAAATCTAGATGTAGCCAGATAGATTAAGACCGTGTCCCAAGATTGAACCGGTTGTTGAAGTTGATGGAGGGCTCTAACATGCAGTTGCATTGTGTCGACCAAATATCTTAAAGAGGAAACGTCATTAGAGCCTACGGTTTGCAGATTGAACAAAGAGCGTATGTGACGTGCTACACACAGACGCGGATTGCCGTATCGCTCTTTAAGGAGATGAAATGCAATGATGTAGTTGTCGGAGCTTATAGGAAGTGTTTCTACGAGCGTAAGAGCTTGTCCTTGAAGACATGAACGCAAATAATAAAACTTATGGATAGCGGAAATGGCTTTGTTGTCATGTATGAGAGAGCTGAATAGCTTAAAAAAAGAGTTTCATTTACCTTCCGGGCCTGAAAAAGGGGCAGGCTTATCTTTGGATGTATGGGTTTCGGTTTATTACTGTTTTCATGAACTGAAGCGGGTGCAAACTGGGCCGGATTTATGACCTTAGTGTCCGGTTCAGAGATACTGCGAATCAGTTGGTGGGCCTTTGCGATCCCTTCAAAGTACAAAGGTTCGACTTCGTCCCGATCGGTTTGAAGTTCGGGGCAGGCGGACTCGATATCGGTTTGGATTTGGTCGTAATAATCGTATGACCGTTCGTACAACTTTAATCGTTGAGTTAAGACATCTAGATCACAATCGGCGGGAGTTAAATCTTTCAGAAAGTTTCTGAATCTTGTAAGTTGGCCTTTATTAGAAAAGCGTCTAGGAATGAGTGTTTCATCCTTTAGAGTCATCTGAGTTGGAGGTACCATGATTTAAAAGTACAACGGAAGTGCAACTTACGAAAATGGAGAGATTTTGAGATGCTGTCAGGTTGGCGGCAGCAGACAGGTTGCAAGTAAGACAGGCTGAAGAAGACAGGAACGACCTCTATCACCTTCACCAGCTTTTGCACAGTGTCGTTATAACTGAAAAATTCAGAGCAAATATTAATTTTTTGAAATATATTGACAACTGGATTTTGACAAGTGGATTCTGAAAAATGGATTCTCCCGGGTTTCTGGGACAAAGTTTTGGGTAGGTTTCAGCTTAGGATTACTCTACCCGAGGGAAGTTGGAAAAAAGAAAAAGGAAGCGGGATTCACCAGGAAGAAAAAGTATGGATAGACAGGACGGGAGTTCACCACCAAACAGAAAATTAAGCGAAAATGAGCGTTCAACCTCTGTTTCCACCGTGCAGTGTCTGTAAAACACCTAAAGCGGATATGGACCTGGACACAGCTAACGGGATATACGGCTGTAGCTTGGGCTATTTGCAAGCAAGCGGCGATCGTACCTTCCCTTCCAAGCCTGTATTTCAATACTATGGGGTAGGGTGGTAGTCTGGCAAGACAAAGAATAAAATATTTACTGTTTTATCTTTCAATGGAGCTAGATTTAAACGAATGTTTTGAAAGTCGGAAATAATTTGAATTTTCCGTGATATTTTTTTTAGTTTTGGGAATTGTTGGATTTCCAACGAACGATCGAGCGCTTCCAGAGAGGGAAGCGATGAAGCGTTTTTAATGTTGTTGTAAATAAATTTACTTGTTTCTTTGAAAGTTTTGGTAAAAATACTAATTGTTGCATTTAAGACGGCTAAGCTTTTACCCAGCAAAGGGCCGACTGAAAGTTTAGACCAAAAAAAAAAAAAAACTTAAAATTTGCAAACAAACCATGAGTTAGAGAGAAAATCTCAACAAGCAGGAGGCTTGTGGAGCTAGCTATACTTGCTTTAATGGCTAGTTAGAATTAGCTATAACAGCTAAGAGAAACTTTGACAATTTTGTCACGGGGAGTTTTTGTTCAAATGCAACAAGTAGCAAAAACTTTGTTGTTTTAATAATTGTTTGTTTTAGTAAAGAGGGCTTAAGCCTGAAGGAAGAATCAGGGGAGACAGGGTCCTACCTAATCTTGAATCTAGTGAAAAGGATGAAACAAACAATAATACAGATTTTATTTAACAATAAATTAAACTTTGAAGATTAAACAATATTTGGGTTATGATTGTGATTTGTAAAAAAGGTTTACTACACATAAAGGTCTGAGACCTATAGGTAATAAGTTTACAATTGGTAAACAATGTTGAATAGGGTATATGTTTGAAACTTGCTGTAAGCACTAAAATCTGAATAAGATTTTAAAAGTGGTGCTTTAAATTAACAAGTTTAGTGTTTATAACAACGATTATAAACTAGTTAAAGCTTTTATAATTAGATCAGGTACAATGAAGGCACTTTTAGAATCCTTTATGGGGATCTAAAATACCATTAACAAATAACAAATTCAAAATTATAACAAAAAAAACGGAAGAATTATGAAGAAGATTCTATAACTTCTCATATTTAAACAGAGATTACTGAATTTTACATTGAGAAAAAAAATGGGAGGGCGCCACACTTAGGGCGAGGCCTCGTAGTACTGTAGATAGATGAAAATTTTAATTTAAGTGATGTTAGTAACGGTATTTAGGAGAAGGAAAAATAGGGGGTATAGGAAAAGGTCCTGGCCAGATGTATTGCTCTCAACGAACGCGACACGGGTGGTAGTTGAATAGGCACTGTTTTGCACTATAGTCTATTGATGTAATTGAAAAGTTCACTATTGCAGCACACACAGTTTATGCGCGGCTTCGGTGGCGTAGTAGGTAGCATGCTGAGCTTCTATGTCCAAGATAGCGGGTTCAAACCCGGCCGAAGCCGTCGGATTTTCTAAGAGCGTTAAAAATCCCTCAGTATGCCTTCCTTCGGAGGGGAAGTAAAGCCGGCGGTCCCATGTCATAGATGTATGGCATGTAAAAGATCTTTCCACTAATTACACCTGTGTGAAACTAAATTGGATAGGTTAAGAATGTAAACAACGCTCTTAGGTTGCTACGTTCGTTGCCAAGAGCCGACTGCGGTGGCGTCTAGTAGCTAGTTCTGAACTAGGCCTAGTAGACGTTGACGGTGGCGCTTGGCGGCAAAAGTAGGAACTATTTGAAAATTCAAAGTTGCAGTCCCTACTTAAATTAAAAAAACAGGTACACACACTAATACAGTCATCACAATTAACACCGGTTATCAGACAGATTCTTCACACACCCAAAGTACACGGGGCTACATGACCGCGTTGTCGCAGCCCCTAAACTAAGGAACCAACCAACCAACACAGTTTATGAAGAGAAGTGTTATTGTAGTTATGTAGATTACTAGTTAAATTTTAGCTTGAATCAGTTTATTGCTATGTAGATTTTATAGATTACGGTTGACAGCTGAAGAAAAGTCCCACGGACGCAAGTAAATCAGATTTTGAACGACAGTAAAGGTGATGCAAATTCCTCAGTGAGGAAAAATATTCCCATGTCAGAGTGGAAAATACCAGGTTGCTTTACTTGTAGAAATGTCCTTTGACAGAGAATGTTCCAGAGTTATGATTACTGTTGAATTGGGCCGTAGGTTCCCGCGGAGGAAAAAGGTTAAATTTATAGACCGTTGGTATTTTAAGTAATATCCCTCGATGTGAGAAAGTATCTCAGTTAATTAGTACAAGAAGTACTGTTTCATTCTAGAAAGTTAGCTTAGGTAGCCATGGTTTGATCAGAAAGATCTCTTGAAGGAAGTGATTGCTGAACATTTAGCAATTCCTCACACTGTCTATAAAATTGATTAAAACACATTTAGCTATTTAAGAACCCATGATGCTATGTTTAAAACATAGAAGTTTTTTACTTATCTTTGTTCCATGAAGGAGGTGATGATCCTAGGTGACGGTTAGTTTAAAATTCAGACATGGCGTCTGATTAAAAAAAGTCTCAAAAAAGGAAGAGACTGGCCCGGGAAGGGCTTTCACTGTACTCGGCAGCTGAATGATGAGTGAGAGCTGCTAAACCAATCACGAAGGTACCACGGAGAGAAGATGGTGGGGGGAAAGGGACAAAGGAGCACACATAAGAATTACAAACTTAACAAACGTTAAATCTCTTCTTTGATGTTAATTTTCTTGATGAAGTGGTCTTCAAGGAGTTGTAAGCAGGCGACAATGACGAAGCCTGGCGGATAGGGATGGTGAAGAAGTCCTCTTGAGCATGCATATGTTAGCTGGCGATAACGACGAAACCTGGTGGTTTGATTGGTAAGGAAGTCCTCTTGCACATGAAGATGTTGAGGAACTTCAGTAGTTAGCTGCTAGATGCCGCTAGGTTGATCATGGAAGATGTTTACCTAGAACAGACTTTTACAAAGTATAAACAAGTGTACAGAGCGAATAACACTTCAGGAAACACTGTTGGCGCTTGCGTACCAGAAAGGAATGAATCGAAAAGGACAGTAAAATCAAAGAGCAGCAAAGGCTAACTCTTCCTGACCGTGTATTCCATGGAATACACCAGACCGGGCCGTGGGTTGTACACCTCTGTTCTAGGACTTAGTTAGGTGCCTCCCGACTTAAAAGATAGGTACCGTTCTAGCACTTGCCTTGAGTGAGTGCTGGAAAAATGAATAAAACGCCGGAATTCGACCATCCCATCCCATCACCAGACTTTCAACTCCCACTAGCAGTCGTGGTGCGTAATGTAATACGCACGTTTATGTTGTGGGGGTGTAGATAGAAGAAGTACGTTTGTCCGATAACTTCATCTCCCTCACTCATCCCTGTGCCATACACCTGCTGTTACTGTGTGACATGCATGCCACGGAGGGACAGGCTCTCAAGCAAAGTGTGGGTATTCCACAAAGGCTCTGATACGATTTAATATGAGTGTGGCAGAGAGGTCACGCGTCACACATCTATCGCTGTAAGAGCGTTGTGTCTAATATAATGAGGGAACAAGTCAAGAAATGACGCACTTTTTCAGAACTTTACTGCAGTGATTCCCAAACTGAGTCACTGGGACCACAGCAGATCCACAAAAAGGGATCAGACATCTGTAGTTAATCTGCAATATTATATCGACATATTTGACTCGTTCTTAATAAAGACGCATCATAAATTATGGTGCAATGGCATGTAGTACCATTAACCCTTAATTAGTTAGTAGGTCTCAAGTTACGTATGTGGTTAGGTGGGGTTTTAACACCACCCTAAAATTTTCGAACAAGTCGATATGTTGACAAATAATAATTACCTTTTTAGCCTATTTTAATTTAAGAAGAAAATAGACTTTGAGATCACATTTTGTCCGTGTGTGTGTGGGACCCTAATGAAATCGAAACGGCCGCAGTGATTTCAATGAAGTACAGTAAGTGCATATTACTACCCTGTCCAACCTCGACGGTGCCTATCAAATTTTAATACGTTTCACCAATATGACATGGCGGCCGCGCGAAATATTTCAGTGGCAATATATATGTCCGGAACAGTAGGAGATATCACCCTCAAAGTTTGTGCGGTGATAAAAGTTACTACTAGAAGCTAATCTATGTGCCTTTTATAAACCTATTAATTACAAAACGAACATGATGGCTAACAAAGCGAAGTTGAAACATTTAAATAGACTTTTCTCATGATTTAACCAGCCGAGTGCAGTGAAACTTAGTACAGCAAATGTTTATACAAAGTGTAATGCACTGATATCTAATATAGTTTATTTGTTTACATAAACGCAAGATGGTGGCTGTGCGAATTTCTAAAACTAAGTTTTTATTTCTTGTGTCCTAATCATGTGATCGAAGTGAGAGTACGAATAATGAACCAACGCCATAATCTTCATCTAATGATACATAACTCTTTGGTCTACATATATAAAAATCCAACATGGCGATCATCCGAAATACTTAGTCGTTTCTCAATTTCTACGAAACTATTATAGCAATCAAACCGACAATTTGTATGTTGATAGAGGCCAGTCACGTAAGTTCACCTATGTCATTCAATAACTTGGTGAGCACAAAACTAATATCGCGGCAACGCGATATTAGGTAGATTTCATTAGAAAGCTAACTATTGCAATGGGTCCCATGTTTCGACTTCCGGAAAATTTCGACATATCTTCGCGTTTCACATCCCCCTGACCCCAAAACCATCGTCAGTTCAAAAGTTTATATATAATTTATGTATGTATATATATATGTATATCAGTTTTTTGTGGACACGATAACTGCCGTAATTTTGCACCAATCACTTTGAATTTTTTACCGAATATGTATACCAATAAAATCTCGAAGGGGTTCGTTATTGGGCTAAATCGGTCGAAGGGGGGTGAAAATGGGGGGCTTTTTTCGAAAAAGTGAAATATTGCTATAACTCTCTTAATATGTGAAATATCGAATCCGTTCAACGTTCATACTATGTGTCGGATAAATCCCAAAAATTTATGTTTGAAGAGTTTTTTATAGCTCCAACCATTGACCAAAGGGGTGGGAAAAGTGGGTTTTTCGGGAAACATTAATCATATGTCTCTTAATAGGCACAATATCAAAACTGTGCAAAATGGACAATATTCCCCTAATAATTACCTAAAACTTTTGTCTGAAAGAATTTTTGATATGACCCACCATTACGCCAAGGGATGAGAAAAATGATTTCGGAATTATAAGAAAATGCCAAGAGCTATCAGAGGTTGCCATGGCAACACTGCTAAATTGATGAGGGATGAGCCATCAGACGTTGCCATGACAACGCACTTGCTCGAGATCAGATTCAGTATTTCCATCTGACAAAGTGGGAAGCGGCTTCGGTGACGTAACTGGTAGCATGCTGAATGTCTATGCCCAAGGTCGCGGTTTCAAAGCCGGCCAAAGTCGTCGGATTTTCTAAGAGCGCTAAAATCCCTCAGTATGCTTTCCTTTGGAGGGGAAGTTCCAACGTTCGTTGCGAGTTGCTGGTTGGGGTGGCATCTAGTAGCCAAGTGCACAGCTAGGTGTCGTTGACGGTAGTACCTGGTAGCAACATTAGGAACTACTGCTTGAAATTGACCGTCTGCAGTCCCTACCTGAATTAAGACTAATACAGCCATTACAATTCACACCGTTTATCAGACAGATTCTACACTCACCCAAAGTACACGGGGTTAGATGACCGCGTTGTCGCAGCCCCTAAACTGAGGAACCAACCAGAGGTAGATTTCATTAGAAAGCTAACTATTGCAATGGGTACCATGTTTCGACTTCTGGAAAATTTCTGCATATCTTCGCGTTTCACATCCCCCAGACTCAAAACCACCGTCAGTTCAAACGTTTATAAATACTTTATGTATGTATATGTATGTATATTTATATATATATATATCAGTTTCTTTTGGACACGATAACTGCCGTAATTTTCCACCAATCACTTAGCATTTTTTACCGAATATGTATACCTATAAAATCTCGCTCAAGTTCGTTACTGGGCTAAATCGGTCGAAGGGGGTGAAAATGGGGGGCATTTTTCGAAAAAGTGAAATATTGCTATAACTCTCTTAATATGTGAAATATCGAATCCGTTCAACGTTCATACTATGTGTCGGATAAAGCCCAAACATGTATGTTTGAATAGTTTTTTTATAGCACCAACCATTGACCAAAGGGGTGGGAAAAAGTGGGTTTTTCGGGAAACAATAATCATATCTCTCTTAATAGGCACAATATCAAAACCGTACAAAATGGACAATATTCCCCTAATAATTACCTAAAACTTTTGTCTGAAAGAATTTTTGATATGACCCACTATTATGCCAAGGGATGAGAAAAATGATTTCGGAATTATAAGAAAATGCTAAGAGCTATCAGTGGTTGGCTTGGCAACACTACTTAATTGATGAGGGATGAGCCATCAGACGTTGCCAAGATAACGCACTTGCACGAGATCAGATTCAGATTTCCATCTGACTAAGTGTGAAGCGGCTTCGGTGACGTAACTGGTAGCATGCTGAATGTCTATGCCCAAGGTCGCGAGTTCAAAGCCGGCCGAAGTCGTCGGATTTCCTAAGAGCGCTAAAGATCCCTCAGTATGCTTTCCTTTGGAGGGGAAGTTCCAACGTTCGTTGCGAGTTGCTGGTTGGGGTGGCATCTTGTAGCCAAGTTCAAGCTAGGTGTCGTTGACGGTATTACCTCGTAGCAACATTAGGAACTACTGCTTGAAATTGACGGTCTTCAGTCCTTACCTGAATTACATACTAATACAGCCATCCCTAAGTACACGGGGTTACATGACCGCGTTGTCGCAGCCCCTAAACTGAGGAACCAACCAAAATCTCTGCGGGAGATATAATTTTGCGTGAAGAAGTAACAGACCGTTACATAGTTACACATCAATGTCGAAACCTTGCATAAGGACAGTGTGACCACATGTATAAAAATGGACCCCAAATGAAATGAAGGTTACCGTTGCCATAAGACAATACAATGTTTAAAATAAGCATAAAATGACGAAAAACAAAGTTAATTAAGCTCCAATTTAAAATACCTTCTCGCAATAAATGATGTCTGATCCTTCTACGAAAACCTGTATATTCTGCCTATTTTCGCCTATCCCCAAGTTTGTCCGGTGAAATCTACCTCCGCCTTCCGGCGTGCCGAGAGGACTTTTTTTAAATATTTAATTGAATTTTTTCGCGACTTTTCATCCGAGCACTGTGAAACTTGGCACGGTATATCTTCATCAATCCTAAATATACTGACATCTAATCAACTGGAGTTTTATAAGAACTTAAAAATTGCAGCTGTGAAATGTTTAAAAATTCCGTTTTCATTTCTCGTGCCCTAAGTAAGACCAGTAGGATCCACAAAAAAAGGCCATTTTCTTCTTCACGGAACTACAGTAAGTTCCTCTCATGACTTGGCCGGCCAGCGCATCGAGGTTATCTGCCTCCCGTTGACCGATCACTTCCTGTTACACAGCACGCACTTCGCAGTTCTGAACAAGTGAGCCAAGCGCTGTTCTGTTCTTATTGCTATGCTGTGCCGAGCGGCGAGTTATGACTGATGAGTCAACAGGAGGCAGATAAGCTCGGTGCACTGGCCGGCCAAGTCATGAGAGGAACTCACTGTACTTGTTTATAGCTTAATTAATAGTTACATTCTAGTACCCGTATTTAAGTTTGGAAGGTTAAGAATGACGAATATATATTTGTATTAAGTTGTGGTCCTTATGTGTGTGCTTAGGTGTAAGAGAGGGCCAAGAGCCATAACGTTCACACAATAAAGGCATCAATGATAAAAAATAACAATGATAATAATAGTCACCAAGTAGTCATTGTGATAATACAATTACGTATGCATTTCTCGTATGCAATTGATTCTGGTTTTACAACTGTATTACGTTGTGGTGTTTGAACCCATTTGTGACTGTATTACGTTAATACATATACTTTCAACAATATACACAGGGTGAGGTTATCTTAGCTTTCTGGTCATGACGGTGGAGATGTTTGAACGACTTGGCTGTGTTAGACGAGATGTTTAAAATCTTCCGGGAGCCCGAGACTGCTGAGTGGCGGTCAGATTGTGGTCAGCTTCAAGTAAAATGCACCTCGGGGAACGGTTATCGCCTGTAATGGTTATCGTACACAACATAGAACGAACTTTCTTCCCTTGAAATCTCGCAAGGGAACAGCGTCGTGTCAAAGCATAATGACGCACTAGTACAAACAAATTTCACATAATCAAAATCTCCATCTGTAAGTTGCTTCATCTCCTTATATTCCATGAATTATTTATGTTTTGAAACAAGCAGATCCTTTCGAAACTAATTTAAATAAACTTGATGCACAGTTCAACCACACTATTCATAACTTCTCCACTATATCCAATGTATAAAAAAAATGGTGGTAACCTAAATTTCCATCACCAAAATCAGTTACAGACTAAAGCATAATTCGGATAATTGCCACAATTAATTTACTGAATGATATTGCCGTTTCAGAGGTGCCGAAAGCCCAAATTACATGTTCATCAGTTATTATTTCAAGATGGTGAGGATTCATAATCTTCAAGAAGTAGTAGGCCTATTGGTACAGAATATTTCAGTACTGCAATGCTCACCTGCTCAAGAGAAAGGGTTTGTTTTTGGTATCAAGACGTAATCACATTGAATATTATGTGCAGCCACCATATTTAATATGCATAGAATATTAATATCAATGGGGAGCGTGATGGCAGTGTGGCTTAGCTGCTCGTCTTTCACCCGGACGGCTGGGGTTTGAATCCCGGTGACAGTGGGGTGGAATTTTCACTTGAAAAATCACGTGGCATCAGGAAGGGTATCCGGCCTTAAATCCCCGGCTATAATCAAAACGAGCCTAGTTGGCTCCGGCGACCCCAATTAATTGGGAAAAGCCGAAGAAAGTTAGTTAGAATATTATGTAATATCGATAACTCCAACCAATAAACCTGTTGAGTCATGATAGGTATGTTAGAATATCATCAAATCCTGCTTCCTTTGTATTCGCTATTTCGCTATCGTTTTACCCTCCAGGGTTGGTTTTTCCCACGGACTAAGCGAGGGATCCCACCTCTACCGCCAGTGAGGGCAGTGTCCTGGAGCTTGAGACTCTGAGACAGGGATACAACTGGTGTGTGTGACTAACACTACGGCCAGGCGGCCTCACCTGCAAAGCGAACAGGGGGCCTGGTGAAGGGATGGGAAGAGTGGGACGGTTAGGCAAGGAAGTGGGAAGGAGGCGGCCATGGCCTTACAGTAGGAACCATCCCGGCATTTGCCCGAAGACAAAGTGGGAAACCACGAAAAACCACTTCGAGGATGACTGAAGTGGGAATCGAACCTCCTCTACCCATTTGGGCCACCCGAGGCTGAGTAGACCCGTTCCAGTCCTCATACCACTTTTCAAATTTCGTGGCAGAGCCGGAAATCCAACCCAGGACCTCCGGGGTGGCAGCTAACCATGCTGACCGCAACACTACGGAGGCGACCTTTGTATTCTGCATATTATTTATTTTGTCCTATTTGTGCCAAATTACAAAGTATGTTTGATGTAGGCTACTGAGTGAGACAAAGTTCTTTTTATATCCACGTTGTAACTACAGTGCATTGTATCACATAAAGACAGTTCCATTCCATTAAATTCTGAATAGAAACCCCTACCAACATATAGATCAGCAGTCCTACAGCACAATGACCGTTTTCATATGCATGTGAACGCAGAAGAATAAACATACAGTCGGTGCCATTTTACATTGACCACTACAATGCAACCTATTCGAGGAAAGAAATGTCAGTGCCGAGATCATCCCGCCAAAATGTTTTGTAAATTATTTCTCTAGGGACTGCCGACGGTTCCGAACACATACTTTATTAAGGATAATCTATCACGGAATGGCATGAATGAACATTCATTGGAAGCTTCAGAACACAAGGCGTTCCTGAAAACAATTGTTACTTTATTTCATGACTTAATGTTTTTCTTTTAGTTAATGCATTTAAGGGCATGGGGACATCTTGATCATAAGCCCCATGTACAGTAGTTGGGTGTTTGTTGAATATGTCTGAAAACCTGTATTGATCTCATGACTGATATAGTGTGTGTAAATTTATCAGGGACAGGAATGGGGTAGGTGTCCTGGGCCTTGAAATAAGGTACTATCAAGGTATTTGCCTGGAGAAAGTGTGGAAATCAAAGCAAACCCTCCCAGGATAGCCGCTGTCAGTGCCGGAATTCGAACCTACGATGTCCGTACTTGCTGCAGCTGCCCTTGCGACCGTGGTGCCCGATTGAAAAATTGCATAACTAAAAACATTCATTTGCAAGGCGGTACCCAGTGCTCCAGTGATTGAACGGCTATCTCCTTATTCCAGCAAACTACTAATAAATAAAGCTATGAACATATAATCTTAATATCAGCACAGCACAGACAGATTTCTTCAAGAAATTATCAATGGCAAATGCTCGGCTACATTACGTGCCGCATCTGAACCTTGCACACGCTATGAAGTTACGTCACAGAGATTTATTCTACCACGTAAAGGTGGTCTAAGGCAGCGTTTCCCAGACTGTGGTACGAGTACCACTGGTGGTACGTTCGAACTGCTGCATTGGTACACCGTGATGTTACGAAAAATATACAAAAATATACGTTACGATAAAATATAAAAATACAAAAACTTTGGTCTCTTGCCGGAGGAATTTAAGGCCAACGATAAGGAGCAGTTTTATTACTTGAATTGTGATTCGGAACTAAGGCAAACGTTTTCAAAAATGACTCTTGTGAACTTTTGGGTTGAGAGGCGTGCAGGCTGTCAAATCAGTTAGTTTTTTACTACCCTTGACTACTTCGTATTTGTGTGAGACTGTATTTTCTTCACTTGTTTACCGTATCTCAAGAATAAATACCGGAATAGGCTCTTTACAGTGGAAAACGATCTTTGTTTGAGACTCATCAATCTTAAACCAGACATTCCTACGTTGACATCTAATCTTCAAGCTCATCCTTCACAATGAAGTTGTTAGTAGAACTTTGGATTTAATGTTTAACTATTAAAGAGTTCTTTTATTAATATTATTTGTAAAGTGTCATTTCTGAATGTTTGAATTGAATACTTGTGTAATAAATAATTATTATTTATTTATCGTATGGCTTTTAATGCCGGGAGTGTCCGAGGACATGTTCGGCTCGCCTGAGTCTGTAGCTGCTTCCAGCGGATACCCTAGAGGGTGAGCTACAAGTTCCGTTCAATTTCAAGTAGTTCCAACATTCGCCACCAGATATCAATGATACCTAGTGGTGAACGTTGGAACTTTATAGAGCGTTCTGACGAAATCTAACCTAACAAATTTTGCTTTACACAAGTTTAGTCTGTGAAAGGATCTTTTACATGCCATAAATCTATGACATGGGACCGCCGACTTTACTTCCCCTCCGAAGGAAGGCATACTGAAGGATTTTTAACGCTCTTAAAAAACCCGACGACTTCGGCCGGGTTTGAACCCGCTATCATGGGCACAGCAGTTCAGCATGCTAGCGACTACGCCACTGAACTGGACACACTTTTTATTATTTGAACTCCAACAGTATAACTCTAACAAACACAATTCACAATCCATCTTCTGGTCTGCTACGTAGTGGTGGTAGAGATCATGAGGGGGGTTATAGTTACGGTGGTGGGGGATTATAATTACTACCGTATATATCCCAACCATTAGGTGGTACGCGAGAGATTCTCATCTCGTAAAGTGGTACACACACACAAAAGTTTGGGAAACACTGGTCTAAGGGACAGCATGCTTGAATTTTTGGTGGTTTGAATCCACCTCAGCAAGATATTTTTTTAGGTGCCTGCCAAATGTTGTTCTGTTTTTATGCAAGTTGGTTGATTCCTCAGTTTAGAGGCTTCTTGAGTACCGTACAGAAAAATTCAAAATGTACTTTGATTTGTAGATGTCACACCCGTTACAATGGATTAACCTTAATGCTAATTTTTGAGACATCAGAAGAATTCTAAGCACCCGAAGCCTATAATTTATGATCGTTGAACTTTTCCTGCCTGTTGCTCGCACAAATGTAGGCAATCTGCGAACGCTTCCCTCCACCTCATTTATTCAAGGATTGGATGTTGAGAAGCCAGACCGAGATGTTGTCTGAGGGGAGACGTGTCTAAGAGATGATGTATGGGCGAGATAGTGCGGGACACACGTGCGACTTGAAACATTGAATACGCATTGTGCGTGCTTCATACCCATGAGGGTAGCGACAGCTGACTCCGTCATTGAAATGTATCGGGAATTTAGTGCCACTTGGGAATAATGTTGATCCTTGCATTCCCGAGTGCGTATGCGTCAGCCAACATAATTTTTATATAGGGGAGTTGTTCCACCTATGCACATTAATAATTTGTTCGGCTGGAGAGAAAATAAGGAAGGACGCTTGTAGATATATGTGACCGTTAATCTCGCGATAATGACATCGTTTTTACGTGGAATCCGAACCACAGAGAACTTTGAGAACTTTTCATCCATTAACCAGGAAATGAATTCAGTCCACCTTTGTGAGAGTCAAGTAGCTCGACCAGTGTGCCTTCATGCCCCCGGCTGGTGGAAAGAGAATAGATTGCAATCTGTATTTTCTCTGTACTACAGTAGCTGGGCAGATTATTATAATCACCTACATAGTTGAGCTTTTGTCGTATGTATGCCGCATTTCCCTACCCATTGTTAACATTTTTCCCATTTCCTATTATTTTGTTAATCAATCTCGCGGACACTTATTTCAATATTCTATATGCCCATTCTTCAGATTATTTTGTATAGTATCTTAAATTAAAAAACAAGAAGTTCCGTGACGAACTAAAGAGCCTACTTTTCATGCCAATGATTATTCTACAGTATATGAACCTATCTAGAATAATGACGAAATTAAGTTGGTAATATCAAAATATCTAATTAGTTCGAAATATTCCTGGTATAATGTAGCCTAATAGAGCACTGGAGTTGGCAGCCCTGGTGACTGAATATATTCTTAGTTCCATCTCTTAAGGTACAGAACACAAAATTTCGTTGAAGTCCAATGGACGTTACATGCAGTTAGACATTGGATCTATTAGCTTGCGTAAAAGCATGTGGGCAACAATGTCACGCGTGTGCTGGTTAGAAATAATCCGAAATATTATGATATCTTGTTGTGCCAATTTTGAATGAAATCCATTTGGTAGTATTGAAGTTACATGTATCTAAAAATTGGTCCTATCAGCAGGCTTTGAATCATGTTTGCAGAACTGAAGTATATAAGTTAACCCAAATTAATCTAAAATGACAGGCACTATACGTGTGCATAGTTTAAAACTGTCGGCTTGCATACTTTCAGTTATATTGGTATTTGGATGAAGAAATTAGAGAGAGCAATTATTAACAGTTGACAGCCCTGCTGGCTCTTAAGAATACACTCAGTCATATCTGTTTATGTACATATATTACATACTAAATTTAGTTGAAATCCAATTAATAGTGTAGAAGTTATATGCATTTAAAAATTGGACTTATCAGAAACCTTAAAATTATTTTGGCAACACTGTCATGTACGGCCTCCTGGAAATTAAACTGAAATATTATTATCTACATGTGTGCCAATTTTGAAATAGCTCCCATGCATACCTTCCATGATATCCAACATGAAGCTCAAATTTCTACTGCGTTTTTTCAGCAGTTGGTAGCACTGACATCATTTTCAAATATGGGCTTGAGATATTCCTGTATACATCTTTACTCATACTAAATTTGGTTTCGATTGCTGCAGCCGTTTAGGAGTTGATAGCGGGGGATACAAACACACTGCCAGACAGACAGAAGGACAGACAGGCACACATTTTCCCGGATCGATCTCATAAGTCTACTTTTTCCTCATTTTTGCAAAATGTGAAAAGTAAGCTAAAAATCCATGAAAACAGAGGTTCATTAACAGGATGAATGATGTCTTAATTTTAGGGGAGCATAAAGCTTCAGGAGCCTAAACAATACCGATTTTAATATCATAGTCGATCAGTGTCTGTCATAAATTTTGCAAAGCAATTAAACACACATCCTGCTAATAGAAGCAAAGCTTTACATTTTACTATTGTTATCCATTATTTAAAATTTGGTCCTTGCTTTGTTCCCTCACATCTCCAATGTTAATAGGAGTTTTTTAAACTCTTCTCTTTTTAAAATGGGAGTTTAATCTTCAGCTACAAAATGGATTTTATGCGAACCTTTATGGCATTAAATAGTTTTTCTATGAAACGTAAAATATATTTTGAGTTTGCTCTGAATAAATATGAAATAATTTTGCTTAATTAATTAATAATGTGGAAATGTTTGAGATTCATTTTGTGGCGGCAGGTTTACCACCCACTTAACAGAAACGGATATTCCATAAATTCCTTTACATATGGAAGATATGAGGAAAACGGTGAATGTCAGCACAAGCAACAACCAAATTTTGAAAAATGTATAAAAATAGTTAGGATTTAAATTTTGAAAATTTTATATAATCTCGTATCAGAAACATACATTTTAAACATATAACACAGTTATTATATTATATTTGGCCAAAACGTGGCCACTTCCAGTGCACTCTGTGCTCCCCGACGAAGATCTTCTTCCGTGAAGGATGCTGGGCACAGTCGACACTCAGTTATATGCTGAACAGTCTGGTCTTCTCCACAATCACATTGAATATCATCCTGGTCAATGTAACCCCATCTTGCCACATTAACCCTTGATCTGCCTACTCTAGAGCGCAGTTTATTCAGGGACTTCCAAGTCTTCCATTCCTCGTCGTAGCCAGGAGGTAGAGTTTCAGAAACATTTTCCCAACGAGGGAGAAGGTTGGTCGTAGCTCTCCACATTTGCAATCTAGCTTTTTCAGCAGTGGTTCTAAGTTCCTTTGATGTTCTAAGGAAACTCTTCCTCGACTTCTGTCGTTGCGGCTGTGGTTCGTGTTCATATAGAGGATGAGTTCTTTCATGCTCCACTGTCCTTCGTTCCTTGTTCGCAGCTATTTCTCTTCGAACAGGGGGTGGTGCTATTCCTGCGAGGAGATAAAGCCATTCAACTGGAGTTGATTTCAAGCAACCTGTTATAATTCTGCAGGTATCGTTGAGAGCTACATCCACCTGTTTGGCATGTATTTTGAAGATTTAAAACTTGGCATGTAATAGCAAGATATGTGTTTACTTGGAAATGTATATATATGTTGTACAAGTTTTATGACAGGCACAGTTATAATATTAGAATCGTTAATATTTTGACTCCTTAGGCTGTATGTTCCCCCTTAGAATTATAATGAAGATTATGTCGATTACACAAACGACAGAGAACTGCGTGAATAAATTATTTTATAATAAAGAACAACCATAAATGTATTACTATTTACAATACAGCTTCAACAAGAATTCATACAAAAGCAAAAGAAAACTCACTTAAACCTTTAGGATCCTTAAAAATCACTCACTGAAATCAGCCGAGTCACAGCCAGAACTCTACTCAAATATTGACAAACGCAGGAGGAGATGAAATAACCTTCCTTTATGGGGAGTTGCGTATAATGGGCGAACTAAGTCAATAGCAGATAAATAGGCCAACAGGAAACCGGAGAATGATTTTAATGATCCGGTCAGCTCCTGTAATTATGAATTTTTAATCACTCTTTGCGGCTTCGGTGGCTTAGTCGGTAGCATGCTGAACTGCTATGCCCAAGATCGCGGGTTCAACCCGGCCAAAGTCGTCGGACTTTTAAGAGCGTTAAAATCTTTTAGTATGCCTATCTTCAGAGGGGAGTAATGTAGGCGGGCCCATGCCATAAATTTATGACACGTAAAACAACTTATCACTGCAATTCGTAGTGTGTAGTAAAATTGTTGGTTATATTTGTCTAGTTAGCAACGCTCTATCAAGTTCCAACGTTCAAGAGGTTGAAGAGAAGATTCGTAAGGTAGGATATATATATATATATATATATATATTTTACGAGGGACTGTGGAAAATCTTCAAAAGACACATGTGAAGGGTCCGTACTCCACAGTAGTGTGGGATTCTTACCCACTAAAAACCACCTCCCTTTTCCCACGATGTGTTCATCACCCCGGAACCGCTCTCGCATTACTTCAGGGTGATGTCGTGCTTACTTAGTCATTCAGACTTCTTCTTCCTTCATTTTTTCTTTTCGTTTCCCGGTCACTGCATGTGAGATTTTCGATGTGAAATGCCATGTCCTGTGGTTCGGATTCCACGTAAAACGGAGGTCCCGTGGCTTATGATCGCGAGATTAACGGTCACGTTAAACTACAAGCTTCCTTCCTTCCTTCCTTCATTTTTTCTTAAGGATGTTCGAACGCATCCATTTCCCTCTTCTTCTGGCGCAGGACACATTCTATGTAAATAGCTATCTGATTCCATGTTTGATCATTTCGGAGCATCATCTGTAGGATGTTGTCCGGCGTGATTACCCCTATAGAAGCTTGCAGATCTCTTCTATGTGTTGACCAGCGTTCACACACAAAGAATGTGTGGAGCGCATCATCCTCTTCATTACAATAATGACACAAAGGACTATTAGCCACGCCTATGTGATGCAGGAATCTCCGAAAATATCCATGGCCTGTTAGGAACTGTGTCAAATAATAATTGACCTCTCCGTGGTTTCGATCAACCCAGTCAGCCAGACGCGGAATAAGTTTCTTTGTCCATCGACCTCGTGTCTCAACATCCCACTTCTGTTGCCATCGTTCCATACAATGGTTGTGTGCAGACGTCTTTGGCTGGTGTATGTCCAGTTCTTCTTTGGTGCGCCAAACTTCCTGACGCTCAAAGGCAAGTAAATCAATTGGTGCTACTCCCGCTACCACTAGAACAGCAGGCTCTGAAACAGTGCGATATGCACATGAGATCCTCAGTGCTCCTCTTCGTTGTACTGCTGCTATCCTTTTAAGATATTTCTCGAACCGTAAGGACTCAGCCCAGATCTCAGCTCCATAGAGTAATATGGACTGGACTCTTGTCATCAGGAGACGTCGTTTGCTAGGCTTCGGACCTTTAATATTACCCATTAATCGGCTCAAAGCAGTCAAGATAGTTGCTGCTTTATCCGTCACTCTTTGAATATGGGCCCAGAATGTGAGCTTCGTATCTAGCGTCACACCCAAGTACTTCGTACTCCTTGATGAATTAATCATCGTCTCTCCCACTTGCATTGGTACAAGAGTGTTGATTCTCCTTCTCGTCAGCACAACAATCTCCGTTTTATGGTCTGCTAATGACAGCTTATGTTCAGTCATCCAATCTGTGACACGTCGCATTACCTGATTGAGTTTCAGTTGCGCCAGCTCTATATCACGAGCCACAATCAGAGCAGCAACATCATCAGCATATCCTACCAATATTGCATCTTCGGGCATCTTCAGCCGAAGCAGGCCATCGTATGCAATATTCCAGAGATCTGGCCCAAGAATAGATCCTTGAGCTGCCCCAGCGGTTAATCTTTTAGTCCTATGTCCTTCCTCGGTATCGTACTGCAAAATACGGTCCTTTAGGTAATCCCTCATTATCCGCATGAGGTATCTCGGTAGTCTAAATTTATCTTGAAGTGCCACCAAAATGTCACTCCACTGGGCAGAGTTAAAGGCATTCTTCACATCTAGAGTCACTAGTAGCGTAACTTTACGTGAGTAATGGTTACCCATCTGAGCTCTGTTTGCAGTCTCTACAACAGCATCAATAGTCGAGTGCCCTTTCCGAAAGCCGTATTGTTGGGCAGATAGATCTCCAGCTGATTGAACTGCCATCAATATTCTAGGCTGTAATAGTTTTTCTAATCCTTTTCGAGCCGTATCCAGCATACATAATGGCCTGTATGATGAAGGCAAATTTCCTCCCAATTTTCCTTTACTAATAAGAACTAGTCTGGCCTTCTTCCAGCAGGCACTAAAAACGCCTGCCTTCAGACATGCGTTATACATGTTCAAAAGGAGTCGCGGGCAAGCTCTTGCTGCCTCCTTAAGTGCTTCTGCTGGAATCCCATCTGGTCCAGGAGCCTTCTTGTTCATGATAGAATTAATCGCTTTCAATAATTCTTCCTCGGTGAACAATGGTATTTCTTCAATATCAATGCAAGGATATAATAATAATAATAATAATAATAATAATAATAATAATAATAATAATAATAATAATAATAATAATAATAATAATAATAATGTAATGGCACTAAATCCTGCAACTTACTTTTCGTAAATCATAAAAGCCGTGAATTTTACTTTTCTAAAAATTAATTCCCGTGATTCTTTATAGAAAGGGGGCATCTCGCGGGAGGAGTCTTAATCGGTGATATTGAAAGCTATATATTCTTGCACATTGTAATAGGTTGTGAACCAAAACCTATTTAATATATCTCATGGAAAATACTTTCAATAGGCAGGGGAGTTTTAATGGAAAAGGTCAATGGCATATATGAAAGGCTATTTAGTTCTTCACGGAACTACTTGTAAATTTTAAGACTCAGAACATGGCTACCCTTAAGTCACAATCTTAAAAAATAAATAATCTTATGGTATAGGTTTCTTACATTTCTTACGTTTTTCATCTTTTTCCAACTTTGAAGCAATCATATCTTTGGTTCTGATCGAGGTACTCAAGTCGTTTTAGTCTAAGAACACTCAGGGACTGAAGCCCTTTCAATTGAGCTGTTAACTATTCAAATCTGCTGTTTCTTTGGAATGTTATGAGTGCACATTCGATATTATATCTGATTTTTCAATATTTTTTCTCATTTTCAATCATATCTTTTGTTCTAATGACGGAAATTTCGTATTACACTAGCGTTTTGTATTACAATCAACAAAGTGCAGGGTCAAACGCTTCATCGAGTTGGAATCTACTTGCCTGATCCTGTTTTAGGCCATGGAATGTTCTATGTTGCCTTATCCTGAGGAAAATCTTTTAAAACTAAGAGTCGACGTACAGCGAACATTGGAAGGAAGTATTGTAAAATAAAGGTTATAAACTATTACTTAATGTCGTAATTTTTTAATTCCAATACTGAAAAAATATGCTGCGGAGCAGTACGGGCGCCCTAGTATTCTTTTAATGTTATTTAAATTAGATTTGCATTTTGATTTTAATATATTTTTCATCTTTGTCACTGGTATAATTTTATATGGTTTTTCTATTGCTATCTTTTTAGACACCTTATGCTTCCAACTAACCTCTCTTTGCCAAGAGATCACATTCCATCACGTCGATTTTCTTGAAGCCACTTTGTTTTGAAAAGGCTAAAATTGGATACAGGCTCTTCATTTATTATAGATCTACACGTATTTGTGAAGTATTGGTGTTCCATATCTACCGTTTCAAGCTTCAATACGGAACTATTATTTGTCACAAGCACCTGCAAGCTGATCACCGTCACCTTCTATTTCATTTCGTTTTATTCTCTTCTTATAACCTACATTTTATGGTGCAGCATATTAGATTTAAATACGTATCTTATTACTGTGCTACGCTTTTTTTTGTGTTTTTCAATAGCTGATGAAGGGGATAAAATAAAATAAATCCTCGAAACATGTACTGAAAACAAGTTTAATAAATAATTTTTTCTTTAAAGTATTGACTCATGTGGATGTACTTTTCTTGTTAATAACTATTCTAGCATATCAATACGGAACCACCATGAGTCATTTAAATAATGTAATCTTAAACGAGTACACACATAGGTTATTGTGCAGGAATTTTCCAGAGAATTATCTAGTGAAGAATGTAGGGCTTATGCCATATTTCAGAGCTCCTACCATTAAAATAAAATAAAAAAATATTCGGAAGTTCTATTTAATGTAAAATGGACAAATTCTGAATTCGTTTCAAGCCTCATACCGTAGTCACTTCAGGAGTTGCTCAGTAAGGATAGAGACAAGCCGAAGAGTTGAGGAATGTGATATTCATAAGCGCGTGGAAGCATGAAACAGCGCATCTCTACGGATTGACGTTTCCATCTCATGCCTATACATTCGCACTGCAGTTTCTTGTTACATACATAGAGAGTGTAATCCTACCTCAGTCGCTCACTGTCTCACCTGGCATTAGTTGTCTCCTCGGTATCCTAGAGACATCTTCTCCTTCCAGTCTGGGGTCCTTTTACAAGAATTACATTTGAGAGAGAATTAGAAACAGAAAGTATTATAGAAAATGATTCCCTCTAATATACGTGGGGTGATAATAAACTTGGTTCAGGCACTTGCCGCTTCGTGGTACGAGTTTGAATATTCCCTCATGGTGAAAATCCTGTCCTTGCGTGTTCAGCCACGTTGTCGCGAAGTGTTTCATCTTCTCGTCTGAAGCGAATGATTGATCTCGTGGGTGCTCCTTCAAGTGAGGAAACAGGCGAAAGTCGCTTGGAGCGAGGTCCGAGGTGTAGGGAGGGTGGTCAATGCCTCTTCAATAGCGTGATGGTCTTCTGGGCTGTATGAGGTCGCGCGTTATCATGAGGGAACATGACGCCCTCGGTGATAAGTCCTGGCCGTTGTTACATGTCTCGCCCACAGAAATCGAATAACTGAGCGGATCTGATCGCAAGACCAGTTTTCAAAACGAATCGCCAGTAGTTGTTCACCTACAACTAGCACTGTACGTGGCAGGTGGCTAAAACTCTGCACAATTACCAACCTTATGTGTTCGAATTACCCTACACAACTAATTTACCTACGTATAATGGAAAAAACTCCAGGAATATCAGCATTGAATCCCAGTTTTGATCACTCCACGTATTATTACGGCAAATAACATCAACATTAGATAACCCCTGGCACTACAGCCCGTGAAGGGCCTAGGTCTACCAAGCGACCGCAGCCCAGCCATTTGCCCTGCAGATATTGAGGTGACGCGTGATCAGCTCATCGGGTCTCCTCGGCCGTTAATCTTGGTTTTCGTGATCGGGGCGCTGCCTCACTGTCAGACAGCTACTCAATTGTCCTCACGAGGCTGAGTGCACCCCGTTCCAGCCCTCACGTCAGTTTCTAAAATCCCTGACGGAGCTGGGAATCGAACCAAAAGCCTCCGGGTGAGAGGCAGGCGTGCTACCCCAACACCAAAGGGCTGGCAACATCAACATCAGTTCCATTATTATTTGTGAATGCTGTTCTAGAAACTTAGATACCAGAATATCCTAGCTCACACAACAGGTTCACTGTGGTCATATACATATTAGAGAAGATTATCTTCTGCAAACTGACTTTACTGGCACCTGTAGGGACATATGGAAAACTAGAACAGTAGGCTATACTGTTTGCAGTTCGCATTATAAAGGGAAGGAATACAACCTGGATTTAAAAAACATGTAGAGCGTGTCGTGAAGAATTTATCAAATTTATGACTACCAGGCTGTAGATTGCGGTGACTCTGGGAACAGTGAATCTGTTCTGTGAGCTAGGATATTCTGGTATAATGCTCTAGAGCTGCATGCGCAAATAATGACGTTGATTTTAATAGTTTCTTAATAAAATCAATAATAATAATAATAATAATAATAATAATAATAATAATAATAATAATAATAATAATAATAATAGAATCGATCCACAAGGGACGGAAATATTCTGGGAAGAGCTTGAAGATATTCTATCCAAGATTCCCAAGGAACACATCATCGTCCTTCTTGGGGACTTCAATGCTCAGCTCGGTAAGGAAAAGAAATTCAAGAATATTATCGGAGAATACCCGGCCCACAGAAGAACAAACCGCAATGGAGAAAGGTTAGTGGAGTTGTGCAAGGCGTTCAACCTAGTGATGAAGTCAACCGCTTTCAAACGACTTCCTGCAAAACATAAAACATGGACATCCCCAAATCCCCATCTCGGCGAATTCCAAATTGACCACGTTGCTATTTCTCGTAAATATCGTAGAGAAATCCAGAATGTAAAAGTCTTAAGAAGCGCGAATCTTGACTCTGATCACTATCTTTCAAAGATAAAATTAAAACTTCTTCCAAGATCCACCAAGAGATTTCAGGGAAGAAAGATCAACAGGTTTGATGTGGAAAAACTGAAAACACAAAGCGAATTCAGTCAGAAACTTGAAACACTTGAGCCACAGAATTGGGAACAACTCAAAGAAGCAATTCTTGAAACGGCACAGGAAACCATCCCACTGACAAAGTTGAGGCGGCATCCTTGGTGGACTAATGAATGTGACGATGCCATTCACCTAAGGCGGCTTGCCAGGTTGCGATGGAACAAACAGAAGAATGAGGAAAACAGAGAGAGATTCCTGGTCGTGAGAAAGCAGGCTGATAAAACCATACGCGGGATAAAACGAGCATTCCAAAAAAATCAGTTGGCACAGATAGACCAAGATTTCAAAAAGAACAACACCCGTGATTTATATAAAACTTTCAAGCAAAATCTCAGTAAATACACACCACCCAGTCTTCACTTTAGGAATCCCGATGGGAAAGTTGCTTACAATGACAAAGACAACTGCCAGATCCTGACGAAATACTTTGAGTCCCTTCTCAATTGTGAGGCTCCAACATCAAAATTTTCCTTTTACAGTAATGTGCTCGTCAATCCAGACTCAAGTCCACCAACTAGGGAAGAAATCAAGCAGATCATTCACTCACTTAAGAACAATAAAGCACCAGGTGAGGATTCAATAGTTGCCGAACTCTGGAAATACGCAGGTGAAAAACCAGACGACAAGCTAACGGATATCATCCGGGAGATTTGGGAAACAGAGAAACTGCCCAGTGATTGGACATCAGCCCTAATTCATCCCCTGCACAAGAAAGGTGATAAAGCGGACGTAAACAACTATCGTGGCATATCACTCCTCTCGATAACATACAAGATTCTCGCGAAAGCGCTTCAAACGAGAGCGGAAGCACAGCTCGAAAAACACCTGGGCGAATACCAAGGTGGATTTCGAAAGGGGCGCTCTTGTGTTGAGCAAATCATGAATCTAAAATCAATTCTATCGTACATGAATCTGAGAAGTAAGAAATTTGTTGTGACTGTTGTTGATTTCAAGAAGGCTTACGACTCGCTGGATCGAAGTACCCTGATCCAGGTTTTAAGAGAATTTGGTTTAGATAATAAGACAAGAGCAATCATTCACCAATCCCTATTGGATACGGCTTCCAAAGTGAAATTCAGGGGAGAGATTTCTGAATCCTTCGCAATACGGACAGGGGTGAGACAGGGAGATGGGATCTCGCCTCTTTTATTCAACTGTGTTCTTGAGAAAGTTATTCGAGAATGGCGTAAAGAATTGTGTAAGGATGGTATAGAGAATGGGGTCAGACTAGGTTGTAAGAACAAAAACCTGACAATCGACTGTTTAGATTTCGCAGATGATGTTGCAATTTTCTCTAATTCTCTTGACACAGCCACACAACAAATCAATCAATTACAGGTGCAAGCAGCAAAGGCAGGTCTTCAGATTTCGTTTGAGAAAACGCAGTTTATAACGAACATCAAGTCGGAACCCAGAGAACTTACGGTGAATGGAGGACAAATAAAACAGGTAGAGAAATTCAAATACCTGGGTGAATGGATTGAGCCCAACATCCGTGAAAAGGAAGCCTTCGTGGCACGGATTAACAAAATGGAAATGGCTTACCATTTAACCAAAGACATTTACAAATCACGATCAATGTCCTTCAAGGCCAAACTGAGGCACTTCGTTACCGTTATTCGCCCGGAGGCTTTATATGCATCAGAATGCCTGGCGATGAATAAGAAAGGCCTGGCAGAACAACTCGAAGCCAAAGAGAGGAAGATTCTGAGAAAGATCTTGGGCCCGGTCAAGGAACGAGGAGAGTATAGAAGACGACACAACGATGAACTCTATCTACATGTGGAGAAAATAACGGACACCATTCGCAAAAGAAGACTCTCCTTTTATGGCCATTTAACACGAATGAACTCCGGAAGATTGTCCAATCGAATCTGTGCCTACTTTGTGGGAAAGAAAACCAAAGGGATCTGGTTTACAGAGGTGGAAAAAGACCTACAAGAACTGGGGATATCACATGAGGACATCTTGGAACGTGACTCTTTGAAGAAGAAACTTGGGAAGATACGGAGTTTTCAGCCAAAACCTATATTGAAAACTGGCAAGAAGTGGACCGAAGAACGAAGGGAAGCTCACCGAAGAAGAATGCGCGAATACTGGGCCAATGTGAAAGAACGAGGGAAAAGGCAGTTGAAATAACGTGGTCCCTAGACGACCGAAACGATTTAAAAAAAAAATTAACAATAATAATAATAACTTGTTTCCTGTCGTATAGTTGCTCAGCCATTTAGGAGCGAAACCAAAATGCCCCCTGAGTTCCTCGTTTCATTATAGGTCCTATGATAAATTTCATCTTTGGTCTGAATATTGGAACGAGGTTCATCTGTCCTAAAGAGTCAAAATTGAGAGTATATAGTTGTTATTTTATTTCATTTGAGAGGCCATGTATTTTGGATGTGTCCAGAATTATCATCTGATAACCTGTGTTATTGTGATGCCTGTATATTAGTGCGTGTAATTGTAATTTGGTAGGGGAATAACAAGAAGACGGCCGTGCTCTTAAGTTAGGAACCATCCTGGCATTTACATGGAATTGAAGTGGGGAAAAAATTGAAAACCACTTCCAGGATGGCTGAGGTGGGAATCGAACCCACCTCTTATCAGTTCTACCTGACGAGTCTAAGTGTACCGCGTTTCAGCCCTCAGACCAGAATTAGATTTCTTGCCAGAGTTGGGATTCAAACCCCGACCCCCCGGGGCGACAGCCAAGAATGCTAGTAGCTACATCACGAGGTGGACTAAAATCTGAGAAGAGGTTGGATCAGTTCCCAACTTACACAAACTAGAAGTGGGATGGTTCTAAATTTAAGACCAAATGATTTCTTCCAAATCATAGCCTTACGCACGCTACTACAGATACCATAGCAATACGGGTCTTCAACCAAATTCTACACGGAGTCAAGTACATGTTGCTGAAGTTTAGGATGAAACAACTACAACAATAACACCATGTTACTACGATTTGCGACCTGTCGCAAATATTATACCTCGCCGGAGTTCTTCCTGCTTGACGGGGACTCCAGAAGCAGTGTGTTGTATATTTACCAGGCGGATACCACTTGGACCGAGGAATAAATCTCACGACTCTGTGCTGTGCAAAGAAGATTGCATTACTGAACCAGCGGGGCTATATGTCATGGGCTGTACAACCGGAAGTACGTCATCTCGGGCGTGATCATACCCGCCCCTGAGACTCGTGTCTCATTTCATAATCTTTTAATTAATGTACCACACATCTTCAGTGACTATGACGATAGATTGTGAGAGTTTAATGGTTTGCCCTCCAAGTTCACTCCACTTCGGTACTCTTTTTATCGGGGCTGCATAGCCCAGTGCAGCTGGTTGCCTAGCGAGGTACGCTTTGACCTGATGACCTGAAGGGTCCCGGGTTTCATTTCAAGCCAAGCCGTAGGGATTTTCGTCTCCTGTCTCGGGGAATAGAATAAATACAAAAACGTAAAAAGAAAAACGTAAAGTAAAATAAAAGAGAAAGTCGGTATTGTTGGGAGCCAGAGAAAAGCGTTACGTGAGGTATGTGGCCAAAATGTGCCTCTCACCCTTATTCCCTCGCTTCCGTCCATAATCTTCTGTATGTACCTGTGTTTCTGAAAACATTGCCCATCGCAGTCACACGCTTACATATGAGAGAGAGAGAGAGGGAAAAAAGAAAAATAATGCATTCGTAACTCGGCCAGATGGAGATCATCAACTGATAGATTTACGAAATGGACATGTCTAAAGCTCACTTTCTTTATCTTTTGTCTTACTGCGTTTGAAATCTAAGAAATACTGTATTTATATAATAATATTAATTCATAGCAAGCGCAAACGACGAATGCCATTTTTGGGTATTTAAATAGAATGAACAATGACAGGCAAACAAAAGAAATTTTAATAAAATTTTAAAACTTAAAGTTCAACCAGCGTGGTTTACACAGACATTAAGAGATCTTAAGGAAGCCGACATTGACATTACAAATACATGTAATAGGAATTTATTTCGGGACAAAATTCAAAAAGTAATCTTCAGGGAGGAACAAGAAAGACAACGAAACAAGCCACGGAACATTGAACAGCTCCGAAAGCAGAGATCTGAGAGAATGAAGCGAATTTGGGCACAGAGAAGAAAGACATATGGCAAGATTTGAAGTATTGATTTTACGTGTTCTGTAATAGTGCTATTCGAGTAAATAATAATAATAATAATAATAATAATAATAATAATAATAATAATAATAATAATAATAACGGCAGCTCTTAGCGTAACAACAATCACAAGACATTCAGTGCAGTTCAAATGAAAACTTTTAATTATAATAACAACTAGCAACCCGACCCGGCTTCACCCGGGAACAGTTGGGAGTGCATTCAGTGATAAGCACTTTTTTCCCAATGTCAATGAACAACGACCAATAGCCGTTTTACGTCTCGGCATGATGGGTTAAGATCACTGACTGGACTATTAATTATATTATCATGGAGAAGCATGTGCAACAAATTCTTGTCAGACGTAATTTAAGAATGGCGAGGTGCATGAAACACAAATCCTCCTTCCGTCCAATCTTAACTTGACTGTGAATTTTGCGGAACGAAAAGTTTACAGGCCGGCCCCGTGGTGTTGGGGTAGAGCGCCTGCCTCTCACCCGGAGGCCCCGGGTTCGATCCCTGGCTCCGTCAGGGATTTTAAAACTGACGTGAGGGTTGGAACGGGGTGCACTCAGCCTCGTGAGGACAATTGAGTAGCTGTCTGACAGTGAGACAGTGCCCCGGTCACGAAAACCAAGATTAACGGCCGAGGGGACCCGACGCGCTGACCACGCGTCACCCCAATATCTGCAGGCCAATTGGCTGGGCAGCGGTCGCTTGGTAGGCCTAGGCCCTTCAAGGGCTGTAGTGCCACGGGGTTAGGTTAGGTTAGAAAAGTTCACAGGCGAAATGAAGAAAAGCCGAGTTGCACTTCCAGGGAAACTCCAAACACAACCACTCTTCTCTAAGGTTCTTAACTCAATACGACTCGACAGTTTGCTGCTGGCTGTATCTGGGGGCAATAAGCTCGTTCGCTAGCTAAGCTGCAACTGGGGTGATAGAATCGCCCCTAGCTAGCTCGTAAACTGTCGCCTCAGTAACTGAATGGAGCGTGTTGGAACAAATTATAACGTAAAATCACTTATAGTAGGCGATGTATTGAAGATAGAGATATGCTCCCCCGTGCTTTTTGTTGAACATTTCATGCTGAACAATTCTTACACTCATAGTAGCCTATATAGATATTTTTATCGGTTTGCCTAACGTAAGCTTAAAAAGCGCTCGGACGCCAGTTTCTGTCGACCTTTTCACTGAAATCGTTAGTGCTTGACTTCCTTTGGTCATAAATATATTATTTTCAACAGAAACCTTCTTCGAGATATCCTTTACAAAATGGTGGAAACCGCAACAAAATCCATTCAGTGGTTCTCGAGATTACCCGGAACATCCAAGAATCGGAGACTTTGTTCTATACTAAGTTGAGATTATACGCCAATCAGTATAATTTAATATAATATAATCCCCCTTCCGTCCAATCTTAAATTGACTGTGAATATTGCGGAAGGAAAAGTTCACAAAAGAAATGAAAGTTGCACTTCCAGGGAATGGCGAGGTGAATGGAACTCAAAGCCCCCTTCCGTCCAATCTTAACTTGGCTGTGTTTCACAGGCGAAATGAAGGAAACCCGACTTGCACTTCCAGGGAACCTCCAAACACAACCACCCTTCTCAGAAGTCTTAACTCAACACGACTCAACGGTTTGCTGGTGGCTGTATCTAGGGCAATAGGTTCGCCCGCTAGCTAGGCTGAAACAGGGATGATAGACTCGCCCTTATCTAGCTCGTATACTGTCGCCTCAGTAGTTGAATGGTCACGGTTGGAAGAAATTAAAACGTAAAAGCACTTATAGTCGACGATGTATTGAAGATAGACATATGCTCTCCTGGACTTTTTGTAGAACGTTTCATGCTGAACAATTCTTACACTCATAGTATTTAGATATTTAAACGGTTTGCCCAGCGTAAGCTTACAAAGCGCTTGGATGCCAGGTATTTTTTTCGACTTTTCCACTGTAATCGTTACTGCTTGGCTTCCTTTGATGATAAATAAATTATTTTCTACAGACATCATTCCCGAGATATACTTTACAGAAAGGTGAAAACCGCATCAAAATCCATCCAGTGGTTCTCGAGTTTACCCGTAACATCCAAAAATCGGGGTCGTTGTTTTATATTAAGTAGAGCTAATAATAAGTCGTTATTCACGGAGCGCATGCTGAAGGTTGCAGGGTCTAGTTTCGGCACCCCATAGGATCATTGATTGAGCTGTTTTAATTCCAAAATTTTAATATAGCTCCTACAGTTTTACTAAAATAAAATATGTAGTATACCAGTGTACACTTTCAAGTACCAGTCGGATTTTTTAAGAACGTTAAAAATCCCTCAGTATGCCTTCCTTCGGAGAGGAAGTAATGCCGGCAGTACCACGTCATGGCTGTATGGCACGTAAAAGATCCTTCCACTAACTAAACTTGTGTGAAGCTAAATTTTTAGTTTTTTTTTCGTTGAAACGCTCTAACATAGTTCCAAAGTTCACCACTAGGTGTCAGTGACATCTGGTAGCAAAAGTTGGAACTACTTGAAATTGAACTTGTAGCTCACCCCATGGGTGTCCGCTTGAAGCAACTACAGCTTCTGGTGAGCCGAACATGTCCTTGAACACTCTCGGCACTAAAAGTCATACGCTAAATAAATAAGTACCAGTCACAAGCTGTAACGACTAAGTAAAGTAAAGGCGAGGTAAAATATTTTTTATTTTTTTGTCTTTTACCCTCCAGGTTGGTGGAACCCACGGACTCAGCGAGGGAACTCACCACTACCGCCTCAACGGCCAGTGTCCTAGAGCGGGGAACATCGAATCGGAAGGGATACAACTGGTGAGGTGGGATTGGCACCTCGCCCAGGCGGCCTCACCTGCAAAGCGAACAGGGGCCTCATGAGGGAAGGTAAGGGATGGTTAGGATGGATAGGCAAGGAAGAGGGAAGGAGGCGGCCGTGGCCTTGAAGAAGGTACCATCCCGGCATTTGCCCGAAGACGAAGTGGGAAACCACGGAAAACCACTTCGAGGATGGTTGAGGGGGAATCGAACCCCCTCTACTCATTTGGGCCACCCGAGGCTGAGTAGACCCCGTTCCAGTCCTCGTACCACTTTTCAAATTTCGTGGCAGAGCCGGGAATCGAACCCAGGACCTCCGGGGCGGCAGCTAACCATGCTGCCCGCTACGCTACGGAGGCAACTGGTAAAATAATATAACAATAAACTAGATTAAATTAATTTGCGTATAATAATAATAATAATATAATTAGGTACATCACGAATTCTGTCTAATATTCTTTTAGGAAGGGCCATAGCTGAGTGACAGGCAAGAGAGAGAAAGCTACAAACCCGTTCCACCTCCCGTCCCACTAGTCAACTCCTCAGCTCGCATCAATAGAGGCATTGAGTTTTCACTGGATGGAAGAGGGTTCGATTCCCACCCAGGTAGTACTGTAGATTTTAGAGAGAAAAAAAAAAAAACTACCACTTTCAGATACTCAAAGGGCCCAGGGCTTCATTCAGCGTATATCAGGAATGAGTGGCAGGGTAATTCCCGCGTGGAACATCTGATATCATTCCAAACATGAAAGTTTTGTTGCTCGCTTAGTTGCTTCTAGATAATATACATAAAGACAAATCCAACTGTAATATTCACCTACTGGTTGGCACCTGAAAATTAAAAAACGTCACACATTGCGACAGCCTTAAAAAAATACTTTTTTTTTGTCAATTTACCCTCTAGGTTGGTGGTTCCCACGGACTCAGCGAGGGAACTCACCACTACCGCCTCTATGGGCAGTGTCCTGGAGCTTGGAACATCTATTCGGGATGGATACAACTGGGGAAGTGTGATCAGCACTTCGCCCAGGCGGCCTCACCTGCAAAGCGAACAGGGGCCTCATGAGGGATGGGAAGGGATGGAAGATTGGGATGGAGACGCTAGGAAGAGGGAAGGAGGCGGCCGTGGCCTTGCAGCAGGTACTGCCCCCGGAAATTGAATTATATCGAGACCACGATGGCTGTATTGGAAAATATCAGTAAAGTTATGGATGTCATAGTTATGACGTGGATATTCATGACGTAGGCACGGATGACGTAGGATTCATGCCAGTAGGCTGATTGAGCTGAGATTCTTGGTGACGTCATGATTTTATTCGAGAAAGATCCGAGATTTACGACGCAGTCGCAGGAAACAAGGTATTGTGCTAAGGAAGAAGCTACGCTATTGGAGGAGAGACGAGAACCAATGAACGATAGTTTGGAAGGAAGACGGAGATTGCTGAAACTACGATATTCGATTACTTTTGGCATGCAGATTTGTGGAAATCTATTTTCAGTTATGGCATTGATTTGGAATTTTGAAGAAATTATTTTTGAGTTTTTGAATTTTGGAAATCCGTCAAGAATAGCCAAAGTTAAAACTTCCAGCAATGACGCAGCAACAGGCTATGGAAGGGATGGTTACGCCTCTTAAGAAGTTGATAAAAGGTCATGCACAGGAGAGAGGAGCTCTCATACTCAGATCTCATACGCTCAGATCTCATACTTGTGATCGTATATATATTTCTGGTGATATAGAGTTATTTTCAAGTGATTCAGTGAAGTAAGGTGTCTTTAGCGTGAGGTTGAAGCCTTGCCGCATCGAACGAACTCGGAGCAGTTCCATTTCACGCTGCTCAAAACTAGGTGAAGTTCAAACGCGCACATTAACGTTTCCACCAGTCAAGATATCAAGCGCTAACTTCAGCCTGTATGATAATTCTATTAGGCAGTATCACATTGTGGTGTATACAAGATTTGAAGAATTTCACAGTGATACTTCGAAAGATATTGGAACTTTTAGGCTGCCAACAAAAGTGATTTTCTCGCCACAGGAGAAACACTTTTATATTCCATATTATACACTACGGCTGACACGTGGAGTGCATCAGTTTGGTATTACAACGATACATTCGACTATGGAACACTATAATATTGCAGTGCTTTTGATCATTATAACTGCAGTTGAGATGAAAGGCTAAGGCTTTGATGCAATTGGGACATACATTATTGGAGTAAAGTAACAGCATGGAACTTCGTTAATCGTCTTTCTACAAAAGCGAGCATGTAGTGAACATCCAACTACACTCATGCATCGTTAATCCATCGCTGAATTATACCAGATAACAGTGGAAATATTTTCATACTCCACAACTATGAATATTTCTGCGGAAATAACTACATTAAACTTCATGACGAATTCCTGCAAGAACTTCAGAGAACTTTCAAGAGAGGCCAGGGTTATCCCGGCGCACAATGAAGAATTTTGCCGGAAGGATGTTTCTCGTATCCACGGAGCAGTGCAATTTCGGAGGAGGAAGCAGTTCGATTCTCCGAGGACGCTGATTCCTGTTTCGAGGATGGAGCTCATCTTTAAGTTGGTGAAATGGATCCATCAGCAGTCTTCTTTGGGGAATTTTCCTCTGGAACTTCAATCGGCAGATAAGGTAGTCGTGAACGTTTCTTGTATTATTTGAGTATTGTAGCGATATTTGAGCAACTATTCTTCCCATATTTTCTGTCCTACCTTTTGCCCCATTTTCTTTATTGATATTTTGTACTCAGTACACTTCGATGATTTATGCCTTTTTCTTCGATTTTTGAGACATTGCTATGTCATTGGCATACTTAAATAATTTTGGATCAGTTGAGACTGATGATTTAGATTCTTTCAGTAATTTGCATATTCTTGTAGTCACGATTTGACTGTAAAGTTAATGATTTGCTATGGCAGATTTGAATTCAGACAGCGTGTCATTTTATTAAAGTAATTCTATTCAGTTAATTACATTGACCAATTTTCTGTCATCCTCAAGAAAGAAGAATAATTTAAAAGATTTTAGAGCGTTAAAATTTACTACGATATCGACGATCTTCGAAATACTAGTCGTCTTATGAACATGATTGCAACATAGACATTTATCATTGCATTATAGACAATTTTATGAAACATGAACGTTAATTACAATTTATTGAATACACTATAGTAATGAATAATGAAGATAGGAGTTTTTCTCAATTCTAGATTGGAACAATAATGTTTGCATTCCACAATCTAATTGTATTCTATTCGACTATTTTGCAGTTTAGTTGATCTTTGTTTGAAGATGTTAATCTCAATTTTGATAGACCAGGCAGGAGTGTCTAATCGTATTTGCTATTAAATTTATTTGTGATTGGCAAATTTTTACTTCATATCGATTCATGAATGAAACCCACGAAGGTTAAATAATAACAGTCATTATTACAATTGAGGAATATAAGAATTTTTAAAGAGGAACAATGGATGTATAATCGATAGTTCAGTGGACGTGTAAAAGTCGCTGTTGAATAATGCCCTTGCATAATGAAGGAGGTTCCCACAATAATTAATGAAGTTGATGAATTAATAGTGGAGGTTTTTGTGTGTAGTTTGGAAGATTTTTATGCCATATATATAAAGATATATGATGAATTTTGGGCCAATTGTTGTGACATTTTTGTGCGTTATGAACGAAGTAGTTTCCCACTGAATGTTGTTCTTGTTCTTTGAAAGATTATTCATATGAAGATACTGTTAAAATTAACAAGAGTGTTAAATAATTTGAGATAAAGATTTTGAATGGAGGTTACAGTCACAAATATTAATAATTATTATTAAACATTATTAAACCTGAATTTGACTATTAAGTATAACTAACCTTCATTGGTCGATTATATCAACACGATTTGAGTAATTATCAACCGGATAGACGTGTGGTTCAATGTATTCCTTGTATAAATAATATAAACAATTTAATATTGTAAAATAATTTTGTAAATATCTTTGTTAAATAATTTGAAATGATAGTGATTAATAGAAGCGTGTATTAAATTTTCAATGGTCATTTGACATTGTTATAAACAATTTATTATTGTTATAAATAATTAATGAACTTTTGTTATTAACATTTAGAGTTTTTTTTATATACTCTAATCAATGCAAGTTAAGCAAGTGGTTTAAACAAATAATCATGATTTGGGATTGTTGGAGGAATCCAATGGTGTTTGAATGAAGCATGTAAGACATTTGCGTGATAATATTTCAGTTGAGATGTGAACATTTACGTATTTGAAAAGAGAGAGCCGAGCTCTGAGGTAGCACGCTTATGGTAGGGTTGAACAAACGGGTGTCCGCTTTGACGACACAGGTGCCTTGCAGCTGGTCCGGACAACTGTGTTACTGAGACCAAGGGCGTTTCATAATAGCCTTGTGGCTATAAATAAAATGTGCAGGATATAAACACGCAAAGCAATTGATATTTGTGTCTCATCCCAAATCCCGTTTCCATTCCCATTGCATTGTTGTATTTTCGTTGCTAGGAGCTTGAGAAAGCTAAAACATTATATGTGGAGAATACAGGTCCTACAGGAGGACATGGTTATGTGGTCGATGGCTTCTGATCGCCACGTTAATTTTGTTGTTTCTTTTGTTAAAAATTATTCTTTATGTGAAATAAATTATTGTGCAGTTTAAAGTTTCTCGTCTTCGTTTTTGGTTCATTTTAAATATCATGGTGGAGGTTATTGTGAGGACATACTTTTAAGTGATCCAGTTGACAACCCAGTCCCCGAGATATATTTAAGAGGTAAGTAAAGGTAAGTATGAACCCCCGTATTTTTTGGTGTGTTCCACAATAATTTTCTTGTTAACTATTGTGCTCTAATCTCGATAGTATCTGTCAGTGCCATTTTCATTGATGTAGCTATGCCGGCGCGTTTGATTATTGGCAATCCGATTGAGGGGGCGGATATCTGACAGCCTACTATCCGGGTGATCGGGTACAGTACCATCCCGGCATTTGCCCGAAGACGAAGTGGGAAACCACGGAAAACCACTTCGAGGATGGCTGAGGTGGGAATCGAACCCCCTCTACTAATTTGGACCACCCGAGGCTGAGTAGACCCCGTTCCAGTCCTCATACCACTTTTCAAATTTCGTGGCAGAGCCGTGATTCGAACCCAGGACCTCCGGGGCGGCAGCTAACCATGCTGACCGCTACGCTACGGAGGCGACAAAAATTTACATTAAGAATCAAAATTATGCAGTGTCCTCTCGCAGCTTTAGGCTAGATACGTACATGGATATGATAAACTATGCTTGAAATTTTACATTATTACCTGATTGGATTTTGGAATTTTCTTGAGAAAACCTCTTTTACATTTCATTAATTTTACTCCATTTTTGTAAGGAAATCAATTTCATTATGTTGTTTTAGAATTAATTATAATATTTAATATGTAATATTTATTTATCCAACACTAGCAGAAGTACCCGTTCTTCGAACGGTGTTCGTTGTTAACACCAGACATTATCAATTGAGCTACTGTTGCAATGGTTAGAGGTTTGTCATTCCTTCAAGTTTATCAGAACGAAGTTAGTTTACTGGGAATATCACACACACTGTTAATTTAAGGCCTTTAAATTTAGTTTTCGGAGACCCATTATAGACTCCCGAATTTTGTGTCTCACATTGAGAAGCGCAACATATGCTTTGGTCGTCCTTCTAGGATAATTTTTATATTTCGCCTATTTTAGCATGTATTGAGAAGTTGTTCTCTATATCCACCCTTCTACTGTATGAAATGTACGGTGAAGAGTTTTATAAATGATTGGTGTATTGACTCTCATGGTTACCATAGCTAATTTTACGATGCTCCAAGCATCCGAACACGAGGTATAGGCGTACATAAAGATACACAGAAAGACAGACAGACAATTCTATTGTCTACAACATATTACCCAGATATCCAAATATGGGTATATCTATCACACAGTATCAAGTAAAATCATCCTTAAGATGAACCCATAAGCCGACTAAAAAAAATTAGTTAAAATGTGCTCTCAGGCTAAATTTACCTAACGTGTACGTCCTGACGTGAAATACAATTGAAAGCCTTGTAGACGAAATGCAATACACATCACGTAAAAACTGACCCTCTACGTTGTGTTAGGTCCCCATACACAGGAAGACCCCTTTCATAAATTATAAAGGCTTGTGGTGCATGAAAATTCAGGTCCTTTAGCCTCAAATTGCCCAAATTCCTAAAAGCCGAAAAAAATGCTGGTTCAATTCAGGAATTTTTGAAAATAATGTTGCTGTTTGGAGATATAATAGACCTTCTGTACTATATGTCGAACGTGAAAATTGCATGAAAAAATTCTAGGTTACCCCTTCACCCCCTTAATTGCATTGATGAATTATACGGTCTACGTTAGTTCCGTGATAACCTTATAGCCATTTGCAAACTTTCACAGAAATGTAATAAATGGAGTGACATTGCTTCTTACAGAAATAGATGGAAAGTTGTATGCCGCCCCTTGAGATAATGTTCTTATGGTTACCGATTTGCATTCCTTCATTAGTTTGTTAAATTAAATTAAATTAGTTTTCTGGGAATATTTCAGAAACTGATGGAATTAGAGCCTTATAATATCGTTTTCGAGGACCCTTTAGGGCTCCCGAGTTCTGTTGCTGGCACCGAGGGGATTTGTCTAGTCGTTGTACGCCATAATATAATACTAATAATAATATAAAATAGGGAGAAATTATAACACCTAATTTTTTATATTTTTTAATTCAGCCAATGGCCATGTACTATTCTTTTCAGGATGGGTCAGGGAAGGGATATAATCAGAGAAAGAAGCATTCACATCACGCAAGAGCAAAATGGAAATGGCCTACCATTTAACTAAGGACATCTATAAGAAAAAGTCAATATCCTTCAACGCAAAACTAAAACATTACTGCAGTGTCATCCGTCCGGAGGTCTTGCATGCTTCTGAATGCCTCACTAAAAAAAAAAGGCTTGGTCGAGAAACTGGAGGCCAAAGTAAGGAAAATTTTGAGAAAGATATTGGGTTCCATCAAAGACAATGGGGAATACAGAAGACGGCATAACCATGACCTATATACTCATGTGGAGAAGATAAGCAACGTCATCCGGAAGAGAATGTTACCATTTTTTGGGCATGTGAAACGAATAAGCCCAGCAAGACTGACCAACCGCAACATAACTTACTTTCAGGAGAGGAAAACAAAATGGGCCTGGTTCATTGAACTGGATAAAGATCTGAAAGAAGTGGGGATTACACCAACAGACATTCAGGAGCGCGCCCCACTCAAAGGGAAACTTCAAGCTTGTAAAGGTTTACAAGAAAAACCGAAGCAGAAAACGGGAAAGATTTGGACCCAGGAACGGAACGAAGTCCACCGAGAACGAATGCGGGCGTACAGGGCAAATATCAAAGCCAGTAGGAGACGGTTGGAATGACGCGGTCCATAGATGGCCTATACGAAATGAATGAATGAATGAATAATATGGGTATAGGAATATAATAGACCTGCCGTACCACACCCGCAGGTGTAAATCGCGTGAAAAAATTCTAGAGTACCCCTTGATCCCCTTAAGCGCATTATACGTATTGATGAATTTTACTTCGTAATT
Organism: Meconema thalassinum; assembly: GCA_946902985.2. NCBI lineage: Eukaryota > Metazoa > Arthropoda > Insecta > Orthoptera > Tettigoniidae > Meconema > Meconema thalassinum. Next base: position 248,077,421 of record OX336391.1, read on the forward strand.
TGGTTCCGTGATAACCTTCTAGCCGTTTGCAAACTTTCACACTAATGTAATTAATGGAATTGCATTGCGTCTTACAGCAATAGATGGGACCTCTGAGAATCAGTTGGCATGGTTACTGGCTTGCATTCGTTTATTAGTTTACTAGCAGAAGTACCCGTTCTTCGAACGGTGTTCGTTGTTAACACCAGACATTATCAATTGAGCTACTGTTGCAATGGTTAGCGGTTTGTCATTCCTTCAGGTTTATCAGAACGAAGTTAGTTTACTGGGAATATCACACACACTGTTAATTTAAGGCCCTTAAAATGTAGTTTTCGGAGACCCTTTATAAATTCCCGAATTTTTATATTTCGCCTATTTTAGCATATATTGAGAAGTGTTTCTCTATATCCACCCTTCTACTGTATGAAAAGTACGGTGAAGAGTTTTATAAATGATTGGTGTATTGACTCTCATGGTTACCATACCTAATTTTACGATGCACCAAGCATCCGAACACGAGGTTTAGGCGTACATAAAGATACACAGAAAGACAGACAGACAATTCTATTGTCTACAACATATTACCCAGATATCCAAATATGGGTATATCTATCACACAGTATCAAGTAAAATCATCCTTAAGATGAACCCATAAGCCGACTAAAAAAAATTAGTTAAAATGTGCTCTCAGGCTAAATTTACCTAACGTGTACGTCCTGACGTGAAATACAATTGAAAGCCTTGTAGACGAAATGCAATACACATCACGTAAAAACTGACCCTCTACGTTGTGTTAGGTCCCCATACACAGGAAGACCCCTTTCATAAATTATAAAGGCTTGTGGTGCATGAAAATTCAGGTCCTTTAGCCTCAAATTGCCCAAATTCCTAAAAGCCGAAAAAAATGCTGGTTCAATTCAGGAATTTTTGAAAATAATGTTGCTGTTTGGAGATATAATAGACCTTCTGTACTATATGTCGAACGTGAAAATTGCATGAAAAAATTCTAGGTTACCCCTTCACCCCCTTAATTGCATTGATGAATTATACGGTCTACGTTAGTTCCGTGATAACCTTATAGCCATTTGCAAACTTTCACAGAAATGTAATAAATGGAGTGACATTGCTTCTTACAGAAATAGATGGAAAGTTGTATGCCGCCCCTTGAGATAATGTTCTTATGGTTACCGATTTGCATTCCTTCATTAGTTTGTTAAATTAAATTAAATTAGTTTTCTGGGAATATTTCAGAAACTGATGGAATTAGAGCCTTATAATATCGTTTTCGAGGACCCTTTAGGGCTCCCGAGTTCTGTTGCTGGCACCGAGGGGATTTGTCTAGTCGTTGTACGCCATAATATAATACTAATAATAATATAAAATAGGGAGAAATTATAACACCTAATTTTTTATATTTTTTAATTCAGCCAATGGCCATGTACTATTCTTTTCAGGATGGGTCAGGGAAGGGATATAATCAGAGAAAGAAGCATTCACATCACGCAAGAGCAAAATGGAAATGGCCTACCATTTAACTAAGGACATCTATAAGAAAAAGTCAATATCCTTCAACGCAAAACTAAAACATTACTGCAGTGTCATCCGTCCGGAGGTCTTGCATGCTTCTGAATGCCTCACTAAAAAAAAAAGGCTTGGTCGAGAAACTGGAGGCCAAAGTAAGGAAAATTTTGAGAAAGATATTGGGTTCCATCAAAGACAATGGGGAATACAGAAGACGGCATAACCATGACCTATATACTCATGTGGAGAAGATAAGCAACGTCATCCGGAAGAGAATGTTACCATTTTTTGGGCATGTGAAACGAATAAGCCCAGCAAGACTGACCAACCGCAACATAACTTACTTTCAGGAGAGGAAAACAAAATGGGCCTGGTTCATTGAACTGGATAAAGATCTGAAAGAAGTGGGGATTACACCAACAGACATTCAGGAGCGCGCCCCACTCAAAGGGAAACTTCAAGCTTGTAAAGGTTTACAAGAAAAACCGAAGCAGAAAACGGGAAAGATTTGGACCCAGGAACGGAACGAAGTCCACCGAGAACGAATGCGGGCGTACAGGGCAAATATCAAAGCCAGTAGGAGACGGTTGGAATGACGCGGTCCATAGATGGCCTATACGAAATGAATGAATGAATGAATAATATGGGTATAGGAATATAATAGACCTGCCGTACCACACCCGCAGGTGTAAATCGCGTGAAAAAATTCTAGAGTACCCCTTGATCCCCTTAAGCGCATTATACGTATTGATGAATTTTACTTCGTAATTTGGTTCCGTGATAACCTTCTAGCCGTTTGCAAACTTTCACACTAATGTAATTAATGGAATTGCATTGCGTCTTACAGCAATAGATGGGACCTCTGAGAATCAGTTGGCATGGTTACTGGCTTGCATTCGTTTATTAGTTTACTAGCAGAAGTACCCGTTCTTCGAACGGTGTTCGTTGTTAACACCAGACATTATCAATTGAGCTACTGTTGCAATGGTTAGCGGTTTGTCATTCCTTCAGGTTTATCAGAACGAAGTTAGTTTACTGGGAATATCACACACACTGTTAATTTAAGGCCCTTAAAATGTAGTTTTCGGAGACCCTTTATAAATTCCCGAATTTTTATATTTCGCCTATTTTAGCATATATTGAGAAGTGTTTCTCTATATCCACCCTTCTACTGTATGAAAAGTACGGTGAAGAGTTTTATAAATGATTGGTGTATTGACTCTCATGGTTACCATACCTAATTTTACGATGCACCAAGCATCCGAACACGAGGTTTAGGCGTACATAAAGATACACAGAAAGACAGACAGACAATTCTATTGTCTACAACATATTACCCAGATATCCAAATATGGGTATATCTATCACACAGTATCAAGTAAAATCATCCTTAAGATGAACCCATAAGCCGACAAAAAAAAATTAGTTAAAATGTGCTCTCAGGCTAAATTTACCTAACGTGTACGTCCTGACGTGAAATACAATTGAAAGCCTTGTAGACGAAATGCAATACACATCACGTAAAAACTGACCCTCTACGTTGTGTTAGGTCCCCATACACAGGAAGACCCCTTTCATAAATTATAAAGGCTTTTGGTGCATGAAAATTCAGGTTTTTAGCCTCAAATTGCCCAAATTCCTAAAAGCCGCAAAAAATGCTGGTTCAATTCAGGAATTTTTGAAAATAATGTTGCTGTTTCGAGATATAATAGACCTTCTGTACTATATGTCGAAAGTGAAAATTGCATGAAAAAATGCAAGGTTACCCCTTCACCCCCTTAATTGCATTGATGAATTATACGGTCTACGTTAGTTCCGTGATAACCTTATAGCCATTTGCAAACTTTCACAGAAATGTAATAAATGGAGTGACATTGCTTCTTACAGAAATAGAAGGAAAGTTGTATGCCACCCCTTGAGATAATGTTCTCATGGTTACCGATTTGCATTCCTTCATTAGTTTGTTAAATTAAATTAAATTAGTTTTCTGGGAATATTTCAGAAACTGTTGGATTTAGAGCCTTATAATGTAGTTTTCGAGGATCCTTTAGGGCCCCCTAGTTTTGTTGCTGGCACCGAGGGGATTTATCTCGTCGTTGTACGCCATAATATAATACTGATAATAATATAATATAGGGAGAAATTATAACACCTATTTTTTATTATTTTTTATTCAGCCAATGGCCATGTACTTTTCTTTTCAGGGCGGGTCAGGGAAGGGATATTATCAGAGAAAGAAGCATTCACATCGCGCTTGAGCAAAATGGAAATGGCCTACCATTTAACTAAGGACATCTATAAGAAAAGGTCAATATCCTTCAACGCAAAACTAAAACATTACTGCAGTGTCATCCGTCCGGAGGTCTTGCATGCTTCTGAATGCCTCACGATGAACAAAAAAGGCTTGATCGAGAAACTGGAGGCCAAAGAAAGGTAAATTTTGAGAAAGATATTGGGTTCCAACAAAGACAATGGGGAATACAGAAGACGGCATAACCATGACCTATATACTCATGTGGAGAAGATAAGCAACGTCATCCGGAAGAGGAGGTTACCATTTTTTGGGCATGTGAAACGATTGAGCCCAGCGAGAGTGACCAACCGCAACATAACTTACTTTCAGGAGAGGAAAATAAAATGGGCCAGGTTCATTGAACTGGATAAAGATCTGAAAGAAGTGGGGATTACACCAACAGACATTCAGGAGCGCGCCCCACTGAAAAGGAAACTTTAAGCTTGTAAAGGTTTCCAAGAAAAAACCGAAGCAGAAAACGGGAAAGATTTGGACCCAGGAACGGAAGGAATTCATCCGAGAACGACTGCGGGCGAACATCAAAGCCAGTAGGAGACGGTTGGAATGACGCGGTCCATAGATGGCCTATACGAAATCAATGAATGAATGAATGAATGAATAATACGGGGATAGGAATATAATAGACCTGCCGTACCACACCTGCAGGTGTAAATCGCGTGAAAAAATTCTAGAGTACCCCTTGATCCCCTTAAGCGCATATACGTATTGATGAATTTTACGGCTTATTTTGGTTCCGTGATAACCTTCTAGCCGTTTGCAAACTTTCACACTAATGTAATTAATGGAATTGCATTGCGTCTTACAGCAATAGAAGGACCTCTGAGAATCCGTTGGCATGGTTACTGGCTTGCATTCGTTCATTAGTTTATTAAATTAAATTAGTTTTCTGGGAATATCTCAAAAACGGTTGGTCTTCGGTCCTTAAAATGTGGTTCTCGGGGCCCCGAGTTTTGTCTCTCACATTGAGGGGCTGAAAATGAGTTTTGTCTCGTCCTTCTACGCCTATTTCAGCATGTATTTTAAGGGGGTAGGCCCCCTTTTATGAGAGGTACGGAGAAGAGTTACATCAATAATTAGTGTCGTGCCTCTGATGGATATCTGTACCAAATTTTACGTTGATACACCCAGCCGTTCTCGAGTTATAAGGGAACAAATTTGTCCACAGACAAACAAACAAACAAACAAACAGACAGACAAACAAAAAAATTATTTTCGCACGCATCCATCATAAAACAGTCTGAAACGTGTAAACATCTCAAATTTCCGTAGAAATTCAGAGATAAACACACAAATTTTCATTTTTATATATAGAGAGATATACTGCACCGCTCGGTGTTGACCGTATTTTATTGCACAGATTCTGGTTTTACTCGCTAACCGTTGGAGATATACGAAAAGTGATAAGGACCTTTTGGATAGAAAATGAAATGTTAAAGCTCATGTATACCATCAAAAGTTTGCTATTTCTTAGCGGTCTCTTTTTATTTGAAATGGAAATATGAAATTTTGAAACCAAAGGGTCTAATGACGCACTAAAATAGTCGCCATTTTTTAATAGTACAAAATTTCGAAATCAAAAGTATCCTATATGTAAACCTGGTAAATCAGCTACATTCATGCAAAATTTCATTTAAATCGGACCAGTGGTTATTGAGTCATTGAGTAACGGACAGACAGACAGACAGACACACACACACCATCTCATTTTTATATATTAGTATGATTAAATTAAATTAGTTTTCTGGGAATATCTCAAAAACGGTTGGTCTTCGGTCCTTAAAATGTGGTTATCGGGGACCCGAGTTTTGTCTCTCACATTGAGGGGCTGAAAATGAGTTTTGTCTCGTCCTCCTATGCCTATTTCAGCATGTATTTTAAGGGGGTAGGCCCCCTTTTATGAGAGGTACGGAGAAGAGTTACATCAATGATTAGTGTCGTGCCTCTGATGGATATCTGTACCAAATTTTACGTTGATACACCCAGCCGTTCTCGAGTTATAAGGGAACAAATTTGTCCACAAACAAACAAACAAACAAACAAACAAGCAAACAGACAAAAAAATATTTTCGCGCGCATCCATCATAAAACAGTCTTTAACGCGTAAACAACTCAAATTTCCGTAGAAATTCAGAGAAAAACACACAAATTGTCATTTTAGGTAGATTTCATTAAAAAGCTAACTATTGCAATGGGTACCATGTTTCGACTTCCGGAAAATTTCGACATATCTTCGCGTTTCACATCCCCCAGACCCCAAAACCACCGTCAGTTCAAAAGTTTATATATAATTTATGTATATATGTATCTATATATCTATATATATATATCAGTTTCTTGTGGACACGATAACTGCCGTAATTTTGTACCAATCACTTTGACTGTTTTACATAATATGTATCCCTATAAAATCTCGGTCGAGTTCGTTAATGGGCAAAATCGGTCGAAGGGGGTGAAAATGGGGGGCTTTTTTTTTTCCAAAAAGTGAAATTTCGCTATAACTCTCTTAATACGTGAAATATCGAATCCATTCAAAGTTCATAATATGTGTCGGATAAGTGCCAAAAATTTATGTCAAATAAGTTTTTTGATAGCACCAACCATTGACCAAAGGGGTGGAAAAAAGTGGGTTTTTCGGGAAACATTAATCATATCTCTCTTAATAGGCACAATATCAAAACCGTACAAAATGGAAAATATTCCTCTAATAATTACCTAAGACTTTTGTCTGAAAGCATTTTTGATATGACTCACCATTACGCCAAGGCATGAGAAAAATGATTTCGGAATTAAGGAAAATGCAAAGTGCTATCAGAGGTTACCATGACAACGCTTCTAAATTGATGAGGGATGATCTATCAGAGGTTGCCAAGACAACGCCATTGACGAGATCACATTCATTTTTAGCCTACTTTTAACTTTTTTCAAAAATGAGGAAAAGGTAGACTTATGAGATCGATCCGGGAAAATGTGTCTGTCCTTCTGTCTGTCTGTCAGTCCTTCTGTCTGTCTGGCTGTGTGTGTGTGTGTGTCCCCCCCCCCTATCAACTCCTAAACGGCTGCAGCAATCGAAACCAAATTTAGTATGAGTAAAGTTGTATACCGGAATATCTCAGGCCCATATTTGAAAAAGATTCCAGTGCTACCAACTGCTAAAAAAACGCACTAGAAATTTGAGCTCCATGTTGGATATCTTGGAAGGTATACATGGGAGCTATTATAAAATTGGCACACATGTAGATAATACTATTTCAGTTTAATTTCCAGGTGGCCATACATGACAGCGTTGCCAAAATAATTTTAAGCCTTCTGATACGTCCAAGTTTTAAATGCATATAACTTCTACACTATCAATTGGATTTCAACCAAATTTTGTATGTAATATGTGTACATAAACATATATGACTGAGTGTATTCTTAAGAGCCACCAGGGCTGCCAACTGTTAATAATTGCTCTCTATTTTGTATCCAAATATATCAGAAAGTATGCAAGCCGACAGCTTTAAACTATGCACACGTAAATTACCTGACATTTTACATTAATTTGGTGTAACTTATATACGTCAGTTCTACCAACATGATTCTAAGCCTGCTGATAGGACCAATTTTTAAATACATGTAACTTCTATACCAACAAATGGATTTCATCCAAAATTGGTACAAAAAGATATAATATTTCAGATTATTTCTGACCAGCACTCGCATGACATTGTTTCCAACATGCTTTTACGTGTACGAATAGATCCAATGTCTAAATCCATGTAACGTCCTTTGAACGTCAACCACATTTTGTATTCTGTACCTTAGGAGATGGAAGTGAGAATATATTCAGTCACCAGAGCTGCCAACTGTATTGCTCTATTAGGCTACATTATGCCTAGTATACCTTATTTCGAACTAATTAAGACATTTCGATATTACCCACTTAATTTCGTCATTATTCTAGATAGAGTCATATACAATCATATATAATCTATGGCATGAATCTTAATTTTAAGAAAAGTAGCCTCTTTAGTTCGTCACGGAACTTCTTGTTCCATCTGACTATTAGGGAAGCGGCTAACTGGTAGCATGCTGAACTTCTATGCCTAAGGTCGCTGGTTCAAAGCCGGCCAAAGTCGCCGGATTTTCTAAGAGCGCTAAAAATCCGTCAGCATGCTTTCCTTCGGAGGGGAAGTTACAACGTTCGTTGCAAGTTGCTGGTTGCGGTGGCATCTAGCAGCCAAGTTCACAGCTAGGTGTCGTTGACGTTAGTATTTGGTACAAAATTAGGTACTACTTAAAATTGACCGTCTGCAGACCTTACCTGAATTACAGACTAATACAGTCATCACAAATAACACCGTTTATCAGACAGATTCTACACACACCCAATGTACACGGGGTTACATGACCACCTTGTCGCAGTCCCTAAACTGAGGAACTAACCAACATCTCTGCGGGAGATAAAATTTTGCGTGAAGAAATAACAGACTGTTAGATAGTTACACATTAGTTCCAAACCTTGTATAAGGACAGTGTGATCACAAGTATAAAAATGAACCCCAAATGACACGAAGGTTATCATCCCCATAAGACAGTAAAATGTTAAAAATATGCATAGAAAGACGACAAAATGTTAACTAACCTCCAATTGTAAAATACTTTCTCGCAATAAATGAGGTCTCATCCTCCTACGAAAACCTGCATATTTTGCCTATTATAGCCTATCCCCTAGTTTGCCCGGTGAAATCTACCTCCGCCTTCCGGCGTGCCGAGAGGAATGTTTTTATATATAGAGAGATATACTGCACCGCTCGGTGTTGACCGTGTTTTATTGCACAGATTTTGGGTTTACTCGCTAACCGTTGGAGATAACTTATACGAAAAGTGATAGGGACCTTTCGGATAGAAAATTAAATGTTAAAGCTCATGTATACCATCAAAAGTTTGCTATTTCTTAGCGTTCTCTTTTTATTTGAAAAGGAAATATGAAATTTTGAAACCAAAGGGTGTAGTGACGTCACAAATGTCGGTTTTCCTCGCTAACTGTTGGAGATACACGAAAAGTGATAAGGACCTTTCGGATAGAAAATTAAATTTCAAAGCTCACATGTGCCATCAAAAGTATGCTATTTCCTACCGTTCTCTTTTTATTTGATACGGAATTATGAAATTTTGAAACCAAAGGGTCTAGTGACGTCACTAAAATGGTCGCCATTTTTTATTGTGCAAAATTTCGAAATCAAAAGTATCCTATATGTAAACCTGGTAAATCAGCTACATCCATGCAAAATTTCATTTAAATCGGACCAGTGGTTCTTGCGTTATTGAGTAACAGACAGACAGACAGACAGACAGAAAGACAGACACACACCATCTCATTTTTAGCCTACTTTCGATTTTTGCAAAAAATGAAAGTAGACTTATGAGATCAACACAGGGCGAAAAAAGTGTGTCTGTCTGTGTGTGTGTATGTGTGTGTGAGTCTGTGTGTGTGTGTGTATGTGTGTGTATGAATCTGTGTGTGTGTGTGTCTGTGTGTGTGTGAGTGTGTGTACTCTGAATGACTGTCCCCCCTATCAATTCGAACACGGTGAATGCGAATTGAACGAATTTTGGTACAAAGGTAGCACTAGCAAAGGACACCTCAGTGTCATGTTTTATATCGCCGCCGTTTTGACGGAAACATAATGGCGGCCACACAAATGTTCAAAGCTTAAATCAAATTACGACTAACCTAATCATCCGATCTCTACCAAATTTTGCAACAACATACCTTTATGGGGGGAGCATCCTTTGACCTAACCAATTGGCCATCAGCGTAACAGTTTGCGGATGGCGGCCATCTTTGTGTGAAAATCGATTCCCCCTATTAATTCGAACACGGTGCAACCTAATGGAACGAAATTTGGTACAGAGGTAGTACTGACAAAAGGCACCTCAGTGGCATGTTTTATATCGCCGCCATCTTGACGGAAACGTAATGGCGGCCACACAAATGTTCAAAGCTTAAATCAAATTACGACTAACCTAATCATTCGATCTCTACCGAATTTTGCAACAACATACCTTACGGTGGGAGCATCCTGCAACCAAACTAATAGGTCATCAGCGAAATAGTTTGCGGATGGCGGCCATCTTTGTGTGAAAATCGATTCCCCCTATTAATTCGAACACAGTGCAACCGAATGGAACGAAATTTGGTACAGGGGTAGTACTAACAAAAGGCACTTCAGTGTCATGTTTTATATCGCCGCCATCTTGACGGAAACGTAATGGCGGCCACACAAATGTTCAAAGCTTAAATCAAATTACGATTAACCTAATCATCCGATTTCTACCAAATTTTGCAACAACATACCCTAATAGAGAAAGCATCCTTTGACCAAATTAATAGGTCATTAGCCTAATAGTTTGCGGATGGCAGCCATCTCTGTGTGAAAATCAATTCCCCCTATTAATTCAAACACGGTGAAATCGAATGGAACGAAATTTGGTACAGAGGTAGCACTAGCAGAGGGCATCTCTGTGTCATGTTTTATATCGCCGCCATATTGACAGAAACGTAATGGCGGCCACACAAATGTTCAAAGCTTAAGTTAAATTACGACTAACATAACCATCCGATCTCTACCAAACTTTGCAACAACATTCCTTTATGGAGGGAGCATCCTTTGACCAATCTAATAGGTTATTAGCCTAATAGTTTGCGGATGGCGACCATCTTTATGTCAAAATTGATTCCCCCTATTAATTCGAACACGGTGGAACCGAATACACGAAATTTGGTACAGAGGTAGCAATAGCAAAGGGCACCTCAGCGTCATGTATTATATCGCCGCCATCTTGACTGAAACGTAATGGCGGCCACACGAATGTTCAAAACTTAAATCAAATTACGATTAACCTAATCATCCGATCTCTACCAAATTTTGCAACAACATACCCATATAGAGGAAGCATCCTTTGACCAAATGAATAGGTCATTAGCTTAATAGTTTGCGGATGGCGGCCATCTTTATGTCAAAATTGATTCCCCCTATTAATTCGAACACGGTGGAACCGAAGGGAACGAAATTTTGTACAGAGGTAGCACTAGCAAAGGGCACCTCAGCGTCATGTTTTATATCGCCGCCATCTTGACTGAAACGTAATGGCGGCCACACAAATGTTCAAAGCTTACGTTAAATTACGACTAACATAACCCACCGATCTCTAGCAAACTTTGCAACAACATTCCTTTATGGAGGGAGCATCCTTTGACCAATCTAATAGGTTATTAGCATAATAGTTTGCGGGTGGCGGCCATCTTTATGTCAAAATTGATTCCCCCTATTAATTCGAACACGGTGGAACCGAATGGAACGAAATTTGGTACAGAGGTAGCACTAGGAAAGGGCACCTCAGCGTCATGTTTTATATTGCCGCCATCTTGACTGAAACGTAATGGCGGCCACACGAATGTTCAAAGCTTAAATCAAATTACGACTAACCTAATCATTCGATCTCTACCAAATTTTGCAACAACATACCTTACGGTGGAAGCATCCTTTGACCAAACGAATAGGTCAATAGCCTAATAGTTTGCGGATGGCGGCCATCTTTATGTCAAAATTGATTCCCCCTATTAATTCGAATACGGTGGAACCGAATGGAACGAAATTTGGTACAGAGGTAGCACTAGCAAAGGGCACCTCAGTGTCATGTTTTATATCGCCGCCATCTTGACTGAAACGTAATGGCGGCCACACGAATGTTCAAAGCTTAAATCAAATTACGATTAACCTAATCACCCGATCTCTACCAAACTTTGCAACAACATACCTTTATGGAGGGAGCATCCTTTGACCAATCTAATAGGCCATTAGCCTAATAGTTTGCGGATGGCGGCCATCTTTATGTCAAAGTTGATTCCCCCTATTAATTGGAACACGGTGAAACCGAATGAACGAAATTTGGTACAGAGGTAGCACTAGCAAAGGACACCTCAGTGTAATGTTTTATATCGCCGCCATCTTGACGGAAACGTAATGGCGGCCACACAAATGTTCAAAGCTTAAATCAAATTACGATTAGCCTAATCATCCGATCTCTAGCAAATTTAGCAACAACATACCTTTATGGAGGGAGCATCCTTTGACCAAACTAATAGGTCATCAGCCTAATATTTTGCAGATGGCGGCCATCTTTGTGTGAAAATCGATTCCCCTTATCAATTCGAACACGGTGAAACCGAATGGAACGAAATTTGGTACAGAGGTAGGACTAGCAAAGGGCACCTCAGTGTCATGTTTTATATCACCGCTATCTTGACGGAAACGTAATCGCGGCCACCCAAATGTTAAAAGCTAAAATGTAATTACGACCAACCTAATAATCTAGTCTCTACCAAATTTTGCAACACCATATCTTTATGTGGGAAACATATTCAGACCAGACTGCAAGAACATCAGCCCAATAGTTTGCAGATGGTGGCCAAGTATGTGTGCAAATTGATTCCCCCTATCAATTCAAACACGGTGAAACCGAATTGAATGAAATTTGGTACAGAGGTAGCACTATCAAAGGGCACCTCATATTCATGTTTAATATCCCTATAGCATGTTGTATTTCAACATGCTACTACAACCAACATTCAATCATACTCCTTGAAAAGGACAAAGATTTATAACAACACCCATGCATTTAGGAGAAAGTAGGCTATATGTTCTTTACTGAACATCTTGTTAGGCTATATATTAGTATGATTAGTTAGTAGACTTAGATATAACAATATTGTTGATGTGTAACATCTTTCCACTCGGTTGCTGGATATTTTTGTGGGAGTGATTTTGAAAAATAGGACGGAAGTGGATCGGGCGGAAATGTGTAAGACGCACTGCCAGCTAGATCGCATCAGATCCCGCTGAAGATCCGATCCAGCCGGCAGTGGTACTATGTGGAATGTATATAACATACGGATTACTTCAAGGTTTGGGGGCGCCATTACACATATTTCTACAATAGATCATCATTAAGTTGTCGTTCTTTGGTGTAAAAATATTCTTTAAATTAGATTTGCTGAAAACAATTATGATTTATGAAGAGTCGGGGAGATGACCTCGTAGTTTCGCCCCTTAAAACAACAATAACTAACTAACTATTTATTAAGAGTCTGTTTTTCAATCTCTGGATAAAAGTGATGGGCATCCACTCGCCGAGTAACTTTCCTTGACACTTTCATACTGAACGGTAAACGCTCATGCGAACTCTGGTGTCAACTCATTGAAAAACGAACCACATGTCTTCGTATCAGTATGTCAATGATGATGTGCTTTCATATGAAGCATTGCAACTAGTCGGCAAACCCGGTATTATGTTTCTGCACAATGGCTATTCAGATATTAACCCACATTGTGGTAATGCAGTGATCAATGTAATATGTATCGATGATTTTATACGGGAATCGGGCTAGCCTTTCCTTTCATACACCACTATAGGAATTCTCTTTACTGTCTAGTAGGCGTATTCATAACTAATTTAAAACTCAATTCCACGCAGGAACAATATCGAAAAAAAAAATCCAAATATTAATGGAGCATAAAAAATACTTTCATATTATTACCACCACGTGAAAATGAGTACCTGTCTTGTACTTCAAATATCTGTGGTTGTGATGGCTGCGTGGATAACATCTTGGTCTGCGAATCATGAGGTCTCAGGTTCGAATCCTAGTCCCGGCATTTATTTTTGCTACCTGATAATCGAATTAAACGATATATATCATAACATTATGCGTCATTTTAACAGAATCTACATGAAATTGCGATTTATCTAATTTTAATTACAATAGTTTGCACCAATCAGGACTTGGGAAATTTGATTCTATTGAACATTATTTCTAGCCTAGAGACTATGGTTTCATTCCTCCTCATAATTTACAATATAATATGTGATGTTTGTTCAAACAAGTGTGACAGTAGCATAATCTTCAATCTATACATTCATCATAGTACCAGTATGAAAACGGAGCGTAAATTAACATTTTAAGAATGTCCAAGCTGTGTAGTATACGAGTAGGATAACATGTCAGATGACATCACATGCTTTTCATCTCAATTTCATACTAGGATAACATATCAGATGTTATACATCATATGCGACTACTGCGAGGCTCGTATCTTTTATTTATTTTAATTATTGACGTTGTCAGAAGAAGACCTCATTGCTAGGTTGAAGCAAGTAACTTTTATACATGAATTTGATATGTGTTAATTATAAGTATTGATTGGCGTATATTCTTTTTAAAAAGTTTCATTATAATAAATTCAATTTACATAGGATTTAATTCTCTTTAGAGCCTTAACATTGTCGTCTCTTAATGCATGCGGCAGGTCATTACAGAGTTAACAGAGCGGTTAATTGACAAGCTGTAGTTCTAGAGATTGGAGGAAATAGAGTGACACCTTATGCTCTATTGTACCTGGAGGTGGTGAAATGGGGACAGTTGAATGATGCAAGCTAGTGATTTTTGAAGAACGATGAGATCTATTTGGCTACATATGTTATTGATGGATGTTAATGTTCTCAATATTTGTGTTCTTCAGTCGATCAACACGATTGCCCAATTGTATAGCGTATTTGCTTAATCCTGAAAAAATACATGAGATTAATAAACACACTTGCGTGACCAGTTTTAATCGTCAAGTGATCATCATTAGGTTCATTACTATTAAACCATTAAATCAATGTCTACAAGTATAGGTTGTAGTATTTACAATACATTATGTAAACTCATTTACTTACAGTACCAACACAACTATTCAATATTTGCTAGTTATATGTGATTTTTTGTTAAGATACTGAAAGAGGTGATTAGCATTCAAATTTGCTTGCTTAGTGTGGTCATGTGATAGTTGTTAAATGGTCAGGCTATTGTGGTTTGTTAACTTAGCTGCCTGAGTGCATTGCGGTCCGGTTGAAGCAGCTACTCTTGTCACTGCCTGACTGCCCAGTTCAGATATCGACTAGTTGTGTTAGTTTAATTACTACTCCAACTAAATAATTGAGCATATTATAAATGCTATCACACATAATTGTGGACATAGATTTAATAGCCTAAGTGTAATGGATCTGATGATGATCGCTTGACGATCGAAACTGCTCATCCAAGTGTATTTATTCATCTCATGTAAACTTTATCCAGAATTAAGAAAACACCCATTACAATTGGGTATAATCGTGTTGACCGACAGAAAAGCATTAATTTCGATTACTAAGGCAACACTGAAAAATCGCACCAAAAATCATAATGTTAATGGTTTTTTTATACACCCTCTGTCTGAAATGTTCGGTGAATGGGCTATATTACGATCGGATTGTTGGCTTACCTGAAACAGCCGTTACTGTCTTTCGAAGTAATCTCCGTGGATGGTTATGCACTTCTGAGAACGACTGAACAAGTCCTGGAAATTCCTGGCATAGTCTTCTTTAGGAATAGCCTTCAGTTTGGGTCATCAAAACTCTAAATTGAAAGCAAGAGAGAAGCGTGAATTTATGCAACCTGCCTTGCACACCTGATAGACGGGCGGCAGTGAGAAGGGTGAATTTATGCAACCTAACGTGCACAACTATTCGACGGGTGGCAGTGAGAAGGGTGAATGTTCCGTGGAATGGAATGGTCCTGAAAACCATCGTCACGGGTGACGAGACCTGGTGTCTGAGGTACGACCTCGAAGGCAAGCGTCAAAGTATGGAGTATCGGGGTCCAGGGTCGCCGAAAAGCCCTGAAGGGCCAGATGTGTTCGGACATTCCGGACATCCAACGTAATGTGACGACCCAACTGAAGGCTATCCCTAAGGAAGACTATGCCAGGACTTGTACAGGTGTTCTAAGAAGTGCATAACCATCCAAGGGGATTGCTTCGAAGGATAGTAACGGCTGTTTCAGGTAAGCCAACAATCCATTCGTAATATAGACCCATTCACCGAACTTTTCAGACAGAGGGTGTAACTTTATTGCCCTGTTGGCGAAGTGGTTTGTTGATAACTGTAATTAGAACATTTAGCTATCAGAATACACAATATTGAACGGATTCTTTAATGAAGATACTGTAACTTGAAATGAAAACTTAAGTACAATCTATTCCGCAATTAATTAAACAAAATGGTATCGACGAATGTGCACAAAAGAGCGTAGCGAGGCTCTTTCTCTCTGCTGTGTGATAAGAGAGCAGGCCTGTTTAAATCGTCAGATATTGTAATGGACCCCCATGAGCAGCACAAATCCTCTTACGTTCAGCTTTTCACACAAATCATTCTCCTCTCTTCTCTTTGCCTGGGAGAAAGATTCAAAGAAAAACTCTCAACTTTTAATGTAGCTTTTAACTCCATTATTTCAACTGTTGACCTTCAAAATACAAGCCTGAAGTTATTATTCACAGTGAGACCCAATTACATGATACTGCCAGTCATTGCCTGGAATGTGAAATATTTTAATCTCCAATAGCTATTTTCTCATTGGAATATCAACCCGCGATCAGTGGGTTGGTGAGCAGCACGTTAAATTCTATAGTATTATAGTTCCAATGTTATTAGGCTTGTATTTATGGAACCTTTTAAACAGACTGATAGGAAATGGGGGTGTCAGCTATTTCCGGCTTGTTTGTAAGGAATGATTCTCATTATTAGACAGTGCACCCTTTCGTGAGCAATCAATAGTAACTCTGTTACTCATACATAATTATATAGCACCACGTAACAAATTACTTTTGATGATGATGGTGATAATGATAATGATGATGATAATGATTGTGACAATGCTGATGATGGTAATAATGATGATGGTGATAATGATAACAATTATGGTGGTGATAATGATGATGGTAATAATGATGATTGTGATAATGATAACGATGATGATAATGATAAGGATGGTGATTGTGATAATGATGATGATGATGGTGATAGTGTTTTTTTTTTGTCGTGTAGCCTCCTGAGAGGCCGAGTGCAGGTCTTTCTAGTCGACGCCCGTGGGCGACCTGCGCGTCGGGATGAGAGATGGAATGGATGAAGATGAATGAAACTGGGCAAGGATGTGGAAGGAAGCGGCCGTGGCCTGTCAGAAGGTACTGTCCCAGCATTTGCCTGGTGTTGAAAATGGGAAACCACGGAAAACCATTTCAAGGACAGCCGACGGTGGGGCTGGAACCCACGCGTCTACCGAGTCAGCAGAGAGCTTGGCCCCTTGACCTAACGCAGCGCTTTAGCCCGCGCAGCCACTACAGTCGGTGGTGATAGTGGTAATGTTGACGATTGTGATAATGGTGATGGTGATAATGATATTGAAGATGATGATGGTGATAATAATGATGATGGTGATAACGATAATGGTTTTGATTGTGATAATGATGATGGTGCTAATGATAACGAAGGTGATGTTGATGGTGAGAGTGATAATGATGGTGGTGGTGATAATGATGATGATGAGAGATTGAATCGAAGAAGATGAATGAAACTGGGCAAGGATGTAGAAGGAAGCGGCCGTGGCCTGTCAGAAGGTACCATCCCAGCATTTGCCTGGTGTTGAAAATGGGAAACCACGATAAAGCATTTCAAGGACGGCTGACGGTGGGGTCGAACCCACGCGTCTACCGAGTTAGCAGAGAGCTTGGCCCCACGAAATAACGCTGCGCTTTAGCGAGCGTAGCCACTGCTGACGGCATTAATAATGATGATTGTTGTTTTAAGAAGTCATCTGCCTCTAATAAAGCTTTGTCGTATCGTTATGTTTAGATTGAAATATTAAATAATAATTAATACTCCTACACTCTGACCATTGCTTGTGAAGTTGTATAAATTGTAATGACATGCACTGATGTGATAGGCCTACTTGCACAAGTGTTCGTAACTCCGAAACGAAAATTTGTACAAGTTCTGAGGAAGTGAGGCAGTTTCGTTGATTGAAGGTCACATTCTATTTGTTTCATAAACGCAGTAAATTAATTTCCTGTTATTTTGGATACCATGTTGATGTGTAACAACTTTCCACTCGGTTGCTCGATATTTTTTGTGGGAGTGATTTTGGAAAAGGGACGGAAATGGGACGGAAATGTGTAAGAGGAAACAATGAGCGCTCGCGGTGGTGGAGATTGTTACCACGACATACAGACCATACAAGGCCCAATTAAAGGTATTCCTACAATCATCTTCAAGTTTTCGTTCTTTGGTGTGAAAATATTCATTATATCATATTTGCTGAAAACAGTTTTTAATTATTAAATCATACTTTTGCTGTATTCTTATTTAATCTAAGCATTGCAGGTACTGTCGGCCAACATACAGCCCTATGTGGAATGTATATAGCATACGGTTTACTTCAAGGTTTGGAGGCGGTGGTGGAGATTGTTACCACGACATACAGCCCATACAAGGCCCCATTAAAGATATTCCTACCATAAATCATCTTCAAATTGTCGTTCCTTGGTGTGAAAATATTCATTATATCATATTTGATGAAAACAATGATGATTGATTAAATCTTCATACTTTTGCTGTGGAATGTGTATCGCTTACGGAATACTTCAAGGTTTGGAGGTCCCATTAAATATATTCCTACAATAAATCATTGGTGCCACGACGTATCTGGCGTATGCGCACCGGGCATGATTTGGCACTGGAGTTTTACAAGTAGTTATTTCAATGACCAACAGAGTTCACTGTTAACAAGGGATTTGCGCACCAGGCAGACACAAGTCTCCCGGACGAGACTTGCATCATTGCTGACCCATCAAAATGTCATAGCATAAGCAGAAATAATAGTAATGGGAACTTACCGATGGTAATAACACGTAGGAATCCTTCATGATTTTGTGGGAGTGGTTTTGGAAAAGGGACGGAAATGTGTAACAGGAAACAATGAACGCACGCGGTAGCGGAGATTGGTACCACGACGTACCTCGCGCATTCACACCGGTCAGGATTTGGCACTGGAGTTTTCAACAATTTTACGTTCCTTCTTAGCTAGGGGTGTCCTAGGACTCAAGGTGACACCCCCCGTTTTCCTATAGCCCCCTTAATTAAACCAAATGACCAAAAACTAATAGGTCATCGGCTTTTTTAATATCTCGCGAGCCAATAATGCTAGGGACTTGTATGAGGTGTCCTAGGAGTCGGGGTAACGCCCCTGTTTTTCTATCCCCCTCTTAATTTAACCAAAGGACCCAAAACTAAAGGGTCATCGGCTTTTTAATATTTCGCGAACCTGTAATGCTAGGGACTTGTATGAGGGGTCCTAGGAGTCGAGTGACGCCCCCCGTTTTTCTATTACACTCTTAATTTAACCAAAGGACCCAAAACTAATAGGTCATCGGCTTTTTAATATTTTGCGAACCAATAACGCTAGGGACTTGTATGAGGTGTTGTAGGACTCGGGATGACTCCCACTTTCTTCATGATTTTATGATTTGCTGAGATGGGTAAATACAGAGCAGAATAGATGCGAAATTATCGACTAAAGAAACGTGAGAAAAAATTAAAAACTGGAGGAGTACAGCCGAAAAAAATTTACTTCACATATATTTCAACTCAATTTCATAGTAGGATAACATGGCAGATAACTTCACATATATTTCATCTCAATTTCATAGTAGGTTAACATGTCAGAAGTTACACATCATAGGCGACTACTGTAAGGCTCGTATCTTTTTTTTAAGCTATTTGTCATCAGGGTCAGACTACGACAAGATGGATAGGGGGGGTGAGGAGGGGGGGAATAGGGGGAACAAACTGCACTAACAATGGTTCGTTACGGTAGCAAATTCTCGAAGTGACGACCTTCTTGTTTTATGCTCATCTGCGCACGCTGCTGAATGGACATTCTAGTGTGCTGAGTGACCGGTGTTATTGAATTAAAAGTTTCGACGATGAGTTGTCGAAGGCGCTCTGGATTTTCTGGCTGATAGGTGACTGCTTATTTCAAATACCCCACAGGAAGAAGTCTAATGGCGTTAAATCAGGTGACTTGGCCGGCCAAGGGACAGGTCCTCCTCTTCCTAACCATATTCCTGGATGTGTGTTATTGAGATGGTTGCGGGCAGCTAACGTACCATGTGGTGGAGCTCCGTCATGTTGAAACTACGTCATTAAACGTTCTCCAAGTGGCACATTCTCCAGCAGAAGTGGGAGCACATGGTGTAGAAAGTGTAGATAGCGTGTGCCTTTCAAATGATCTTCAAAATTACAGTCCAATTAGGCAATCATCCAAAATTCCACACCATAAATTAACTCTCCATTGCATTTAATGAGCCGGCAGTCGAACCCAGTGGTGATTGTCAGTACGGTACTCCAGTAGTGCATGTTTTGGTGATTGACGGTACATTATTGTGGAATCTCGATTCGTCCGAGAATATATATATTTTTTAAGAATGATACATCATCATCCATATATCCTAACAGCCACTGACAGAAATTCATCCGAGCTTCGAAATCTCTCCATGGAGCACCTGGTGTAGTTGCTGATGGTAGGGATGATATTTATGCGCATGCAATATACGGCTTATGGACGACTGGCTAATGTTCACCTGTTGTGCAATTTCTGTTGTGCTTGATGAGGGTCATTGCTTACTGCGTCCATAACTGCCTCCTCATTCTCACCAGACCTTATGGTCCTCTGTCGGACAGGTGTTATCGCCACAATTCCCCTGTTGTTCGTAAACGTCTTTCAATATTGCATATAGTATTTACACTCGGATGTCACTTATCTGGGTATCTTTCCCGATACGGATGTAGGGCCTGCAAGGAATTCCCTCTTGCCTCCCCGTAAAAGAGAAACTTATAAACGTATTTGTCCGTGGAGTACATGACGAATGAATGAAGTGACTTCAATCCCACTGTATAGCTGCGCAGAGTGGGTAGAGCACAAACACAATGGCATTAGTTTCTAGCATTAAAGCCTCATAACGTAGCAAAACTTTGCACTTGTCACTTGTCTGGGCATCTTTCCCGATACGGATGTAGGGCCTGCAAGGAATTCCCTCTTGCCTCCCCGTAAAAAAGAAACTTATAAACGTATTTGTCCGTGGAGTACATGACGAATGAATGAAGTGACTTCAATCCCACTGTATAGCTGCGCAGAGTGGGTAGAGCACAAACACAATGGCATTAGTTTCTAGCATTAAAGCCTCATAACGTAGCAAAACTTTGCAAAAATATTTTCCCAATAGGGGATTCGAACCAACGCTATTCAAGTCCAATAACTGGTAATCCATTGATTAGCCTATTTTCAATTTTGAAACATAGGCTTATGAGATCACCATCTGTCCGTGTGTGTGTGCGTGTGTGTGTGTGTGTGTGTGTCACCCCCTAATAAAATCTAAACGACTGGAGCGATTTCAATGAAACTCGGTAAGTTCATAGCACTATTCCGGAGAACACCGTCCGTGCCCTTCAAATTTTATTACGTCTCACCAATCCAACATGGCGGCTGTGCGAAATATTTCACCAGAATTCAATATCTCCGAAAGTATTACAGATATCAGCCTGGAATTTTGTATGGTGACAGAGGGAACTACGGGAAGTTCACTTATGTGACCTTTGAAAACCTGGTAACTACAAACCAACATGGCGGCCAAGTGAATTTGCGACTTTTAAATGGACGTTTCTCGCGAGTTAACCAACCAAACGCAATGAAACTTGGTACAGTAAGTTATATGTTTATACACATTGTAATGCACCGGCATCTAACATAGTTCAATTGTTTACATAACCTCAATATGGCGGCTGTGCGAAATATTTCACCGGCATTCTATATCTCTGAAACTATTACCGGTATCACTCTGAAATTCTGCACGGAGATAAAGGGCACTACTGGAAGTTCATCTATGAGACTTTCAAAAACCGGTTAACTACAAAACGAACATGGCGGCCAAGCGAAGTTGAATGATTTAAATAGACTTTTCTCGCGATTTAATGATCCAAACGCAATGAAACTTGGTACAGCAAATGTTTATATACATTTCAATGCACTGGTATGTAATCTAGTTCAATTATTTACATAACCTCAAGATTGCGGCTGTGCGAATTTTTAAATTAAGTTTTTGTCCCTTGTGTCGTATTCTTGCGATCGAAATGACAGTTTGAATAACGAACCTACGCAATAATTTTCCTTTAAAGGTACATGACTCTAACGCCTGTACATATAACAATCCAACATGGCGATCATCCGAAATATCTAGACGGTTCTCAATATCTACGAATCTATTACAGCAATCAACCTGAATTTGTTAATGTTCATAGGGGCTGTGGACATAAGTACACCTATAGGACTTTCAATAACCTGGTGATCACAAATCCAATATGGCGGCGGATCGAAGTATAAATATTCACATGGTCGTTTCTCACAAGTTAACCATCCAAGTGCAGTGACACTTGGTACAGTAAATCCTTATACAAATGTTAATCCACTGGCATCTAATGTTTTTCAATTGTTTCTATAATCACAAGATGGCATTTGTGCGAAATTTTAAAATCTCGATTTTACTTCTCGTGCACTAATCATGCGATTGAATTTTGAATACTACACGTACACAATAATTTTCATGTAACAGTACATAAATCTAAGCCCTACATATATAAAAGTCCAACATGGCGACCACCCGAAATATTTAGATGGTTCTCAATATCTACGAATCTATTACAGCAATCAAACTGAAATTTAGTGTGTTTATAGGGGCAGTTAACAATAGTAGGATATATGAAAATAGGCTGTATAGTTCTTCACGGAACTACTTGTTTTTTATTTGAGGTACGTCTCAGCTTTGAAAACGACTTGTATTAACAGTTTCTTAGAGTACGTTACTCCTCCAATTCGCTGTTTCAAACGCTCTCCACATCATTATATCAAAGTTTTAAGCGTTAATTTCATGATTTGCGATACCCAGCCACTTGGCACGACACATATGATATGTTGGACTGAAATAATTGGCTGCAGGTACAGGATATTATTTGAACGGTCTGTAGTCACATCGGGTGCGGGAATAATAAGGTTGAGTGCCGTTTGCGAGATATGCTTACAGTTCATTAGTACCATACGGGATGCCAGAAGTGATAATAATAACTATAATAATAATAATAATAATAATAATAATAATAATAATAATAATAATAATAATGAATGACTTAGAATCTCTTCACACTGTTCTGTACTGTGGAGCCGTCACAGTTATCAGAACTATGGGCATCCAACTGAGAGAAAGGAATACTTCCTGCAGTAGGAAATGTGCTCCTGTTACTCCTAAGTGGGAGAGACGTCTGATAGGCAATATCGACAAATTGCGAACAGATATTGGCCGTTTGACTGAGTTTATTAGAGGAACGCACACAAGAAGACTGGTGAGACTCTGTAAGGCAATAATGAGGCGGTCCAAAATCCACACCGACCGAGATGACCCAAACACAAAAGCCGAACAGTGTTTAGATACACTCAAACAGAAACTTACGTTGATAGCGAACAGACTTTCCAGATACAGAGCCAGTAGGAAACGGAGACAGGACAACAACTTATTTGTCAAAGGCGAGAAGAAATTCTACAGAGCACTGAGTGAAAACTATGTATCCTTAAATGCTCCTTATCCAACAAGAGAAGAAATTGAAGAGTTTTGGAGCAATCAACTATCCAAAGCCACCAATTTTAACTCAGACTCTCATTGGGTTCAGGAAGTAACAAACATCTCTAAAGAATTTAATCCGATGCAATATGATCCAATAACATCCACTGAAATTTCTTCCATCATTAAAGGTCTTCCGAACTGGAAAGCACCTGGTTTAGATCAGATACAGAATTACTGGTATAAGAAATTCTGGTGCGTATACGATCTTCTGTCTACTCTGGTGAATGAAGTTGTTGCTCATCCACAGAAGATGCCAAATTTCCTTACACAAGGTGTAACACATCTACTTCCGAAAGACCCACAAAATATGCAAGATCCTGGAAAATACCGTCCAATTACATGCCTTCCCACGATGTATAAGATCATCACGTCCTGTTTTAGTAGGAGGATATATGCTCACTGTGAAAAAAATAACATCATAGCAACACAACAAAAAGGATGCACGAAAGGGTCCAAAGGGTGTAAAGAAATACTTATCATTGACTCAGTGGTTTCTAACCAGGCCTTTACCAATAACAGAAATTTATTCACGGCATATATTGACTACAAGAAGGCCTATGATTCCGTGCCCCATGATTGGTTGATCCATATTTTGTCAGTGTATAAGATTGATCCTCAGATTATATATTTCTTGGAACACGCCATGACATCGTGGCGTACAGTGATGAGCCTTAGTACTACAAATGGCAGTATTGCAACAAGTATGATCCCAATCCACAAGGGAATATTCCAAGGAGACTCCTTGAGCCCATTATGGTTCTGTCTTGCGATGAACCCACTATCAAACCAACTTAATTCAACAAAATATGGATTCAGTATCAAGAAGAACTCCAGGAAGCTTGCAAAGCTCAACCATCTCCTGTATATGGATGACCTAAAGCTATATGCTGCCACCAGAGCACAACTAGAGTTTCTGTTGAAGATAGTGGAAACCTTTTCACAGGATGTGAAAATGGAATTCGGGCTGGAGAAATGTAAGACGCTGAATATTATGAAAGGCAAGCTGCAGGAAGGTGTATATGAAACAGCTCAGGGCCATCAGATTGCAACAATGCTCACTAGCGAGACCTACAAGTATCTGGGAATGAAGCAAGCCAGACACATAGAACACTCAGTAGTGAAACAAGATCTGACGAAGGAATTTGTCAGAAGAATTAAGCTTGTTTCTAACACCAGCCTCAACAGTAAAAACTTGGTTAAGGCAATCAACGCTTATGCTGTCCCTATTCTTAGTTACTCGTTTGGGGTCATCAAGTGGAGTAAAACTGACATTGCAAGCTTAGAACAGAAAATTAGAACATCACTGACCAAGTCACGAAAACACCATCCCAGGGCATCTGTGGAACGAGTCATGTTACCGAGACATATGGGTGGGAGAGGAATTGTTGATATAAACAACCAAGTAGCTCGACAGATCTATGAGCTAAGAAAATACTTCTGTTCTGTATCGAACCATTCGATGCTGCACAGGGCTGTCACAGAAGCAGATGATTCAACTCCACTACTCTTAAGTCAGCAAGAGACTCAAATTCAGGTGCGCAGTGATTTGGATAGATTCAATGCCTGGTTGTCCAAGCCACTACACGGAAGACATCCCAATGAAGTCATCCAAACTCACGTCGACAAGCTAGCGTCGAACTTTTGGTTGATTTCTGGGCAGATGTTTCCTGAAACAGAAGGCTTTATGATGGCTATTCAGGACCAGGTTGTCCCCACGAGGAACTACCTAAAGTTCATAACCAAGGATGCATCTGTGCAAGATGACCATTGCAGATACGGTTGCCCAACATCTGAGACTGTTCAGCATATTATATCGGGTTGTCGCCATTTTGCAGGGACAGAATATAGGAAGAGACATGATTTTGTTGCCAAGATAGTCCATCAAGAATTGGCTATACAACTTCAACTGCTGAGCCAAGAGAAAGTGCCGTACTACAAATATGCTCCTGAAAGTGTACTGGAAAATGACAGCTTTACGTTGTACTGGGATCGTACTGTATTGACAGACCAATCAGCTGTGCACAACAGACCTGATTTAGTTCTTGTTGACAAATGCATGAAGCACACCACCTTCATAGATGTGGCGATCCCAAACAGTGGCAACATACTAACAAAGCATGTGGAAAAGCTGTCAAAATACACAGAGCTTTCAGAACTGATAAGGAAGCAATGGCACATGGCACAAGTCAGGACAGTTCCTATTATTATCTCCAGCACTGGCGTGATTCCCAACAACTTAAAGGAATCGCTCACGGCGTTGAAATTAGACCCAGGCCTTTTCAAACTGATGCAGAAAACAGTCATACTTTCTACGTGTCGCGTAGTAAGGCTGTTCTTGGGCAATCAGGCCTGAAGCAATGAGGGGAATATGAAGCTACTACTCAATGCAGTCACCAAGAATTTGCTCCTTGTGATATGTACGGTATCTGGGATTGTAAATGTTTTCTTTCCAGCAAATGCTGAGAATGTGTAAGCGCATGCGCAAAATAATAATAATAATAATAATAATAATAATAATAATAATAATAATATCGTATGGTCTCGGGTGCCTGGTGCAAGCTTTGTTAGTTGACACCCAGAGGGTAGCTTGCATGTCGAATTTCGTCGTTCCTTTGAACGCTATGAAAGTCAAGGAGGTTAGATATGTAAACTCCTTGACACTACAGCGCTTTCAAGTAGAGAATGGAGGAACTTTGTGTTGGCGGAAAATCCCGAGATTAATTTTGCCATTGAACACGGCCTACTGAATTCAAATGGGTTCTTTAACATGCCAACAAAGTATGACATGAGTATCGTGATTTTTGTCGCCTTCAAAAACACTTACCATGGCCAGGCCAGAAGAGATAATATCGACCTTCAAGATACAAGTTAGTTGGGCTGCATAAAAGCAATATTATACGGGTCGGCTGAATCACATGGTACATAATTCAATCAAACAACGTATAATATCCATATAGCACCCTGTATTTCAACAAGCTACTACAACCAACATTCAATTATTTTTTATTTTATTTTATTAATGCCGCAAATTGCCATGCACTTTTCTTTTCATGACGGGTCAGGGAAGGGATATTGGAAAGAAATGGGCCGTGGACCTATTGAAAGGAACCGTCCCGGCATTTGCCTGGTGGTGAAAATGGGAAACCACGAAAAACATTTTCAGGACGGCCGAGGTGGGATTTGAACCCACGCTCTCCCGATGCCAGCGAAACACGAGGTAGCGCGTTAGCGCTCTCGGCCACCGCGGCCGGTTCAATTATACTCCTCGAAAAGGACAAAGAGTTATATCGATATCCATGCCTTTAGGAGAAAGTAGGCTTTATGTTCTTTACTGAACAACTGGTTTTCATTGGTGTTTTATTATATTTGTTGTTTTGTAATTGCTTACTGTATTTTGTCTTGTAGATCACATGTTCTTGTTACCAGCGAATGAACGCTATTCTGTATTGATGCAACATTTATATGATGAAATTTATAATTTGTGCCAAAAGCAATAATTTTGATTCTGGGATATCATTAATCAGGCATCCCTCATCAAAGGCACAGGGAATAAATTGCATATTTTAATAGGTTAACTAATGTGAATCTCTTGAGTGTAATAAAGAACTAGAACTGTAATGGCTTACAATATTAGGTACAAGAAACAATATTATGGATATGATGCCAGATAAATACGATTATAGTCCTGCTAATTCATCTGCTGCTCTCATTTCTGAAAGGGCAATGGATATGGGAATTTACTGCAGTCATATAACATAACGTCAAGGATTAGATAACTTCAATACTCCATACTTATAAACAACCATCAACACCTCTACCTGAATAAACTCAAGGCACTAGCAAAACTTAACGACTGCGATATTAAAGAGATTTGAGAAATCATATCTCGGGCATAATATGCTTTCAAAATCTCCTATCCTTCAGTCCGCTCACTGCCGGTTGTAAAACTGGTTGGTAATAACTCCCCGATTGTTTAGTAGGTTGAAGCATTTTCATAATTCTGGTTGTGCATCGAAACAATGCAGGTCATGGCAAGGGGTAATGATAGCCTTTCATGACAAAGTTGTGTCCATTTAGTTTGTCCCTCCTGAGCACCATTAAGATGTCTGCTTCAGATATGTCTTCTTTAAGGCCTGTTATTATCCGAGGTCAGCATATTGCAGTGCTTGATGCCATAAAATTCTACATTACTTTGTGTCACTTCCAACACGACACGACTCCACGCCTGATTCACCTGTCATAGAGGCTACGGAACAAAGAGCCCAGAGATGTTAAAGTACTCCGTTTTACTAGCTCATTTCTTCAGTGCTATACAAGACTCAATCTGTTGAGCTTCACTCAATCAAAACTCTGAAATGAACATTCGAGTCCGATGGTAGTTCCTTTTACATTTACAAGTGTTATGCAGAATGTGACACAAAACTGTACAGACCGCTCATACACCCAACACCTCACTTTACGGTTTACTGCCCATTGATTCAGTATTGCCAAGTCTCTCTTACTCATCGTAAATCCCTGGCAACATTTGAGTACGAATATCTGAAATATAAATCTCAATTTTCAATGGTATTTTTAGTCAAAGAACTTGTTTTCTCTTGTAGTTCAGAATTTTTGTTTTCCATAATTTTCGATTATTATATTAGGCCTATTAAATTTATTTCATTTCATGTTTATTTTTTTTGGCATATCTTTTAAAAATATTTAGGCATTTACCTCTAAATTTTAAATTCATCTAAATTTGTACAATGACCTCGTAGTATTGCCCTTGAAGCAACAATAACTAACTAATGTTTTTAAATAAACATTTGTAGGGCACAGGAAATCTAGAGGATGAGTAACAATTTCAAATGTTCACCAAATATCATTTAAAGATTTTAAATCTGTTTACTAAATTTATATTGAAAAACAAGATGTTCAGGAAAGAACATATAGCCTACTTTCTCTTAAATGCATGGGTATTGTTATAACTCTTTGTCCTTTTCAAGGAGTATGATTGAATGTTGGTTGTAGTAGCTTGTTGAAATACAACGTGCTATAGGGATATTAAACATGAATATGAGGTGACCTTTGCTAATGCTACCTCAGTACCAAATTTCGTTCCATTCGGTTTCACCGTGTTGGAATTAATAGGGTGAATCGATTTTCACACAAAGATGGTCGCCATCCGCAAACTATTAGGCGAATGACATATTAGATTGGTCAAAGGATGCTCCCTCCATAAAGGTATGTAGTTGCAAAATTTGGTAGAGATCGGATGATTAGGTTAATCGTAATTTGATTTAAGCTTTGAACATTCGTGTGGCCGCCATTACGTTTCAGTCAAGATGGCGGCGATATAAAACATGACACTGAGGTGCCCTTTGTTTGTGCTACCTCTGTACCAAATTTCGTTCCATTCGGTTCCACCGTGTTCGAATTAATAGGGTGAATCAATTTTGACATAAAGATGGCCGCCATCCGCAAACTATTAGGTTAATAACCTATTAGATTTGTCAAAGGATGCTCCCTCCATAAAGGTATGTTGTTGCAAAGTTTGGTAGAGATCGGATGGTTATGTTAGTCGTAATTTGATTTAAGCTTTAAACATTTGTGTGGCCGCCATTACGTTTCTGTCAATATGAAGGCAATATAAATCATGACACTGAGATGCCCTTTGCTAGTGCTATCTCTGTACCAAATTTCGTTCCATTCGGTTTCACCGTGTTTGAATTAATAGGGGGAATCTATTTTGACACAAAGATGGCCGCCATCCGCAAACTATTAGGCGAATGACCTATTAGATTGGTCAAAGGATGCTCCCTCCAAAAAGGTATGTAGTTGCAAAATTTGGTAGAGATCGGATGAATAGGTTAATCGTAATTTGATTTAAGCTTTGAACATTCGTGTGGCCGCCATTACGTTTCAGTCAAGATGGCGGCAATATAAGACATGACACTGAGGTGCCCTTTGCTAGTGCTACCTCTGTACTAAATTTCGTTCCATTCGGTTTCACTGTGTTTGAATTAAAAGGGGAAATCGATTTTGACACAATGATGGCCGCCATCCGCAAACTATTAGGTTAATAACCTACTAGATTTGTCAAAGGATGCTCCCTCCATAAAGGTATGTTGTTGCAAAGTTTGGTAGAGATCGGATGGTTATGTTAGTCGTAATTTAACTTAAGCTTTGAACATTTGTGTGGCCGCCATTACGTTTCTGTCAATATGGCGGCGATATAAAACATGACACTGAGATGCCCTTTGATAGTGCTACCTCTGTACCAAATTTCGTTCCATTCGGTTTCACCGTGTTTGAATTAATAGGGGGAATTGATTTTCTCACAAAGATGGCCGCCATCCGCAAACTATTTGGCTAATGACCTATTCATTTGGTCAAGGGATGCTTCCTCTATAAAGGTATGTTGTTGCAAAATTTGGTAGCGATCGGATGATTAGGTTAATCGTAATTTGATTTAAGCTTTGAACATTGGCGTGGCCGCCATTACGTTTCCGTCAAGATGGCGGCGATATAAAACATGACACTGAGGTGCCTTTTGTTAGTACTACCTCTGTACCAAATTTCGTTCCATCCGGTTGCACCGTGTTCGAATTAATAGGGGGAATCGATTTTCACACAAAGATAGCCGCCATCCGCAAACTATTACGCTGATGACCTATTAGTTTGGTCAAAGGATGCTCCCCCATAAAGGTACGTTGTTGCAAAATTTGGTAGAGATCGGATGATTAGGTTAGTTTAATTTGATTTAAGCTTTGAACATTTGTGTGGCCGCCATTACGTTACCGTCAAGATGGCGGCGATATAAGACATGACACTGAGGTGTCCTTTGCTAGTGCTACCTTTGTACCAAATTTCGTTCAATTCGCATTCACCGTGTTCGAATTGATAGGGGGGAACAGACATTCAGAGTACACACACTCACACACACACACACACACACACACAGACTCACACACACACATACACACACACAGACAGACACACTTTTTTCGCCCTGTGTTGATCTCATAAGTCTACTTTCATTTTTTGCAAAAGTCGAAATTAGGCTAATAATAAATCAGTTATATGTGTTTATCCATCTACTAACTATATCATTTTAAACGATTTTCAATTATTTGTGGGGTAAAGAAACATTATATGTTTCGAGAGATACACGTAAACTGTTAGGTAGATTTCATTAGAGAGTTAGGTAGATTTCATTAGAAAGCTAACTATTGCAATGGGTACCATGTTTCGACTTCCGGAAAATTTCGACATATCTTCGCGTTTCACATCCCCCAGACCCCAAAACCACCGTCAGTTCAAAAGTTTATATATAATTTATGTATATATGTATCTATCTATCTATATATATATATATACAAGCTGACCCGGCAGACGTTGTCCTGCCAATCAGAGAAAGTGTTGTAACTTTGTTTCTTGAAGTGCGTGGGGATTCACAATATTTTTTCAATTACTGTTAACTGCCTCTAAACTATCGTGAATTGAATTAACTAATTTAGAAACATTCGTTGGAGCGTACACAACAACTCTCCAAAGTTTCATCGCAAACTGTTAAATGGCATTTAACGCATGCGGGATTTGGTTTAAATGATTCGTGCGCTGTCACACATTTGTTGAATCTACTCGTGCTCTACCAACTGTGAAATGGATTTACTAAGTTAGAAAGCTTCACGTAAGTGTACACAACAACTCATCAAAGTTTCATCGCAATCGATGAATAGTATATGAACGCATACAGGATTTTGTTGGAACGCTTCGCGCGTCGTTACTCATTTGTTACATCTACTCGTGCGCTACCATTATTGTAAAATGGGTTTACCAAGTTGAACACCTTCCCTGGCGTGTACACAACAACTCATCATAGTTTCATCGGAATCGGATGAATGACATATGAACGCATAAGTGATTTTCTTTAAACGATTCGCGTGCCGTCACTCATTTGTTGAATCTACTCATGCTCTACCTATTGTAAAATAGATTTACTAAGCCTGAAACCTTCTCTGGCGTGTACTCAATGATTCACCAAGGTTTGATCGCAATCGGATGAATGATATATGACCGCATACGGGACATTGTAGAAACGATTCGCGCGCCGTTGCTCATTTGTTGAATCTATTCGTGCGCTACTTATTAAAAATTGGATTTACTAAGACAGAAATATTCCTGGAGTGTACACAACAATTCACCAAAGTTTCATCGCAATCGGATAAATGGTATATGGACGCATACGGTTCTTTGTTGAAATTCGCGAGCCGTCACACATTTGTTGAATCTACTCGTGCACTACCTATTGTAAAGTGGATTTATTAAGCCAGAAACCCTCCGTAGGGTGTACACAACATCTCACCCAAGTTTCATCGTAATCGGACGAATGGTATTTGAACGCATACGGGACCTTATTGAAACGCTTCGCGCGTCGTCGCTCATTTGTTGAATCTACTCGTGCGAAACCTCCTGTGAAATGGATTTACTAAGTTAGAAACCCTCACGTAAGTGTACACAACATCTCACCCAAGTTTCATTGCAATCGGATGAATGGTATATAAACGCATACGGGACTTGGATTAAAAGTTCGCGCGTCGTTGCTCATTTGTTGATTCTACTCGTGAGCTACCTATTGTAAAATGGATTTACGAAGTTAGAAAACCTCACGTAAGTGTACACAACATCTCACCCAAGTTTCATCGCTATCGGACGAATGGTATTTGAACGCATACGGGACTTGGTTGAAACGCTTCGCACGTCGCCGCTCATTTGTTGAATCTGCTCGTGCGCAACCTCCTGTGAAATGGATTACTAAGTTAGAAGCCTCCACTTAAGTGTACACAACAACTCATCAAAGTTTCATCTCAATCTATGAATGGAATATAAACTTATACGGGATTTTGTTGAAACGCTTCGCGCGTCGTCACTCATTTGTTGAATCTAGTCGTGCGCTACCTAATGTGAAATTGATTTACTAAGCCAGAAGCCTTCCCTGGAGTGTACACAACATCTCACCCAAGTTTCATCGCTATCGGACGAATGGTACTTGAACGCATACGGGACCTTTTTGAAACGCTTCGCGCGTCGTCGTCATTTGTTGAATCTATTCGTGCGCTATCTATTTAAAATGGATTTACTAAGCCAAACACCTTCACTGGAGCTCACTCCTCATATCACCCAAGTTTCATGGCAATCGGATGAATGGTATATGAACGCATACGGGACTTTGAAACGCTCTAACGTGCAGAGACAAACAGTAGAATTCGACATCACTGCCACCTTTGGTATAAAACACAACTTTTCGCCACGGGCGGAGTGTATGTAATGGCGGTAGTTGCACAGGTTGCGACCAGGTGGCTCTAACGTGCAGAGACAAACCGTCCAAAGACATCAGCTTTCACGAAGGCCAAGGCTAGTGGTTTCCATGACGACTGTTTTTGATTGTATATTGTGGTTCTAAAATTGTGTGTAAATTGTGGTTCTAAAATTGTGTTCATTCCACCTACCGGGTCAGATTGTGAATCTAAACCATACATGGACTCACCCTAATATACATACCAAATTCCATCAAAATCGGTTCAGTCATTTAGGAGGAGTTCAGTCACATACACACGTGTCGAAGAATTATATATATAAAGATATCATTTTCTTGTGGACACGATAACTGCCGTAATTTTGCACCAATCACTTAGAATTTTTTTTTTTACATAATATGTATCCCTATATTGGCCTGTTTGCCATCTCTTGATGAATACAGTTCATTTGCATCTGTCAGTTGGCACAGGCTAGAGTAAAAGGTGGCTTTTCACCGATGTCTCAGTCTCACTCATGGCTGTGATTATATGGAAGCTACTGAGGTATGGGTGGTGTTTAGTAATGGCATTCAGGGCACAGTCAGTGCCTGTGGATGCTGTGAAAGGTTCTACTCTTAGGGTTGGGTCTACTGTTCTGACTCAGTGAGGAAAGCAATGGCAAACTACCTCACTTCTCTTCTTGCCTAGAACGCCTCAATATAGCGCTGCCTTGGGTTTTTGTGGGTATCTACTCACATAACGTAACGGCGGTGCTTTTTGAGGATCCAACCAGCCTTCGGGCTGACTACCTAACAGACAGTATCCCTATAAAATCTCGGTCGAGTTCGTTAATGGGCAAAATCGGTCGAAGGGGGTGAAAATGGGGGGCTTTTTTTTTTCGAAAAAGTGAAATTTCGCTATAACTCTCTCAATACGTGAAATATCGAATCCATTCAAAGTTCATAATATGTGTCGGATAAGTGCCAAAAATTTATGTCAAATAAGTTTTTTGATAGCACCAACCATTGACCAAAGGGTTGGAAAAAAGTGGGTTTTTCGGGAAACAATAATCATATCTCTCTTAATAGGCACAATATCAAAACCGTACAAAATGGAAAATATTCCCCTAATAATTACCTAAAACTTTTGTCTGAAAGAATTTTTGATATGACCCACAATTACACCAAGGGATGAGAAAAATTATTTCGGAATTTTAAAAAATGCCAAGTGCCATCAGAGGTTACCATAACAACGCTTTTAAATTGATAAGGGATGATCTATCAGAGGTTGCCAAGACAACGCCATTGACGAGATCACATTCATTTTTAGCCTACTTTTCACACTTTTCAAAAATGAGGAAAAAAATGACTTATAAGATATATCCGGGAAAATGTGTCTGTCCTTCTGTCTGTCTGTCTGTCTGTCCTGTGTGTCTGGCTGTGTGTCCCCCCCCCCTATCAACTCCTAAACGGCTGCAGCAATCGAGACCAAATTTAGTATGAGTAAAGATGTATACCGGAATATCTCAGGCCCATATTTGAAAAAGATGCCAGTGCTACCAACTGCTAAAAGAACGCACTAGAAAT
Source organism: Meconema thalassinum (assembly GCA_946902985.2). Classification (NCBI taxonomy): domain Eukaryota; kingdom Metazoa; phylum Arthropoda; class Insecta; order Orthoptera; family Tettigoniidae; genus Meconema; species Meconema thalassinum. The sequence goes on from OX336391.1 coordinate 248,111,727, forward strand.
TTGAGCTCCATGTTGGATATCTTGGAAGGTATACATGGGAGCTATTCTAAAATTGGCACACATGTAGATAATACTATTTCAGTTTAATTTCCAGGTGGCCATACATGACAGCGTTGCCAAAATAATTTTAAGCCTTCTGATAAGTCCAATTTTTAAATGCATATAACTTCTACACTATCAATTGGATTTCAACCAAATATTGTATGTAATATGTGTACATAAACAGATATGTCTGCGTGTATTCTTAAGAGCCACCAGGGCTGCCAACTGTTAATAATTGCTCTCTATTTCGTATCCAAATATATCAGAAAGTATGCAAGCCGACAGCTTTAAACTATGCACACGTAAATTACCCGAAATTTTACATTAATTTGGAGTAACTTATATACGTCAGTTCTACCAACATGATTCTAAGCCTGCTGATAGGACCAATTTTTAAATACATGTAACTTCTATACCAACAAATGGATTTCATCCAAAATTGGTACAAAAATATATAATATTTCAGATTATTTCTGACCCGCACTCGTATGACATTGTTGCCAACATGCTTTTACGTGTACTAATAGATCCAATGTCTAAATCCATGTAACGTCCTTTGGACTTCAACCACATTTTGTATTCTGTACCTTAGGAGATGGAAGTAAGAATATATTCAGTCACCAGAGCTGCCAACTGTATTGCTCTATTAGGCTATATTATGCCTAGTATACCTTATTTCGAACTAATTAAGACATTTCGATATTACCCACTTAATTTCGTCATTATTCTAGATAGGTTCATATACTGTAGATTAATCTATGGCATGAATCTTAATTTTAAGAAAAGTAGGCTCTTTAGTTCGTCACGGAACTTCTTGTTCCATCTGACTATGAGGGAAGCGGCTAACTGGTAGCATGCTGAACTTCTATGCCCAAGGTGCTGGTTCAAAGCCGGACAAAGTCGCTGGATTTTCTAAGAGCGCTAAAGATCCGTCAGCATGCTTTCCTTCGGAGAGGAAGTTACAACGTTCGTTGCAAGTTGCTGGTTGCGGTGGCATCTAGCAGCCAAGTTCACAGCTAGGTGTCGTTGACGTTAGTATTTGGTACAAAACTAGGTACTACTACTTAAAATTGACCGTCTGCAGACCTTACCTGAATTACAGACTAATACAGTCATCACAAATAACACCGTTTATCAGACAGATTCTACACACACCCAATGTATACGGGGTTACATGACCACCTTGTCGCAGCCCCTAAACTGAGGAACCAACCAACATCACTGCGGGAGATAAAATTTTGCGTGAAGAAGTAACAGACTGTTAGATAGTTACACATTGGTTCCAAACCTTGCATAAGGACAGTGTGATCACAAGTATAAAAATTAACCCCAAATGACAAGAAGGTTACCATCCCCATAAGACAGTAAAATGTTAAAAGTATGCATAGAAAGACGAAAAAATGTTAACTAACCTCCAATTGTAAAATACTTTCTCGCAATAAATGAGGTCTGATCCTCCTACGAAAACCTGCATATTTTGTCTATTATAGCCTATCCCCTAGTTTGCCCGGTGAAATCTACCTCCGCCTTCCAGCGTGCCGAGAGGAATTTTTTTACCTATTGCAATAAGTACCATAATTCGACTTCCGGAAAATGTCGACTTACCTTCGTGGTTCACATCACCCAGACGCCAAGCCACCGTCAGTTCAAAAGTTCATATATAATTTTTATACCCCTCTAACTATATATATCACTTTTTGATGACACGAAAACTACCGTCAGTTTCCAGCAATCACTTTCAAATGTATACATAAAATATTACCTTATATAATCTCGGTCAAGTACGTCAATGGTCAAAATCGTACTAAGGTGGGAGGGAATGGGGGACCATTTTCGAAACAGTGAAGTATCGCTCTATATAAAAAATCCAATTCATTCAAAGTTCATACAATTCTTGGGATAAGGGCCAAAAACTTATCTCAGTTCAGTTTATTGAAGGCACCAACCATAGATCAAAGGGGTGCAAAAAGTACCTCCCTTAAAAGGCACAATATGAATACCGTTCAAAATGGTTAATAGTCCTCTAAGCATTACCTAAAACTTTTGTCTAATGTTTTAGCCTACTTTCGATTTTTGCAAAAATGAAAGTAGACTTATGAGATCACTACAGGGCCAAAAATGTGTGTCTGTCTGTGTGTGTGTGAGTCTGTGTGTGTGTGTGTGTGTGTGTGTGAGTGTGTGTACTCTGAATGTCTGTCCCCCCACCCCTATCAATTCGAACACGGTGAAACCGAATTGAACGAAATTTGGTACAGAGGTAGAACAAGCAAAGGGCAACTCAGCGTCATGTTTTATATCACCGCCATCTTGACGGAAACGTTATGGCGGCCAGTCAAATGTTCACAGCTTATATCAAATTACGACTAACCTAATCATCCGATATCTACCAAATTTTGCAACTACATATAGTCGTATGGCGAGCGTCTTTTGACCAAACTAAAAGGTCATCAGCCTGACAGTTTTCAGATGGCGGCCATGTATGTGTGCAAATCGATTACCCTGATCGATTCAAACACGGTGAAACCAAATTGAACGAAATTTGGTACAGAGGTAGAACTTCTAAGGGCACCTCAGTGTCATGTTTTATGTCGCCACCATCTTGACGGAAACGTAATGGTGGCCACCCAAATTTAAAAAGCTAAAATCCAATTACGACCAACGTAATCATCTGATCTCTACCACATTTTGCAACATCATACCGTTAAGTGAGAAGCGTTCTTTGAGCAAGCTACAAGGTCTTCAGTCCAATAGTTTGCATATGGCGGCCATGTATATGTAAAAATCGATTCCCCCTACCAATTCAAACACGGTAAAACCGAATTGAACGAAATTTGGTACAGAGGTAGCAGTAGCAAAGGGCACCTCAGTGTCATATTTTATATTGCCGCCATTTTGACGGTAACGTAATGGTGGCCACCCAAATATTAAAAGCTTAAATCAAATTACGATCAACCTAATCATTTGATCTCTACCAAATTTTGCAACATCATACCTTTATGTGGGAAGCATCTTTTGACTGAACTACAAGGTCTTCAGCCCAATAGTTTGCAGATAGCAGCCATGTATGTGTGCAATTCGATTCCCCATATCAATTCAAACACGATGAAACAGAACTGAATGAATTTTTTTACTGCGGTAGCACTAGCAAAGGGCACCTCTTATTCATGTTTGATATCCGTATAGCACGTTGTATTTCAACAATCTACTACAACCAACATTCAATTATACTCCTTGAAAAGGACAAAGAGTTATAACAATACCCATGCTTTTAGGAGAAAGTAGGCTATATGTTCTTTACTGAACATCTTGTTTTTAAATATGACCCACCCTTACGCCAAGGGATGAGCAAAATATTCTCGATGAAGATACCATGTTGATGAGGAAAAGTTAAGTCGAAGATAAGTATCACAAAATATTGCTGACTGTACTACGGATATCTTCAAAGCAATATTGATGTTGTTTTGATGGCCATGTCGTCTTTCAGACTAGCCAAAGATAGCGTTATCTGCAGCTCCTGTCTAGTAGGTTGGTGGTTGTGCTCGTGCAAGGTAAATAGCAGTAGACTATAATAAGAGGATGGGGCTTCTCGTTTGCTAAACATTTAGGACGTTTGAGGGTACGCAACAATATATTGGCAAAGTAAGTGAATCCGAAAAATTTTTCATTGCCCGGTGAAATCTAATGTCATCACGCCAGGAGAAGGCTGTTCAACACTCTGCGACTGGGTAAGTGGGGCCTTGCAGTACGCATGCGCTGCCCGCCTATTCCAAACCTAAATGCAGGGTGTAATTGATATAATGGACGTCCGTTACACTGGTGATAGAAGAGACTATTCTAAGCTACCCAGGTAAAAAAAGTCACCTATCTTTTAATTGAAAATTAATCATTAAAAAGTCAATGTTTTTAGGATTTTTAGAAACTCTTCAAGCAGAAGGTGGTAAAGCAGTCTAGGGGAAACCAGGCGGAGGGAGGTGAGATGATGCGTGGAGGGGAAGTTGCTACGTAATCAGAGCATTGACCTTACCGGTTGAGGGTTGTTATCAGCTGTTATGATGATAACGCTACCCGTCTCGTAAGAAAATTTGAATTGCTGTTATTGTTGTTAAAATTGCACGCAATTGCTTGGGACGTTAGGACCGGTAGTATTGTGTAGCCTACTTTGAAAGTGTGGAACTCATTAATTGATATGCATGTATAAAATAATTTCGATAATCAGCCCTGGTGTGTCATTGGCATCCGGCACGTTAATGAAATACATTGGGACAAAATTCCGACATCCCGTAATCTGTTCAGAATTAACATTTAAGACGGAAGTAAAATACTTGATGTATTGTTTAAGAGGCTTCGCGATTTTGGTCATTTAGCCCCATGTAGTTGAGTGTGGGTAGAATTTGTAACCTGTGTTTTTGTGGTTTCTGTAGTAATGTGGATATTTGTAATTCAGGTGGGAATTAGGAAGAAGGCAGCCGTGGCCTTATGTTAGGAACCATTCCGGTAATTGCCTGGGGTAGAAGTGGGAAACCATGGAAAACTACTTCCAAGATTCAATATTAGTATGGTACCACATGCAAATAATAATAATAATAATAATAATAATAATAATAATAACAATAATAATAATAATAATAATAACAATAATAATAATAATAACAATAAAGCAAATATAGCGAGTTGGTCGGCCCTATCAAAATGCAATGCCATGTAGAACGGGTAAAGGCCATACCTAGCATTGTCTAAAGTACGGGCGTGATCTCAAGTACCTTGTTCCAAGGCCTTAAAGAACAGGATCTGGATACTCAATTGTACAAATTAATGCAGAAGGCAGTAGTTCTCTCAACAACCTGAAGTTCATGGGAAGTGATTTGGACGTTCCAGCTTATAAGTGGCTGTTTCAGTAACTATACTTTGGTTCCCTGAAGTCCGTGTAGTTATGTTGTGATGTACCAGTAATGTGTTTAATGTACTGTATAAAACAATCATAATAATTAAATGAGAGCGGGGCTGTGTAGCTCAGGTAGAAGAGTGCTATCCTTCTCGAGGTCTCGATCTAGGTTCAGTCATGTAATAAATGAAGGTGAAAAAATACGACAGCTTTATGCCGTTGGATGTAATGGGATGTACATGAAATTCTGTGAACACAACATTCCGGAATCTCGACACCCCCGAAAAAAATTAAAATAGTTTGTCTAACAACATATTATTACTATTAATGTTAGACTATTAAACAAATTATAAGAGATTATATCTTTACTGAATGTTATTTATTGTTTAGGACGTTCAGTAAATAATTATTTTTGCTAACTATGATAATGGAAGAGACTTGCAAGCTTGTTATGATGGTTGTTGTTAATTCACTTTAGGGGATTGGGACATTTGTTTATCAGCCCCGTCTAGTTGGATAAGTGTTGGATTTGTCTGATAAACTGAGTTTTTCTGGTGACTGTAGTAGTATGTGTAGCTGTAGTTATTAGGGTCGTGAATGAGGTTGGTGCCCCAGCACTCCAAGTACCGTACGTTTCCGACATGTACTTGGAATGCACATGGAAGAATCCGGGGAAATCCAAACTCAGGATAGCCACTGTCGGTGCTGAGTTTGGATCTCCAATCACCGGAGATGCTGCGATCGTGGTGCACGATTAAACGCGCATGCCTACACCGCGGGGGTAGGAAAGAGAGCAGCCATGGTCTTATGAAGGGACATCCCAAATTTGGCCTCGTGGGATGCCACCGGAAATCATCTTGTGCTGCCGAGTGTGGGAAATAAGGAACCTTGTGGTTTTACATGACCGTAAACATCATGATCATGAGCTAATTGACCTTTATATGTGGAATCAGAACCACAGGACTTGGCATTTCACTTCGAAAATTTCACATGCATTGACCGGGAATCGAACCCGGTCTACCTTGGCGAGAGTCTGACGGTTTCACCACTCCGCTGCCACGCCCCTTGCCGATGGTGGATTCGATGCTAAGCATACCGGTACAGCTACGAAATGCTTTTAATGCAATGTGGACTTTGACAGGTTTTCTATCTCCCGGTTTCGAATATCTGCATGAATGTTAGGTAGATTTCATTAGAAAGCTAAATATTGCAATGGGTACTGCGCCCGAATTGCTCTAGGTCACAGTCCCAAATCCGCGCAAATGGAAAAAGGATCGTAGGGATGTCAATACCCGGCTAAGAATTGATCATGTCCTACCGGACTAATGACTAGGGATCCCCGAACACACATAACGCACAACTAACTATACTACCAACTAGTTGCATTCAGAACAGCTTAAGAAAAAGAAAAACAAGTAGTTCCGTGAAGAACTATACAGCCTATTTTCACATATCCTGCTCATGTTAATTGTCTCTATCAACATACAAAATTTCAGTTTAATTACTGTAACAGATTCGTAGATATTGAGAACCGTCTAAATATTTCATATGGTCGCCAGGATGGATTTTTATTTTTGTACTATTACATTAAGATTATTGTGTACGTGTGGTATTCAAACTTCAATCGCATGATTAGAACACAAGAAGTAAAAACGAGATTTTAAAAGTACGCACACCAGCCATCTTGTGATTATGCAAACAATTGAAATAAATTACATGCCAGTGGATCAACATTTGTATAAGCAATTAACGTGCAACGTTTCACGGCACTCGGATAGTTAATTCGCGAGAAACGTCCATTTAAATATTTATACTTCGCGTCGCCGCCATGTTGGATTTGTGCTCACCAGGTTACTGAAAGTCCTATAGGTGAACATATGTTCATAGTCTCTATGAACATAAAAAAATCAGTTTGGTTGCTGTAAAAGATTCATAGACATTGAGAACCATCTAAATATTTCGGAAGCTCGCCATTTAGGATTGTTATATGTATAGGCAATAGAGTTATGTACCATTCAAGGACAATTATTGCCTAGCTTCATTATTCAAACTTTCACTTCGATCGCATGATTACGACACAAGAATAAAAACTTAATTTTAAAATTTCGCACAGCCGCCATCTTGAGGTTATGTAAACAATTGAATAAAATTAGATGGCAGTGCATTACAATCTGCTAAATCATTTACTGTACCACATTTCACTGCGCTCAGAGAGTTAAATCACGAGAAAAGTCTATTAAAATATTTCAAATTCGCTTAGTCGCCATGTTCGTTTTGCACTTTACAGGTTTATGAAATATACATAGGTAAACTTGTATCAGTACCCTTTATCACCGTACAAAATTGCATGATGATATCTGTAATAGTTTCGGAGATATAGAATGTCAGTGAAATATTTCGCACAGCCGCCAATTTGAGGTTATGTAAACAATTGATCTAAATTAGACTCTAGTGCATATCAATGTGTATAAACATTTGCTGTACCAAGTTTCATTACGTTTGGATAGTTAAATCGCGAGAAATGTCTATTTAGAAGTCTCAATTTCGCTTGACCGCCATGTTGGTTTTGTAGTCACCAGGTTTTTGAAAGTCTCATAGGTGAACTTCTAGTAGTACCCTTTATCACCGTACACAATTTCAGGGCGATATCTGTAATAGTTTCGAAGATATTGAATGCTAGTGAAATATTTCGCACAGCCGCCATGTTGGATTGGTGAGACGTAACAAAATTTGAAGGGCACGGTCGAGGTCGCCGGGAATATTGCTATGAGCTTACCGAGTTTCATCGAAATCGCTCCAGCCGTTTAGATTTTATTAGGGGGGACACACACACACCTCACACACACACACACACACACACGCACACACGCACGGACAAAAGGTGATCTCATAAGCCTATTTTTTCAAAATTGAAAATAGGCTAATAAGAGCACTAATGAGCAACTCGATTCTCGGGTAATTAAGGTAAATATGTCGATAGACTGTCTGCATCTAGCTAGCGGTATCGTTATCTCGTAATAAGAATCAGCTCTATAAAAAACGTAGCAAGATTATAAAAAAGCTTGCCATTTATTAACTAAAAATGACATTACATAAATGTCCCTATCACTGTTGAAAGATAAAATAAAAACACTCAAAATAAAATAGCTGCCCTTCTCTAGGCTTAATATAACTGAAATGAGTCTCTTGTGTATCACACAAAAATTATGTGAAAATAATATATTTCCTTGAAAGATGTTGCAAAGAAACAACACTATTACAATGCCAAATGCTGTAGTTCTACTTCTGTTGTACTTCACTTTAGCGTTCAACTTCTACAAACATATTCCCTGTTCAATACAGTCGTTAAAGTCTCCGCAATACAGCGTCAAATCTACAAATCTGAATAAAATAATTAATGATAATAATAATACTGTTTATATACACATATATACACTATCGCGTCCTGCACGATTTCTTTATATTTGTCTCCAATTGTATAGAGTTTATTCCTACCTCCTTCTCTCGTATATCACACAATAAAATTGTCAAATCCTGTATTACATTGTTATAACCAATGTGAATTATTGTTACAAACAGTTAAGTTCATGACTATTCACCTAAATATACAAATCCGTTTTTTAATAATTAATAATATTGCAAACTTGCGACGCAAGACTTAACCCTCAATCCTCACACTCGTGATTCTCCAAAAATACATATTACGGCTTTACATAACTGACACATAGTATTTCACATCTTTCCATCATAAATTCCGTATCTCACACACTTCATAAACATATTATCGCGTCCTTATTACTCTTCCTTCGACATAATTGCTTGTCGTATATATTCTCCTCTTAGCACTTTTTCAAACTTCTAAGAACCATATCAAATACTTTCAACAAAGTAAGATATTCAGAATTCCTACCAGATATTACGAATGTAACACCTTTCATGAATTCACTACTCCTCCTCCGACATAATCTTCTATCGATTATACAATTCAGTGCTATGTTCCATCTATACATCTCTCACAAAATATTATTACCGCAAATCTCTTCACATTCTCGCTTCCATAAATCAAGCCCTATTTCTTCTCGTTGCTTTAAATACATTTCTGTTACAATTTCTAGCTTTGCTCTGAATCTTAAGTCTGCTAGCGTTTGTCATTCAAATAACAATATCTTTACCTCCCGTCTCTCCTTACAATAGATACTTAATATCCTTCCTTTAATTTTACAAGATCTTTTCATAACAAATATTGATCTACAATACCTTATAATTTCATTTTCTTCATTCATCTACGCCTTTATAATACGCATACTGTTCTTACGTTAAAAACAAACTTCTGTGTTTTACAATATCATCTTCTCAGACAATGGAGTTCCTTCAATGCAAACATTGAATACTCCTGTCAATAATTACGGTTTTATACATCATAATTTCGTTCCTGAGACGAATTAGCTTCATATACTTAGGATCATCTTGTCCTCTCTTTCTGTTGTATCACATGTACTAATTTACGCTTGTCAAAACTCATGACTACTATCTCTCCACTGTTACAATATTTATTTAACATACTTATTACCGTTTTCTCTGATGTTACAACAATATCTACGTAATATACTTTGTTATCGCAAAGGATTTATCTTCATGAAAATATTCTAAGCGTTCTAATAAACTGCAAAAATAATTACGGTGACGAATATCATCAATAAACGTTCAAAATACGTCCAAATGACGTATGAAGATTTCTACCAAAAATTTCTAAATTCTAGACAAAATAATAACATGGGCTATGAATATAAGATAAGATGTTGTTCATTATACTGGAATATCGTGTACAAGTTCTAACTACATAGGTGTGTAAAATTGCACTTGTCTACATTCAAAACTGTGGTCGCTGGTAAGATCTGAAGATGTTGGTATCTGTGGAATACCTCCCACGCGCCTTCGGGAATGTGACACTTGCCTGCCATCTGGTCTGAATGAGTCACACCGCTTCCGTGGTAGACTGGGGCTTGTTGTACTGCAATGGGGTGAGTAAAGCCGGTAATCAGCTGGGACTCGACTGGCAGTCCCTCCCCCCCCCCCCCCCCCGTGCCGTTGACCTCGCTCCTCCGCAGCGTTTCACTCTTCTCGGCCCGATGACCTAGATACTCCTCACGCTTCATTCTTGGGTCTATCTGCATTCTGCCCATCTGTGGATGTTCTTGGATATCGGTAGTGTTGCAATGTTCTTTCCTAACACGATAAATCACCGCGGCTTGTGAATTTCTCTCCATTGTAGTAGATTGTTTCGTTTATTCGAACGAACTGCAGATGTTGACGCAGTTCGCTCCCATTAGTTATGTTGTCATGGTCATATCTGGATCTCGCTTGTTAGTATAGCTTTACGTTCACTTCATAGTGGAAGAATAAAAACATTCTCCTTCCTTCCAAACACTGAGTAGTCGTAATCTCTCCCCTTCGACCTAATTATTTATACATCTTGTATAGTGTGATGTGTTTCTTCCTTGAAATATGACAATGCCTTTGGCTTCTCTTCTGCGTGGTCTTGTGTTCGAAGTTTCGATGTACTGTTACAAAGTATAGTTTCATGGCTTATATCTCTCGTTGTTTCTGCTAGATACTTCTTTTCAATTGTATTATCAGCTTATTCATACTTGATGTTCCATGTTTCTACTATATTCCTTCATCTTGTTGTCTAATATTTTCCAAGTCATTACCTCTTGTAGATTAGAGAGTGATTCGTTGCACGTGTTGTCTCCTTGAATGTTCAGATAGAAAGAGCCTCGTTACTTGGCGTTCCCTAGCCTCCTCCGTTCGATTTCCCTCGTAAATTGACGGAACTAGCCTCACTCCGCTCTGAAAATTCACTCCTTCGCTTATATCTCCTCCCTCAATTATCCAACTTAATTTCCGTCTGCTAATTAAATTCCATTTTCCTTCCTAGTGAACTTGACATGTCACAATCCTTTATAATATTAAAATAATGTGTTAAATACTTATCAGTTCCTCTGTAATCAATCTTTTATCTGTTTAGCTGTCGACTCTTTACGGCGCGCGCTGATCACGCGTCGTCCCCACTTCGCTTTCCTCTGGCTCGCGTTTGACCTCTGCTTATCCTTGCCATGTCCCCTCGTATCAAAAACAGGTTTCTCGCAGCTAACACTGATAAAACTGTGCAATATGCTGGACTTGTCTCAAGTCATTTATGCTTGGTTAAAATGTATCAAGTAGTAACATTTCCATTCCTTCTGCAAATACAAATATTTCTTGTGGCTAAAATTTTACCAATGGCTTGTTGATGCATAATATCTCTTCCTGAGTGTAAATAAGATTCATATGTCGAAAATTTTATACACTATTTTCCTCCGATGCTCTCGGTTCGTACCTCGTCCGGTGATATTGTCTTGACAGGACCTAATTTCGAGCGCATTTCCCCTTTCGACCTTAACAGAAAGTATAGAATGGATTTTCTTTTATCACATATTATTCCTATACATAAATAGTCAGTAGAAATTGTGTCTCTGCTATTTTGTAGATTCTCCTGTAGCTCTTGTAGTCGTTTCTCCGTGTCAGTTTGTGATGCTTTGGTTTCCACCTGTGCCTTTTCTAACAACTCTTTAGCTTCCATCTGGGCTTTTCTGGCTTCTTCTTGAGCTAATCTGCTTTCTTCTTGCGCAAGTCTACTCAATTCTTGGGATACTTTTCCTTCATTCTGAGCCTTATCTAAAGCTAATTTGATCTCCTCCTGAACCTTTTTAGCTTCTTCATGGGCTTTTGCTTGGGATAATCTAGCTTCTTCTTGGGATAGTCTAGCTTCTTCTTGAGCTTCTTTTTTTTGCATCTTCTTGGGCTATCGCTAACTCTGCTTTCTCTTCTGCATTTGCAGCTGCTGATGTGTCCTTAATTTCCTTCCCTAACTTTTTTGTGTTTTCATGTGTAAGTGCATGTAGGGCTTCAACTTCGGTGGTTAAACCTGTCTGACTGCTTCTCATCTGCTCCAATATTGACCTGATGTAGTTCATGTCCTCAGACGACATACTCTTTACATATATGAGAAATAGGGAAGTATTACTATACTAAACACAGCGAAATTCTAGAATGACCAACAAAATAAATTATCTTAGATAAACCAAATTATTTCGTAGATATGCCCTATCTGCCTATCAAATGTCTACGCTAACACTAACGATGTCTACTACGTCATATAACTAAAACTGACCTCAATTCAATACTCAATTCTAACCAAAATCTACTTAATCACAATAACAACTTTACACTTACGCTTTACTTGACCAAAATGTCATTCGCCGGAACAATGCAAGATATGGCTCTCAACTAATTGTACTCCTCATATCAGATAATGGGAATTCACTTCCACAACTTATCAGATTGGGATCGGCATTTACAAATACAAACAAAACTCGAATGTGTCGTACACCAAACTTGTTTAAAATAGCCGTGATTACGAAATATCACCTAGTGTAACAAACTCGACACAACCAGTAGTCACTCTTCTCTGGGAATTCAAATTCACAAATTTGAAAGACCCAAGAAATCGACAACGTCGAAGCCACACCTGTTGGGCGCCATAAATTAAAATATGAATTATATGCGCCCGAATTCCTCTAGGTCACAGTACCAAATCCGTGCAGATGGAAAAAGGATCGTAGGGATGTCAATACCCGGCTAAGAATTGAACATGTCCTACCGGACTAATGACTAGGGCACCCTGAACACACATAACGCACACCTAAATATAATACCAACTAGTTGCATACAGAACAGCTTAACAAAAATAAAATATAGAGCACTAATGAGCAACTCGACTCTCGGGTTATTAAGGTAAATGTGTCGATAACCAATGTGAATTATTGTTACAAACCGTTAAGTTCATGATTATTTACTTAAATACGTGGCACGTCCAGAAAGTAAGTTCCGTTTGGTAATAAAATTAAATTGTGTACAGATACAGAAAAATTATTTATTGCACAACATTCTACACCTCTTAAACTACTTTTCCACATAACTGCCGAACTTTTGCAGGCATTGTCACAGCGTGGCACAAGGTTTTGGATACCTTCTTCTTAGAAGTTTGCCGCCGACCCGTAAACGAGAGTGAAGACTCCCCTGTAAGATAACCTACTGTTTGGCCACCACTGTTAGGCAAATTGTGTGCTTACCAGGAGAACTGCGTATGTTTAGGAGTTCTCCTGACCACATACGCAATTTGCCTAACAGTGGTGGCCAAACAGTAGGATATCTTACATGGGAGTCTTCACTCTCGTTTACGGGTCGGCGGCAAACTTCTATGAAGAAGGTATCCAAAATCTTGTGCCACGCTATGACAAATGCCTAAAAGTTCGGCAGTTATGTGGAAAAGTAGTTTAAGAGGTGTAGAATGTTGTGCAATAAATTTTTTTTCTGTATCTGTACACAATTTAATTTTATTAACAAACGGAACTTACTTTCTGGACGTGCCTCGTATATATATTTGTAGACCTAAAGGCAGCTTACGACACAGTGTGGAGAGAAGGCGTTATCAGTAAACTCCTTAAAGTGATCCCATGCAGGGGTCTGGCTCACCTTATAAACAACATGCTGAGTGACAGAACATTTTGCGTAGTCATGGGATGTGAAATCAGCAGATCCAGCAAACTAAACAATGGACTTCCACAAGGATCATTGCTTGCCCCACTTCTGTTCAATTTATATATTTCAGATATACCCCCCACAAAATCCAGGAAATTTGGTTATGCAGATGATTGGGCACTTGCCACTAACGACCTATGCTTCGAGGAGATAGAGAAAACGCTGACAAAAGATCTCGCTGTTTTAGGAAACTACTTCCGAAAACGGTGACTCTAACCAAGCATGAGAAAAACAGAAGTTTCTTGTTTTCATTTGACCAACCGAATGGCTTCAAGGGATCTCAACGTATACTTCGATAACACCCTTCTCTACCACAATGGACACACTAAATATCTTGGTGTTACACTCGATAGAACACTGACGTTCCTAGAACACCTGAGAAAGAGCGCTGCCAAGATTCAGACTCGCAACAACATCATTCGAAAACTATGTAGTAGTACTTGGGGTGCAAGTGCAACTACTTTACGTTGCTCAGCTCTTGGCCTGGTTTACTCTACTGCATCGACATAATTGCTAGTCGTATATATTCTCCTCTTAGCACCTTTTCAAACTTCTAAGAACCATATCAAATACTTTCAACAAAGTAGAAAAGAAAAACCGACCTTAAACTTTTCCCCGCCAAATACTATGGCCCATTCTACTAACATATGACTTACTGTTCCTAGAAATAACACACATACACGTAATACGATAGAATTAATGGCTTACGCCACGTGATCTGTAACAGTAGAATGTTAAATCAACACCATAAACCGTGATTGAAGACTTTGAGATGGACTTAAACGTTTGGGGTGGGACGGCTACAGTAACTACAGCACGTTTAGCGTGAAGTGTCTAGCATGTGTTGGTGGCTGAGAGGGCAGTTGGTCACTAGTCGTGGCCGAGTGAGGTGCGTGTGTGCGCGCTGTGTGACCGCATTGGAAGAGTGTACGTTTCCTAATACCGGTGCTTCCGATAGTTCCACGGGTGTACTGACATTCCGTGTGTCATTTGGACAATACTTTTTCAAGTAGTGTTCCCGATAGGACAACAAAACCAGGAACCCAGAAAACCCCGCTGAAAATCATGGCCGGATACCAGAGGAAAAACACCGTACGCTGTCAATGGGACAGGCAGAGTTCTCGCCCCACACCAGGAGAAAATCACCGCTGGATTAGCGATACCCTCCGGTTGACTGTCGACCGAGTAGAAGCCATCCAGTTAAATGCGCAAGAATGAACCATGTACATCAAGGTAATCAGCATATCTACTTATCAGAAATTGCTAAATACTTTTGCAGCTCCTATTAAATTTCAGTATGACTCAGGCGAAATGTCTAATGTTAAGCTCTCCACAGCGGATTCCAATTTTACCACAGTGCGTATATTTAATGTCCCACTCGAAGTTCCCCCTGAAATTTTCAAATCCGTCCTGTCGAAATATGGCACTGTGAGTGACGTCAGGAAAGAACAATGGTCTTCTGCTTATCAGTTCCCGGTGTATAATGGAATACGTGCAGTCACTATGGAAATCAAACAAGATATCCCCTCCACTGAGACTGTTGGTGGCCATTCTGGCTATATATCGTATAATGGACAGAAACAGACCTGTTTAATTTGCAATGCTAACACACATCTACGTATCAACTGACCAAAGAAAATGATTCCCCTCGGTATAACTCCTACACAACAACGACGTGTCCAATACTCGGAAGTTGTGACACAGCAAACGTCACATGAAAACATGCTTATTGATCAGTCAGCTGGGACAACAGCAGAAGTGGCCTCGGACACACATGACGCAGAACTGGTACCTTGCACTGACCAGATCAGCGAGCCTCAGAGTGCCCCTGTGCTATCGGCAACCTGTATCGCAGCCTTAGAACCAACTCTGCCGTCACTACAGGCTGCCACAGAAATTTTGTCTTCACTGCCCCCACCTTCTCTGGTACCTACCGACTCACTTAAGCAGGTTGATTGGGGATCTGAGAACGTATCTAAGAAGATTAAAACAAATGCCTCGATTGCCGTACCAGCCCCGAAGAATCAAACTGGTTCTACAAACGTTCCCGCAGCTGTGAAAAAGAAACAAAATCTTCATTCTACGTCATCTAGGGACCCACGAACGCTCTCAAACGCTGACAGACGGCCTATGAATGGCAGTCATAAGGAACTATCTCAACCTAATTTGACATAGTGCACCAGTATATTTCTCACCTGTGTCTTTTTTTTCTTTCTCGAGTCCACCTTCCAGTATGTCTAGCACAGCTTTTATACTTCTCTTAATGGCGCAATTTCTCCTGTGGCCACTGTGAATATCAATGTAATAGAATGCCCTCTGAAATTTCAACTGTTGGAGAGATTCCTTCGAGATGCAGACATAGACATTGCCTTCATTCAAGAAGTTGCTATACCCTGTTTGCCCATATCTGCCTTCTAAAAACAATACATCAATGCCGGTACTACGAATAGAGGGACCGGATTCCTCATAAGACATGATATCCCACTTGAAGGTGTGCTATGTCATCCATCAGGACGCATAATATCTGGACACATAAACAATACCACCCTGATAAATGTATATGCCCCATCCGGGTCCAATAAACGTGTGGAACGGAAAATGTTCTTTCAACAGAGTATACTGCCACTTCTGCACGACGTTAAGGAAAAACTTATTCTTGCAGGGGATTTCAATTGTATTCAACGCCCAGAGGATTCCACTAGTCCATACCAAGGTGTCAACCCAGCCCTCAGGACCCTTCTTACCTCCCTACACCTCATTGATGCTGTGGATAATTTAAGGGTGCCCCTGCCCCATTACACCTGTATAAGTCACAACTCCTCATCACGAATTGACCGCATCTACTTTTCCCAGGAACTTATCCAGCCTAGACGATACGAAGTGATACCTGCCAGTTTCACTAACCATCATGCAGTCGCATGTACAATCTCTTACCCCCATCCCATATTTCACATAGGAAGAGGTTATTGGAAACTGAATTGCTCGCTGTTACTGGAGGAGGAATGCCAAGATATTTTCAGACAACACGGGACTCGATGGGTCCAACAAAAATGCAACTTTCGCGACTGTGCAGACTGGTGGGATATTTTAGTTAAACCAGGGATCCGCCGCGTCTTTAAGAACATATCCTACCAACGAGGTCGGGAAAGACGGGATACAGTTGAATTTTACTATCGAGTTCTTCGCCAGCTCCAGCAAAGATCTGATGCTGGGGAGCGTATGTATGACCAGATTCGGGAAGTTAAAACCAAGCTCCTGTCTCTACAGCAACGAACGCTCGCTCATATAAACGTGGCTTTAAAAGATCGTACAGTTCTCCCGGACGAAAGGGCAAGTGTATACCATATCGCCAAAGGACAACGTGAGCGGCAACGTAAATATATCCACCGCCTCCGCACCAGTACTGGAAGTGTCGTCACCTCCCCTGACGCTATACGTAGTGAAATATCATTATTTTATCAACGGTTATACGCTAAGGCTCCAATTGATCCACATCAGGTGACCCTATTGCTTTCATCTTGCAGTACCCAACTATCTCCGGACAACAAAACTCTGCTCAGCGCGGATATTACGGATAAAGAGATTCACTCTGTGGTTAAGCACCTCCCAAACAACCGCTCACCTGGCATTGATGGACTGCCATATGAAATTTATAAACACTTCTGGCCTCTCATTGGCAAAGAATTTTGTCACGTCTTGCGTACCATTCTCCAACGTCGTGCTCTTTGTCAATCACATCACGAGGGTACCATAGTCCTCATACCAAAAACATCCTCTCCCATGGCAGTTGGTGACTTCCGACCAGTTACTCTGCTCTGCAGTGATCATAAAGTCCTGACCAAAGTACTTGCATGCCGATTGAAGACTGTTCTACATGATATCATTGGTGATGAACAAGGTTGCAGTATTCCTGGAAGAACTCTGTTAACAAACTTAGCGATACTACGGGACCTACACCTAAAAGCCGAAATGCTCCCCACTGAGCCAATGAGTTTTCTCACCTTAGATCTTGATAAAGCTTTCGACCGCATCAGTCATGAATACTTGTACAAGGTCTTGCAACACATTGAATTTCCTGCAATCCTTATTGACTACATTGGTATGAGAAATTGTAATGCTACGTCTCGAGTGCTCGTCAACGGTTTTCTTTCCCCTCTGATTCCAATACAACGGTCAGTTAGGCAAGGATGTCCCCTTTCCATGCTACTTTTTGTCATTGGCCTTGAACCGTTTATTCGGACTACCCAGGTGAAGCTACAGGGTTACAAACTGTCCACACATGTTTTTGGCATGTGCGCCTATGCTGATGACGTATCAATATTGATCCGCAATAATGAAGACATCTCCCACATCGATAGCGTCCTTCAGCTCTACCATATCGCCTCTGGGGCACAATCGAACCCCCAGAAAACTGCTTTGCTTCCGCTCAATACTAACTCAGTGATTACCCAACAGCCCTGGTTCCGGATGGTAAATGAGGTGAAAATTCTTGGCATTACCTGGAAGCAATCGCTTCTGGACACAGTGCAAGCAAACTGGACTAAGGTCATTGCCAAAGTTAGGGGAGTGCTGATACAATTTGGTCAAAGAAACCTCAATATATTGCAACGGGTCATGGTCCTCAACGTGTTTGCGTTCTCTAAAATATGGTATGTCGCACAACATTTCCCACTTCCCAAAATGTTTGAGAGCCAATTGGCAAAATATACAGGTTGGTTTATATGGCAAGGATTTTTGTTCCGAGTACAACGGGAACAGTTGTATCTCCCATCCCGGCAAGGCGGGCTAGGGCTAACAGCTCATGGCATGAAATGCCGTGCACTCCTCTGCAAGAACGATATCACCATCCTTTCCCAACATGACACTTTTACGAAAGCGCTATACAAAGATATTCGAAACACAGCCCGTGGTTGTGATAGAGCTTTGCCGAAGATATTTAGGGACCATCAACATCACCTTCTGGAAACTGTTCGCCAAATGCCTTCAGGGACTGTTCCAACGACGAAAAGTATTTATAACATGTTGCGGCAAGTGGTACACTCCAAACCACGAATCGAGGCCAGCACCCTCTACGTCCATTGGCCCACTGTTTGGAAAAATTTTGGGGCTATGACCATTTCTTCTGCTGTACACTCCCAGGTTTTTATCTTCTTCAACGATCTCATCCCAACCGCTCTACGGCGATATACCATCCGTCTTGAAGCTTACCCATGGTGTACTATATGTGGTCAAACTGATACGGCGATACACCGCTTCACATCATGCACGCGAGTTGCCTCCACGTGGCTGTGGTGTAAGGGAAAAGTATATCAAGTATTAAATGTGCCCACGGATGACCTAGATGACAGGAAGTTGATTCGTTTGTCGGTGACCGCCTTCCCCCAAATTAAACAGACTGCCATTGTGTGGATAATGGGCCAATATGTACACTTCGTGATGGACAATGATCAACATTTCTCGTTCCTGGATCTCAGGTATCATCTGCAGAAAGAGCGTTGGAAGCTTAGTGAAAGTGGACAATTGTACGATAAATATGGACACTATCTGGATTTCCTTGTGATGTAATAGTATGGTATTTATCATATCTGAAAATTCTGTAATTTTGTAAAAAAAAAAAGAGGGTAAAAGCCTGACCGTACGTGGTGAGCGGATAGAATGCTGCTTCTAATCCAGTAGTAGGCATACTTTTTTGAACGAAAGCCACACATTCCATTTTAGTCGGGATGTAACTACATTGCCACATTTATTGCCTTAACGAAGTATTTTTGTGAAGAGTAAGTTGAATTTTGATGATTTATAAAGAAAATGTCGCCTCCGTAGCGTAGCGGTCAGCAAGGTTAGCTGCCGCCCCGGAGGTCCTGGGTTCGATTCCCGGCTCTGCCACGAAATTTGAAAAGTGGTATGGGGACTGGAACGGGGTCAACTCAGCCTCGGATGGTCCAAATGAGTAGAGGGGGTTCGATTCCCACCTCAGCCATCCTCGAAGTGGTTTTCCGTGGTTTCCCACTTCATCTTCGGGCAAATGCCGGGATGGTACCTACTGTAAGGCCACGGCCGCCTCCTTCCCTCTTCCTAGCCTATCCATCCCAATCTTCTATCCCTTCCCATCCCTCATGAGGCCCCTGTTCGCTTTGCAGGTGAGGCCGCCTGGGCGAAGTGCTGATCACACCTCCCCAGTTGTATCCATTCTTACCAGATGTTCCCAGCTCCAGGACACTGCCCATAGAGGCGGTAGTGGTGTGTTCCCTCGCTGAGTCCGTGGAAACCACCAACTTGGAGGGTAAATTGACTAAATAATATATATATATATATATATATATATATATATATATATATATATATATATATATAAAGAAAATACGATCGAATTGGTACGTTATGCCACATGACCTGTGATGGCAGAAAATTAAACAAGATGTTCAGTAAAGAACATATAGCCTACATTCTCCTAAATGCATGGGTATTGTTATAACTCTTTTTCCTTTTCAAGGAGTATAATTGAATGTTGGTTGTAGTAGCTTGCTGAAATACAACGTGCTATAGGGATATTAGACATGAATATGAAGTGCCCTTTGCTAGTGCTACCTCTGTAAAACAAATTCATTCAATTCGGTTTCACCGTGTTTGACTTGATCCGGGGAATGAATTTGCACACATGCATGGCCGCTATTTGCAAACTATTGGGCTGATGACCCTGTAGTCAGTCATAAGATGCTTTCCACAAAAAAGGCATGTTGTTGCAAAATCCGGTAGAGATCAAATTATTAGGATGGTCGAAATTTGATTTAAGCTTTTAACATTTGGGTGGCCGTTATTCCGTTTCCGTCAAGATGGCGGCGATATAAAGCATGACACTGAGGTGCCTTTTGCTAGTGCTACCTCTGTACCAAATTTAGTTCAATTCGGTTTCACCGTGTTTGAATTGATAGGGGGAATCGATTTGCACACATACTTGGCCACCATCTGGAAACTATTGGGCTGATGATCTAGCAGTTTGGTCAGAATATGCTTCCCATATAAAGATTTGTTGTTGCAAAATTTGGTGGAGATTAGATTATTAGGTTGGTCGTAATTACATTTTAGCCTTTAACGTTTGGGTGGCCACGATTACGTTTCCGTCAAGATGGCGGTGATATAAAACATGACACTGAGGTGGCCTTTTCTAGTGCTACATGTGTACCAAATTTCGTTCCATTCGGTTTCACCGTGTTCGAATTAATAGGGGGAATCGATTTTCACACAAAGATGGCCGCCATCCGCAAACTATTAGGCTAATGACCTATTAGATTTGTCAAAGGATGCTTCCTCCATAAAGGTATGTTGTTGCAAAATTTGGTAGAGATCGGATGATTAGGTTAGTCGTAATTTGATTTAACCTTTGAACATTTGTGTGGCCGCCATTACGTTTCCGTCAAGATGGCGGTGATATAAAGCATGACACTGAGGTGCCCTTTGCTAGTGCTACCTCTCTACCAAATTTCATTCCATTCCGTTTCACCGTGTTTGAATTAATAGGGGTAATCGATTTTGACACAAAGATGGCCGCCATCCGCAAACTATTAGGTTAATGACCCATTAGATTTGTCAAAGGATGCTCCTTCCATAAAGGTATGTTGTTGCAAAATATGCTAGAGATCGGATGATTAGGTTAGTCGTAATTTGATTTAAGCTTTGAACATTTGTGTGGCCGCCATTACGTTTCCGTTAAGATGGCGGCGATATAAAACATGACACTGGGGTGCCCTTTGCGAGTACTACCTCTGTACTAAATTTCGTTCCATTCGGTTTCACCGTGTTCTAATTAATAGGGGCAATCGATTTTCACACAAAGATGGCCGCCATCCGCAAACTATTAGGCTGATGACCTATTAGTTTGGTCAAAGGATGCTGCCCCTATAAAGGTATGTTGTTGCAAAATTTGGTAGAGGTCGGATGATTAGGTTAGTCGTAATTTGATTTAAGCTTTGAACATTTGTGTGGCCGCCATAACGTTTCCGTGAAGATGGCGGCGATATAAAACATGACACTGAGGTGTCCTTTGCTAGTGCTGCCTTTGTACCAAATTTCGTTCAATTTGCGCTCACCGTGTTGGAATTGATAGGGGGGACAGACATTCAGAGTACACACTCACACACACACACAGAGCCTCACACACACACATACACACACACAAGCAGACACACTTTTTTTCGCCCTGTAGTGATCTCATAAGTCTACTTTCATTTTTTGCAAAAATCGAAAGTAGGCTAAAACTGGCATGAATATTAACATAACATATCGAAATGTTGCTCCGGAGGTCCGGGTTCGATTCCCAGCTCTGCCAAGAAATGTAATACTTGTCTGAGGGCTGAAATTGGGTACACGTAGCCTCGTGAAGCAAATATGAGAAGAAGTGGGTTCGTTTCCCATCTCAGCCACCCTGAAAATGGTTTTCCGTGGTTTCCCACTTCTACTCCGGCCAAATTCCGGGACGGATTCTATCTTTAGGGCACTGCCGCCTCCTTCCCAATCCTTAATTGCAAATACATACATCATTACAAGCCCGCAATAACTCAGGTAATCAGACAAATTCTACACACACACCCAAGTAAATGGGGCTAAATGACCGCGATGTTTTAGCCCCTCAAATGAAACAAAACAACAACATATAGAGGGATATTCTGATCGCCAGTGCTTGCATCGAAGTATAGGTATTACCATGATATTATTAGCATACTATCGATTTTTGCAAAAAATTAATGTAGACTTATGAGATCTACACAGGGCCATAAATTGTGTGTCTATCTGTGTGTGTGAGTGTGTGTACTCTGAATGTTTGCCCCCCCCCCCCCCCCCCCCCCACACTCCCCTTCCCTCTCAATTCGAACACGGTGAAACCGAATTGAACGAAATTTGCTACAGAGATAGAACTAGCAAAGGGCACCTCAGTGTCGTGTTTTATATCGCCGCCATCTTAACGGACACGTAACGGCGGCCACACAAATGTTCAAAGCTTAAATCAAATTACGACTAACCTAATCATCCGATCTCTACCAAATTTTGGAACAACATATATTTATATGGTGAGCGTCTTTTGACTAAACTACAAGGTAATCAGCGCAATAGTTTGCAGATGGCGGCCATGTATGTGTGTAAATCGATTCCCCCTATCTATTAAAACACGGTGAAACCGAATTGAACGATATTTGGTACAGAAGTAGCACTAGCAAGGGGCACCTCAGTGTCATGTTTTAAATCGCCGCCAACTTAACAAAAACGCAATGACGACCACCCAAATGTTAAAAGCTTAAATAAATTACGACCAACCTAGTAACCTGATGTCTACCAAATTTTGCAACAACATACCTTTATGTGGAAAGCATATTTTGACCAAACTGCAAGATCATCAGCCCAGCAATTTGCATATGGTGGCCATGTATGTGTGCAAATCGATTCCTCCTATCAATTCAAACACGGTGGAACCGAATTGAACGAAATTTGGTACAGAGGTAGCACTAGCATAGAACACCTCAGTGTCATGTTTTATATCGCCACCATCTTGACGGAAACGTAATGGTGGCCACCCAAATGTTCAAAGCTCAAATCAAATTACGACTAACTTAATCATCCGATCTCCCAAATTTTGCAACAACACATTCTTGTATGGCGAGCGTCGTTTGACTGAACTACAAGGTCATCAGCCCATTAGTTTGCAGATGGCGGCCATGTATGTGTGCAAATTGATTCCCCCTATCAATTCAAACACGGTGAAACCGAATTGAAAGAACGTTTTTACAGAGGTAGCACTAGCAAAGGGCACATCATATTCATGTATAATATCCGCAAAGCACGTTGTATTTTAAGAAGCTACTAAACCAATAGTCAATTATACTCCTTGAAAAAGACAAAGAGTTATAACAATACCCATGCATTTAAGAGAAAGTAGGATATACGTTCTTTACCGAACATCTTATTTTGTTATTAAATTTTAACAAAAACCCTTAGCATATCTTTAGGCCCGTATCACACGACACTCGCTGGCAAGGAAGCTGCTGTGATCGCTGGTACAAAATCCTGTATGACCGAAGTGTATCTCACGCTAGCATTATGTACGCTAAGTTGAATGAAATAAAACCGAAGGGTTGTCATTTGAGGGCATTAATTGCAATTCTTTCGCCTTATTAACGCAAAGCGGTCGCGAAACTTGCTTTAAGTAAATTAGAAATCTTGCCACGCACTGAATGAATGCATTCCAATCAATATTTAAGATCTAACTGTACTAATTGAATATTGTACAATACGCGTTAATACGAAGCGCAACAAAAACCTCCAGAGTGTGTTGGAAATGTGTGCAAGTGTTATTGCGCCCGCTTGCTCTTTCGAAGATCCCGGGTTCAAGACTATCCAATGGCAGATTTTTAGCCTACTTTCGATTTTTACAAAAAATGAAAGTAGACTTATGAGATCACTACAGGGCGAAAAAAGTGTGTCTGTCTGTGTGTGTGTATGTGTGTGAGTCTGTGTGAGTGTGTGAGTGTGTGTATTCTGAATGTCTGCCCCCCCCCCTATCAATTCGAACACGGTGAGCGCAAATTGAACGAAATTTGGTTCAAAGGTAGCACTAGCAAAGGACACCTCAGTGTCATGTATTATATCGCCGCCATCTTGACGGAAACGTAATGGCGGCCACACAAATGTTCAAAGCTTAAATCAAATTACGACTAACCTAATCATCCGATCTCTACCAAATTTTGCAAAAACATACCTTAATGGGGGGCAGCATCCTTTGACCAAACTAATAGGTCATCAGCATAATAGTTTGCGGATGGCGGCCATCTTTGTGTGAAAATCGATTGCCCCTATTAATTCGAACACGGTGAAACCGAATGGAACGAAATTTGGTACAGAGGTAGTACTTAAGGGCACCCCAGTGTCATGTATTATATCGCCGCCATCTTGACGGAAACGTAATGGCGGCCACACAAATGTTCAAAGCTTAAATCAAATTACGACTAACCTAATCATCCGATCTCTACCAAATTTTGCAACAACATACCTTTTTGGAGGGAGCATCCTTTGACAAATCTAACAGGTCGTTAGCCTAATAGTTTGCGGATGGCGGCCATCTTTGTGTCAAAATCGATTACCCCTATTAATTCGAACACGGTGAAACCGAATGGAATGAAATTTGGTACAGAGGTAGCACTAGCAAAGGGCACCCCAGTGTCATGTTTTATATCGCCGACATCTTGACGGAAACGTAATGGCGGCCACACAAATGTTCAAAGCTTAAATCAAATTACGACTAACCTAATCATCCGATCTCTACCAAATTTTGCAACAACATACCTTTATCAACGGAGCATCCTTTGACAAATCTAATAGGTCATTAGCCTAATAGTTTGCGGATGGCGGCCATCTTTGTGTGAAAATAAATTCCCCCTATTAATTCAAACACGGTGAAACCGAATGGAACGAAATTTGGTACAGAGGTAGCACTAGCAAAGGACATCTCAGTGTCATGTTTTATATCGCCGCCATATTGACAAAAACGTAATGGCGGCCACACAAATGTTCAAAGATTAAAATAAATTACGACTAACATAACCATCCGATCTCTACCAAACTTTGCAACAGCATACCTTTATGGAGGGAGCATCCTTTGACCAATCTAATAGGTTATTAGCCTAATAGTTTGCGGATGGCGGCCTTCTTTATGTCAAAATTGATTCCCCCTATTAATTCGAACACGGTGGAACCGAATGGAACGAAATTTGGTACAGAGGTAGCGCTAGCAAAGGGCACCTCAGTGTCATGTTTTATATCACCGCCATCTTGACTGAAACGTAATGGCGGCCACACGAATGTTCAAAGCTTAAATCAAATTACGATTAACCTAATTATCCGATCTCTACCAAATTTAGCAACTACATACCTTTATGGAAGGAGCATCCTTTGACCAATCTAATAGGTCATCAGCGTAATAGTTTGCGGATAGCGTCCATCCTTGTGTGAAAATCGATTCCCCCTATTAATTCGAACACGGTGCAAACGATTGGAACGAAATTTGGTACAGAGGTAGTACTAACAAATGGCACCTCAGTGTCATGTTTTATATCACCGCCATCTTGGCGGAAACGTAATCGTGGCCACCCAAATGTTAAAGGCTAAAATGTAATTACGACCAACCTAATAATCTAGACTCTACCAAATTTTGCAACAACAAATCATTATGTGCGTTGCATATTCTGACCAATCTGCTAGATCATCAGCCCAATAGTTTGCAGATGGTGGCCAAGTATGTGTACAAATGGATTCCCCCTATCAATTCAAACACGTTGAAAACGAATTGAACGAAATTTGGTACAGAGGTAGCACTAGCAAAAGGCACCTCAGTGTCATGTTTTATATCGCCGCCATCTTGACGGAAACGGAATGACGGCCACCCAAATGTTAAAAGCTTAAATCAAATTTCGACCATCCTAATAACTCGATCTCTACCGGATTTTGCAACAACATGCCTTTTTGTGGAAAGCATCTTATGACTGACTACAAGGTCATCAGCCCAATAGTTTGCAAGTAGCGGCCATGTATGTGTGCAAATCCATTCCCCGGATCAATTCAAGCACGGTGAAACCGAATTGAATGATTTTTTTTTACAGAGGTAGCACTAGCAAAGGGCACCTCATATTCATGTTGAATATCCCTATAGCACGTTGTGTTTCAACAAGCTACTACAACCAACATTCAATTATACTCCTTGAAAAGGACAAAGAGTTATAACAATACCCATGCATTTAGGAGAAAGTAGGCTATATGTTCTTTACTGAACGTCGTGTTTAAATTATTTTTAACTATTTTATTATACCCTCCCTACCTCGTACAGCAAGATTTCAACTTGGTTTTGTTCACATTATCTAAGAAAACGGTAGTGAAAGTTATTTTCTTGTCTCATTTAAATGGTTATTTTCCCTAAATACTGTTCAAAACCATGGATGGATACAATTCGTTATAATTATAATTTTTAGTCGATTTTACCCTCCTGGTTAGGTTTTCCCACGGACTCAGCGAGGGATCCCATCATTACCGCCTCTACGGGCGGTGTCCTGGAGCTTGAAACATCTCGTCTTGGGATACAACTGGGGAGGTGGGATCAGCACCTCACCCAGGCGGCCTCACCTGCAAAGCGAACAGGGTCCTCTTGAGGGATGGGAAGGGGGGGGGGGGATATCGGGAGGGATAGGCAAGGAAGAAGAAAGGAGGCGGCCGTGGCCGTACGGTAGGTAACATCCCGGCATTTGACGAAAGGCGAAGTGGGAAACCGCGGAAATCACATTGAAGATGGCTGAGGTGGGAATCGAACCTCCTCTACTCATTTGGACCACCCGAGGCTGAGTAGACCCATTCCCAGTCCTCAAACCACTTTTCAAATTTCGTGGCAGAGCCGGGAATCGAACCCCGGGCGTCCGGGGTGGAAGCTAATCATGCTGACTACTACGCAACGGAGGCGACTCTATTCGTGATAATTAGAATTTTAATAGTTCAATATTTATAATAATACAAGCTGACTCGGCAGACGTTGTCCTGCCAATCAAAGAAAGTGTTGTAACTTTGTTTCTTGACGTGCTTTTGGATACACAATACTTTTTTCAATTTCTGTTAACTGCCTCTAAACTATCGTGAATTGAATTAACTAATTTAGAAACATTCGTTGGAGCGTGCACAACAACTCTCCAAAGTTCCATCGCAAATTGATAAATGGCATTTAACACATACGGGATTTGGTTTAAATGATTCTTGCGCTGTCACTCATTTGTTGAATCTACTCGTGCTCTACCAACTGTGAAATGGATTTACTAAGTTAGAAAGCTTCACGTAAGTATACATAACAACTCATCAAAGTTTCATCGCAATCGATGAATAGTATATGAACGCTTACAGGATTTTGTTGGAACGCTTCGCGCGTCGTCACTCATTTGTTACATCCACTCGTGCGCTACCAATATTGTAAAATGGATTTACCAAGTTGAACACCTTCCCTGGCGTGTACACAACAACTCATCAACGATTCATTGGAATCGGATGAATGACATATGAATGTATACGTGATTTTCTTTAAACGATTCGCGTGCCGTCACACATTTGTTGGATCTACTCATGCGCTACCTATTGTAAAATAGATTTACTAAGCCTGAAACCTTCTCTGGCGTGTACTCAATGATTCACCTAGGTTTGATCACAATCGGATGAATGATATATGACCGCATACGGGACATTGTGGAAACGATTCACGCGCCGTCGCTCATTTCTTGAATCTACTCGTGCGCTACTTATTAGAAACTGGATTTACTAAGACAGAAACATTTCCTGGAGTGTACACAACAATTCACCAATGTTTCATCGCAATCGGATAAATGGTTTATGGACGCATACGGTACTTTGTTGAAATGATTCGCGTGCCGTTACACATTTGTTGAATCTACTTGTGCGCAACCTATTGTAAAATTGATTTATTAAGCCAGAAACCTTCCGTTGGGTGTACACAACATCTCACCCAAGTTTCATCGTAATCGGACGAATGGTATTTGAACACATACGGGACCTTATTGAAACGCTTCGCACGTCGTTACCCATTTGTTGAATCTACTCGTGCGAAACCTCCTGTGAAATGATATTACTAAGTTAGAAACCCTCACGTAAGTGTACACAACATCTCACCCAACTTTCATTGCAATCGGATGAATGGTATATGAACGCACACAGGACTTTGTTGAAACGCTTCGCACGTCGCCGCTCATTTGTTGAATCTACTCGTGTGCAACCTCCTGTGAAATGGATTACTAAGTTAGAAGCCTTCACTTAAGTGTACACAACAACTCATCAAAGTTTCATCTCAATCTATGAATGGAATATAAACTTATACGGGATTTTGTTGTAACGCTTCGCGCGTCGTCACTCATTTGTTGAATCTAGTCGTGCGCTACCTAATGTGAAATTGATTTACTAAGCCAGAAGCCTTCCCTGGAGTGTACACAACATCTCACCCAAGTTTCATCGCTATCGGACGAATGGTATTTGAACGCATACGGGACCTTTTTGAAATGCTTCGCGGGTCGTCGCTCATTTGTTGAATCTATTCGGGAGCTATCTATTGTAAAATGGATTTACTAAGCCAAACACCTTCCCTGGAGCTCACTCCTCATATCACCCAAGTTTCATAGCAATCGGATGAATGGTATATGAACGCATACGGGACTTTGAAACGCTCTAACGTGCAGAGACAAACAGTAGAATTCGACATCACTGCCACCTTTGGTATAAAACACAACGTTTCGCCACGGGCGGAGTGTATGTAATGGCGGTAGTTGCACAGGTGGCTGTAACGTGCAGAGACAAACCGTCCAAAGACATCAGCTTTCACGAAGGCCAAGGCTAGTGGTTTCCATGACGACTGTTTTTGACTGTATATTGTGGTTCTAAAATTGTGTGTAAATTGTGGTTCTAAAATTGTGTTCATTCCAGCTACCGGGTCAGATTGTGAATCTAAACCATACATGGACTCACCCTAATATACATACCAAATTCCATCAAAATCGGTTCAGTCGTTTAGGAGGAGTTCAGTCACATACACACGTGTCGAAGAATTAGATATATAAAGATGACACGTTCTGTAATTACTGCCTTGCTGCGAGGCTCAGTGGTAATGTTCTCGTTTGCTGTGCCCAAGGTTGCAGGTTCGTATCCTGGCGCAGTCAGCTGGCATTTGAGGGTGCGCAAATGCGAGGGAGCCGTGTCAGTAGATTTACTGGCACGTTGAAGATCCCCTTCGGAGCAAAATTCCGGCACCCCGGCGTATCTAAAAGACAGAGCAGTTAAATGGGACGTAAAACCAATAATGTTATAATTATCTGTATTTACTGTATGTTTGGAGCTGATGAACTCGTAGTTCTGCCCCTTAAAACCTCACTAACTAACTATTACTGTAAGTGTATAGCAAGCGCTTTTCGCACAGGCGCCGTTGAAAGAAATCATAGTTTCGGTCTGATGTATTTATTCGTGAGCCTACCCTCATAACAAATCTATTTGTTATGTGGGTCGTCTGAGTGAGTCGGAGTTTTCCTTTAAACAAAGGTGGTCAAAATTTCGAACACTTGCTACCTTGAATATACAGGATACCTTGCTTTCGTACGTCGTCCAATCTGGCTGCGTACCATCGGATAATTACGGTCCTTTTGAGGACCAAATAAAAAATCACTCGTTGGAACAGATAGATATGCGTCCATAATACATCCACAATAAACAACATTAAGCAAAAAAAAATATATATATACAGTATATACTAGTTCGAACCTACTACAATGCGACTTCGTTGACACTACTCTAGCAATTCTTGATTTAGCCACCATAGCTACCGAGAACCATGGTGTGTTGCAGGCACGTATTGAATCTATTCGTAGACACTTCCTGTCCAAACGTAAGAAGGTGTTATTCGGAGCTCTGATCGTTTCAATTATGCATTATATTTGAGGTCATTGAAAGAACACTGCCACTATTGATTTCTACTATATTCGCGAGGATGTACTCAACGGTAAAGTTGTACAATGGACGTAAAGGAGCAGGTACTTATGTTTTTAGGATGACTGTGATATACGCGTTAGTTGGGTTGCCTTCCTCCAACAAAATAAGGGTCTGGTGGACCACACTGTATATGTATATCTGTTTATTGTGGACACGATAACTGCCGTAATTTTGCACCAATCACTTTGAATTTTTACCGAATATGTATACCTATAAAATCTCTGCGGAGTTCGTTACTGGGCTAAATCGGTCGAAGGGGGTGAATATGGGGGGCTATTTTCCAAAAAGTAAAATATTGCTATAACTCTCTTAATATCTGAAATATCGAATCCGTCCAAAGTTAATACTAAGTGTCGGATAAAGCCCAAAAATTTATGTTTGAAGATATTTTTATAGCACCAACCATTGACCAAAGGGGTGGGAAAAAGTGGGTTTTTCGGGAAACATTAATCATATCTCTCTTAATAGGCACAATATCTAAACCATACGGAATGGACATTATTCCCCTAATAATTACCTAAAACTTTTGTCTGAAAGAATTTTTGATATGACCCACCATTTTGCCAAGGGATGAGAAAAATGATTTCGGAATTATAAGAAAATGCCAAGAGCTAACCGAGGTTGCCATGGCAACACTACTATATTGTTGAAGGATGAGCCATCAGACGTTGCCATAACAACGCACTTGCACGAGATCAGATTCAGATTTCCTTCTGACTAAGTGTGAAACGGCTTCGGTGACGTAACTGGTAGCATGCTGAACTTCTATGCCCAAGGTCACGGGTTCAAAGCCGGCCGAAGCCGTCGGATTTTCTAAGAGCGCTAAAATCCCTCAGTATGCTTTCCTTTGGAGGGGATGTTCCAACGTTCGTTGCGAGTTGCTGGTTGCGGTGGCATCTAGTAGCCATGTTCACAGCTAGGTGTCGTTGACGGTAGTATCTGGTAGCAACATTAGGAACTACTGCTTGAAATTGACCGTCTGCAGTCCTTACCTGAATTACTGACGAATACAGCCATCACAATTCACACCTTTTATCAGACAGATTCTACACTCACCCAAAGTACACGGGGTTATATGACCGCGTTGTCGCAGCCCCTAAACAGAGGAACCAACCAAAATATATGCGGGAGATAATATTTTGCGTGAAGACGTAACAGACCGTTAGATAGTAACACATCAGTGTCGAAACCTTGCATAAGGACAGTGTGACCACAAGTATAACAAGAAGTTCCGTGACGAACTAAAGAGCCTACTTTTCTTAAAATTCAAGATTCATGCCAATGATTAATCTACAGTAGTAGTAGGGCTAAGCCGGTCCTGGACAGATTTCAAGGTCATCCATGGTTTCTCGTGGTCACGTGCCCCCCCAGGCGTTCCCTGGGGGGCTTGGGGGAGGGGGGGAGGGGAGGGGAGGGGAAGGTCTGGCTTGGAAGCAGACCCAGTTGTTAGCCGACCTGTGTTGGCCAGCCAACTGACTGAGCTGGCTGGTGTGCATTGCCTATATAGCTTGTGGATGGAAGTGGGGGAAGGGACCGGTTCGGGCGACTGTCGAAGGTAGTCGAATGTGACCGAGTGTAACTTAGAGTAGTAGAACAATGCGATGGCCGGGGCTGTAGGTATCAATCAATAAAGACCTAATAATAATAATAAATATTCCATTAAGCATGGTTACGAATATGAATAATACGAAATACTAAATGTCCCCTAGAGATCTATGTATGGTAAAAATGTAGAGGTATATGGACTGTTGTTAACCCATGACGAGCTGTCGTGTGAGGGATTCGAACCCTCGCTTCCTGTTGAGGAAATTCGAACTTAAGTCGAACGCCTTAGACCGCTCGGCCAACCCGACAAGGAAAGGTTAAGAGGATGAAATAAAACAAGGCTCATTATACAAGATCAGATTTATTAATCCAAGAATTAAAAGAGGAATTGAAACCTAACCATTTGACATAGAGTTTATTACCCTGTCTTTTAATCACTTTTTCAACAAGATAATGCTTGGGATACTGCGATTTTTGAAGTTCTTCGATGTAGAATCCTCCTTCGATGGGCTGGTGGTTATGGTCCTGGAGTAGATAAGTGACGGGGTGGGTACGTTTTACTTGGCGAATGCTGAATATTTCTGTGCTCCAGTTGGGCGTGTATCCTTTTGAGAAGAGGGATTTATGTTTACTGATGCGTACATAATCACCCACCTGAAAACGATGGCGTTGTGGGTCAGCTGTTTTGATGCCATGATGAAGGCGATTCAACCGTGGACTGTTTTTTATGACCAAACGTGGTTTTAACCCAATAGTTCTATGTTTGGTATCGTTGTAACGTGACACTAGAGTCTGCAGTAGATGAAGCCAGCGATAGGACCCTCTGGCTGTAAATTCTCGCCACATATGTGTTTTTAACGTTCGGTTGAAACGTTCTACCACACTCGCTTTCAAATTGCTGTAAGTGGTATAGTGATGAACACCGAGTTTTTGCAGATAGGTGGAAAACTCCTTGTTGAAAAACTCCTTACCTTGATCTGTCTGGAGGAGGCGAGGTTGCCGTTTAGCTTTTTGAATAATGCGTTTAAAGGCTGCAGTAACTAGAGTACCTGTTTTATTTCGCACAGGCTCTACAAATGCCATTTTGGAATAGACGTCGATGACAGTCAGCAAATACTTGATGCCATTGTTTTTAGTAGCATAGGGAATCATTTCCACGAGATCAGCTTGCCAAAGTTCATCAATTCCTCGCGAGACAACATGACGACGTGGATAGATACGGCGAGCTGGTTTATGCAACTCGTGAGCAATCACTGTTTTAATAGGCGAAGGGGTATTGTCACGTGGACCCATCATACAATAATGCCAGCATGACGAAGCTCCTCTTCTATTTCTACAATTTCACCTTCATGACCTGTATGGCCAGCCTGTTGGGAAGCGTGCAGGAGCTGTAGACGTTTAACCAACTTATTAGGATCGTTCCAATAGGCGAAATCAACGAAAGGTTTTAACGTTTTAAACGGGACGCCGGACGCTGAGCTTTCATGGCGGACACTTGCATAGGTGGGAAACAATTTGGATATAATGGCCTTATATTTGAAACCCTTATTTGCATTTATTGATTCAGAACGTTTATAATTACGTCTAAAACCATTTGTAGCCATCAAGATGTCCTTATACTTTTGAAGATCGTCTTCGTCATAGCCATCCTTGGAAGGTACACGTGCAAATAAAAGTTCTAAAAGACCTGGCGTCAATTGATATCGAACTGTTTTAACAATCACGACATTATCTTTTATTTTGATCTCTGAGTCACCAATTCGAAAACGTTTATTTTCATAGCGAACACCGTAGGTCGTATCAGTTTTTCTAGTAAAAAGGTCTTCAAGGTAGGGCGTTACCAACGGTCCAAAATGTTCTACCAGAATACCTTTCAGCTGCATATACTTTTCAGGTGTAGCCAAGATTTCTGACAGGGTAGGTTTTTTTTCTCTAGAGCTAGAGGGCGTTTGAGCAATGACTGTTGTTTTTAGAAACTCTGGAAGCGGTGATTCTGTTCCAGAAGTAAAAACATCCTCAGCTTCTTCATCACCTTCTTCTTGTTCTTCCTCCTCGATTGTTTGTGTTCCTTTTGATACTGTATTTGGCTTATTGGTTCGTGATGTTCCCTTTAACACGGCTTCCAGAGGTGATTTCAAATGTTTCGCGATCAACAGCTCACTATCAGCATGCGTGCGTTTCAGTTCACGGAACTTGCGTCGAATATTATTTTGCGCACGGATAATGTGTTTCTTTAATTGACTTCCTGCTGTTGCCATGCTAGCTGAATAAATGACGTTTGAAAAAGTCATGCAGTGCCTTAAATACGTATAAAATGATCAAACCCCATGCGGTAACGTCCGTTGTTGATATCACTCTGCTTATCGATAACGAGGCAACCGTGGTGATGAGCATTCCAACATGTGGCACACAACTGTGTAAAGGCTAGGAAGGTCATGTCTGGGTTCACGTGATCATCGTAGACGTGACGCATGTTGCGTTCATCCTGCCGGAAGAGAACAATCACGTTGGCATTGTCGCGAATGAGCTGTTTGGGTATTCGGGAATAGGTTTGAGCGAGATAAAAACAATCAATATATTTATGACGTCCCATGGTAAAATAGGTTTGAATGATAGCCTGTCGTTCTGTGGACACATCATCAAAAATCATGAGCGAATTCGGGCGAACATGATCCGGTGAGACGACATCTTCGTGCGCGGGGAATGTGAAGTAACCCATGTTATTGCGAAGACCCGACATGACTTGTTGCAAGAACACATAAAGAGGCTGATAGAGCGACTTGGCAAAAATGTAGATATTTTGAAATCGTACTCCGTTTAAGGAGGTGATTAAGGTAAGCAGAAGATTGGTTTTTCCACATCCCGATGGTCCGGCGATGAGACAGCGAATGGAAGACGGGAAGAGTGAACCGTGGCGGCGTTCGGACGTTGTCGAGAAGAGGCGAGAAACCAAATCCCCCACCGGAAGTGAATGTTGTTGCTTAATAATCTGCATATCGACTGAACGTGAAACGGGAAGAGGTGGTCTCTATATACATGAAGCATGTGGCTGTTTCAGATCTAGTGTAACCATGGATGCCTTTGGGAGAACACATAAAACAAAGAAAGGAAATGAGCCATCTGCTTCGATAAACGATCCAAAACATGATACAGATCCGGCTAATAAACGATATGTCGATGCCAATGCACTGCCACGCACAACGGATGGTCATTACGACTTTAATGGAAAGCGATTAACCAATATAACAGAACCACAATTAGCTTCGGACGCATGTTCAAAAAAGTATGTAGATTATTATCGCTTGCGGCGTATCAAGGGAGACTATGAAGCACAGAATAAACGTATCATGGGCGTTGCAGACCCCGTAAACAATCAAGATGTGTGCACCAAAGCCTATATGTTAACCAATGCTGTGGTGTTAACAAAAGAGAAAGACTATGATGTACACCAACGTCGAATCACTCAGCTAGCTCTTCCAACCAACGACACGGACGCTGCTAGAAAGGACTATGTAGATAACAAGGTGAAAGAATTACGCCGTTTTGTACCATTCCTAACAGTAAATGGTTATACAGCGAATAATACACGCCTTGTACACGTGGCCGATCCGGAGGATGATCAAGATGCTTGTACAAAACGGTATTTGTTCTCTGAAATAGAGAAGGTGTGGGAAATCAGAGAGAACGCTCTACAGATGAAGCGAAAACGAATAGCCGATGTTGCCGATCCTGTACATCCTCATGACGTGACGACTAAACGATTTTTGGAACAACGATTATCGCTTTTCATTAAAACAATGCCAAACTTATTTTTGGTTCACATTGTAAACCGACAACCGGTTGAAGATCCCAGTAACCTTACCTATATACTACGTTCGGGGCATAGCAATTACCGTTTACCGTATGATGGTGCCATTCGTGTTATCGAGTATACACCGGATTTCAAACATTTAGAGCTACTATTAAACGGTAGTGTTATATCATCACTCATCGAACTTGCGGTGAAAGCCGAGGACAAATTATCCTTTCAACTGAAACTGTCGTCTGAAGAAAAAGAGGCGGGAAAATCAATGAATGATTTTCCGCTGTATATAGAACTCGAATATACCGCCACCATCGATTAAATAATTGCAGGCTCTCTTCCTGAGGAGCGTTAGTTGTTGTCTATCCTTTATACTGTGAGGTTGTCTTCTTCCTTGGTCGCGATGGTGAAACAGAGATATGTGGTAAAGAAGAGGAAGACGTTGTCAAGAAAGGGAGGCTTTAAAGCTATTCTCCATGCGGCACGTCAGGCTTCGCGTGGAGAAACCAATAGCGAGTTGGCCATTAAAAAAGCTCTCCGAGCAGCACGATTGCATGCGAATTCCAAAAGTAAACTAAGTTTTAAAAAACGTGCTCGAGTTATTCCTGTACCAAAACGTGGCGGATTTTTACCCGCACTATTCGCTGGACTAGCAGCCCTGGGTTCACTTCTTGGTGGAGCAAGTGCGGTAGCGCGAACGGTGAAAGCTGTCGAGGAAGCGAAGCAACAGTTGAAGGAAAGTGAGAGGCACAATAAAACGATGGAAGCTATAGCACTGCGTGGCAAGGGTGTGAACATGAAGCTAGCACCCTATAAAAAAGGACTTGGCATTTACATGTCGCCAAAAAACGCTTAATCGATGCACTGCCCCGGCGAGCCATGACACACGGAGAAGTCATAAAATATGCAAAACAGTTGAAAATTGCACACTTTAGAGGTGTATTTATGCGCAACCAATTACCTCCTCAACCTTGGAAGCGTGAGAGTGCAGTTATTAATTTGGATGACAGTCATGGACCGGGAACACATTACGTGGCCTACGTCAAGCATGGTTGTACCGTATGGTACTTTGACAGTTTTGGAAACCTTCCTCCGCCGACAGAGCTTGTTCGCTATTTCGGAAGCAGTGCAACAATAAACTATAATGTGAAACGAGTACAAACTTTTAACACTCAACACTGTGGTCGCCTATGTCTGACCTTTCTATATAAGGCTCAGCGCAGGTGGTAACGTGAGCAGTATAATGGCAGAAAGTAGAGCGTTTACAGTGCACGGACAAGGAGCCGAAGTAACTGTTGACTTTTATCCTCCAATTGAATTGGGACAACGACCCTACGTGCTGGGACTTGTTTCGTTTGAAGGCTATAATAGAATCTGCAACATAATTGAAGACGTCAATGATAAGTTTTACTACGATGACTATGTGTTAACTCTACCGTCTGGCAGCTACACCGTAGATGATATTCACGATCACATCTACACAACTCTCACCAAGGAATTTAGTCTAAAAGCATTTCTGGACGGGACACGCAAGTTTGAACTCATAGCCAACAACGTGACACATCGCTGCAGTATTCTTTCTTCCTTTAGGATTGATTTTAAAGCACAACCAGACTCAATTGGTCCATTGCTAGGCTATTCACCACAAGTGTTAGTACCAAACGTGATACACAAGTCTGACCAACCGGTGAAAATAATTGAAGATCATCATATATCTGTCACGTGTAATATTATTACAGACGTCTACACCAATCAAGATCCCTCGCATTCGCTTTATGATTTTATTGTTACTTCACCTGGTGGTTATATCATCCGCGAAAACCCATCGGTGGTGCTCTATCACCCTGTGAGTGTGACCCACATCAGGAATATTACCTTGAGACTAGTGAATAGAAACCAACGTCTCATCGAATTAGACCCTCATACACCTGTGACCTACAAATTGTATCTGAAGCCAGCATGAAACAAGTGTATAAAGCAACAACACCATTGAGGGTGGGTGTTAGTTGTTCTCAACGCGTGTACAGGTTAACACGTGTCAACAAGCAGATCTTACAACAACTGGGTTACACCGTACGTCATGAATTCGATCCTCGACGTGATCAATCCGGTCGAAGTACAGGAGGGTATTGTAAGAATTGAACACCATTCCTATCAACCGTACACTCAGGGTCTAAATAACAATGACGAAATTCGTATTACCATTAATCAACAAGATATCTACACCCTACCCCATGAAAGTTACATCCAGATTGAAGGTCAACTCACCAAATCAGATGGTACCATTCTGACAACGTCAAAGTTGGCTAACCATGCGCTGGCCTTTTTGTTTTCCGAGGTTCGCTACATCATCAACGGAATCGAAGTGGATACGACTCGAAATGTTGGTATAACAAGCGCTATGAAACTTTATCCCTCGTACGGAAGTGAGGAGAGTAAAGCGTTTCGTATGGCCGGTTGGTGTCCTGACTCGACAAACGACTGGATGGTTAATGATGATGGTACATTTACCGGTCATTTACCCCTAAAATTAATATTAGGCTTTGCAGAGGACCATAAGCGCGTCGTTGTGAACGCAAGACAGGATCTGATTCTTGTTCGAGATAGGAGCGATTATAATGCGCTGAAGGGTGCTGATGGAGCTGCAATAGATTCAAAAATTTTATTGCAACGAATTCTATGGAAAGTACCGCACGTGACTCTCTCTGACCAGAAAAAATTGAGTCTGCTCAAGATTGTGGAGAAGGATACAGCTTTACCCATACAATTTAGAAGCTGGGAGCTGCATGAGTACCCGGTATTACCACTCACTGATACACATACTTGGTCTATAAAAACCTCACGGTACACAGAGCGACCTCTCTACGTCATGGTTGGATTTCAAACAGATCGCAAATATCAACAGAATAAAGATGCATCACAATTTGATCACATCCAATTGCGAAATATACGACTCTTCCTGAACGGAGTTACCTTCCCCTATGAAGGAATGGATTTAAACTTTACCAAGAACAAATATGGTAAGCTCTACGACATGTTTACAAACTTTCAGTCCTCCTATTATCAGAAAGAAGCATGTCCGCTATTATCCCCGCAAGACTTTAAAACCAAAGCACCTCTGGTGGTGATGGACTGTTCGTATTTGGAGGAGTCGATGAAGGAAACAACTATCGATATCCGGTTAGAATTTGAAACGTCTGTAGTTATTCCAGAAAAAACAACAGCCTATTGCCTGATTGTTCACGAGACGCAAGTGTATTATCAGCCGCTGTCCAATATGGTGACCAGAGTATAAATAGAAGTTTGGCTGCAGAGCCCTGGACTAAATCCTATGATAAAAGATTGAAAAACAATGTTCTGATCTTTTTGCAAATAAAGTAGTATAAGCCATTTTATGTTGTTTTTATCCCTTTAGCAAACCCAGTTCCTTTTCCAACCCCTTAACTAGTAGGACTATAGGTAGAGATGGATTAGTTGGCAGAAAGCACTGGTGAAGAAAGGAGTGTGTATCCGCGAGCAGTAACCATGTCTAGAACATTGATTGTCGATATGCAAGGCTTCAAAGTCAATGAAAATAAGTTTGTTTTCAAGGACGTTGCAATTATAGATTGCACAACCATGTGGACGCCCACAGTAAGTGCTTTCACTTTTGAACCACCGTTTCCCTTATACATGCAGTCGGACGAGGATAGAAGACAAACCGAGTGGCTGCAACGTCATTTAGGATTGAACTGGAATCAAGGAAACATTCCTTATAACTATCTACTGTTTGTATTAAAAGCCTATTTGTTCGGTGCCAACACTATTTTTGTAAAAGGAGGTGAAAAAAAGGAATGGTTACGTCAGTATGTTTCTCCAACTTGTAAACTCATCGATCTACACGAAATGGGATGTCCTGCACTACACACCTTATATGAGCCTGGTGAACGTGTACAAAAAAAGACACTCCTACACGTATCGAAACTCTTTGATTGGCTAAGTCGCAATGCATGTCGGTACCTGGAAAATGAGTGTAAAACCTTGTGCATGAATGCAGACCAGAACAGTGAGACAGAGACGTATGTCTAATACAGACGTGTCTGTGTGTATAATGGCTACCATTGAAGGCTTAAAATCTAACCCCATTGAACGGGCTATTGTTAAGTATTTCGCTTGTAAGAAAAAACTGAACAATTTTACCCTAGAAGAACTAAATGCTTTACCTAAAGCGTTTTTGTTTTATGTTGCGTCAAATGCTGTAAAGGAGATTTGGGATAGTGTGCCGAGTGATTGGACACGGGATCCTGTGTTGTGTGAACTTCAACCGTGCACTGATTATGAACATCATCAACAAGTGTACATTTCCAAAATGCCATCAGTTCAAAATTGTAGAACGTGTCAGTTAATTAAACTGTATCATGGACATAAAACCTCATGCAACGACTATGCGTCTTCATTCCACGGATGTGATGGTAAGAAAGAAGCAACCTCCGCAGCAGCGGAAAAAGAATCAACATGTGCGTCACCGACTGAAAAAAATATGCCGGATCTCTACTGGTCATGGTCTCATTGACAAAGTCATAGATCTTTTACCCTTTGAGCTGCACTTACCTGGTTATCAATACTGTGGCCCTGGTACAAAGTTAGACGTTCGACTGGCACGTGGTGATCCTGGAATTAATGCTTTAGACGCAGCTTGCAAGCAGCATGATCTAGCGTACAGAACATCAAAGCGTGAGAACAACATCTCTGAACTAAGACGTGTCGCCGACCAGATACTTTTGAGAAAGGCTATGGAACGTGTGACGTCACCTTCTGCATCTGTTGCAGAAAAAATGGCGGCCCTTGTGGTAGCAGGTGCTATGAAGGGGAAGCTCGTGTTGAGTGGTGGACGTTTACAAACAAAACATATGAAAGGACCAAGAACAAAGCAAAAATAAACTCTACACTATTCTTACCTTATGTTAAACAAGTGGTAACATGTTGATGTGCAAACGATGCTAATAAAGAAATGAACTAAAATATATGTTTGTTTTTTCTAACTCATACTTGGGGTAGCATGCATGTAACCAATAGTTAAATCAAAAACTCAAAAGTCAAACTTTTTTTTGTTTATTAAAAAAACTCATAGTAATCAAAAAGCTATATATAAGATTTTACGTTGTTGCGATGTGAATGGTGTTGTGATGTGTATGGTGTTGCGATGGGGATGGTATCTTGATGAGCAGGACTCCTCACTGAAGTAAAACTAGTGGCAAGCGTAGGCGTTGTTACTGCCTCTTCTTCTATATCATCTCCCGCGAGGTTGTTGTTTACACTGGAACGAAATTCCATTCTAGAGAAAAAGCTATTGCAATTTGAGTTTGGAAGGTTTGTGGTAAATCTGGCATACAATAAATATAACTTACCTTTTAGTAGGGATGATATCTACTTCTGAGAGATGTTAGTTGGTTTGTAGGATGTAAAGTAACTTGACCAACTGAGTAAATGTATGAAGAATATAAGTAATCATTAGTGTTTGGATATATTATATCCGTTTTACTTCCATCTGGGAATACACATCTTGTAACAAATTTAGGTTTTGTACATTTATGGCACCAATATATGTCCTCCTCATTCAAGTCGTCTAAGAGATACTTCCAATTTTTATGTTTTACAAAATAACTTTGACTGTGAATATTATTAGGGAGGGGAAGCGTGTCGTCAGTGTTGTTACTATCTGGATCTTCATCTTCCATAGCAAGGTCTAATCCATAGCATAAAACAAAACATTTTAAACACAACTTGTGACAATTAATGTAGTCAATTTCACCGTCACTATTTTCGTACGTGTCATTTGTGTCAGGAATGTGGTAGTCGTTAATGTACGTCACACACTGTAACTCATTGAATTGTCGTGGGAAAATGATGGTGTCTTGCCCCATAGAATAATGAAGTTGGTAGTCAAATCGAGTTGTGTTTTGTGATAAAATATAGTTTAATGGCCATTCTTTGAAGGTACTGTTCAAGTAGTTAGTGTATGTAGATGTAGTACGAAATTCATTATATGTTTTGTTATATATTTGACTGCGATGACCATGTTTTGTTGCATATATCCAGTGACTTGGGTCAGAAAAGTGTTGTCTGAAAGTTTCAGATTGGTTAGCCATAGTACTCACCAAACGTTGTTGCTTGAATGCGTACCAGTAAAAGATAAAAACGAATTAGTTATTCCACAACACTCACACAAGAAATATATATATTTTGCAGCAAAATCTTTCTTGGTTGTTTCCTAGCACACCACACTAGCGAATAATCAGCTCAAACCGGCTTCACTCCATTCATATAGGGACTTGCGCGTAGAGCACGGTGTCCATACATAGTAGCGGTCCTTCGGACGCTTACAGCTCCAGTTACTAAGTGAAGATGATGAATTACTTCCGCGCTATCAATATCTCATGGTCACCAAAGACGGTAATGTAACCTTCGGTCGCCATGCTGCACGTAGAGCACGGTGCCCCATACATAGTAGCGGTCGGGTTGTAGTAAATAACTTTGTTATAATTATATCCCCTTCTGCACTGTAGAGCACGGTGCCCATACATAGTAGCGTTCGGGTTGGAGTAAATAACTTTGTTAAAATGATATCCCCCTTCCACACTGTAGAGCACGGTGCCCATACATAGTAGCGGTCGGGTTGCAGTAAATAACTTTGTTATAATTATACCCCCTTCCACACTGGTGAGCACACCCACGAATCTGTTATATATACAGGTGTAAGGGTCGCACCCAATCTCACTTGCATCAAGTCTCTTTTGGCGTGAACATCGTTCTGCTCTGTACAAGGTGAGTTAACGTTTTGTGTTTTCTTATCATTATTGAACAGTTAGTAGATGATTATAGACTATATGGGGGCTATCTTTTTTTATAGTTAACATGGATGCTCTCCAACAGTTAAACAAAATAGGGGCCCAGGCTGGGTTGGAAACAAGAAGACTAAGGGATCTCCCAGTTAACCAACCGTTCCCTGTAGAGAGTCTGCAGAGAATTGAGACACGATTCGGCACCAGACTTCTTTGTCACTGCCAAGAGTTTATGGTGTTTCTACCAAGTCGATTTGCCAGCATATCCAACGAGACGCTGGCAACGTTAAATTCACGCCCCTTGGTATTGAAGTATTTAGGCATGCACAATAATGCATGCCTAGTCCTCTTTGAAGCGGATAACATTTAACTCTTTGTCACATCGTGTATGAGCAGATAGCCTCGCTGTTCCACCTCTAACAAAACCATTTAATACTAGAGAAATAGCAGTTGACTATTATTGTAAGTGTTTATTAGAAAATAACCTCATGGTACCACTTGTTTGGGAAAATGTTCGTGACTGCTTT
Source organism: Meconema thalassinum (assembly GCA_946902985.2). Taxonomy (NCBI): domain Eukaryota; kingdom Metazoa; phylum Arthropoda; class Insecta; order Orthoptera; family Tettigoniidae; genus Meconema; species Meconema thalassinum. The sequence continues at coordinate 248,154,546 of OX336391.1, forward strand.
CAAACACGACTGTGCAGTGGACGAATATACAATGTCAACAAAATTTTACATCCAAAATTGTTTTTACAAGCATGTTTACCCGTTTTTTTATTACAATTTATCACTCTTTTTATGCGCTTCACAGCATTAAAGGTGAACACAGAATTAGCGTGTACCTTTGTATTTTTTAAAGTCAGTGGAGATGAAAAACGGGAAACCATTTATTTGACAACAAAAATGAGACCATGTTATCGGACGGATGACAGGGAAGCTTGGTATAACGAACATGTCGTTGACGCTTTGGTGTCTAAGTTTGACGCCTTTCTTGAAGGTGAAAGTGGAAAATCGCTCGAGGTCATCCCGTTTCTACAAGTCAATGTATGTTGCTTTGATCCCTTAAATTCAGGTTCTCTATATTTTCCACTTCCTCTTCCTGTTCAACGTAGAAAAGCCGTTCTCAACATTCAAAATGAGGATGACTATTGCTTTTTGTGGTGCGTGGCTGCATTTCTAGCCCCTGTTCAACGTCATGTTAGTTTAACATCCTCATACACGGTCATGTTTAACAGGTTACTCTCCACGCTCAACTTTGCAACTATTTCATTTCCTATGGAACTTACCTCTATGGCTAAATTTGAAAGTCTTAATCCTCATTTTTCCTTTATGATTTATGGTCTTGATAAGAATACGGTTATTGGACCGCTTTATTGTACGCAGCAGCAGAAGGTACACCATATAAATTTATTATACATTTCTAACGAGCAAACAAGTCACTATTGTTTAATTAAAAACCTCTCCAAGCTTGTTGGAGGTCAACTTTCATCTAGACACCATAAAACATTTATTTGTGAACGGTGTTTGCAGTACTTTTCAACGCAGATCAAGCTGGATAGCCACACAGTGGATTGTTCTACTCAGCCAGCAGTTAAAATTACATTTCCAAAACCGAAAGAGGCAAAAATGAAATTCAAAAACTTCCATCGCATGGATCCAGTGGCCTATACTGTGTATGCAGACATTGAAACTCTAACTACCCCCATTCAGCGGTGTCCACCGAATCCGTCTTCCTCATACACAGATGCTATTCAAAGACATACTCCGTTTTCTGTGGCCTTTCAAGTTGTTTGTTCCTATGATCCAAGTCAATCCTATTTCAAATTGTTTCGAGGACCTACCTGTATTCAGTGGTTGTTACAGGAACTGAAACAGTTAGCTGAGCATGTCCATCAGCTTCTTCAAATTCCCAAGCCCATACAGATGACGCTAGACGAAATGATACATCATGATACGGCAACAACGTGTCATATTTGTCAGAAGCCTATTTTACCTGACGACATTAAAGTGCGCGACCATTGTCATTACACGGGCGTCTATCGAGGAGCTGCACACGACACGTGTAATTTAACGTTTCGTGCAGCAAAGTATATACCCGTCTTTTTTCACGGTCTCACCAATTTTGACTCCCACTTTATTATTCGTGAGTTTGCCACATTAGACAAGGAACATTTTTCCATTATTCCGCAAAATCATGAGCGGTTTATCTCCTTTTCTATACATTACCAGGGTATATCACTTCGGTTTCTCGATTCCTATCGATTTATAGCCTCTTCGTTAGAAGCCTTGGTCAAGGGCATTTCACCCGATGAATTGCACTTTACACGAAACCATTTTTCGGATGATGCTAAATTCAAACTTTGCATCCGGAAGGGCGTTTATCCTTATGAATATACCAACAGTTGGTCTTCCTTGGACGAAACGCATTTACCTCCACAGGATGCATTTTTTAGCACGTTGCATAATACTACCATTACTGATACCGATTATATCCACGCCTGCAACGTGTGGGATACCTTTGGTTGTACCACCCTAGGTGAATATGCTGATCTGTATCTCACTGTGGATACCTTGCTATTAACGGATATTTTTGAGAAATTCCGTCGCATGTGTATACAGATTTACAAGCTGGACCCGTGTCACTATTATACAGCACCGGGTTTATCATGGGATGCCATGTTGTTGTACACAGGTATCGAGTTGGATTTACTTGTAGATATTGACATGTTATTATTTTTTGAAAAGGGTATTCGTGGAGGATTTGTTTCCCTTGTTCAGAGACATGTCCATGCCAATCATCCTTACATGTCAACGTATAATGCCCAGCAGCCCATTTCCTATTTAACACACTACGATATAAATAATTTATACGGCTATGCTATGAGTCAACCCCTCCCGTATAAAGATTTTGTTTGGCTCAGTAACGAGGAAATCGAACGCTTTGACGTGTTCACCGCTGCTCGTCAAAAAGAAATTGGTTTTGTCCTGGAAGTGGATATACAATACCCTGCACATGTGCATGACGATCACGCTGATTTACCGTTCTGTGTCGAGCGTAGGATTCCTCCAAATTCGAGCTCAAAACATCCAAAGTTACTGGGAACGCTTCTTCCTAAAACAAGGTATGTGATTCACATCCAAGTGCTTTTACAATGCTTAACGTATGGACTCGTGTTGAGTAAGATCCATCGTATTGTATCGTTTACACAAAAGGCGTGGTTGAAGCCTTACATGGACCTGAATACTCACCATCGGCAGCGTGCTACCCAACCTTTTGAAATTAATTTTTTTAAATTGATGAATAATGCAGCATACGGAAAAACGTTTGAAAATGTACGCAAACACCGGTCCATCCATTTAGTTAATTCGTGGGAAGGTAGGTATGGAGCTCGGAAATATGTTGCCAAGCCCCATTTTAAAACCATGAAAATTATTACTGATACATTGGCTACCGTCGAATTAGGAAAGGTTGAAATTCTTTACAATAAACCTATTTATTTAGGGATGACTATTTTGGAGTTTTCAAAATTAACCATGTATGACTTTCATTATGGGTTTGCTCGTCGCTATTTTAAGGATGTTCATCTTGTTTACACTGATACCGATAGTTACATATATCAGGTTAAAGCAACAGACGTTTATCAGGTGATGCGTGACCATCCTGAGCATTTCGATACGTCCTCTTTTCCTGATGGTAACATCTTTGGCTTGTTACCTCAAAACAATAAAGTTATGGGGCTCATGAAAGATGAATGTGGCGTCGATGTGATGACAGAATTTTTAGGTCTTGCATCAAAAATGTACTGCTATACTTGCGACAGTTCAAGACATGTCAGTCGAGCCAAGGGGGTCCGCTCTAGTGTCATCCGAACGTTATGTATGGCTCGTTATCGTGAGGCATTATATAATCCCACTGAACAGTATGCGAAACAGGCACGTCTAACGTCCCGTACCCATGAAGTGTTTCTTGTCGAGCAAATGCGACGCTCGTTGCTTTTGTTTGATGATAAACGTTCATGGGTAAATGATCACCTCACAAGCTTGCCATGGGGCCATTACGCCCTTAATGAGTAAACCAATACAGTTTTGTTCTTCATGTGTGTTCGCTATTATCTGTGAATCAAAACATGTCTATGTGTATGTCAAATATTGTAAATAAAGAAATAGTATGTATTGTCCTTTTGTTTTATTTATTTTCAAGTCCTATATAATCATCAAACCTTGCTATTTCCTTACTAGATGTTTAGATGGTAAGTATAATAGACCGACGCTATCGCAGGAGCTAATGTGCAAGATGGTCGCCTCGCGCAACTACTCTCTGTTATTCTTATGGAGGGACAGTCAGAGCTGGAGCAGTGGCTAATGTGCAAGATGACCGCCACGTCCTGAGACCGTGGATGATGTCACAGGCGGGGAGTTCGGTCGTATAGTTGCTAAATGGAATATTTATTATTATGAGATAATTATTGATTGATTGATAGCTTGCCACGGTGGGTGAGTGGTTATTGTGTCGGACTATCAACCCCAAGCTTGCAGGTTAGCTCTTAGCCGTGGTAAGTGATTTTTGAAAGGCGGCAAAAATTACGACACGCATGTCAATGTCGACATGTCAAAGAACCCAGGGGAAATTCGGCCGTGTAGTTGCTAAATGGAATATTTATTATTATGAGATAATTATTGATTGATTGATAGCTTGCCACGGTGGGTGAGTGGTTATTGTGTCGGACTATCAACCCCAAGCTTGCAGGTTAGCTCTTAGCCGTGGTAAGTGATTTTTGAAAGGCGGCAAAAATTACGACACGCATGTCAATGTCGACATGTCAAAGAACCCAGGGGAAATTCGGCCGTGTAGTTGCTAAATGGAATATTTATTATTATGAGATAATTATTGATTGATTGATAGCTTGCCACGGTGGGTGAGTGGTTATTGTGTCGGACTATCAACCCCAAGCTTGCAGGTTAGCTCTTAGCCGTGGTAAGTGATTTTTGAAAGGCGGCAAAAATTACGACACGCATGTCAATGTCGACATGTCAAAGAACCCAGGGGAAATTCGGCCGTGTAGTTGCTAAATGGAATATTTATTATTATGAGATAATTATTGATTGATTGATAGCTTGCCACGGTGGGTGAGTGGTTATTGTGTCGGACTATCAACCCCAAGCTTGCAGGTTAGCTCTTAGCCGTGGTAAGTGATTTTTGAAAGGCGCAAAAATTACGACACGCATGTCAATGTCGACATGTCAAAGAACCCAGGGGAAATTCGGCCGTGTAGTTGCTAAATGGAATATTTATTATTATGAGATAATTATTGATTGATTGATAGCTTGCCACGGTGGGTGAGTGGTTATTGTGTCGGACTATCAACCCCAATCTTGCAGGTTAGCTCTTAGCCGTGGTAAGTGATTTTTGAAAGGCGGCAAAAATTACGACACGCATGTCAATGTCGACATGTCAAAGAACCCAGGGGAAATTCGGCCGTGTAGTTGCTAAATGGAATATTTATTATTATGAGATAATTATTGATTGATTGATAGCTTGCCACGGTGGGTGAGTGGTTATTGTGTCGGATTATCAACCCCAATCTTGCAGGTTAGCTCTTAGCCGTGGTAAGTGATTTTTGAAAGGCGGCAAAAATTACGACACGCATGTCAATGTCGACATGTCAAAGAACCCAGGGGAAATTCGGCCGTGTAGTTGCTAAATGGAATATTTATTATTATGAGATAATTATTGATTGATTGATAGCTTGCCACGGTGCGTGAGTGGTTATTGTGTCGGACTATCAACCCCAAGCTTGCAGGTTAGCTCTTAGCCGTGGTAAGTGATTTTTGAAAGGCGGCAAAAATTACGACACGCATGTCAATGTCGACATGTCAAAGAACCCAGGGGGAATTCGGCCGTGTAATTGATGATCATACAACACACACACACACATCTCCAGTATACAGGTTTGATGACCATATTGTCCTTAGTACAACCGAACAAAGATGATTAATCGCGTTAACCTACATGGGACTGATAACCGCGATGCTTCACTCCTCCCCATGATTATTCAACACATACACATACACATCTCCAGTATACAGGCTTGATGACCATGTAGTCCATAGTATAACCGAACACAGATGACTAACCGCGTTAACCTACATAGGACTGATAACCGCGATGTTTAAGTTTGTAGTCAAATTGATAATAATAATAATGTTATTGGTTTTACGTCCCTTTTAACTACACTGGCTTAGTCAAATTGAGTTGTGTGATATGATAAAATATAGTTTAATGGACATTCTTTGAAAATACTGTAAAAATAGTTAGTGTATGTAGATGTTGTACGAAATTCATTATATGTTTTGTTATATATTTGATAGTACTCACCAAACGTTGTTACTGGTACGCGTACACCACACTTGCAAATGATCAGCTTAAACGCGGTCACTCCTTACATATAGAGGCTTGCGCGTAGGGCGTGGTGCCCATATTTAGTAACGAGGCTCTAGTTACTAAAAGAATATGATGAATTATTTTCGCACTGAGATGTCACAGGAGTTCACATCCAGCTACAACGAGTAACCGCTCGCTCCAGGGGTTTCACAAGTACTCCGTTCGCACAGGGACCCACAAACAGTACCGAAAAATAGCCGCTCGCCCCAGGGCTCACAACCATTGAGAATGGGTAGCTTCTCGCACGTTATTATATCAGGGTCTCACAAACAGTGTTCAAAAGTATTCCGTTCGCACAGGGACCCACAAACAGCACCGAAAAATAGCCGCTCGCCCCAGGGCTCACAACCATTGAGAATGGGTAGCTTCTCGCACGTTATTATATCAGGGTCTCACAAACAGTGTTCAAAAGTATTCCGTTCGCACAGGGACCCACAAACAGCACCCAAAAATAGCCGCTCGCCCCAGGGCTCACAACCATTGAGAATGGGTAGCTTCTCGCACGTTATTATATCAGGGTCTCACAAACAGTGTTCAAAAGTATTCCGTTCGCACAGGGACCCACAAACAGCACCCAAAAATAGCCGCTCGCCCCAGGGCTCACAACCATTGAGAATGGGTAGCTTCTCGCACGTTATTATATCAGGGTCTCACAAACAGTGTTCAAAAGTATTCCGTTCGCACAGGGACCCACAAACAGCACCCAAAAATAGCCGCTCGCCCCAGGGCTCACAACCATTGAGAATGGGTAGCTTCTCGCACGTTATTATATCAGGGTCTCACAAACAGTGTTCAAAAGTATTCCGTTCGCACAGGGACCCACAAACAGCACCCAAAAATAGCCGCTCGCCCCAGGGCTCACAACCATTGAGAATGGGTAGCTTCTCGCACGTTATTATATCAGGGTCTCACAAACAGTGTTCAAAAGTATTCCGTTCGCACAGGGACCCACAAACAGCACCGAAAAATAGCCGCTCGCCCCAGGGCTCACAACCATTGAGAATGGGTAGCTTCTCGCACGTTATTATATCAGGGTCTCACAAACAGTGTTCAAAAGTATTCCGTTCGCACAGGGACCCACAAACAGCACCGAAAAATAGCCGCTCGCCCCAGGGCTCACAACCATTGAGAATGGGTAGCTTCTCGCACGTTATTATATCAGGGTCTCACAAACAGTGTTCAAAAGTATTCCGTTCGCACAGGGACCCACAAACGGCACCCAAAAATAGCCGCTCGCCCCAGGGCTCACAACCATTGAGAATGGGTAGCTTCTCGCACGTTATTATATCAGGGTCTCACAAACAGTGTTCAAAAGTATTCCGTTCGCACAGGGATCCACAAACAGCACCCAAAAATAGCCACTCGCCCCAGGGCTCACAACCATTGAGATATTTATTATTATTAGGTCTTTATTGATTGATACCTACAGCCCCGGCCATCGCATTGTTCTACTACTCTAAGTTACACTCGGTCACATTCGACTACCTTCGACAGTCGCCCGAACCGGTCCCTTCCCCCACTTCCATCCACAAGCTATATAGGCAATGCACACCAGCCAGCTCAGTCAGTTGGCTGGCCAACACAGGTCGGCTAACAACTGGGTCTGCTTCCAAGCCAGACCTTCCCCTCCCCTCCCCTCCCCCCCCTCCCCCAAGCCCCCCAGGGAACGCCTGGGGGGGCACGTGACCACGAGAAACCATGGATGACCTTGAAATCTGTCCAGGACCGGCTTAGCCCTACTACTTACAGTATATGTGGATCTATCTAGAATAATGACGAAATTAAGTTGGTATATCGAAATTTCTAATTAGATCGAAATACTCTATACCTGGCATAATGCAGCCTAATAGAGAACTACAGATGGCAGCCCTGGTGACTGAATATATTCTTAGTTCCATCTCTTACGGTACAGAATACAAAATTTGGTTGAAGTCCAATGGATAGCATGGACGTTACATGCAGTTAAACATTGGAACTAACAGTGCGCGTAAAATCATGTTGGCAACGATGACATACATGTATTGGTCAGAAATAATCTGAAATAATATGATCTATTGTTGTGTCAATTTTGAATGAAATCCATTAGTTAGTATAGAAGTTACGTGCTTTTTAAAATTGGACCTCTCAGCAGGCTTAGAATCATGTTGGTAGCACTGACGTATATAAGTTACTCCTAATTAATATAGAATGTTAGGTACTATATGTGCGCATAGTTTAAAGCTGTCTGCTTGCATACTTTATGATATATGGGTATTTGGATAAAAAAATTGAGATTAGTTATTAACAGTTGTCAGCCCTGGTGGCTCTTAAGAATACGCCTAGTCATATCTGTTTATGTACATATAGCACATACCAAATTTGGTTGAAATCCAATTGATAGTGTAGAAGTTATATGCATTAAAAATTGGACTTATCAGAAGGCCATTCCTCATCTTCCACTTGAAGTACTTCATCCATTTTGCCGTTGCTCCATTTCCCTTTGACCTTGCTTCTTACACGCAGTCTCTTACTTATTTATCTTGTACCTATCGTCTAATTGAAATACAATTTGGTTGGTTTGCTAAAAGGACGCACGATTGTGGAAAAGTATAAGGAAAGTTGCCTCAGGAATGAGATATGAAAAATTATGTGTATCGTTATAAAGTTGAACATTCGTAGGTTAATATGGCGAAACAACCTTCTTCATATGTTGTGGATCTTAGGCATTGCGTAGGTCCTGAAATGGCTCCGACATCCAGAATATCCTGTATATACGATTACATATCAGGCTGACAATTATTCCACTATATCAATAAGACAACAGTGAGCATAGTAGGCCTACAGTATGTAAGTATATCAGTGGCTACTTCAATAATGTTTGTTCCAAGCATTTTAACTCATTGAAAATAGCAATAAGAACGAACTTATATGCACAGATTTGAAGCCATTCTTTCAGTGTGGCCTTCACAGAATTGTAATTTGTAGCTCTTCAGTCGGTCGACATGATTGTGCCCAATAAATGGGTGGGATATATATATAACAAGAAGTTCCGTGACGAACTAACGAGCCTACTTTTCGTAAAATTTAAGATGCATGCCTATGATTAATCTATATGGATCCATACAGAATAATGACGACATTAAGTTGGTAATATCGACATTTCCAATTAGTTCGAAAATCTGTATACCTGGCATAATGTAGCCTAATAGAGCAATACAGTTGGCAGCCCTGGTGACTGAATATATTCTTAGTTCCATCTCTTAAGGTACAGAATACAAAATTTGGTTGAAGTCCAATGGACGTTACATGCAGTTAGACATTGGATCTATCAGCACGCGTAAATCATGTTGGCAACAATGTCATTTGTGTGCTGGTTAGAAATAATCTGAAATATTATGATATCTTGTTGTCCCAATTTTGGATGAAATCTATTTGTTAGTATAGAAGTTACATGTATTTTAAAATTGGACCTATCAGGAGGCATAGAATCATGATGGCAGAACTGACTTATATTAATTACTCCAAACTAATCTAGAATGTCAGGTGCTATACGTGTGCATAGTTTAAAGCTGTCGGCTTGCATACTTCCTGATATATTGCTATTTAGATAAAAAATAGAGGGCAATTATTAACAGTTGGCAGTCCTAGTGGCTCTTAAGGATACGCTCAGTCATATCTGTTTACGTACACATAGCACATACAAAATTTGGTTGAAATCCAATGGATAGTGTAGGAGCTATATGCATTAAAAATTGGACTTATCAGAAGGCTTACAATTATTTTGGCAACACTGTCATGTATGACCTCCTGGAAATTAAACTGAAATAGTATTATCTATATGTGTGCCAATTTTGGAATAGCTCATATGCATACCTTCCCAGATATACAACATTGAGCTCAAATTTCTAGTGCAATTTTTCAGCAGTTGGTAGCACTGACATCATTTTCAAATATGGGCTTGAGATATTCCGGTATACATCTTTACTCATACCAAATTTGGTTCCGATTGCTGCAGTCGTTTTGGAGTTGATAGGGGGGGGGACACACACACACACACACTGCCAGCCAGCCAGCCAGACAGACAGAAGGACAGACAGACAGACAGACAGACAGACAGAAGGACAGACAGACAGACACACATTTTCCCGGATCGATCTCATAAGTCTACTTTTTCCTCATTTTTGCAAAATGTGAAAAGAAGGCTAAAAATACAGTCCTTGATAAAAATACATATATGAGTTAATTGCCCCATTTAATAGTGACAGTTAACTAATATATGATTTTTTCGGAAGTGTATATTTATATTTAGTGTATATCTTGTGCCCCACCCATTCATTGGAAATAATCGTGTTGACCGACTGATAAGCTACAAATGGCAAATGAACCTACACTCACAACACTGTTACCGATTCAAATTCTTTGACTGGTGAAAATTAACAACTGTATCTAATAGCTGAAAGCCTTCATTAGCCTCATTGTGGTCAAGGAAATTATCACCAGTTCCTGCAGATCGCAATGGCTAAGGAGCCCCGTGCTCACAGTCGTGATTTAGTCCATCTCACGGCGTACTGACGAGCATTACTGGCTACCATCACGGTATGCCAAAACATTTAATTCTTTTCTGAGAGGTCAAGCAATGTTCACTCAGAGTCGTGAGTTAAAACTGAGATGTGGTGAGTTTGATATTCCTACCTTAGCAATCCGAGAAGTGGTTCTTAGTGTTGTTTTCCACTTCTACTCCAGGTGATGGTACCTAAATGTATGCCACGGCCATCTGTTTCCCAAGTCCTACCCCCAGTTACAAATACAAACACTAATACAGCCATTACAATGACCCAGGTTATCAAGCAGATTCCACACACTCCCAAGTACTGTACACGAGGTTACATGATTATGATGTCACATAGTTCGTAAGTTAATGTATAATAACAACATGATAAGCTTCTTTAGTCCTTCTAGTGAGATGTACTATTTTATGGTTATTATTTCAATGAGATAAGGAAATACTGTTATGCGTAATCGCGATGCATTGCGTGCTAAATTTCAAATGTGAAATGGATTTGTGAACAATCACATTGCTTCATTGCGAATAAATTGTATGTAGGGGATGGGAAAACAAGACAAACAGCAGCTCCTCTTCTCTGTAATTTGGGTTTTCAACTCGGCAATGTTCATTCCTTTTAATCAAACAACGAAGCCAACTTACTTACTTTTTTTAAAACAGTAGGTAAAGTGGAGGGGTGACATTCATTAAATGAATTTACCTGTGATAATTACTGGTGCGCTTACCTTTGGCAAGGGATAATCTGTTCGTGTAAAACAAATACTCCATAATTTGAACATGTCTAAAAGTTCAAGAGTGAAAGGTAAACGTCGTCTAATGAGAGAGAAGAGGAGAAAATTTCACCGGACATCAGGGAAAGCCGCGACAGTAATGTAGAAAGAGATTTCTGCTTTGATATCGTCAAACAAACACTACAAATTTTATTTTAGCGACTAGAACACTATTGTGTGTGTACGGGAATGTTGTGTCCTTATCTGTGTTATTATAGTTATTTTCGTAAGTCGTGTAGGAGTTGGAAATGTTCTGTTGGCCTACATGGACCTTCTTAGTAATAATAATATCGTATGGCCTCGAGTGCCGTGTGCAAGCTTTGTTATTCGACACCCAGAGGGCAGCTTACTTGTCAAATTTCGTTACTCCTTGGATCACTATGAAAGTCAAGGAGGTTAGATATCTAAGCTCCTTGACTAAATAGCGCTTTCTGGTAGAGAAATGAGGAACTTGGTGCTGGCGGATAATCTCGAGATTAATTTTGCCATTGTAAACACGCCCTACTGAATTAAAATGGGTTCTTTAGCCTGCCAGCATCATATGACACGCGTGTCGTCATTTTTGCCTCCATTCGAAAAATCACTTACCATGGCCAGGAGCGAACCTGCAAGCTTGGGGGTTAGTAATCCGACAAGATAACCACTCACCCATCGTGGCAAACTATCTTCTTAGTGAAACTGATAAACACTCCCACTCAGATTGTGGGAAACTGGGAGTACAATCCTGTTGAATATGATATTTTCAACTGTGGCTACGTGAATATGTTGCTTTCAAAAAAATACATACGGTGGCGTAGTCGGTAGCATTCTGAACTGATATGCCCAAGATGACGGGCTCAAACCCGGCCGAAGTCATCGGATTTTGAAGAATGTTAAAATCCTTCAGTATGCCTTCCTTCGGAGGGGAAGTAAGTTGAAGCAGACAGGCCCATGTCATAAATTTATGGCACGTAAAAGAACCTTTTTAGGTTATTCAGTTAGAAACGCTCTATGAAGCTCTAACATTCGCCGATGGAGGTCAGTGACAGTGGCTTCTGGTGGGCAAAGTTTGCACTATTTCTCGAACTTGCTGAGAGCCTACGGGCGTTCAATTGAAATACACTTCTATAGATGCAATTGACAGTGATTGGGGACGTAGCGTTCTTCAGACGCACTTATAATTCATCAGTCGTGTAGAAGTTGGAAAAATTATAACGGCCTACATGAACTTTCTTAGCGAAACTGACTAACACTCCCCCTCAGACTGTGGGGAACTGGGAATACAATCCTATTGGATGACATACTTTCAACTGTGGCTACGTGAATATTTTGCTCTCAATTGAACGTGTTGAACTCGATCACTTGAAATTGAAGCTGCTTCTTCTGTTTGTATAGATAATCTTTATTAGAAGAGTATGTGAGCAGGGAGGGTTCTGACTCAAATACCGTTATTTATGCAAATGAGGGGGGGGGGGTGTCAAGGTCAATGACCTTGAGGTAGGTCGTGATCAATGACCTTGAGGTAGGTCATTGACCCCAAGGTCACCGGGACACCGGAAGGTAAACAAACCTTGGAGGGTTCAGGAACCGGTTTGAGGGGGTGTGGGTGGGGGGGGAGGGGTGGGGGGAGGGGGAGGTAAGGGGGGGGGAAGGGTGGTGTGGGGGACGAGGGGGATGAGGGGGAAGGATGGAAGAGGATCTGCACGAGACCCTCCTCGACCCAGTCTCTCTGTTGGACTGAGCGCCTTCTCTGTTATTGTCTCGTGCTATATAGCTTTGTTTTGTACTTGATGAGATCCGAGTGTAGCCGAAGGTTTCCGAATCTTTGTCAGTGAATGAATCGTCAGATTTGAACGGTCAACTGGCGTGTGTGTGACGTCATAGCAGATTATGTGATGTGGGGTAGGTCATGGTTGGAAGTGTTCTTAATGGGAAAACATGAATGGAGATGGATGGTGGTGGTTGTTGAAACCTGACGTGGTAGGTTGGTTAGGTGTGAATGGGTCTGAGAGACAAACAAAATGGGGTTGAAAGCGCTCAATGGTAAACAAACATCAATGGTATCTGGAGTAGTGAATGGGATTGAGAGAGAGAAGGGGAATGAACTGGTTGTTGAATGTGCTCAATGGTAAACAAACATCAATGAATCTGGAGCAGTATTTCCTGTAAATGGTAGGGTGGGTGAGGATACAAAACGCATGGCATGTTGGGTCGGCCAGCTCGACATGAAATAAAAACAAGAAGGCGTACACCAGATCTGATTTATTAATCCATGAATTATATGTGGCATTAAAACCTAGCCACTTAACAAAAAGTTTATTGCCACGTTTTTGTACAATTTTTTCAACAAGATAATGCTTGGGATATTGCGTCCTTTGCAGTTCCTCCATGTAGAATCCTCCTTGGATTGGCTGCTTGTTGAGGTCATCAAGTAAATAAACAACTGGATTAGAAAGTTTTACCTTGCGAATACGAAATATTTCTGTGCTCCAGTTTGGTGTGTATCCTTTGGCGAAGATTGTTTTATGTTTACTGATGCGCACATAATCACCAATACGTAAGCGATGACGTCGCGGATCTGCTGTTTTGATTTTGTGATGAATGCGATCCAATTGCGCAATGTTCTTGGTTACAAGGCGTAGTTTCATTCTGATGGTTCTATGTTTAGTGTTGTTGTAACGTGTCACCAGGTCGCGTACAAGTTCAAGCCAGCGATAGGATCCTCTTGCTGTAAATTGTTCCCACATGCGCGTCTTGAGTGTGCGGTTGAAACGTTCTACAACACTTGCCTTTAGATTGCTAAAAGTGGAATAGTGATGGATGTCAAGTGATTTGAGATAAGTGGAAAAAGTCTTGTTGAAAAATTCTTTGCCTTGATCTGTTTGAAGCAAACGAGGTTGTCGTCTTGACCGCTGAATGATGGTCTTGAATGCAGCGGTGACCAGTTGTGCAGATTTATTCCGAACAGGTTCAACAAAGGCCATTTTGGAATAAACGTCGATGACGGTGAGCAGATAGTTGACGCCGTTGTTAGCTGTGGCATAGGGAATCATTTCAACCAGATCAGCTTGCCAAAGATCGTCAACGCCCCGTGTGATGACATGACGACGATGGTAGAGACGACGAGCTGGTCTATGCAACTCGCGAGCAATGGCAGCCTTAACAGGCGAGGATGTATGCTCACTTTGACTCATTAGACAATAATGCCAGCATGACGAAGCTCCTCTTCTATATCTAAAACTTCCGCCTCGTGTCCGGTATGACCGGCCTGTTCTGATGCACGCAACAGTTGTAGACGTTTAACCAACTTATTTGGATTGTTCCAATAGGCGAAATCGATGAAGGGTTTCAAAGTATTAAATGTGATACCGGACGCTGAATTTGCACGGCGAACACTTGCATAGGTGGGAAACAATTTTGATATGATGGTTTTATATTTGAAGCCCTTATTAGCATTTACTGCTTCAGAATGTTTATAATTACGTCTAAAACCATTTGTAGCCATCAAGATGTCTTTATACTTTTCAAGATCTTCTTTATCATAGTCCTCGGTAGAAGGTGTACGTGAAAATAAAAGTTCTAAAAGACCTGGCGTCAATTTGTAACGAACTGTTTTAACAATCAAAACATTGTCACTTATCTTGATTGGTGAATCGCCAATTCGAAATCTCTTGTTTTCATAGCGAACACCATAGGTAGTATCAGTTTTCTTAGTAAAAAGATCTTCAAGGAAGGGGGTAACCAACGCACCATAATTTTGTAGTAAAATGGATTTTAACCGCACATATTGTTCGGGCGTATTTAATATTTCTTTAAGAGTAGGCTGCTTTTCTTTGGGTCTAGTGGGTGTTTCAGCAATTATTGATGTTTTCAAAAACTGGGGCAGCGGTGATTCTTTGGAGCTAGAAGACGGAAGCAATGGAGAAAAAACATCGACAGGTTCTTCATCATTTTCTTCCTCCTCCTCCTCTTCAATTGTTTGCGTTTCTTTTGAGCGTGTACTAGGCTTTGATGTTCCTTTTAACACTGCTTCCAAAGGTGACTTCAAATGTTTTTCGACAAACAGTTCACTGTCGACATGTGCACGTTTTAGATAGCGAAACTTTTGTCGAATGCTATTTCGTGCACGGATTATGTGCTTTTTTAATTGACTCCCTGTTGTCGCCATGACATCTGAACAAATGATGTTCAGAAAAGCAATGCAGCTACTTAAATACGAATGAAATGATCAAATCCCATGCGGTAGCGTCCATTGTTGATGTTGCTCTGCTTATCAATAACAAGACAACTGTGGTGATGAGCGTTCCAACACATGGCACACAACTGTGTAAAGGCTTGAAAGGTCATGTCTGGGTTCACGTGATCATCGTAGACGTGATGCATGTTGCGCTCATCCTGTCGGAAGAGAACAATCACGTTGGCATTGTCACGAATTAACTGTTTTGGTATTCGCGAATAGGTTTGAGCGAGATAAAAACAATCAATATATTTATGACGTCCCATGCTAAAGTAAGCCTGAATAATACCCTGTCGTTCTGTGGCCACATCGTCAAAAATCATAAGCGAATGGGGGCGAACATTGTCTGGAGAAATGACATCTTCGTGTGCTGCGAATGTGAAGTAGCCCATGTTGCGCAGACCTGACATGACCTGTTCCAAGAACACATACAGCGGTTGATACAGCGATTTGGCAAAGATATAGATATTTTGAAAAAACACTCCGTTTAAGGAGGTGATGAGGTTAAGCAGAAGATTGGTTTTTCCACATCCCGACGGGCCGGCGATGAGACAGCGAATGGAGGATGGGAAGAGTGATCCATGACGTTGTTCGGACGATGTTGAGAAGAGGTGTGAAACCAAGTCTCCCACCGGAAGTGAATGTTGTTGCTTAATAATCTGCATATCAAATAAATGTGAAAGGGGAAGAGCTGGTCTCTATATATATGAGGCAAGCGGGTGTTTCAGTTCCAGTGTAACCATGGACGCCTTTGGAAGAACTCTTAAAACAAATGAACGATTTGCTTTGACAAACGATCCAAAACATGATACAGATCCGGCAACTAAACGATATGTTGATGCTAATGTATTGCCACGCACAACAGATGGCAATTACGACTTTAATGGAAAGCGATTGACCAATATAACAGAACCCGTATTATCCTCAGACGCATGTTCAAAAAAGTATGTAGATTATTTCCGCTTACGACGTATCAAAGGCGATTATGAGGCTCAGAATAAACGTATTAAGGGTGTTGCAGATCCTGTGAACGATCAAGATGTGTGCACCAAAGCCTATGTGTTAACCAATGCTGTGGTGTTAACAGAAGCAAAGGGCTATGACGTACACCAACGTCGAATCACTCAGCTGGCTCTTCCAACAAACAACACGGACGCTGCTAGAAAGGACTATGTAGATAACAAGGTGAAACAGGTGCTCAGTATTGTGCCCACCCTAACTGGAAAGGGCTATACAGCAAATAATGCACGCCTTGTGCATGTGGCTGATCCTGAAGATGATCAAGATGTTTGTACAAAACGGTTTTTAAACTCTGAAATGGAAAAGGTGTGGGAAATTAAGGAGAACGCTCTACAGATGAAGCGAAGACGAATAGCCAAAGTTGCTGATCCTGTGCAACCTCACGACGTGACGACCAAACGATTTTTGGAACAACGGTTATCGCTTTTTATTAAATCAATACCCTCTATATTTCTGCTTCACATTGTAAACCAACAACCGGTAAAAGATCCCAATAACCTCGCCTACATACTACGTTCGGGGTATGACAATTACCGTTTAATGTATGATGGTGCCATTCGTGTAATTGAGTATGCACCAGATTTGAAACATTTAGAGGTACGATTAAACGGTAGTGTTCAACCACTTATTGATCAACCGGTGAAAGCCGGAGACAAATTATTCTTTCATTTGAAACTCTCGTCTGAAGAAAAAGAGGCGGGGAAAACGATGAACGATTTTTCTCTGTATATAGAAATTGAATATACAGCCACCATTGAATAAATAATTATAGGTTCCCTTCCTGAGGAGTGTTAGTTGTTTTCTATACTTTGCGGTGTGAGGTTGTCTTGTTCTTTGGTCGCGATGGTGAAACAGAGATATGTGGTGAAGAAGAGGAAGAAGTTGTCAAGAAAGGGAGGCTTTAAAGCTATTCTTCATGCAGCACGTCAAGCTTCGCGCGGAGAAACAAATAGTGAGTTGGCTATTAAGAAAGCACTCCGAGCAGCACGATTGCATGCGAATCCCAAAAGTAAACTACGTTTTAGAAAACGTGCCCGAGTTATTCCTGTGCCGAAACGTGGTGGATTTTTACCTGCACTGTTTGCTGGACTAGCAGCCCTGGGTTCACTTCTTGGAGGAGCAAGTGCGGTAGCACGAACGGTGAAAGCTGTTGAGGAGGCGAAGCAACAGTTGAAGGGAAGTGAAAGGCATAATAAAACTATGGAGGCCATAGTACTGCGCGGTAAAGGTGTGAACATGAAGCTAGCACCCTACAAGAAAGGACTCGGCATTTACATGTCGCCAAAAAACGGTTAATCGATGCACTGCCACGACGAGCCATGACGCATGAGGAAGTTATAAGATATGCAAAACAGCTAAAGATCTCCCACTTTCGAGGTGTGTTTATGCGCAACCAACTACCGTCTCGACCATGGAGCCATGAAAGTGCAGTTGTTAATTTGGATGACAGTCATGGACCGGGAACGCATTATGTGGCCTACATAAAGCATGGGCGAACCGTGTGGTACTTTGACAGTTTTGGAAACCTTCCTCCTCCGACAGAGCTTGTTCGCTATTTTGGAAGCAGTGCAACAATACACTATAATGAGAAACGAGTGCAAAATTTTAACACGCAACAGTGCGGTCGTCTATGTTTGACTTTTCTATATAAGACCGAGCACGGCGGGTGACGTGGTCATTATGACAACAGAAAGTAGAACGTTTACAGTGCACGGACAAGGTGCGGAAGTAACTGTTGACTTTTATCCTCCTATTGAATTGGGACGACGACCCTACATGCTGGGACTTGTTTCGTTTGAAGGCTATAATAGAATCTGCAACATAATTGAAGACGTCAATGATAAGTTCTACTACGATGACTATGAGTTAACTCTACCATCTGGCAGCTACACCGTAGATGATATTCACGATCACATCTACACAACTCTCACCAAGGAATTTAGTCTAAAAGCATTTCCTGACGGGACACGCAAGTTTGAACTCATAGCCAACAACGTGACACATCGCTGCAGTATTCTTTCTTCTTTTAGGATTGATTTTAAATCTCAACCAGATTCGATTGGGCCATTGTTAGGCTATTCACCACAAGTGTTAGTACCGAACGTGCTCCACAAGTCTGACCAACCGGTGAAAATAATTGAAGATCATCACATATCTGGCACGTGTAATATTATTACAGACGTCTACACCAATCAAGATCCCTCGCATTCGCATTATGATTTTATTGTTACTTCACCTGGTGGTTACATCATCCGCGAAAACCCGTCGGTGGTGCTCTATCAGCCTGTGAGTGTGACCAACATCAGGAATATTACCTTAAGACTGGTGAATAGAAACCAACGTCTCATTCGGTTAGACCCTCATACACCTGTGACCTACAAACTGTATCTGAAGCCAGCATGAAACAAGTGTATAAAGCGGCAACGCTGTCAAGAACAGGTGTTAGTTGTGCTCAACACGTGTACAGGTTAACACGTGTCAACAAGCAGATCCTACAACAACTTGGTTACACCTTACGTCATGAATTCGATTCTAGACGTGACAAACCCTGTCGAAGTACAGGAGGGTATTGTATGAATTGAACACCATTCCTACCAACCGTATACTCAGGGACTAAATAATAATGATGAGATTCGCATTACTATTAACCAACAAGATATATACACGCTTCCACATGAAAGTTACATCCTGATTGAAGGGCAACTCACCAAATTGGATGGTACCATTCCAACAACGTCAAAGTTGGCCAACAATGCTTTGGCCTTTTTGTTTTCTGAGGTTCGCTACGTGATCAACGGTATTGAAGTGGATACTACTCGAAATGTTGGCATAACAAGTGTCATGAAACTTTATCCCTCGTATGGAACCGAAGAGAGTAAAGCTTTTTGTATGGCTGGTTGGTGTCCCAACTCAACCAACGACTGGATGATTAACGATGATGGTACATTTACTGGACATTTACCTCTAAAATTAATACTAGGCTTTTCAGAGGATCATAAGCGCATTGTTGTGAACGCAACACAGGATCTGACTCTTGTACGAGACTGGAGTGATTATAATGCGCTAAAGGGAGCTGATACAGCGCCAATAGATACAAAAATTCTACTGCAACGAATTCTATGGAAAGTACCGCACGTTACTCTATCAGATCAGAAAAAAATGAGTCTGCTCAAGATTGTGGAGAAGGATACAGCTTTACCCATTCAATTTAGAAGCTGGGAGCTGCATGAATATCCGGTATTACCACTCTCCGATACACATACTTGGTCTATAAAAACCTCACGGTATACAGAGCGTCCCCTCTATGTCCTGGTTGGATTTCAAACAGATCGCAAATATCAACAGAATAAAGATGCATCAAAATTTGACCACATCCAATTACGAAATATACGACTCTTTTTGAACGGTGTTACCTTTCCCTATGAGGGAATGGATTTAAACTTTAACAAGAACAAATATGGTAAGCTTTATGACATGTTTGTAAACTTTCAGTCATCCTATTATCAGAAAGAGGCATGTCCGCTATTATCACCACAAGACTTCAAGTCCAAGGCGCCTCTGGTGGTGATGGACTGTTCGTATTTGGAGGAGTCGATGAAGGAAACAACTATTGATATCAGACTAGAATTTGAAACATCTACAGTTATTCCAGAAAACACAACAGCCTATTGCCTTATTGTTCACGAGGCGCAAGTGTTTTATCAACCGCTGTCCAACATGGTGACCAAACTTTAACAAGAACAAATATGGTAAGCTTTATGACATGTTTGTAAACTTTCAGTCATCCTATTATCAGAAAGAGGCATGTCCGCTATTATCACCACAAGACTTCAAGTCCAAGGCGCCTCTGGTGGTGATGGACTGTTCGTATTTGGAGGAGTCGATGAAGGAAACAACTATTGATATCAGACTAGAATTTGAAACATCTACAGTTATTCCAGAAAACACAACAGCCTATTGCCTTATTGTTCACGAGGCGCAAGTGTTTTATCAACCGCTGTCCAACATGGTGACCAAACTTTAACAAGAACAAATATGGTAAGCTTTATGACATGTTTGTAAACTTTCAGTCATCCTATTATCAGAAAGAGGCATGTCCGCTATTATCACCACAAGACTTCAAGTCCAAGGCGCCTCTGGTGGTGATGGACTGTTCGTATTTGGAGGAGTCGATGAAGGAAACAACTATTGATATCAGACTAGAATTTGAAACATCTACAGTTATTCCAGAAAACACAACAGCCTATTGCCTTATTGTTCACGAGGCGCAAGTGTTTTATCAACCGCTGTCCAACATGGTGACCAGAGTATAAATAGCATGTCTTCCTGCATTGCCCTTCACTGTCATGGAAAGCTACGATGAAGTCACAACCCCCTCTGCGAGGCGGGTCTGCAAATGTGAAAGTGATTCACCAAGTTCAGATGAAGATTCAAGGTTTACCATTTATCGCGCCCTAGTGAGTGAAGCAATAACTGCCTATCACAAGAATCATACTGTGCTTAGAATGCCGCCGCATCTGGTTCACTATTTACCGGATGGATTCATGTCTACGTTTGGTATTCATGACAGGGGGTACAACAACAATCCCATCACCAATCAAACAAATAATGTGGACGATGGCGTTGCCAAAGCCTCATCTTGTCATGTTGGAGAGCGGGTAGATTGCATGGACTGCAAATGCGATCGTTGCTCAACAAGTCGAGACGCTGATGCAGCATTTGAGATTTATCGCACCCTGGTGAGTTTAGCAATACGCGCCTACCATAAAGCGCAATTTCTTCGTGAAATGCCGCAGCATCTGATTGCCTATTTACCAGCTGGATTTCTGACCGCGTACGGTGCACACGACATTGATCTTAATTGGGATAAGCTACCATTACACCTCCGTATGTCGGCGGATGTTGCAGCCTGCCGTCCCTGTCGTAGACACTTTATGCATCGAGAAGATTCTCATTGTGATTGGGATGGTCCAAATACTATGATAAAAAATTGTAAGCGATGTACTGATAACTTTATGAATAAAATTGTGTCATTGATATTTGTGTGTATATTATTTTCTCGCTCCTATCCGATCAGTTAGTTGTTAAGAAGCAGCGGTAGTGGAAGGTGTGATATCCGTCGCCATGCCGAAAACATTGATTGTCGACGTGCAGGGTTTCAAGGTGAACGGAAACAAGTTTGTATTTAAAGAAGTTGGAATTATTGACTGCACAACCATGTAGGCACCAAGAGTAACCAGTTTTATCTTTGAACCGCCGTTTCCATTGCATTTGCAGTCAGACGAGGACAGAAGACAAACATAGTGGTTGCAACGCAATTTGGGACTAGTCTGGAAAGAAGGTGACATTCCTTACCATCATCTATCACTTGTTCTGAAAGCTCACTTGTTTGGCGCTGACCTTGTCTTTGTAAAGGGAAGCGAAAAAAAGGAATGGTTGCGTCAGTATGTTAATTCAACTTGTCAACTTGTTGACCTTCATGATCTGGGATGTCCTGCACTGTACAGCCTGGCCGTGCGTGATGAACCTCTACAAAATAAAACACTTCAAAATGTTTGGAAGCTTTTTGATTGGCTAGCTCGCAAAGCATGTCAAAACTTGCATGTTGAGTGTAAAGCGCTGTAACGTCGGCTACAGTGTGAGACATACCAGCGATCAGTGCGGATGTGTAGAATTATGGCTGCAATTGAAGGTTTGCACGCCAACCGCACAGAGCGAGCTATTGTCAAGTTTTTCGCCTGCAAAAAGAAGCTTGACAGTTTTACAGATGAGGAATTGAACGCTTTGCCCAAGGCGTTCCTTTTTTATGTTGCTTCAAACGCGGTGAAAAATATTTGGCACAGTGTACCTAGAGAGTGGACCAGAGATCCTGGTCTGCGCGAACTACAACCATGCACTGACTTTAATCATCACCAGCAAGTGTCTATCACTAAAATGCCCTCCATTAAACAGTGTGGAACGTGTCAGCTCATCAAATTGTACCACGGGCATACAAATATACCGTCCTGTAAAGACTTTGCTTCGTCATTTCATGGGTGCGATGAAGAAGAGGAAGAAGAGACAGCAGCGGCAGTATCGCCAGCACCAAAATGTAAGACAACGCTTGAAAAAGATATGCCAGACATTTGCTTGTCATGGTCTAGTTAACAAGGCCATTGATCTACTTCCCATTGAACTGCATATTCCTGGCTATCAATTTTGTGGACCTGGAACTAAACTAAGCCAACGTCTAGCACAAGGGAATTCTGGAATCAACATATTGGATGCAGCGTGTAGAGATCATGATATTGCTTACAACAACAAGAATATAGAAGTACGTCGAGTTGCAGACTGCATTCTTCTAAGAAAGGCCATGCAGCGTGTGATGTCATCTACTGCTTCTATTGGTGAGAAGATTGCAGCCTTGATTGTAGCAGGAGCGATGAAGTCAAAGCTAATGATTGGTGGTGGATTAGTGAGGAAAAGGACAAAGTAATAAACATGAATCAAATATTGTTAAGTATTTATTTGAGAGTCAGTCCACCAGTTCATAGTATACACAAAATATGGTTTAGTTTTCTTCTTGTAAAAAAAAAAACATACAATTTTAATAAAAAGAATTGAAAATGAAAGTGTGTTCTTTTTTACTAGGTGTGGTAATGTCCAAACGGCAAGCTATTTACACCATCCCACAGACGTTTATTGTCATATGTTGTCAGCGATGTTTTATTTTGATATACTGTAAAAATATTATGGTTCTTTGAAAGAATGCGTGTTTGCTGGTATAAGCGAGAGGTGTTTGCGTAGAGTACACATCGATATTCCTCAACATTGAGGAATTGTGTGACGCTACGAAGAACACCCTTCGCTTTGCATTGACCTTTATTCTTTTGTGTTGAAAATGCGTACATTTTCGGCGCCAAAACCACAAATTCTGACATAACATCACCGGCGCACTCATCCTTAAATAGACCTATTTTTTTATTCATGGGAATTATGCCAAACATATTGTTAACCTCATAGTTTGAGGTATCAAAGTAATTTGGATGTTCTCTCATCACTGAGTAAACATCTATCTTATTGGTTTGATAAATAAGACTGTCTGTATCCATATACAGTAATTTTACATCTCCAAACTTTTGTTTGGCAAACTCACAATGAAATTGATACATTACCAATTTTGAAAAGTCAAGTATTACCATTCCCAAGTAAATTGGTTTGTTATACATGATTTCTGTCTTTGACAATTCAATGGTTACTAAATCAGTTTCAATAACTCGTACAGAATGGAAATTAGGCATAGCTATATATTTTCGTGCGCCATATCGACCGCCCCAGTGGTTTACCAAATGAATAGTTCTATGCTTTCGAATATTTTCCATTGATTTACCGTAGCACGCATTGTTCATTAATTTATAAAAATTTGATTCAAATGTGGTCTTGGCGTGCTGCCGATGATGAGTATTCAATTGCATGTACGGTTGTAACCATGGTTTTTGGTCAAAGCAAATAATGCGGTGAATGGATTGCTGTTTCAAACCATGTTTCAAACATTGCATTAAATTTTCAATGTGTATGACGTACCGATTTTTTGAATTTAACGTTGCCAGCAACTTTTCATTGTTGGAACGTGAACTGGGAGGTTGGAATTTTTCAACACAAAATGGTAGATCAGAATGATCATTGTGTATCTCACAGGGATATAATAAGTCGACTTCTAGAACGTAGCCACGCGTGTCATTGCTCAACACATCTTTTAAATTAAAATTTGAAACTTCTTCTGAAGCCAACCATCGAAAATGTTGATAAGGAAGAGGTTTTTCCATAGCATATCCGTATAAATTGTTACAATCTAGGTAGGTGAGGTATGTTGTAGGTTGGTTTGGTTTGTATGTATCCATATATGGATTATTTGCTTTGGCGTTCTTTTGCACAAGCGATACAAGACCACCACGTATTCCACGTTCAAAAAAGAGTAACATGTCGATGTCTGTTAATAGTTCCAGTTCTATTTCAGTCACCTTCAACATACAGTCCCAACTATATCCGGCAAGGGTATAGTAATGGGCTGGATCTAGATTGTAGATTTCAAGACACAGTTTGCGAAAGTGTTCAAACACGTCTGTCAAAAGTAGTGTATCAATTTTGAGGTATAAATCAGCATACTCGCCCAAAGTTGATATCTTGAACACGTTCCATACTTTTTGGGCTTGTAAATAGTCTTCTTCAGAAACATGACTTTTTGTTAAGTCATTGTAAAATTTGTCCTTTGAAGGGAGAGCAGTTTCCTGTAAACATGCCCAATTGTTTACATAATTATAGGGAAACACCCCTTTTCGAATGCATAATTCAAATTGTTTGGCATCAGTCAAGTGTTGACGTACAAAATTCAAATTGTTTGGGTGAAGCCCTTGAACAAGCGCATCCAATGATGATGCGAGGAATCTATACGAATCTAAAAATCGTGTACTGATTCCATTTCGCCATTTCGAAAACGAAATAAAATTTTCATGATTTTGTGGAATTAAATTAAACTTTTGGTTTTCAAGGTTAGCAAATTCCTTAATAATTAAATGGCTGTCATACCGAGACATGTTGTGTAAGAAACATGAAACATAGCGTGCTCTTTTATATGCCAAATTACATCCACTATGAGCCGCTCCTCTAAATTTTCCAGTGTACCGATTATGGTCTCTCACTGGCGTGTCACAAGGTGCTATTGGTTTTTGACAAATGTGACAAGTGGTTGCTGTTGCAAAAACCGCCTTGTCTGCGTCCGACATTTGAAGCGGAATTGGATTTTGCAGGATATTGTACACCCGATCTGCCAAGGCGTCCAATTCATTTAAAAACCAAGCAGCAGCATCTGCATCGCGATAAGATTTGGAGTATGAAAGTGAAGGGTCGTATGAACAAATCACGTTTAGGGCACAACTGAATGGCACATGTTGCTGTACTTGTTGAGTGTACGGACGTGTCGGATCTGGTTTACATGTGTCAATGGGTGTGGTTAAACATTCAAAATCTGCATATACTGTAAATGGAAGCGGTTCTTGACGAGACACATTTTGAAATTTCATACTGGCTTTATACTTTTCTGGAAATGTAATTTTTACCGCTGGTTGTGTGATGCAATCAATAGTATGTGCTGCCAACTTTTGATTGCTAGTAAAATATTGCCAACAGCGATCACATATATATACCCTATTTTTTTGTAACTTGTGAACGAAGTAGTCTAGAAAGATCTTTGATATAAAAATAATGGTTGCACAATTCCCCTTCAATGTACAGTAAATTAAAATGCTTTTCTTTTTTTCCCTTTGTCACATACAATGGTCCAATAACTTTGTCCCCTTCAACTCCGTATACATTAATGGAGTAAAGCGGATTTTTAGATTCAACACGAGAAATGGCGTTGAGGTCCATTGGGAATTCTATGTCTGCTAAATTTGGACTGATCATTAATTCCATAAATTTCTGGTGATATTTTCCCATTCTGTGAACATTTTTAGTTCCAGGACTTAACCCAGCAGCCAAGGTCCAAACAAAGCAAAAAACGTCATTATTATCCACATTGATGACTGCGTGATGTTTTTCCAACTGTTTAGGTAAATTAAAATGAGCTGAACCCCTGTTCATGGGATCAAAGGTGCATACATTAATTTTAAAATGGTTGATAGCTTCCAGCGATTTGCCACTTTCCAATTCTTGAAACTCGGCAAAGCGCGTCATGACCTTATCAACAATGTTTTTACTATACCAACTGTGTATATTATCAGTGCGGTACAATTCACACATTTTCGTATGTAAATAAATTGGTTTTGTTATTTCCTCACCTTGTTTTAAAATAACAAAATCACATAATAACTCAGCGTTAATCTTTAACGCTACATGTTCTCTTAAACAGTCTTGGATTTTATTTTGAAAAATGTTGTAGCTAGCGTTTAAAAATTCATTTGAGTCTAAAAATTTAGCATCATTATTAATTTTAGTGCTACATAACTTGTTATAAAAGCAACTATCCACCTCCTGCCAACTAAGTTCTGGTGCTGACATCATGACACTTACAGTAATTACATCTACTATAAAACAGCAAATCACTGAACAGTTTGCAGAGAATGAAAACAAACAAAGTTTATTGTCCCTGCAAATTCTGTATTAACATTAACAAATTTTAAATTTTATTTGATTCTTCAATAAATTCTACCAAACATCTTTTATTTTCCAGTCCCACATATTTTAGGTAGATGGTTCCTTTGTTGAGGTCATTTACAGCTTCGTCGTTGAGTTCCATGAACCTCGCAGGTAAGAAGACAGCGAAATCTTCTAGTTCACAAACTATTCTTCCCCCATATTTCGTTTTTACCCTGCGAACAGCTGTCACCAAATAGGACTCGTTAACTGGCAGGTCCTGTAAACGTTTAGTCTCCAGGCCGGTTGCTCTGCCAATGGAATTTCAACTGTTATAGCAGACATATTGGTTCTGAAAGTTAATTATAAAGTGTTTAGGTAAACTATTAAAAAGGTTCAGGTACCCTCCACCTTTATTTATTAGCACATTAACTCAAACCCTGATCTATAGACTAAACCATCAAATGTGTATACAAAACTTATTTGCTAAGACGAGGAGTCTCCTAACAGCGCTTAGTCCCAGTAATCAGTTGGATAGAGCGAGATAAGGTAATATCTCTTTTAACTGACGTAAAGCCTGGTAATGACTGTTAGTTGCAATAATAGTTTCATATATCCACTTGAGTAGTGTGTCCCACATCCCCATCCAATCCTCTAGACTAAACCATCAAATGTGTATACAAAACTTATTTGCTAAGACGAAGAGTCTCCTAACAGCGCTTAGTCCCAGTAATCAGTTGGATAGAGCGTTGTTGTTTAAGTCTTCAGTCTTTTGACTGGTTTGATGCAGCTGTCCATGCCTCCCTGTCCTGAGCTAATCGTTTCATCTCTACATAGCTACCACACCCTACATCCGAGGCAATCTGTTTAACATATTCTAACCTTGGTCTACCCCTACAGTTATTGTCCTCGACCCTTCCCTCCATAACTAAGCTTGCTACTCCTGGGTGTCTTAGTATGTGTCCTACCAACCTATCTCTTCTCTTCATTAGCAGTCGCCAGAAACATCTCTCCTCTCCCACTCGTCTTAATACCTCTTTGTTCGTAACCCTATCTACCCATCTGATCTTCATCATTCTCCTGTAACTCCACATTTCAAATGCTTCAATTCTCCTCTTTTCTGCTGCACCAATAGTCCAAGTTTCACTTCCATAGAGTGCCACCCTCCAGACAAAGGCTTTCAAAAATGACTTCCTAATACCTAAATCTATATTCGATGTCAGCAGATTCCTTTTTTGTAGAAATGCTTTCTTTGCCTGAGCCAACCTACTTTTTATATCCTCTTTGCTTCGTCCATCACTGGTTATTCTGCTTCCTAAGTAACAGAAGTCTCCTACTTCCTTCAGCTTTTCACCTGCCAAGCGAGATAAGGTAATATCTCTTTTAACTGACGTCAAACCTGGTAATGACTGTTAGTTGCAATAATAGTTTTATATACCCATTTGATATTATTATTATCCACTTGATAAATCTTTAAGGTCAACTGTGTAACCATCGCCAGTTCGAGATACTAAAAGTACTGTGTTCAATATTACCTGATAGATGATCTTTGCAGCAAAACGATGTGTTTACTACAAACTCGTGGACTTCTCTGGCTAACAACAATAATGTCACGGCTTATATACCCTTACAATCAGAGGCAACGCCCCGATTTGTCCGCTTTGTCAGTAACAGGATGACCTCCATATTCAGTATAAATGAACCTGCTACTTTACAAAGAATTGCCATTCACTGCTATGTCAGATCAGGAGAGTTTTATCCATGCTGATGAAGAAGAATGCAACAATTGGGATTCGTTTCTAGACATTTTCATGTAAGTAATATTCATTTTTTTAAATTGATACCAGGCTAAAAAATTAAATCAAAGCCTAGAACGCTAACCAATTAACCATGGGACCGGAATATATATTTTTAATTAAGACAACACAAACACCCAGTCCCCAAGCCAGGGGAATTAACCACAAAAAAATAATACAATCCCCACAACCCTCCCAAAAATCTAACCCAGGACCCTCCAGTTCAAAGCCTAACAGCAGCCAAGAACAGTATAGTTGAGCCACACAGCTATACACATAGTTGTACAAAGAAACGTTGGTGAACATCAAACATGTCCAATTAATTTGCGAGTTGGCACTGCAGTTGTGAAAAAAGTTTCATTGCTACTCCAAGTTGTGATCTGGAATAAGATCACTGCGTGATTTGATTGGTAATTGGAACAAAACATTAAGTCTTTTCTTGTCTCGCAAAAAGCAGTCAAGTTAATTATTACACTATTGTTTAAATGCAATGTCAGGCTTACTCGCAGACTGAATATAGCAGAGCAGTCTGACTTCAAGTGGCTAGCACTATTGCTGTTAATGTTAATAGCGTTGGTCAAATTGTGGTCAAGTAGCTTTGAACACTTAGATAGGTGTTAAGGTTTTGTAAACCTAGCCGGGTGTAGCCTTTGTGTAATAACTTGTACTAGTCGAGACTGCAAATTGTATGTAAGTAGTACCTTTCTTCTACACTTGTTCATATATATTTATTAACTTTAATAACAGCAGCTCCACTCGCTAAAGCGCAGCATTAGGTCATGGGGACTATGCTCTCTGCCGACTTGGTAAACGTGTGGGTTCGAGTATCCACCGTCAACTGTCCTTGAAATGGCTTTCTGCGGTTCCCCATAACTTCTAACAAACCGCGGTTGCATCCTTACCCAGTTCCATTCAGCATTAGTTTTATCTCTTATGAGGTCGATTACCCATCATGCCAAGCTCTGTAGCTAAATGGTTAGCGTTCTAGGCATTGACCCAAAATGTCCCCTGGTTCGATTCTCAACCAAGCCATCAGGTATTTTAATCTCCTGAGGATAATTCCTGGGGCTCTATCAATGACAGGCAGATTTCATCATCACTTCATCTTCATAATAACTCGCAGGTCGCCCGCAGACATCAACTAGAAAGACCTGCACTCAACCTCTCCAGAGACCACACAATCATTATTCAGGGATTGTAATCACCTAGAGTTAATTCCTGCGGTCCGGGATTGGGTGTATGTACCGTCTTCATCATCACTTCATCCTCATAATAACGCTCAAGTCGCCCACGGGCGTTAACTAGAAAGACATGCACTTGGCCTCTCCAGAGGTCGCACAATCATTATTCATTACCTACCATTAGTTTCATCACTCATTCACTCCTCCTGTCATAAAGAAGAGTGTTAGATTATAAAACTGTTCACCACAAACTTTTAATTTAATTTCATAGCTAGTTAAGAGATTGTAATACTATCTCATCATCACTTCATCTTCATAATAACGCGCAGGTCGCCCGCAGACATCAACTAGAAAGACCTGCACTCAACCTCTCCAGAGACCACACAATCATTATTCAGGGATTGTAATCACCTAGAGTTAATTCCTGCGGTCCGGGATTGGTTGTATGTACCGTCTTCATCATCACTTCATCCTCATAATAACGCTCAAGTCGCCCACGGGCGTTAACTAGAAAGACATGCACTTGGCCTCTCCAGAGGTCGCACAATCATTATTCATTACCTACCATTAGTTTCATCACTCATTAACTCCTCCTGTCATGAAGAAGATTGTTAGATTAAAAAACTGTTCACCACAAACTTTTAATTTAATTTCATAGCTAGTTAAGAGATTGTAATACTATCATATATACCTACATTTTATGTTACATAAGCACACATGTTGACGATTTTAAAATACAGTGTATTGCATCCTACTTTGTATTCAGACATTGTTTGGAACAAACAACTTTTTTTTCTCTCTGTCCGACTTTAGAAACAAGACCAATTTATTGTAATTTAATGCGCATTGTATTACCGGTTGGAGACACGCTAAATTTATTGCCGTTGTCAAATATAATGGCTTCCATTGTATTGCCAAAACATACTGCTTTAACAAAAATAAAAGTTAATACATCATCAATCTTGATACCAGTCTATTGTCAAAAGGGCTTTCAATATCTTAGAGTTGTAACAGTATAATTACTCATACATTACAATAGTGTTGCGCTGTTATTTAAATTAGCAGTAGTACGCCAGCTTCTCACCGCTGATCCGCGGTTCAAATCTCACTCACTCCATGTGAGATCAGTGTAGGGTAACACAAAGGTTGAATTAAGGATAACAAAATTAACAGTATTATTCTCTTCTTGCAAAACATTTTTTAAACTCAGCTTCCAAAAGCTTACATATAGCAGAACGTGGGTATTACAACTACAGAGGTGCCAGCCGAGTTCGGCATTGCTTCCACTTACTTATGTCAAGCTCCTCTCTGTCTTCTTTCCTGTCAACCTCGCTTGGTCAACTCTTGTTCTCTTCCAACTCCAACAGTATTAGAGTATCCAAGGCCTAGGGAGTCCCTTCCTTTCCCGCCTTAATTGCCCTTACCACATCTTTTCTGATTCCCTCATTCTGCAAGAGGCCAGTCTTCTTTTCCCATTATTTCCTACCTTCTGCCTGTCATTTAATCATTGATGCAGAGAAGTGCAAGGAGTATGCCTCCATAACTTAGGAGGTTTTCTTCTGTGTACTTTGGTTTTCCCTGACACAAACATCAAGACAGTTTATATCCTCGCCGCTAGATTGGGTATTCTAATGACATTGATAGACATTTTTTCTATTTTATAGTTTTTCAAATGACCGTGTCATGGAGGAGTTTTTCGTCCGCATGATGATGGAGGCTGAAAATGAAAGTGAGGATGACAGTGAAACTGAAGAGGAAGCAGAAGAAGAAGCTACCAAAAATAAATAATTTAAACAAGTACTGGTAATGTACCAAAAAGAAAAAAAAACAATAATAATAATAATAAATATTCTTGTTTTGATTGATTTATTTGTCTATCATTCCCACTTTTATTTTTTATATGAAGCTGAGCGAGCCAACATGTCAGGTGTCAATCTCAGAAATTCACTCCTGTGACATCACACATCGGTTGACCGTTCTAATCAGATTATTCATTCTAACAACCATCCATGTCCATTAACCATCTAGCACACATTCAATATCCTCAGCTCCATAACACATAAATTAAAATCTCCCAAGTCAGCATAAATGAAAATCCTTCGGCTGCACTAGGTCTCTGTGATTATGCCTCCATGGCTTAGGGAGAAGCATGCCAACCTCTCACCGCTGGGTCAGTGGTTCAAATCCCAGTTACTCCATGTAAAATCTGTGCTGGACAAAACAGAAGCAGACTGGTTTTTCTCCGGGTACTCTAGTTTTCCTGACAAACTTTCATTCCACCAACACTCTCCACCATCATTTAATTTTATCAGTTATTTATTCAATCGCTGACTCAGAGGAGTGCGATAGGCTTCGACAGTCGGCACAGTTCATATCTTCACATCTAGATGGAATATTCCAATGTCATCAATAGACATTACACCATCTTGTTTTTATTTCATGTCGAGCTGGCTGAACCGACATGCCATGCATTTTGTATCCCCCACCCATTAACAATTTGTTTACCGTTAAGTATTAGAAAAAAACAATCCCATCCATGACCTACACTACATTCTGCCTGTGACGTCACAACCTCCATTCACAGTTCCATCTTCATTCACGTTTGTTTACCCGCCAACCTAGCTCGTCAGGGTTCAAAAACCACCATCCATCTCCATTCATGTTTCCCATTAAAACACTCTCATCCATGACCTGCGCTACATTCCGTAATCTGCTGTGACGTCGCAACCTCCAGTCACGGTGCCATCTTCATTCACGTTTATTTACCCGCTAACCTAGCACGCCAGGGTTCAACAACCACCATCCACCACCATTCATGTTTTCCATTCAAAACACTCCCGTCCATGACCTACCCCACATCCCGTAATATGCTGTGACGTCACACACACACCAGTTGACCGTTCAAATCTGACGATTCATTCACCGACAAAGATTCGGAAACCTTCGGCTACACTCGGATCTCATCAAGTACAAAACAAAGCTATATAGCACGAGACAATAACAGAGAAGGCGCTCAGTCCAACAGAGAGACTGGGTCGAGGAGGGTCTCGTGCAGATCCTCTTCCATCCTTCCCCCTCATCCCCCTCGCCCCCCCCCTTCCCTCCCCCCACCCTTACCTCCCCTCCCCCTCCCCCCCACCCCTCCCCTCCACCCACACCCCCTCAAACCGGTTCCTGAACCCTCCAAGGTTTGTTTACCTTCCGGTGTCCTGGTGACCTTGGGGTCAATGACCTACCTCAAGGTCATTGATCACGACCTACCTCAAGGTCATTGACCTTGACACCCCCCCCCCCCCCCTCATTTGTATAAATAACGGTATTTGAGTCAGAACCCTCCCTGCTCACCTACTTAGAAGTTCTGGGTTAACCATATGAAGTTTACTTACTGGAGCACGGTTATGTTGTCAAAGTAAAAAATATTTGCGAGATTTTGTACACTGTGCAGTCTTCAACGTTAGGCAACTCTCGAACGATATGCCATGAAAATACTCAGGTATAGGAGATTTTGGAGCCATTTATTCAGGTACTAGGGTATAGAGAGGGGGCCATATTATTAGATTAATGTTCTAAAATAATTATCCAGACAGGAAAATTAAACTCTGAAGCAGTCTGTTAACGAATCATTTTCACAGCAGTATATTTTGAACTAAGTATATTCCTTCATTTTATTTAACATTTGGAGCATTACATTCCGTTTGAGAAGCAGAACTATTTTAAACAAACCTAAGAAACTTATTTACAGTTCATTGGTACAAAGTATTTCGTTATAAGGAGCAGAAACATGGACGTTAAACATACAGCAAGCAAACAAATTATTATTGGAGGAGGGTGGCAAGAAAATCAAGATTGGATAAAATTAAATATACGTGAATCAGAGGAATTATGCAGGTAATAAAATATGTACTAGAAATGGTTGAAGAAAGAAAATTACCATGGTTTGGACATGTGAAAAGGATGCAGAATAGTAGAATTTCAAATTTAATGTTACTTCGACAAGCTGAAGGCAAACGGAAACGGGGTAAACCAAGATAACAATGGATCGATGGTGTAAAGAGAAGCATGGCTACCAGAGTCTTAATCGCGAAAGATGCCGAAGACCGACATTTTTGCAGGAGTAGAATATCTTTGGGTTGAAGGAAAACTACTGTATTGTAGAATAATCCTAATAGAGAAGAAGATTCCCTTTAAATATTTCGGGTGCATTTGAACCAAGAACGTCAATAAGCAATGGACCGCGGTAATCAAAGTACAGGGTGAGTATCACTTTTCCAGCGGAGGATTGGCTCCTGACCTTCTTGAGACAAAGGGGCAAAGGATGACGCAACTGCATCGTCGACGCTTTCAATTCTGGTTCTCAGTGGTGGCACCAGTTTACGTCACCTGCAACAATGCGCACCACTTGTTGTCTTCAAGATTGAAATGCATCAGTTGCTGCAGGAAAACAGCCATTTGGTGTGTTTTGTGTTCTGCATTCAACGTCCAGAGTATCCACTGGCTACAGATATTCCGGTAGCCCTGAAATGGAATCTTTTTTTATCACCCCTTACTTTAGCATATTACAGTAGTGCGTGCTTGTTTATTTCTTCAAATTTCTCAATAGAAAATGACTAAGAGAAGTTTATGATTTAGAATAATAATAATAATAATGTTATTGGTTTTACGTCCCTTTAAACTACTCTGGCTTTTAGAGACGCCGGGGTGCCGGAAATTTGTCCAGATTGGGATCTTTAACGTGCCATTAAATTTTATGATTTAGAAATGAGCATGCCTATCATCCATAACTTATGATAACTCCATTACAAACTTGAAGCATATGCCTTCAATGTTTCACTCCTTTGAACAACGACACGTCTTGTTTAGGATGACCTCCTCGTGGTGCAGTGGCTAGCGTTGTGTCTGTCATACTGGAGGCCCAGGTTCGATTCCCGGCTCTGTAAATTCTGGTCTGAGGGTTGGAACGTGGCACACTCTGCCTCCTGAGGCAAAACTGAGAAGAGGCGGGTTCATTCCAACCTCAGCATTCCTGCAGGAGGGTTACCGTTGTTTCCCCAATTCTACTCGAGGCAAATGCTGGTATAACTCCTAACTGAAGGCAATGGATCCAATACAATCCCCAATTTACAAATACACAAACTAGTACAGTTATCACAATAGCACAGATAATCACACAGATTCCCCCACTCACCCAAATACTCTGGGTTATATCATCACGATGTCACAGCAACTACAATAAACAGCAACAACAAATGTTCAGGATGCCAGTCTTAACGCAATACCTTAATTGATTGTAGACCCTTCGCAGCTCTGAAAATATCTCTATTCAACTCATGACAATCAGATGCAGTACAAGATGTGCTGTACATCAGTGTTGTCGGTAGAACGGTGCTAATATGAGCTATTTTTAATGACATTTAAAAATATTTTGCTTGTTGTTTTTCGTTAAATTATTATTTTTTAACTTTATTTTCGATTTTTCTCTGGGTAACCAGATCTAGATAGTCAGGGGAATTAGCAATAAGATATTAAAATCCCTACAGCCCAGTCTTTTAATTTACCAGTGAAATAGCACACCACTTAGTGCTCGCTCTATATTTCTTTCTTGATTGAGTTCAGTTCAGTGATGTAATATGTAGATATTATAGACGTATACAGCGTATGTATATGTTGGCGCTGATCCAGTAATATGTTTGTTTTGTAAGCTCCAAACCTTGGGCACGTTGTTTTTTTATTTTTTTAAGTCTTCTGTTTAACTTAGGTAACTATGGCAAAAGTTGTTGACCTAGATATAACAAGAGGCCATGTAAAGAGGAATTGGGCGGCTTCGGTGGCGTAGTCGGTAGCATGCTGAGCTTCTATGCCCAAGATAGCGGGTTCAAACCCGGCCGAAGCTGTTGGATTTTTTAAGAGCGTTAAAAATCCCTCAGTATGCCTTTCTTTGGTGGGGAAGTAAAGCCGGTGGTCCCATGTCATAGATTTATGGCATGTTAAAGAACCTTCCACTAATTGCACCTGTGTGAAGCTAAATTGGATAGGTTAGGAATGTAAACAACGCTCTTAGGTTTCTATGTTCGTTGCCAAGAGCCGACTGCGGCGGCGTCTAGTAGCTCAGTTCTGAACTTGGCCTAGTAGTCGTTGACGGTGGCGCTTGGCGGCAAAAGTAGGAACTATTTGAAAAATTCTTAATTGCAGTACTTAAATTAACAAACAGATAACACACACGAATACAGTCATCACAATTAACACCGGTTATCATACAGATTCTACACACACCCAAAGTACACGGGGCTACATGACCGCGTTGTCGCAGCCCCTAAACTTAAGAACCAACCAACCAACCAAAGAGGAATTGCTTTTACAGATGTATTTAGAGATTGCAAATTAAGTCAATCCATGCAAGCTTCAATATTGCAACCAGTGTGTTTCTTATTTGTGATGGGCTCAAATTCATGTCTTCGACCTGGAGATATGAGGAATATTCGTTGCTCTAAATTATGTTATATTTATTGGAAACAGAACGTGTTTCCTGACACCTAGGCTAGTTATAAGGCCAACTGGGAGGTAGAGTGGTTGTGCTTCGAAGACAACAGGTTTCGAAATTCGTTTTATTTTAATTTAATTACATTGAAGTGAATTAAATTGAATTTAATTCAAAAGATTTGATAAGCTTTCCTTATTTAGTTCGGAGTGAGTTGTACTTTTTGTTCATGTGAGGCATTACCATGCCTTCTACATCACGTGCTGGTATGTCAGGGTGTGATCCTAGGATCAGAGACTTTACAGTATAAACAGATCTTTTGAGGAAGAAGTCGAGATAAGTAGTAAATCGATAGTGCATTATTTTTATTCCTTCTTATCATTATGTATATTATTTTATGGATGTTTTCACTCTAAAAGGTGCCAAGTATCAGATTACTATATATGAAAATCCACAGCCTGCTTCCAGTCTCCGACCGGGTCAGGAATGGAATGAATGAAGCCCCCATCTAGCGGCGAGGATATGAACTGTGCCGGCTGCCGAGGCCTGACGCACTCCTCTGGGTCAATTATTAAATGAATGGCAGATGGGATGGAATGATAGTGGAGAGTGTTGCTGGAATGAAATTTTGACAGGGAAAACCGGAGTACCCGGAGAAAAACCTGTCTGCCTCCGTTTTGTCCAGCACAGATCTCACATGGAGTGGCCGGGATTTGAACCACGGACCCAGCGGTGAGAGGCCGACGTGCTGCCGCCTAAGCCACGGAGGCTTCCGATTACTATATATTTACCTTTATTTAAAAGTTTGAAATAATAGATATTTGTGATTAGTTTTTGTAGTATCTTGCCGACCCTACAACACCAAATATGACCGATAATTTTCACGATACTGGTTGACGGGTAACTTTGATATAAACATCTCTTATAAAATACGTTCAAAAATAATGACATATCTATGAATCGGTGTATCTCAGTGTAATGGAAGCTTGCCACGGTGGGTGAGTGGATAGCGTGTCGGTCTACTAACCCCAATATTGCAGGTTCGTTTCTAACCGTGGTAAGTGATTTTAGAAAGGCGGCAAAAATACGAGACGCATGTCATACGATGTTGGCACGTCAAAGAACCCATTTGAATTCAGTAGGCCGTGTTCATAAAGGCAAAATTAATCTCGGGAGTTTCTTCCAACACAACGTTCCTCATTTCTCTATTAGAACGCGCTATAGTGTTCAAGGAGCTTAGATATCTAACCTCCTTATCTTTCATAGTGATTCAAGGAACAACGATTTTTGACATGCAAGCTACCCTATGGGTGTCAAATTACAAAGCTTGCACCCGGCACCGAGGGCATACGATATTATTATTATTATTACAAGCTGTACCCGGCATGCGTTGCAATGCCAATCAAAGAAAGTGTTGGCGTTGAAATTCGGTTTCTTGAAGTGCTTTTGGATACACAACATGTTAACTGCCTCTAAGCTATCGTAAAATGGATTTTCTAATTTAGAACCATTCGTGGAAGCGTGCACAACAACTTTCAAAAGTTTCATCGCTGTCACTCATTTGTTGAATCTACTCGTACGCTACCTGTTGTGAAATGGATTTACTAAGTCGAAACCCTTCCCTGGCGTGTACACAATAACTCATCAATGATTCATCGCAATCGGATGAATTGTATATGCACGTATACGGGGTTTTGTTTAAACGATTCGTGCGCTGTCACTCATTTGTTGAATCTACTCGTGCGCTACCTATTGAGAAATGTATTACTAAGTCGAAGCCCTTCCCTGGCGTGTACACAATAACTCATCAAGGTTTCATCGCAATCGAAGAATGTTATATGAACGCAATAGGGGATTTTGTTGAAACGCATCGCGCGTCGTCACCCATTTGTTGCATCTACTCTTGCGCTACTTATTGTGAAATGGATTTAACTAGTCCCCTTCCCTGGCGGGTACACAATAACTGATCAATGTTTCTTCGCAATCGGATGAATAGTATATGAACGCATACCTGATTTTGTTTAAACGATTCGCGCTCCGTCACTCATTTGTTGAATCTACTCGTGCGCTATCTACTGTAAAATGTATTTACTAAGTTAGAAACCGTCACGTAAGTGTCCACAACATCTCACCCAAGTTTCATCGCTATCGGACTAATGGGATATGAAGACATAGGGGACTGTATTGAAACGCTCCGCATGTCGTCGTTCATTTGTCGAATCTACTCGTGTGCTACCTACTGTGAAATGTATTTACTAAGCCAGAAACCTTCCTTGGAGTGTCCACCATATTTCACCCAAGTTTCACCGCTAACGGCAGAATGGTATATGACCTTATACGGGACTTTGTTGAAACGCTTCGCGCGTCGTCCCCCATTTGTTGAATCAACTTGAGCGCTGCATATTGTATAGTGGATTTACTAAGCCAGAAATTTTCCATGACGTGTACACAACATCTCACCAAAGTTTCATAGCTACGGACGAATGGTACATGAATGCATACGGGACTTGGTTGAAACGCTTCGCGTGTCGTCACTCATTTGTTGATTCTACTCTTGCGCTACATATTGGAATATGGATGTACACAGCCAGAAACCTTCCCTGGAGTGTACACAACATCTCACCCAAGTTTCATCGCAATCGGGTGAATGGTATGTGAACGTATACGGGACGTTGTCAAAACGCTTCGCGCGTAGTCACTCATTTGTTGAATATAAACGTGCGCTTCGTATTGCAAAATGGATTTACTTAGCCAGAAACCTTTCCTGAAGTGTACACAACAATTCACCAAACATTTATCACTATCAGACGACTGGTATATGACTTTATACGGGACTTTGTTGAAACGCTTCGCGTGTCATCGCTCATTTGTTGAATCTACTGGTGCGATACCTATTGTAAAATGTATGTACTAAGCAAGAAACCTTCCCTGGAGTGTACACAACATATCACCGAAGTTTCATCGCTATCGGATGAATGGTATATGAAATTATATGGGACTTTGTTGAAACGCTTCGCGCGCCGTTGCTCATTTGTTGATTCTACTCGTGCTCTACCTATTTTTAAAGGGATTTACTAAGCTAGAAACCTTCCCTGGAGTGCACACACAATCTCAGCCTAGTTTCATCGCTATCGGACGAATTGTATATGAACGCAAACGTGACTTTGTTGAAATGCTTCGCGCGTCGTAGCTTATTTGTTGAATCTACTCGTGCGCTACCTATTGTAAAATGGATTTACTAAGTCAGAAACCTTCCTTGGAGTGTACTCAACATCTCACCCAAGTTTCATCGCAATCGGACGTCTGGTATATGAACGCATAGGAGACGTACCCACAGACATACCCACTGACAAACTATCACGTTACATTAATTTTTATATATATAGATTATTATTATTATTATTATTATTATTATTAGTGTAATGGAGGATTTTTCAGATACACCTCGCATAGTTGTTGTAGTTTAAGTTGAGCAAGTTAGTTAAAACAGCTTACATGTATGTAATAGGAGGTGTTGTGAGTCTCTTACAATTCAGTACACAAAAATCTCATTCCTTTGAAATAAAACCTTTTATGCTATTATTAAACGTAGAGCGGCTACAATGCATATTAAATTCCTCTTATATTAACAGAGCACACCGGGTGAACACGGAGTGGAAGATTTCATTTTGTGACACGATAGAAAGATTTATGTAGTCTCTGTAAGACGGCAGTCAAATGAAAATGCAACTAATCATATCGCTCTGCGGAATGGAAAGGAAGGTATTTCTACAGTGACTTGGACTTCTTATGTTGATGGGAAAGCTGTCGATACATATGTAGAAATACTACCATTTGCTACGGTGCTATGGTTAACTATACACTTTAAGTACGCAATTCATAAGGTATGATGGATGTATTTTGGGTTATTCTTAGAATGAACTGCTTCTTGAAGTGAGTACGGTATGATTAAAGCACTCTGTTGTCCGGTTTCTTTGCGAAGTAGATAAGTCGCGCAACTTTTGCTCCGAAGGCCCATGCTTCATTCCCAGCAGGGTCATGGAATATTATTTGCAGTTGGCTAGTTCCCTCCCCTTTCCCCTTGGGGCGTCAGAAATAGTTGAATGGGTTGTTGTTGTTATTGTTTCATTTAGGTGTTTGCACAGTGTGGTCATTTCAGTCCTGAGTGTTGAATATGTCTAGTAACCTACAGTATATTAATGTGGTGTCTGTATTAGTGTATGTATTTCTTATTGAGTCCAGCATTGGAACGGAGGTGGTCGTGGCCTTTATTTAGAGTATAGATGGGAAACAAAGATAAACCACTTCTAAAATGGTCGGTGTGGGAATCGAAACCACCTCCTTTCAGTGTTGCCCCACGAGGCTGAGTGTACGCTGTTCGATTCCTCACACCAGTAATAAATTTAGCGTGTATGGCTTCTGTATAAAACGTTGCCGGTAATGTAGCCAACAAGTTCTTGAATACGTGATCTTGAAAATTGCAGAATGTTCGTTGAATGGATTTCCTTGACGCGTTCTTCAATTGAACGAACCAACTAAGGAAGCCCACTTTCTTCATAGTGAACTTGATCACGTCCTTCATTGAACTGTCAGACTCATCTTCATACCATTGAATCACTCATCGAATTTTCTCCGTAAACTTCTCAAATCTGTCGATGAATGTCGACTTGTTTCGTGTTCTTCTCAATCAGAAACCAATTGACAGATGTAATCTCCCAAGCGGTGCGATTTTCAATCAACTTCATCATTCTAGCCAAGCACTATAAATCTTAAACAACAGACAGGAATCTCAAAATCTCCTTCTCCTTGACTCACAGCAACTACTGCACATGCGCCGAACTCATATTGCAGCAATGCCGTGGCAACGCACATAGAGGAACTTACTTTCTAGATATGCCTAGTATCATGCACTTGGCACGGACAGTGCAGTGAGTTCATAAGAACGTTAATTGTACAAAGGATGTGCTAACATTTTAATTCTTGTTTTAGATACTAGCATTAGGAAGTAGAATGATTGTTAAGGTCTGGGCCATCAACGCTCCTTGGTGCAAAACATCTTCCCGAATTCGTCGTATCCTGCTACGTGTAGTGGCCAGACTACGTAATAATCAGTTGTTGCTGTTTCATTTGAGGGGCATAGACATCTTGGTCATTCAGCCCCGTGTACTCGCACGACCACACAAGGGTTAACTTGTATTTGTGCATGTCTTAAATCAACTTGGTGTAGTGTACGGCAAAAAGCAGTTAATAACTGCAAAATATGACCTTTGAGGAAGGCACCATCTCATTTACTGGAGTTAAATTCACGAATGTCACCAAACTTCCTGTTTTACGACACATGGATTCGAAGTGGTCTTTCACTCATTCCACGAATTAATCTCATTAATATGTCGGAAATGAACAACAACTACAGCAGTTACCGCAAAAACCAAATATTAATATAAATATTGGCCAATTAAACCTTCTTGATGTGTGGGAATCATTTGAAGCTTAACGAGTGTTTGAATGTTAGAAATGAATCAAAATCAATCGTATTCACTCCCCTGGTAAGGTCTACTTTTAAATATCCCCCCCAGTTCGCGATAAACATGTACAGTAGAGGGACAAAGCCGAATAACAAACGCAATTCTTTGTGCAAATCTTCGTTAATAAAACGTCTGAACATTCGTCTGAAGCTTTATACCATGTAATTGTGAATTATTGAGCATCTCACTTCACTGAGGTCTTAATGAATAAAGAATGCTTCCCTCTTTCACTCCTTTCGTTACGATATAAAGCTTATATAATTCTCAAATTTCAAAGTAATGTAATCTTTATATCCATATTTCCCGTATTAATTCCACCCACTGCCTTTAAAAGGAAGAGTAGCGTACGGGCTAATGAGTGACGTATCCAGCGTGCTACGTCACGAAAGAGAAAACAATCGCGTAGCGCAATCTAATTTTCATTTCCTCGTAGGAAGCTTGAAGGCTTGCAAAGACCTTTCATATCTAATTA
Organism: Meconema thalassinum; assembly: GCA_946902985.2. Lineage (NCBI taxonomy): Eukaryota > Metazoa > Arthropoda > Insecta > Orthoptera > Tettigoniidae > Meconema > Meconema thalassinum. Next base: position 248,196,409 of record OX336391.1, read on the forward strand.
AAGTAACGCAACTTAGTCTAGTGTAAGTTAATGTGGCAACAAAGGAAGCTTTCTGCTTTGAAACTAACCCCTTTTAATCCTAAACAACAATTAGAAAAGTGGAGCAAAACTCTATAATCTAAGAGGGGAAATACTTTTCCCTTTCAGGATTATATAGCTCATATTTTATGCTTGAAAAGTAATTTAGCCATGCTGAAACATTGGATCCTGTGAGTTCTTCGAAGCTGAGGCATTCATATCACTGTTATTACTTCAAGTTGTGGCAGATATATACCTCAAACGATTGGGGTTCACATGCTATGTGTCCAATGTTGTAACATTCGATTTGCATTGTGTTGTTACAGATTGTATTACATATGATAATCAAGGAGCATCCATTAAAACTATTAAATAAGTAGAGACGGGAAAATACAGTAGCTATGTCTAAAAATGAACTTTATTGACAAAGTTTGAGAGACAATGATAATATACCTTGAGTCAATAAAATAATAATTATTGTTCTAAAGTACAGGTTTCGGTCACACCAAAGTGCAACGAATAGCCTATTTACAGTATAAGAAACATAAGATACCTCAGTTCGTGAAGTTTGACGATCGAGCTAAACAAACAGATGTATAGGTGTTGTCGAGAGAAATATTTACACAAGTGAAAATTAAATGTATAAAAGAGGTGAGATTCAATAATTTTTCTAAATTTTTTCTGTCTAAATTCTTTAAAAATATTATTATTTTACCTCTATCATAAAATTTCACGAACTTGCAAATTCATACTTGTCTCCGTTTATAAATGTTCAGTATACATTGCTGATGAAGGTCATGATGTGATCGAAACCGGCACTTTAGCACATTAATAATTATATTATTAACTGAAGGTATATTTTCGTTGTCTCTCACCTGTTAAATACATTATAATTATTAGTTGAGTGAGTTAACCTATTTAATTGCCGATTAAAGATTTGGCAGGAATAACAGCGATGTTAATACACGCCAAAATTATGCTAAAATTATTTTTTCAAGAATATAGAACTAGGGTAAAGGTCGCATTGAACGGACATACAGTATCTGTTGATTAAGTCTTGAAAATGTGACTGCAGTTGGAATTCGAAATCGTATCTTCTGCTGTTCAGTCAGGTGCGTTTACCCACTTATCTCCGACCGTGGCTATTTTTCAAGCCTTGGAGTCCGGCTCGTTGTTGTCACTGCAAAGGCCTGGGTTTAATCTGGCTCTGTCAAGATATTTTATTCTGGTCTGAGGTCTGGAACGGGGTGCACTCAGTCTCGTGAGGTAAAAACCGACAATAGGCAGGTTCTATTCCTACCTCAGCCATCCAGGAAGTCGTTTTTCTTGGTTTCTCACTTCTACTCCAGGCAAATCCCGGGATAGTTCCTAAAGTAAGACTTCAGCCGCTTCCTATCCACATCCTACCTCAATTACATATACACACTCCAGCAAAGACATCACAGTGACACAGGCTATCAGACAAATTCTATACGCACCGAAATACACAGGGGCCACATGACCTTGATGTCTCAAAGCCCCTCAAAGAATTAACAACATTTCAAGTCTTGGATGGAGAGGCCCTGCAGTATTGCAGCGGCTTCCGGAATTATTGAGACGAAACACAGAGGGTCACTTGTCCATCAAATCATTAATATATTCGCTTATATTCTTATAACAATTTTGTTAGCTCTTCGTAAAATAAAGCTGGCTGCGTGGCTCAGAGATGATGTTCTCGCCTGCTGTTCCCAAGGTTGTGGGATCGAGTACTGGAGCAGTCAGCTGGCATTTGAGGGTGCGCAATGCAAGAGAGCCGTGTTAGTAGATTTACTGGTACGTCAAAGATACCTTTCAGGGCAAAATTATGGCACACTGGCGTCTCTAAAAGCCGCTATCGTTAAATGGGACGTAAAGCCAATAAAATTATTATTATTATTATTATCTTCGTATAAAGGCAGACAATATCTGCTGTTAACTTAACATCACATATCTAAAACCTTAGAAAATAAGTTAAAATGAAATAAAATAAAATGTCACACTAAGATAAAACATGACGTATCCTTCTACAACAATTATTCATAATGATTATGCTTAAATCATGTCCCTGAAGGAGCAAGGGGTGCCCTGAGTGTCAATACAGAGGATCCTGAAGCAGATAAAATGGTATCCGTATAAGACGAACTTGCATCAGCATCAGCTGAAATCTTTATATGTAATTTCTCCTTCTGTGAAAACAGCTTTAAACTTGATTAATTAAAATTTTCCAGTTGGAAATGTTAGTTAAAAATTCTTGAAAATTTAAAAATTCTTGAAAGTTCGAAAATAAAACTATTTTTAATGAAATCCTTCTCAGCATGCCGGAATGCGGATATAGATTTCACCAAGCAAGGAAAAATATATCGAATAATTCAGAAAACGTTTTTCTCTTGGCGTAATGATGGGTCATATCATAAATTCTTTCATGCAAAGGTTTTAGAGGACAAGTGACCTTTTTAAAATGACTTGATATTGTGCCCATTAAGAAAGCTATGATTTCTTCCCTCCCAAAACTCCATTTTTCCCACCTCTTTGGTCAGAGGTCGGTGCTATAGATAAATAGTACAAACTTTGAAAGGATTCGATATTTCACATATTAAGAAAGTTACAGCGAATTTTTCACATTTTCGAAAAAGGCTCCCCTTTTTCGCCTCCTTAGTTCGATTTTTCCCATTAAGGAACTTGACCATGATTTAAAGGGTTACCATATATTTTATGTACCGTATAAATTTGAAAGTGATTGGTGCAAAATGGTGGTATTTATCGTGTCCAAAAGGAAGTGATATAGTTACATAGATAGCCTACATAAATTATATATACACTTTTGAACTGACGGTGGTTTTGGGGTCTGGAAAATGAGAAACGTGAAGATATGTCGAAATATTCCGGTAGTTGGAACATGGTATCCTTGCAATAGGTAGCTTTTTAATGGAATCTGTCTAAAATTCCGAGAAGTAAGGAGAGGACCTTAACAAAAATCCCTGGAAGTACTCGATCAGTTTCTGTAAAATGCCCTAGGTCTCGGCTTCATACCTGGTCGATGTCGCCGGATTTTTAAGAGCGTTAAAATACCTCAGTATGTTTTCCTTCTGAGGGGAAGTAAAGCTGGCGGTTCCATGTCATAGATTTATGGCATGAAAATGAACCTTCCACTAACTACACTTGTGTGAAGCCAAAATGTGTAGGTTATAATTGATAACGCTATATTAGTTGCAAGTTTCGCCGCCAGGTGCTGACTGCGATGGCATCTAGTAGCCAAGTCCGTAAGCTAGGTGTCGTGGACGGTAGCATTTGGTAGCAAAGGTAGGAACTACTTGAAATTATCGTCTGCAGTCCTTACTTGAATTGAAACAGATAACACACACTAATACAGCCATCACTATTAACACCGGTTATCAGACAGATTCTACCCGCACCCAAAGTACACGGGGCTACATGACAGCCTTGTCGCAGCCCCTAAACTAAGGAACCAACCAACCAGTTTCTGTAAACCATTTTATATAAGGAGTAAATAAAAAGTTGAGCCGGCCCATTCGTGTTGGGGTTATGTGCCTGCCTCTCACCCGGAGGCCCCGTGTTCGATTCCCGGCTCCATCAGGGATATTAGAAACTGACGTGAGGGCTGGAACGGGGTGCACTCAGCCTCGTGAGGATAATTGGGTAGCTGTCTGACAGTGAGGCAGCGCCCCGATCACGAAACCCAAGATTAACGGCTGATGGGACCCGATGCGCTGATCACGCGTCACTCCAATATCTGCAAGCCAAATGGCTGGGCAGCGGTCGCTTGGTAGGTCTAGGCCCTTCACGGGCTGTAGTGCCAAGCGTTTTTAATAAAAAGTTGACAATTAAAATGGGCAGTATACGACATTCCGAAGCCTCTTAACGTAAGTGTTGGTATAGAAACCCTCCATTACATAAAATATTGAACGCTGTGACCTCATTTTCAAAGCCTGTCCTGTTAATTTAGCCTCCAGAAACCTGTGCTCCGCGAGTACGCACTGGAGATAAGGTGTCGATAAAGACTACATAAATTGGCTGATTATGGCTCATAGAAGTGTAGCCGATATCACAAGATCAGGCACCGTGACTAATAGCGATTCTTGGCCCTGTCCCACCCAGGCGAGAACAAAGGGTCACCAATACTGCATCTTAATGGGAACACTGTGACCTATGCATATTCTGTAATTACACCAGGGAATTGCCTTGACCTCCAGTGTTTGAACTTGGTGAATGCTTGGTGGCCATGTCGATAGGCCGGTGGAGCAAGCAAATTCGCTCCCCCTGTTCTCATAACAGTTCGGTAGGTGCAGGTTATTGGAGGAAACATTATGTTATTGAGGAATTTAGAGAGAGGAAGGGTCATCCCAGCGTTTCGACAATGCTAATAGTGGTTATAAATAATGCGGTATCCCTCCAAATACTAAAACTAATACATTTGTGACTTGATTTTAATACATTTTAATATCCAGAAATTCTTCTATGTTATGACGTGTCTTCGCGTGGTTTCGTCTAGGTGCACCAAGTCAGGATCATCAGCGGGCTCTTGGTGACCGTGCCCGGACCACTGCAGAGGTAATGAAACATGCACTGTGCCACCTTATGTGAAGGGCATCTGTGCTTCTAACCTTCGACAGCTGAGAACTTACAGCTTTTCTCATCCCTAAAGGGACTTTACTGCAAGAGCTGAGACAATTATCGCCTTTCTCCTCCATGTAGACGCTTTACAGCAATTGGTAAGGCTCTTACAGCCTTTCTCCACCTTATAGAGGATTTAGAGCGAGCGCAGAGCCTTTCTCCTCCCTATGGAGGCTTTACAGAGCGCTGAGAGTTCTTGCAGCCTCTATTCTCCTATATACGCTTTACAGCGAGAGATGAGAGCACTTACTGGCTCTCTCCACCCTATAGAGGATTTACAGCGAGTGCTGAGAGCTTTGCAGCCTTTCTCCTCCGTATGGAGGCTTTACAGTGAGCGCTGATAGCTCGTGCAGCCTTTATTCTCCCTATAGACGCTTTACAGCGAGAGATGAGAGCACTTACAGACTCTCTCCACCCTATAGAGGATTTACAGCGAGCGCTGAGAGCTTTAGAGCCTTTCTCCTCCCTATGGAGGCTTTACAGTAAGCGCTGAGAGCTCTTACAGCCATTATTTTCCCTATAGACGCTTTACAGCGAGAGATGAGAGCACTTACAGGCTATCTCCGTCCTATAGAGGATTTACAGCGAGCGCTGAGAGTTTTACAGCCTTTCTCCTCCCTATGGAGGCTTTAAAGTGAGCGCTGAGAGATCTTGCAGCCTTTATTCTCCCTATAGACGCTTTACAGCGAGAGATGAGAGCACTTACAGGCTCTCTCCTCCCTATAGAGACTTTACAGAGAGCGCTGAGAGCTCTTACAGCCTTTCTCTTCCCTACAGAGACGTTATAGCGAGCGCTGAGAGTTCTTACAGCCTATTTCCTCCCTATAGAGGCTTTACTTCGATTGCTGAGAGTTCTTACAGCCTTTCTCCTTCCTATAGACGCTTTACAGCGTGAGATGAGTGCACTTACAGCCTTTATCCTACCTATAGACGCATTACAGCGAGCGCTGGGAACTCTTACAGCCTTTATCCTCCCTATAGAGTCTTTACTGCAAGAGATGAGATAACTTACAGCCTTTCTCCTCCCTGTAGAGGTTTTACAGCGAGAGATGAGAACACTTACAGCCTTTCTCGTCCTTATAGGGATTTAACTGCGAGACCTGAGAGATCTGACAGTCTTTTTCCTCCCTATATATGCATTACAGCGAGATGAGAGAACTTACAGCCTTTCTCCTCCCTGTAGAGGTTTTACAGCGAGAGATGAGAACACTTACAGCCTTTCTCGTCCTTATAGGGATTTCACTGCGAGACCTGAGAGATCTGACAGTCTTTCTCCTCCCTATAGATGCATTACAGCGAGATGAGAGCACTTACAACCTTTCTCCTCCATACAGAGACCACACAGCGGGTGCGGCTCTTAAATCATGTTTCCTCCCTATAGAGGCTATACAGCAAGCGCTGAGAGCTCATACAGTCTTTCTTCTTCCTATAGACGCTTTACAGCGTGACCTGAGGGCTCTTTCAGTCTCCCTCCTCCCTATAGAAATTTGCAAGAGTTGACATATTGACATTTACGGACAATGAAGTGTTTCGTTAATTCAGTATTGGAATTATTTTGTGTTGACTGACTGAAAGCTAAGATATAAATTGAACGGACAAGTAGTTAAAGCTCAGCAAATTTTCTGGATATTTGCCGTATCTTCTGAAAGGTTTCCTCTAGGTGACCTTATTAAATTATTTAGAACATCTCTTCTATTTTCTTTCATTAATAAGTGTCTTTTATATGCCACAAATTCACATCTCAGAAAACCTTTTAAAATTAAAGGAAAAATGAACTCTGTGTATTTGGGGTTAGGCCTTGGGTAGGAGGCACCGTGTAATTAATGTAGGTACCAGATCGGCATTGCTCCAGGTGTATAAGTAGGAAACCACGGAAAACCACTTCCAGAATTGCCATCGTGGGTTTATTCTAGACCTAATAAAGTGGTCATGAAATTTGCAATACTTAATCTTCAGTTTGAGTTTCATCTCGTTCTCACAATTCATGTAGTATTAGTTTTCCTAAAATTATTGCTAAACGAGTTGGGTTGTTCTTGCAATCAGCGAATAGTTTGTAAAACATTTCGAAAATAATATACGAGATTAACCATTTCACGACAATACCTATAAAATGATCAAGATTAAATTAGGTTAATGAATAATGGGACGAAACCAAGAGCTATGGCGTTACCCATGTTTAAGGTAACAAACATTAAAATGTATGTAATAGACCTAAACATCAACTAATTTTATTTAATTTGAGCACGTGTTACAGACGCATTTCATGGGCTCTGTTCTGCAATATAACTGAACCAGCTTCTTCCAGCTCTTATGTCTGTTGTGATGTTGTTGATGTAGACAGTGTTACGAAACGTCTTGATGTGAACCTCGAAATTTCGAACTTCCAGGACGCTTATTTTAGGTGTAATAATGTGATCATAAAAATTGCAATACTAGAGTTTTTTTAGTTTATATTTTGGTATTGCCCAGGTCATAATCAAAAGAACATTCGTACTGGTGGGGTAAGTTTTAGCTTTACTAGGATGAGTATTATCTATGTTAAGGCTTTGTAAATGAGTAAACACTCCTATATTTTGTTTTGCAGTAGGCTAGTGCATGCATGTTCAGATAGCTATTTAATAGCCATTTCTATTCATATACGAATCTCTCTGTTTGGATCAGGAACTTCTGATAAGAGAAAATTATGAACCGTGGAATGACGGCTGCTGTTGGAACCATGCAGATACGTTGGGTAAGCCCAACAACGCAGAATCGTGAAGAAACATATTTTGGAAAATAACTTATACCCGCCATAGACGGCAGTAAGTACCACCATTTTGAACTGTGCGCGCTGATCAAACGGGAGTATGCCTCTCGTCTAATTGGTGGCTCAAAAGAACACGTTCGAGATGACTGCCTGACTCCGTGACTGTTCGCCAGAGGCCGGGAAGCACTGTACGGTTGAGAAGCAATCTCTTGTGCAGCCAATCAAGCACACGCCACTGGAGTGCCAATTTCAACATGTGATTCTTAATTTCCCCTCCCCTTCTAGTACGAGGTGAAGTTAATTTACGAAATATTTTTAGCCTACTTTTCACATTTTGCAAAAATGAGGAAAAAGGTTGACTTATGAAATCGATCCGGGCAATTGTGTGTCTGTCTGTCTGTCTGTCTGAGGCCCCCCCCCCCTATCAACTCCCAAACGGCTGTCACAAATTTGGCTGAATTTCTCAAGGTCATATTTAAAAATAAAATCAGTGCTACCAACTGCTACAAAACTGCAATTGAAATTTGATTTCCATGTTGGATATCTTGGATGGTATGCTTGAGAGCTATTCCAAAATTGGCACACATATAGATAATTTTTCAGTTTAATTTCCAGGAGGCCATACATGGCAGTGTTGCCAAAATGTTCCCAAGCCTGCTGATTGCTCAAATTTTAAATGCATATAAATTCTACACTATCAATTGGATTTCAACCAAATTTCGCAAATAGGGTAATATGTGTACTTATGCAGATATGACTGAGCGTATTCTTAAGAGCCACCAGGGCTGCCAACCGATAATAAACGCTCTCTCTATTTTTTATATCCAAACACCAATATATCAGAAAGTAAGCAAGCTAACAACTCTAAACTTATTCACATGTATAGTACATGACATTCTAGATTAACTTGGTGTAATTAATAGGCTACACGGCAGTGCTGCCAACATGATTCTAAGCCTGCTGATAGGTCCAATTATAAAATACATGTAACTTCTATACTAACAAATGGATTTCATCCATAATTGACACAACGATTGATCATAATATTTCAGGTTCTTTCTGACCAACGAATTCCAATAATACCAACTTAATTTCGTCATTATTTTAGATAAGACCATATGGATTAATCATTAGCATGAATCTTAAATTTTAAGAAAAGTAGGCTCTTTAGTTCGTCACGGAACTTCTTGTTATTCATGGTTCTGCCCAGTTGGGCTCACCCAACGTATCTGCACGGTTCCAGCAGGATCTGCGATTCCCCGGTTCAGAGACTCCCTTGTGAGTTCCAGCAGCCAATTACAGAGTACCTGAATTACTGTACTCTAACAATTACAATATTTCGACAAGGTCTGCTCCGATTGATGTCGTTTCTTAACCAGTTCTGACTTCCGTTAGAGTATATCTTCAGTTACTGTACTGTTTCGGAGAGATCAATGGACCAGAGTTATCATGGAGTTAATTCAACACTGCCTGGAAAGATGTTTAATTAAGTCGTTGCTAATTGAAATTGGAACATAATGATCAACAATTCCGTGAACTAGTATGTATTTGATATGTAACTAATAACCTGAATTATTGTGGTATCTGTTTAACTTCGTGCGTGTGCTTGTGTCTGGACCTTGAATAGGGAAAGAGGTAGCCGTGACCTTAAGTTAGCTACTATCCTGCTATTTTCCTACAGTTGATAATACAGTACGTACTTCTACGATACATGATTACTGTAAACTTGCCTATCTCTTTCCATATGCCCCCACAAGGCTGAACCTACTCAGCTTCATCCCTACAACTAGAATAAAGTATCATGGTAGAGATAATGTCTTCTGGGGCGTATGTCTCAACACGTGCCCTTGCACCATGAACGAGACAATATATGCCGCGAGATTTCTGTACTACGAGAAAATATGATTTGTGAACAACTTTCATTAAACTCAAGAAATAATATATGAAAACTCGAACACTCATTAGGAGAAGTGTACCTCCTGGCATAGTGACTAACATTCTTGGCTGTCACCACAAAGGTCCGGGTTCAATTCCTGGCTATAACAAGGAATTAAACTCCATTTAGGTGGCTGGAATTGCATACACCCTTCTCGTGAGACAGGACTGATAAGATTGAGTACGATTCTCTCCTCGGCCAACCTAGAAGTGGCTTTCCGAGGTTTTGTATTCATACTCTAAACAAATGCTATGATGGTACCTAAGTTAAGGTTATAGATTTCTCCTAAACAAATCCTTGCACCATTTATAAAACACACTTGTACAGCCATCACAATCATGCGGGTTATCAGGTAATGGCTGAAATAAGGAAAGCATTTCTACTGAAAGAAAATCTGTTGACAACAAATATAGACTTAGGTTTAAGAAAGTTATTTTTGAAAGCCTTTGTCTGTAACATGGTGCTGGATGGAAGTGCACTGTTCATGCAGAAGACAATACTATCATTTGAAATATGGTGTTCCGGAAGAATGATGAAAATCAGAATGGTGGATAGAGTAACAAATGAAGAGGTAACAAATGAAAGGAATTGGAAAAAGAGATGCGACTTCTAATGAATAGAAGAGATGGGTCGGTAGGGCACATACTACGACGCCCAGGAATAGCAAACCAATTAACGGAAGCACGGGTCAATGACAAGAACTGTAAGGGAAGAGAAAGGCTAGAATATATTAAACAAATTGCCTCGGATGTAAGGTGTGGTAGCTTTGTAGAGATGAAACGATTACCTCAGGACAGAGAGGCGTGAAGGGCGGCATTAAACCAGTCAAAATATGGAAGAATTAAACAACATCAGACATGTTCAAAACACACCCACATTCACGGGCCTACATGACCACGAAGTCACAAGGCCACTAAATGGATCAACCATATGAAGGACGCTACAGGTGATTAGGGTTAATTACCATGAGATAGAAAAAATCAAATTACTTGTCCTGTTGAATCTCAAAGGAGATCTACTGTACCTGCATTAACCACGTTGGGGGAAGCATTGTATTTTCTAATAGTGGTGCTTTGCCTTGGAAACTCCCTATCTCCCAAATAAGTACATCAGAAAATGAGCGGAAATTACGTTTCGGTGGATGCTTTCAGCTTGTATTACATCGAAGATGGATCGCTTTTAATCACGATCACGGTTGAAAGTTAATCATCAGGCGGGTATCGTTTGTGAATGTTCACCCGCGACATCGCGTGATATGTCGTGATATGTTCAAATGATTCATGTGGTGACAGAGGGAAGGACGACTTCTCGATAACAGACTGACTACCGACATAACTCTGAAACGTGGGAAACTGTCAGCTGGACTTCGAGGATTATAGTAATAATTCGGGAAAATTATGACCTTGCGTGGTGGACGGCAAGTTCCAAGTGATATATGTAGTCTCTATTGATATTATTTGAGGTATATATTACCTATTTACCATACAGGCATACATCTGTATTGATGATGATGATGATGATGAAGATTGTTGTTTCAAGAGGCAAAAAATGAGATCATCAGCCACATATAGATACTGTACATTGATGAAGATGATGATGATAATGATGATGTTAAGGGGAAGGAACTTTGAGTTCATCTCTCACATAAAGCTGCATTGACGATGAAGTTTCAAGATGCAGAACATTTGTGGTCATCAGCCCTATATAGTTGTATTGATGATGATGATGATGATGATGATGGTGATGATGATGATGATGATGATGATCCTTGCTTCTAAGGAAGCAACTTTGAGGAACTTTGCCATTCGAAATGTATGGAATACAAGTTCTTGAACCTTCGGAATACATAGCCACATTTGCGCTTCTTCTAAAATACTAAGGTTCTCCATTGTAGCTCAAAATTATAGTGATTTATTTTACTTTTACATTCTGAAATTTCTACATGGCCGATGTGCGCTTTATTTAGTATGACAAATCTATCGATTAAACTGCTAAGATGTTTTATATGATACTCCTCACTTACCAAGTTTTGTCTTAAACGGACGATTAGATCCTGGGTTAATGATTTGTCTATTTAACAGTGTGCCTATATTGCAATTTTGAATGTTTACAGACGCTGAACTTTTGCCTTGAACCTACAAGAACACGTATACGGTCTTACTTTGCCATTAATTGTCGTTATTGTAGCTCCTAAGTGTATATACTGTATGTTCAAGGTGGCAACTGCTCGTAATAATCAATCTCATAAAAAAACGCTTTGGCAATGGAGGGTTCTTATTATGAAGATACACTGAAGAAAATGGAAATTGCAACACCCAGAAGGATTTGTGCTACATTGCTGCATTTGAACATGCAGGACGAGTGTTCGGTTGTGATTCGATTATTACACTTTCAGGTTCTCCTGACCGCAAGTTTGGACAACAATCAATACAGGATGTGCCCACGACGATCTGCAATACATTGATGAATTCTGCGAGGCATGGAGTCAATAAGGCCCTGGATCGCTTCCTGTGGAATTGTGGCCCATGCTTGCTGCACTGCACGGGTAAGTTGTTCCAGAATTGTGGGTGGCTGAGGACGGTTGGCCAGTTATCGACCCATCATGCCCCACACTTGCTCAATAGGATTGAGGTCCGGGGATCTGGCGGGCCATTCTAAGGTTGTGATGTCGTGGAGAGCTTCTCTGGAGATGCGTGCAGTGTGAACCCGGGCATTGTTCTGCTGAAACATACCATTAGCAATGTTCGCCATCATAGGGAGAATCACGGGATTGAGTACCCTATCAACGTACTGTCGAGCAGTCATAGTGCCCTCAACAAGCACTAATTGTTATTTCATATTAAAGCCAATGGCTCCCCAGACCATAATGCTTGGTTTGGCCCTGTGTGACTCTCGACAATAAGGTATGGGCGGCCCCTCTCCCCGGTACGTCGGTGCACACGATTCCGGCGATCACTGCGGGCAAGACAGAAGCGCGATTCATCACTAAAGACGACCCTATGCCATTCGTCGAACCACGTCGATCGTTCTCGACACCAGGCCAGTCTTACACGTCGCTGTTGTGGGGTCAATGGAACACCTTCTGCAGGGATCTTAAGCCAGCTGCACGCAGGCGATTACCAACTGTTTGTTGTGTAACGTGGGGTGCCATAGCTGCTCGAATTTGCGCTGCTGTTGCATGGGGTTCTATCAGGGCCATCTGAATGATGTAGCGATCCTCTCTCACAGTTGTCTGTCGCGCTGGGCCTGTGCCAGGTCTACGAGTGTGGGTACCTTAATTTGACCACTGCTGCCATACACGTTGTACCGTAGATGCCTGCCAGCCAACACGTGCAGCGAAGGTCCTTAGCGATAATCCAGCCTCACACTGCCCAATTATCCGAGCCCTCTCAAACGGCGACAGTTGTTAATAGCGTGCTCCTCTCTGTCGTTGAGGCATTTTTGACGGGGAACACTTCACTGCACAGACTGCAAGTCAACTACGCTACACCAGAGTCCGTATACAGGAGTTGATTCCTCCGCAACCAATCACTTGGGGAGACCTGTAGCAACAATCCAATGGTTCTGAAACTTTGATCGTTTACATACCTACATGGCATCGTTCCATATCTTGAAAATCAACACAAACGACCAATGCCTTCATGGTGTTGCAATTTCGATTTTTTTCAGTGTATATGAATGCCAAGGGCAGTGAGGTCATCTAGCACTACTCCGTAGGAGACGGCCTTAGACTTTATTTAGGTATCGTCCTGGTATTTACCTTAAGTATAAATGGTATTTCTAGAAAGTCTCAGGTGGGAATCAAGCCCATTGCTCCTCAGTTCTAACTCATGTTACTGAATGTGCACCCTTCCAGCCCTCAGTTTAGAATTCATTGGCAGAACAGGGAATCAAACACGGATCTCCACGGTGACTAGTATGCCACTACACCACGAGGTAGACTATTTGATAAAGAAGTATAATTGTATGCCAAGGGGGACAAATGGGGATTATTCCAAAGGAATAATATACCACATATTGTTGTGTCCCCACCTGATGGCACGGACAGGGGTTCTCCAAGATTAAGTACCAGGATTGTTATCGTGTCCTTATCGATAGCTTGTGATAGCAATTACAGTACACCCTTACAACACAAGGAAATGTGAGTGTGAGGAGATTCAGGAATCAGGGAATGCTCCACAATAAAAGAGATTAACTCCCAGTATATTCCGTAAGGAAATTCAATCCTGGAATGAAATAGAAATATTGGTTCTCACCTGATTTCTCAGCTTCGCTAGCTATGGTGGTCCCAAGTACCGACTCAGCTCCGTGCCCCTTGGTCAAAGAGCGCTTGACGACCCAACTTACCCGATCTTCCGACCGGCAGGCAGTTGACCTCACAATGTCTCTGCAGTGCCTGATTGACCCCTCTTACCTGAGTCCGCAGCTTTATATAAGAAGGCAGCACGGTTCTCGCTGACCAGGTTGAACTGGGGTTGAATGTCCGATACGGTTTTGCTTGAACCGGTACCGGGACATGACAATATACTCATTGTTTTTAAGCGTCTCGTTTCAAATATAGGAGCAATTTTCTATATCCTCCCTTGAACGAAAGAAGACATAACGCTTTAATCTTTACGTGACCATTAATCTCGCCATATGTAGCTACATGACCTTCCTTCTGCAAGGAATCCGAACCATCAGGCGTGATATTACAACTCAAAATCCCGCATGAATTAACAGCCAATCGAAAGCAATCCACATTGTTGAGAGACAAGCAGCTTGACTGCTGCGATATCACGCCTGCAAGCCTTGAATTTTTACACACAATAGTACTGAACTTCAAGCTATGCCAATGACGACGACGTAGCACCCAAGGGGCTAGGATAGATGTATAGTAGTCCTGGTTCAGGTTATGTCAGTTGAGTCACAGTTAAACAAGATAACATTCTTTCTTTTAATAATAGAAAATAATACGGTAAGAGATTCAGTTTAAAAACATTTTGAACGCAATACGTTTAGTCATTCATTCAATCGAACTGTAGAATAAATCTCCCATCCCCATTTATTCGCACTAAAACCCCAAGATACTTTCTAAATTAAGATTGGTCATTGACAGATTTACTTTTGTCTTGAATTCCGAATCAAAACTTAATGATTTTCAGTCAGGCAACACGAATGTACCCAATTTTAATAGGTGGTTCCCTAATCCTAATTTACATGAGGTTAATAAGTACACTTAGATAACCCGTTTCGATCGTCAAGTGATCATCATCAGATCCATTATACTTAGGCTGTTAAATCTATGTCTACAAGTATGGGTGATTTGAAATATGTAGGCTACACTTGTTAAGTTGTTGGCGTCTCTAGAAGCCAGAGTAGTTAAATGGGACGTAAAACTAATAACATTATTGTTATTATTAAGTTTTAGTAGTTGTTAAACTAACACTACTAGTTGATATTTCTTATTTATATGTGGTTTTTGTTATGGTAATGAAAGTGGTGATTGGCCATCAATATTGCTTGCTTAGTGTGATTACAGTATGTGTTAGTGGGTAAATAATCTGGTTAGAGTGGATTGTATACTTAGCTCCTTGAGTTGTATGTGGGGGCGAGGTGGCGCAGTGGTGTGTTGGCCTCTTGCCTCGGTGAACCGGGTTTGATTCCCGGTCAATGCATGTGATATTTTAAAATTGAAATGCCATTCCTTGTGGTTTGGATTTCACTTAAAAAGTAGGTCGCGTGGCTTATAATCGCGAGGTTAACGTTCACGTAAAACTACAAACTTTATTTTAATTTCCTTGAGTAATGTGTGGTCCGGATGCGGGCAGCTACTCTCCTCACTGCCTACACTGAACTAATCAATAATAAATAATAAATTTTAATTACCAAGGCAACATTGAAAACACCATATCATTTTTAAACATTAACGGGAAATGTATCGTGGTAAGGACTCAAAAATAGTAAGAATACAGCATTTATTGCAGCCAATGGCTATAAGGTAGAACTACATATCATAACAATGTAAATTGGATTCAATCATAGATTCAAGACTTGTGTTCAGAGGGTCTGTTCTTACTACACTTCACTTCATCATTACATCTTAATCAGTCCTCGTCTAAACGAATCAAAGTCAGTGATACTAGTCTCCTATCACACTCCATGGCATGGTAGGTGCCGCACTGATTGTTGCACAATAGACATACACACTCCTGGCTGGGCTGAGGGAAGGAATTACTAGTGCAAATGCGACGGTGGAGGCCATGGATTGCAAATCTGGTAACTACTGCAGGTACTTCAGCTCGTTCTCTGGTCACGTCCATTCATTATTTATCATTGCATCTGTGATGTAGAAACTTTCTGGGATGGAGTCTCTCTTCCTTCGAAGTTCTCTTGCTGGTCTGCACATGCCTATATGGATGGTAAGTGAATTTACAATCTAAGATCTTCAACCAAAAATGTTTCTCTGGTTAATGCTTACACATATCGTGAGAGGGTGAATTTTAAGTTAGCCAATACCCTCTCCAGATACCTTGATTTCAGACTTTCAACTTCTTTAAATTGTCTGGTTGATAGGTGATTCTATATGACTCTAACCCATACAGTGTGTGATTGATGGTAGCACGTTAACTCTGAAAAGTTCCTTGGCTGTTTTTACTGACATTCGTTGCATATGCCTTATGTCGCTTATGTTTCTAAGTGTGGCTTCAAGTCTCCCCTTAATATGAACCATGAAGCAAGTCCCTGTGACTTGCATAGTGATTCCAAGGCACCTAAATTGTTATTTCGGTGTTAGTGTGTGTTCCCCGCAAACAATGTAGTCATCTTTCCCCAGTCTTCCTCCTTTCCTGGATATCATTAATTCAAAATGTTATGGTGTTATACAACCAACCCATAGAACCATTATTATTTATTTAGCATGGTGTTTAGTGTCGGGAGTGTTCAAGGACATGTTTGGCTCGCCAGAGGCAGTACCTGCCCAATCGAATACCCAAGGAGTAAGCTACAAGTTCCGTTCAATTTCAAGTGGTTCCAAATTTCGCTACCAGATATCACTGACGCCTAGTGGTGAACTTTGGAACTTTGATAGAGCGTTTCAACGAAATCTAACCTAGAAATTTAGCTTCAGACAGGTTTAGTTAGTGGAAGGATCTTTAACATGCCATAAATCTATGACATGGGACAGCTAGCTTAACTTCCCCTCCGAAGGGAGTCATACTGAAGAGTTTTAACGCTTTTAATAATCCGAATTTGGCCAGTATTGAACCCACGATCTTTGGCACAGCAGTTCGGTATGCTACCAACTACGCCACGGAAGCCGCTCGTAGGACCATGAATATGTGTTTATTTGTCTCTTCAGATTATTATACCGCTTTCGGCTTATGTATGGAGA
The DNA here is from genome assembly GCA_946902985.2 of Meconema thalassinum. Taxonomy (NCBI): domain Eukaryota; kingdom Metazoa; phylum Arthropoda; class Insecta; order Orthoptera; family Tettigoniidae; genus Meconema; species Meconema thalassinum. Next base: position 248,213,131 of record OX336391.1, read on the forward strand.
GCACGCACGCTTCAAAGAGCGGAAGCTATGTGCGCTTGTCGAAGTTGCAAATTGTTCATAATAATCCCAGGTATACCCCAACTCAAAAACACATCCTTTCTGAAATTTAATGGGATGTAGCTTTTATAGAGGCTAGTTACAGGTCGTTCGAACTGATGATCGTAGAAGTCTGCGTGTAGGGATGAAGATGAAATGAATGGTAAAGACATCACAAACTCCCAGTTCCTGGGCCAGGTGAATTATTCCTTTCAAATAAAAATCCCGTCACAAAGCCGGGAACAGAACGCGTCATGCTTTGCACAGAGCATATGAAGCAATACTATTGTACGGGACTGTGGGTGGTGCCAGGTGATACTGCACGCGCCTGGTTAATGCAGCCCACATTACTGCTCTGTAATGCGCACCAACGATTCCTGGAAGACAATCCGTTCATTGAGTTAGGCGCTAATTACTGCCATGTATGTGGCCGTGTCCCATTCACTGGCAGACCCCACACGGGAGTCGCTTCAGCACCTCCGGGAACGCTTGCGATAACATGAGCTTTGTCTCCCTCGTAGACTTGACTGCAAGAAGTAGATAATTTTAGCTCATATCGAAACTCGATTAAGATACCGCTACGTCTAGTGGACAGCCAAAGTAAGTACTCAGTGTGCCAAAAGCAATTTAACGCTTAGGGGAGACTCAACTAAATCCGCAATATTAAGGGGTTCATGGTTTACATGATAAATTAAGGGAAAGGGTTTAAAAAAATTAACATAGAAATTAAGTTATTACATACTGTATTTGTGACGAATTCATTTCTTAAAATTTCATTTTGCATGTGTTGTCTAAATCAATTAATATCACATTCCAAGAAATTAGAATGAAGTAACGTTTATTTATTTTTTGTTGGTAGACTACTAGTGGTACTTGGGTAAAAGCCGCAAAACCTTGTATAAATTTACAATATGATAAGTATAATTATATGCTACACTAGCAGTAGGGCCCGGCTTCGCCCGGTGGATTTATTTGTTTTATGGATGATAATGAATACTACTAGAGAACTGTCACATGATACTTAAACTAACAGAAAACAATATTCTAATAGTATACCTTTTTGTGGTGGTGGTGGTTGTAGTGGGGGTGATAAGTAGTACAGTATAATGGACGTAACATTCAGGTCTTTTTCCCGTAATGATAATTATGAATAGGGAAACAGCTATTTACTAACCTCAGCACTGACACATGTAATTTACAAACAAATTTACAAAAAAATAAAAATAGAAAGAGGGGTAAGTGAAATAAAAGACACTGCCTAGGGCTTACAAATCATTGGCTCTTAGAAATGTAGAGAAAACTAGTGTCGTCTTTTGGTCTTTTGTCGCATTGCGCCGTAGGAAAATAATCAGAACTCTTTGGAAAACTTCGGCTGACCTGAGCTACTGAGGTAGCAATAGTATCATTTATCGCCACAAAGCGCTTAACGATGAGTTTCAGAATAAATGAAGGTAAATTTGAAACCACCAACGCTTATTGCAGCTGATAACCTCAACATACAGCACCAACACCATTCCACTTATACAGAGGCATAATATTTTCATGATGATAACTGTTTAAAGGGGCCTAAGAAATCATTTGCACTAATTACCCCCCCCCCCCCCCCCGTGACTGCAATTTATAATCAGCGCAAGATGCAACTATTTTCGCAATTCTGCACCAGAACACTGGTAGGGGTGACGTGATGCATCCCGAACTGCCCGTCAACAATAGACTTATTAAAATACTCTTACAGTTACACTACTACGGACATGAATGTTACTAGGGCCATAATACGTGGTTTTCAAGTTCATTTTGTCTGTTATTCTAATTGTGGGGAATGGAGGGCGTTGTCCAAAATATCAAGTGGAGAGTGTCACCCGAAAGGTTCCAAAGGGTAAGTATACAAAATGTGGTTCAGATCGGTGTAACGGTGTAGATTTGTGCCAAAGGACCCAAATGCAGGGAATGTTGTGGTCAGTCCGAAATTTCAAGCAGACAGTGTTACTCGTCGGGTTCCAACGGGTGAGTATGTAACATTTGGTTCAGATCTGTGAAACGGTGTATATCTGTGCCAAAGGGCCTAAATACAGAGAATGAAGGGGGGTGTCCAAAATTTCATGCAGGCAGTGTTACTCGCAGGGTTCCAAAGGGTAAGTATACAAATTACCGTTCAGATCGGTGAAACGGTGTAGATTTGTGCCAACGGGCCTAAATTCAGGGAATGGACTGGTCCGTCATAAATTTCTTGTAGGTAGTGTTCACTCGCAGGGTTCCAAAGGGTAAGTATACACATTTTGGTTCTGATCGGTGAAACAGTGTAGATTTGTGCCAAAGGGCCTAAATGCAAGGAATTGAGTGATCTGTCTGAAATTTCATGTAAACAGTGTTACTCGCAGGGTTACAAAGGGTAATTATACAAATTTTGGTTCAGATCGGGGAAAAGGTGTAGACTTCAAACAAAGGGCCTAAATGCAGGGAATGGTCTGATCTGTCATAAATTTCAAGTAGTTAGTGTTACCATCAGGGTTCCAAAGGGTAAGTATACAAATTTTGGTCCAGATAGGTGAAACGGTGTACGTATCCACTAACCATAACGCCAGCGCATGCGGATAGAGCTGTTCGGGAGCGCTTGTTCTACCGACTTACTGAACAAAAATCAATCTTTAAGGTTACCTGAGAGGTATAGCCTAATGCTACATAGCCTAAACCATTCCTCTTGAATTTGGCTATCATATAAAAAAAGAACGTTTCGAATCGGACTGGTAGTTCCAGAGATTAGCGCGTTTAAACACATAATCACACAAACACACAAACACACAGACTCTTCAGCTTTATTATATTATAGTATAAGTATAGATTACTACCACTACCACATCACCGAAATCTATGAGATTTTATCAATAATACTTCACAAATATCACACCACATGCTTTCACGATTTCAGCAGCAGATAGAAGCATTATTTTGTCGTTTCGAAATAACCAAGAGAAGTTAAATAGTTGTCTCAACTTGTCTCTTAAGCTGGGGTATCTTTGTAGAAAAAGGATATTTCAAGTGCTGCGGAGTTAGCAAAGTGTTCCCTATAACTTCAAACCATTATGTCTATAAAATAAAGGAATTGAATCCGTCGGAGGTGAAAAGTATTAAGTCAGTTTTCCGTACGTTTCAGGTGACAGATAAAACTTCATTGACAAAACATATGAAATTTGTGTTACATTTTCCTATCAAGTGGATTCTTATTTTCAACCTATTTAGAGCAATGTTCCATGGCACTGTTACATATAATTGAAAAGCTAATAAACAACAGATTCAGATGGTAATGTTAACTTTTCTTTAAGCTTGATAAAAATAAAGAAATTGAGAATCTAAAATGGTGGAACTATTATTTCATGAGCAATATCAACATTCTAACAATCTAAAATACGAGATGAAGCAACTATTTAGGTTATATTTGTGTTAGCGGAATATCAATTTTAATATAATAAACATATTTTCAAATCAATTTTTGAAACGTGACTTAATACCTTTCAACTCCGTGGTCAGTTTAGTGTGGCATAAAGCAATCCAGGATGACTATTTCACACGATATGTTATTTTAAAATGGATTTAGAACATAAACACCACCTAAACCTTGAACAAATGTAATTTACAATAGCACTGTAACACGCGGGAATCTTGTAGTGCGGCTAACATTAAGTACAGAATACGGCGCTGAGCGCAGCAAGTCATTGACTTACTGCTTTTCTCCTCTGATCACACTACCTGTAGCAGTGGTTTCTTGCACATACAGCTTAAGGAGCCACAATAATAACGATTTTAATATTATTACTGTGCCTGTCATAAATCTTGTACAACAATGATATACACTTCCAAGGAAACACTGACACCTTGCTATTAGAAAAAAGTTAAAATTTAAAAAATTCAAATGGTAATTTTATAAATCATTTTTTTTTTTTCAAAATTTGGTTCTTGTTTCGTGCTGACCTTCACCGTTTCCCTGATATCTAAGGTGTTTATAGGCATTTTTGGAGTTTTCTTTTTTTAATGTGGGTGTTAAACCTTCTGCTACAAAATAAATCTCGCATATTTTCACATGATTAATTAATTAATTAATTAATTAATTAAGCGTCAATATTTCAATTTTATTCTGAGCATACTAAAAAAATGTTAACGTTTCATAGAATGACTAATTAAGGTCACAACGGTTTTGAGTGAGATTCATTTTGTAGCAAAAGGTTTAACACAAACATTCAAAAACGAAAACTCCAAAAATTCCTATAAACACGGGATATATCAGGGAAACGGTGAAGGTCAGCACAAAACAAGAACCAATTTTGAAAAAATTGATAAAAATTATTACCATTTGAATTTTGAAAATTCTTAACTTTGTTTCTTATATCAAGGTGTGTGTGTTTCCTTGGAAATGTATATCATTGTTGTACAAGATTTATGACAGGCACAGTTATAATATTAAAATCGTTATTGCTGTGGCCCCTTAAGCTGTATGTGCCCCCTTAGAGAAGGCTGACTTAATTCTTTCCTATGCCGTACCAAGGCCCTTGTATCAATACTTCAAAATACTAATTCTTAAAAAAAAAATGCCATTTTCAACTTAACGCTCTTCAGCTCCGACCGATTCAATTGCTGGGTTAAGAGTAGTAATAGTTGTACTTGAAAGTTGATTTAAATAATACAATGTGTACAATATTTGGTCCTGCCAAGCTTAGAATTGTAGGTGGTGGCAATATTGATTACAATTGGTATGTTAAATACAATTAATTTTCATTAATGCAGCACAATATCTCACATTGCCATGGTTTTGACTTTTTTCATACAGTGTCGCTAACAATTAGAATCATACAATAACAATGAATGAAATGATTAGAGTAAGTCAATAATATTAACACAATTGTAGGAATTACAAAATGTGAGTTCTTAAATCTTGTTTCCTGTTGATGTTTAAAAAGTTATTTATGTTCGACCCTGGAGAAATGTAAATATTATATGCCAGAAAACTGTACTATAATGAGGCTCATTATAGTGCAAGTTTTCATTATGATACAGTTTCTCCCACCAATCAGAGCTCACGAAACAGTTGTGTGACTAATTAGGTGAGGATGGCATCGCTACAGCGCTCACTTCCATGCCCCCCCCCCCCCCCATTTAAATTTCACTACGTGGCGAGTGTCATAGTGAGGTATTCCAGGACGCCATGGTCAAATACAAGGTATTGTCTGCGTCCCATGCTCTCTGTTCAGTACAGGAAACTGGTGAAACCTCGACAGATATTTATGCTTATTTACGTTCGAACATACAATTGTTATATTATCGTCGAACATAAACCGTGGAATGCAAATCGCATATAATGGTAATTAAGACACGCGTATGGAAATTATAAAACTCGCTACGCTCGTTTTATGAACAAACTCGTGTCTTAATTATTGCCATTATCGGCTCGTTGCATAATGTACCATTGGAGTAGTAGTAGTTGTTGTTGTTAGTTCATATTAGGGACTTGTGATATCTTTAGTGATTAGCCCCGTGTACTTGTGCATGTGATGAATTTGTGTGATAAACTATGTTTCTGTGGTGACTGTATACGTGTGTATAGGGGTACTTATTAAAATTAGGAATGTGGTAGGTTCCCCAGGTCTTGAAATAAGGTAGTACCCCGGCATTTACCCGAAGGGAGTGTGGAAGAAACACGGGGCTAAACCACACTTAGGATAGCCATTGTCAGCCCCGGGATTAAAACTTGCTCCAACTTCAGAATTGCTCCAAGTCCCGGTCGCGGTCATGATGAGCAATTAAACGCGCACAGCAACGCAGTATTGTAGTTGATTAAGAATTATCTACTGTTAGTACGAAAATCGAATTGTGATGGCTTTGATCAAGAATGTTTCACAATTATTATGTCCACCTTGTGATGTCACGGCTGTCGCCCCGGAGATTTGGATTCGATTCCCGGCTCTACCATGAAATTTAGTTCTGGTCTCAGGGCTGGAATAGGATACAATCAGCCTCGTGAGACAAAACTGTGAAGACGTGGGATCGGTTCCTACCTGAACCATCCTGGAAGTGGATGTCCGTGATTTCCCACTTCTACTCCAGGCAAATGCCGGGATGGTTCCTAACATTAGCCCACATTCGCCAACTTTCCAATCCTACCTGAATTGAAAATGCACACATCACTAGTACAGACAGCACAAAAAAAGATACGAGCCTTACAGTAGTCGCATATGATGTGTAACATCTGACATGTTACCTACTGGTATACTACACAGCTTGGACATTCTTAAAATGTTAATTTACGCTCCATTTTCTGACTGGTACTATGATGAATGTACAGATTGAATTGGAGATATGCTACTGTCACATTTGTGGCGCAGCGGTCAAGCTGTTATTATCTCACCAAGGTAGACCGGGTTTCATTCCCGGTCAATACATGTCAGATTTTCGAATTGAAATGCCATGTCCTGTGGTTCGCATTCCATGTAAAAGGGAGGTACCGTGGATCATGATTGTGAAATTAACGGTCACGAAAAACTACAAGCTTCCTTCCTTAATAATTCATAATAACAAAGTGACACACAACGTCGACTGTACTCTCAAATACTGTGAGCACACTCCTCAGTAACTATATCATTCATTATTCTCATGACTCTCATACAATTCGTCGTAAACAATCAAAACATGCCTTCCTACAATCATGAAATGACCTAGTCTCAGCTTTTATTCCACTCATATAACAACATCCTGTTGTGCATTTAATATTTCACTACCCTACTCAACCACAGCTTGACAATAATGCCGCTTACTTACATGTCATTTGTCGTCTTTGTCCTACCCCATGTGTTGTTCAACCTTGAACGTGAAGCTTCATAAACTGTTCAATGATAAATAAAGTCGGTGAAACATTTGCCACTGTGCTCGCCAAACCAGTGCCTGCTAAATGCACGGCCTACTGTAATTCCATAATATTCTCGCGCTACAGAGCACACACTGCCTTGTTTCCAATACACACATTTTCAATTGTTATTGTAAAAGGGAGTGTTTTACAGATATTGTAGTTTATAATACGGAACTCATTTTATTAGATGATTTGAAGCTTCCACCAGCACTAGCCTAAATAAAAAATATGGTATGGATCAACTAGATTAATAGACGCGACACCGCTCATAACTTTAAATTCCTTATAAACAGGTCCTCTTCATTCTCAGACAAACACGTAATTTCATATGGATTCTGTTAAAATGAGTCATATTGATATGATAAATATCGTTTAAAATGATAATCTGGTAGCAGGATCGAGCGAGCGAGCGGGCAGTGCATACTTCCGTTTTCCACCACTGCCAGCTAGTACACTTTCGTCCGATTGATCGAGCGGGCAGTGCATACTTCCGTTGTCCACCACTGCCAGCTAGTACACTTCCGTTTGATAGATCGAGCGGACAGTGCATACTTCCGTTGTCCACCACTGCCAGGTAGTACACTTCCGTTTGATCGATCGAGCAGGCAGTGCATACTTCCGTTGGATCCACCACTGCCAGCTCGATCGTTCCGATCCACTTCCGTCCCCAATTTTCAAAATCACTCCCACAAAACTATCCAGCAACCGAGCGGAAAGATGTTACACATCAAAAAACTTTACGAGCCTTACAGTAGTCGCATTGATGTGTAACATCTGACATAGAAGAAACCTCACGTGAAATTGTTGATACACCGGTATTGTAGGTCTACCCCTTATTATTCTCGTTTTCCTACGGGGTAGGGGATGAGATGCGATGGAAGTATTTGTGGCGGATGGTTTTTACGGCCCGATGCCCTTCCTGACGCCAACCTCACGAGAGGAGTTAATGAGATGAAATGAATAATGGTGAATGAAACTGGGTATGGATGTGGAAGGAAACGGCCGTGGCCTGTCAGGAGGTACCGTCCCAGCATTTCAAGGATGACTAATTGTTGATACACCGGTATTTTATAATATTTTTGGCACAAATATTAATCTATTGTAAAAGGGAGTGTTTTTCAGATACTGTATTGTAGTTTATAATACGGAAACCATTTTATTAGAGGTTTTGTAGCTTCCACCACTACTGGCCTAAATAAAGAATACGATATGGATCAACTAGCTTAATAGACGGGAATCCGCTCATGACCTAAAATTCCCTATAAACAGCCCAACTTGCGAGTAAATGCAATGTCCACAGCAGTAGATCATGAAATGCTTGCCCAGTTCCCGGACCACTTGATTCACAGACCAACACGTAATTTCATATGAGGAGCATTGTTTCAAAACGTATTCTATGCATATGTCACTAAGGCGTAATTCTAAGGAGCAGATGCCTATCAGATTGAACCTTATTGGCATTCGCACATAATACGTTTTGAAATAATGCTCCTCATATGGATTCTGTCAAAATGAGTCATATTGATATGATAAATATCGTTTAAAACGATAATCTAGTAGAAAAAAATATCAAACCCGTCCGGGATTCGAACTCGAGATCTCTCGATTCCTAGTCAATGAAGCTAACTCCACGGTTATTTCGACCACACGAATATTAGGTACAAGTTGGTGATTTATTTTCACGTACCAATAATACTGCATTACGGAATTAAGTTTCATTTATATTTTGCTTGTTTGGATAATGTTCCTGCGTGAAATTGAGTTTCAAGTGCCTTATAAGTAGGCCCTATTGTGAGTAAAGAGAATGTATTTAGCAATAGTTCATGAAGGCTTGCTCAGTACAACATATTTCAACTTGAACAATAGCTGTATCGGTAATACCCTGAAACATGCAGCATGCATGTAATATCTCAAAATTACGGGAGTTATTTCAACACTCCCAGCTTCATTTCTTCCTCTTGTTACATCCATCACATTCACTAACTAAAACCCAACAATAGCCAGCCATCATGTGGAGTTTCAATCTACAACTCTCCATGGTGTACTAATTTCTGTATTTGCTTGCATTTCCACATATTGTAATGTTTTACCAGATAAAAGTGGGCAATGGAATATTATCATGCTCATATTTGTTAATAACTCATGATTATTCACTTAATATGCTCATCCTCATATTTGAGGCCACAACCTTGCTAATTAGTAAATTAATAATATACTACAAATTTAATTTTAATTTAATTCAATTTATTTTTAATACTATTTATGTTCGACCCTAACTATTATGTGTTAGAAAACTGTATCATAATGAGGCTCATTATAACACTATTCTTCATTATGAAACAGTTTCTCCCACAAATCAGAGCTCAAGAAACAGTTGTGTGACCAATTAGATAAGGATACCTTCGCGCATGCGCTCAAAATCCAACATGTCTATATAAATTACCAAAATTGCACCGTCCATAGGTTCGCGTAAATAAACTGGTGAATATGAGACAAGAAATGGTACTGTACCTTAATATCCCCAAAATAAATTTCTACACAGCGCGTGGTTTTGAAACGATTTCGGTGACAGTTTTACTGAATACTGGAGCACAATCTGAACATATGGCATTGAAGCACACAGAACGCATGCGTCGGTTGTCCAGAGAGCTTGGAAAACAGAGATATACTACCCACCGCAGCACCCGATCACAACATTCTAGTGACTGAACAGATATTTATGAATATTTATGTTAAACCTTATAATAAAGTTATAATTATCGTCGAACATAAACAGTCGTATGCAACTCGCCTATAATGGTAATTACGACACTCGTATGGAAATTATAAAACTCGCATACGCTCGTTTTATAAAAATACTCGTGTCTTAATTATAGCCATTATAGGCTCGTTGCATAATGTACTATTAAGTTACATTATTGTGATATGTCTCACGAATCTGATGACAGTACAGATTATCTGCGAGTCATATTAAGTATTATTTACAACATATATTGTACCCATGTGAGTAATCTCCATGGAAAATATGCTTCCGCCTCCAGCTAGCTTCAGACCTCGGCGTGTACCGTTCTCCCACTGAGCAGTTGCATATTCTTGATTTGAGACTAAAAGGTATCAACTCTACAATGATAAGGCACAACTCTACTCTAAAGACTTTAATTCAGTAAAACTCATGGCTTCAAACAAAATAATAAGAACACAATCCCAATAAACAAGACACAAACAAACAAAGTTACTCCCACAATCCACTAATTATTCACATAGTTTAACAAATTAAATCCATATCATTATTCGATCCTTTACCATTATGTGGACTTTAAACTTCACTCAAGTGCGCTGATGCACATGTAACGTTTCACAAAAACTGAACTATTACACTCATGTCACCTAATGTGACTTCTTTAAATTCACAAAGTTACTTGTTTCTTACAACACATCTTAAGTTTACATCATGTGTACTGTTTGCGTTATATCTCTCTCTCTCTCTCCCACCAAATGCATTCATGCATTAGCCAACTCATGGGTTGCACTACAATCTACTTGCAACACCACAATTACGTAAGTCTACCCCTCCACTCCCCTCTTTTTATAGTTCCACTGCATGCCATTGTGATTTCAATAAATAACTTCTGTTATCGTTGTGCCGGATAGTATTATTACGCTACCCTCGCGAGCGTAGCCTGTGGCGTCAAGTGCCCAACTTCATTAACTATGTGTCACTGTCAGTATAAAATGCAACTTCCAACCATTCGTAAGATTGCTAAAATTTTATATCATCAGGGTAATATATGATTAGCAATGTGTTTTTAAACCACACACATTCATTACACACTATAACAATTCTTCCTTTCAATACAAGCAAGGTCTTAAATCTGTCCTCTCAAAACGCTAGCCTTCACGGTTCGTTTAGCAACCCAGCCCCTTGGAGCTGCCTGTATACAATATAACAGAGTAGGGGTGTTCACAGCTGTAAACCGTCCCTTGTCTCCCTGATTCCTGGACTTCATCTCCCCAAGCAGTATTACGATTTTGAATACAATATTGTGGTCACAATGATCCACGTGATCCCATATGATCTAAACTGAATATTATGCAATGGTTCTGGGTGAGCTTGAATATTTAATCCTAGCCTTAGGACATTAATAACGGCCTCAACAGGTTCGTATCATACTATGACGGCACGAGATTCATAAAACAAAGGTCTAGTGGGTAGCCGGTATCTTAATAAATGTTACGGTCAGTCAATAGCTGCCGCCAATTGGATTCGCTTCACAAGAGCCGAATCATTCAATAACAAGTTCTCGGGCAATCAGGTATAGTGTAGAGGTTTTCAATGTTCTCCCCTCACCTACCACAGGATTCGAACCCGGAACATTTCATATCCAACATCGGAGATAGGGTACACACTAAATACGCTCCGGCATAAATTAATATCTCTGTACGCCCATGCTGTACGAGATTTCACACGTCGATTAGATCACCTGGCTCCTACCTGTCTATGATCTCGTCCTATATTATTAAGTGAACTCTATCTGTTACTCTACAAGCTTACACACAAGCCACAAATTCAATTCACTGTCAAGCCCCTTAATTTCCTTGCATAATTATATTCCCATTAATGCAATATATTTAATATTAACTCTTTTCTCTTCCTTAATGTAATCTACTGCTTGGCTAGATAAATAATCCAATTAGCGTAAATATTTCTTGCTTACAACCTTTTATCCTGATGTAATCAATTATACCGTTTATCATTATTATAATTATTATTATTATTACTGACATAAATTATTTTTCCGACACAACGTAACCGTTTCAATGATCGAACATCCGTGTTCGTTACGTTAAGTTTTACATAACTGACTTGCCATTTTATAAATAATATTAATAGTGGTAACGATTAATCCACTCTCTGATGTATAACAACATCTTAACTTTACTGAAATCAAACATTAAACACATGAGGGTAAACCTCCTAATATTGATTCTTACTGGCATATTTTATACTTCCAAAATCACATTACATGCAGTGGCTATACTTCTATAATAACATGATTTGTGGGGTACTTACGTCGGCTTATCTAGGTGGCTCCGACCACCATATCTTCCAGTGTCACCTGCCATTGGCCTACTTAGTGACACATTGCCATACTGCTAATACACATCTTATATGACATCTGATTCATAAACAAACGACACTTTTCCATTTTTATAATGAAGCTAATGCTTCCAAAACACATGACACTTTATAACACTGGTTATATTATTAATTTAAGAGATATTTTACATAAAATCACTGCACAAACACACGTTACACTTTATATTCCTGACTGGTTGAAATTCCCTGGCAAAATATCAGAATTGCAGGTGCGGACGGCCCTTTCTTCGGTCCTACTCCCTTCTGATTGAACATCTCGATCATCTGCTCACGGATTCACCAACAGTCTATCGATCATCCCTTGATAACCTTCCTGATATTGCAGAGATATGCTTACATATCGTCATGAACGCTACTTATTGGTATACTCCAGATATGTATAACCAATTACTATTTTTCACTGCGCTCAACATTGTACATTGTATTTACATAAATTATTGCTTTCAACAGTTCTGCCTAGTATATCACACGGCACTTAATAAACAGTATATAACAGTCTTACTGCACGGCTTCCCAAACTGAAGTCCGAGCCTCCTCTCTTAACTTCGGTAATATGCATTTCGCATAATCAAGTTTGTTGATTACCGTCCTCATTCTTATTTCATGACCATGCATGAATATATATCACTGGTGCGTTACACTGCACAGCTAACATGCTGATTACCAGTAAAATGTTTAAGTCTTTGTGTGCGCGCCTGGGCGCTCCGCAACTTTCAAACTCAACAACTCCCACCAACTACTTTCAACTGACTGCCAACGACTGTAAGTTCCAACTGTCTCTGACTGGGTCCACCCCTTATAACCGTTTCACACGAAAAAGTAGGGCAAGAATTCCCGCGCTATATCATCTCCTCTCCCAGGATGATTCTGGTGTTGGAATAATATTCATATTGTTCCTTTTTCTTCGCTGGTCACAAAAATGCATGTGTGTTTGAGGATCGATCGGCCAATTAATTAATATTAATTGCCTTATCCATGGCGTGGGGACGCGGCGTTGCTTAAAAATCCCCTTTTCACTGGTCAGGTCAGTCCGCGAACACCACTCATCCTGTATCATTACGCTCTGCATTAAATATGCCTTGATTTCGCCGTTTAATGGCTCTAAAATTAGCCTCCTGGCTAAAAATTCACCTGTGTGCAACTCTCATGTCATTGCATTGCTCCAATCACGAGTAATCATTGATTTTCCTTGGGATCTTCCCATCCCACTCTCATTTTCATTCTCAAACGGGGAAGAACCTGGTCATTATTCAACCCACCGACCCCTTGCAGACGACTTAACTAGGTCAGCGAGATTGACGTGGCTCCAAGAGTCTCCTCCTACAATTCTGGGGCTATTAGTAAAACGTCAAACTCTGCACTTCTGTGTTCCAAGTCCAGCATAGCCTACTTCATGTAGTCCAAATAATGCTATATTCCACTCATTTTCCTGCATTATTTCACTAAATAATGTCAGTATCAACTGATATCACACCAGTGATTAAATATATAATTTCCTCTAGGGGTTCTTACAACGAAACACCGTCAACAGATCTCGGGTTCGTTCCCTGGTGGAACCTTCATTCAGAGCTCAACTTATCTCCGAGATCCACGTTCGATACCAGTCAGCATGACCCCCTCGGTTCATATTCCCCTTGCAAAACTTATAGAAGTCAATTGCAAGTGACCTTCTGTAAGTAACCAGCTGACTGTCCGACTGTCTGTGTTTACATTCGGGGTCCTTCACCTCGTCTGGCTGTGAGTAGGTTAGTCTGGCTCTCCCTTTCCACTCTGCGCTCAGTCCTAAGCTGTTCATTCTCTAAGCGGAGGGTCTCATTTATGGCCTCAACTTCTCGCGCTGCTTCAACCATTTCTTTGTAGAGTTCTTGCAGGCACTGGCACTCTTGTTGTTTGTTCCTTTCACTGGGCAAGCTGTCTGCTTCTCGTTCCGTCTCGCTGCGCGAACCTTCAGGTCTGACTTCCTGGCTGACTTTGCCGCCCCCGTATAGTTGGGTGTGCCCTGCTAATACTTCCTCTTGTTCGTCAAATTCTTCTGGCGGATAGTAAATTTTTAAATTGGCTGCATTCATAACGACCTCGTTCCCTGTTTCTAAATGCCTTATTCTGTATGCATTGTTCTGTAGGTCTCTGATAACCTCGAACGGGCCGTGATATCCAAAAATGAACTTCTTATATTTCCTTGCTCCTGGATCTGAACTGGCTGGCCTCCTGACTAAAACTCTTTCACCGACGAGAAGCGGTCTGTGATACCTCTTCGCACGATTTCTCCTCTGACGTCTCTCTGCTTGTGCTTGGAGATATTCGAAGGTTCGTTGGATCCTCAATTCTCGTCTTGGCTCTGCGTCTACTGGTAATGGAATAACACCAGTCCACGGTCTCTCCGGTCTCTGATCCTAATGTAGAGTCACGGGCACCTGACCTGTCGCCTCATGTACCGTATTATTTAAACAGTATTCAATTACTTCAAGGAACTCAATCCAACGCCAATTTTCTTCAGAGCAGTAGATCTTCATGTACTTCTGGATCTCTCCCATTACTCTCTCAACTGGACTTGCCTCAGGATGGCGAATGGTAGATAAAATCTGCCTAATTCCTAGAGTTTCCAGTTCCCGACGAAATTCCGCGCTTGTGAAGCAACTTCCATGGTCTGAGAGGATGCTATCCTGCTTCCCAAGAATCGGAAAAACTCTCTCTTTCAGGCGTTTCAATACCTGCTTTGAACTTGTCTTCCGTATGGGGCATAATACTACCATTTTTGAAAATACATCCATGGCTACAAAAATGTGTCTATTGCCTCTACGTGCTCTAGGCAGTGGCCCAAAGTTATCTATGCTCATTAGCTGCCTTGGCTTCTCCGGTAACAACGGAATAGGTCGTTGTCTCTTTAAAAATGGATTTGGCTTTACCCTTTGGCACAAATCGCATGTCCTAATAGCATTTCTCACAGTTTCTCTCAACTTTGGCCAAGTGAATGCTTCTTTCAACAGAGCAGTGACCTTGTCTATCCCGGGATGCCCAAATGCTCTGTGTGCTAGCCACACCAATCTCCTCTGCAAAGATGCAGGAATGACAACTCTTTGGAGGGTATGGTCCACATCATCCCACTTGTGTAGTATCTGATTATACCATACATAACCTGTTGATAATGCCTCTGCCTCTCTGTATATTGCAGTTCCCCTTGCTAAGCGTCCCTCGAAGTAATCGATCATCATCTTCAACCACGAGTCTTCGCGTTGTAGGTTGGTAAGATTCCTCAAGTCATCCAAGGTCTTCTGATCTCGATTCTCAATCTGGACAGCTAGAGTTTCCTCTTCTCTAGGGTAACGGCTTAATATGTCCGGTATTACATTCTCTTTCCCTGGACAGTATTTTATTTCCATATTGAATTGTTGAATATACAGGGACCATCTTGTCAACCGCTGGCTAGACAAGTCCGTCTTTAAAAAAAATGTTAAAGCTTTATGGTCTGTTCTGAGGACTATTTGAAAGCCATACACGAGTTTATGCCAGGATTGCAACGCGTACAAAATTGCGAGCAACTCTATCTCTGTAATCGTGTAATTTTTCTCATGGGCTTTCAACCTCCTACTTATAAAGGCAATAAAAACTTTCTTTTCGGGCTTATCAACATTTTCCTGGAATAGCATCGCTCCTACACCAATAAGTGATGCATCCGTCTGTATGATGAATTTCTGGGTATAATCCGGGTATCCCAGCTTCACATATTCCAAAAGCATTTGTTTTGACCTCACGAATGCTTCTTGACATAGCTCCGTCCAATTCCATCTGCCTCCTTTCTTCAATAAATCCTGCAGGGGTGCTGCCGTCGTAGTATAATTTGGGCAGTGGTTCGAAAAGAATCCAACTACTCCCAATTACTGTCGGACGTGCTTTACTTTCGTGGGTCGAGGGAAATTTCGAATTACCTCCAATTTATCTGGGTTTGGCTTAACTCCATTTGCATCAATAACATGCCCTAGGAATTTAACTTCCCTCTGACAGAAGTGCGATTTCTTGATATTAACCTTAAAGTTAGCTTCTCGAAGGTTATCTAGCAACTTCTTCAGATCTCTCATGTGCTCCTCCAGAGATTCTGATGTGAGTAGAATGTCGTCTACATATCTGATGGTACTCTCCTTCACATCATCGGATAGATTGCGATATAACGCTCTTATCAGGGCTGAACCAGCTGTTTTCAAACCAAAAGGTAGCCTTAAAAACGTGTATGTGTGTTGATCAAACATAAATCCTGTCAACAGACTAGTTTTCTTCTCTAATTCAAGATGGTGGAAATTGGAAGTGATATCCAAATTAGTGAATACGGTTTTCCCTTTGAACTTCCTGAGGATTTCTTTAATAGGTGGCACTTGGTCGAACTCCGGAATAACCTTCATATTTAAATGTCTCAGGTCCAGATATACTCTGACAGTTCCGTCTGTCTTAGGTACGATTACCAATGGGCTTACATAAGGCGTAGGTGTCTTCTCAATAACACCAGCCTCCAACATCTCCTGAATTGCCTCTTTCACTTTAGCGTAGTGCTTTTCGGCTATAGGGTAGGGTTTCTGCCTAAATGGTGTCCAATCACTGACTTGGAAAGCATAAGTGAAGTTCTTTATACGACCAGGTCTCGAGTCGAAGACTTCCTTCTGTTCCAGTAATAATTGCTTTAAATTTTCTTTCTCCTTTGGTCCAATTTTTGCTTCTTCATGATTTTCCGAAATATGCTCTTCCAGTTCGGGTTCCAGATCTTTTTCTAAGTCTGCGGCTAGTGTTTTCAGTTCTTCTTCTAACTGTTCAATAGCTAACACTTCTTCCTCAGCCACATCTCTGTATGTATGCCATACTTGTTCATCTGACCCTGGTTCATTCTGATTGAGTGCGACCTCCAAGCCTTCGGCTTCCTCATTCACACGGAACATAACCCTGTCCTGTGCTAGGTCTATTATCACTCTGTATTCCCTTATAATCTGTGCCCCTATAATCAGGTTAAAAGGCAGTTTGTTTACTAATAGAAAACTCTGTGAAAACGTAGAGCCTCCTATCTGTAACTCTAGGAATACTTGATATTTGCATACCATCGTTCTGTCGGGGATTACACATTTTGACACTTGAGATAGGTATTTTCAAAACATTTTCTCTCTGCGCTATCTCATTACACAAAGCTTGTGTCATAAGGCACATTGTTGAACCCGTATCTAATAAGCTTCTTATTTTCAACCCTGCCACTCTTATTAAAATAATGGGCAATTCTCGTTTGACCATGACCTGTGATCCTCCTGTATCCTCAATTAACTCTTCTGGTTTGGCTATCCAATTGATGACGTTGACTGACTTCCATCCATCATTTCCAAATTCTTCTAATTTTGGCGTTTTTTTCTATAGCGCCCGTCCCCTTAGAGTTTCTTCTCTCCTGTTCGCTGCGCTGTAGCTCCAAACTCTTAGCTCCGTCTCCATATTTATTTATTTATTTATTTATTTAATAATTATTTGATACAACCATGAAAAGGTCATTTTACACTAATATTTTAACAATTTCAAATAATAATAACAATAACAACAACAACAATAACAGATAACAATTGGCAGTGACGGCAGAAAGGATAAATCTCGGGAAGGACGCAGGGAGTGATTAGTGAGTGATTAGGAGGGCGAGGGGTTAGGAAAAGATGGTGAAAGGGATCTTCTAATGTTATGTTTGAATGTTCGATAGGGAGAGAATATGTCAATGTTTGGAAGGGAGTTGCTAAGGGTAGGTAGACGGTGGAAAATAGAGCGCTTCTGTACTTCAAGACGTGGGCGAGGTACGTGGTGTAAATGGTTCTGGCGTGTTGAACGGGAGGGAACATGAAGTGGGAAGTAGCTTAAGAGCATATTACATTTTGTGTAACCATTCATAATTTTATGTAAGAAACACAGGTCAGTAAATTGTAGACGGCTTCTCAGGTCGAGTACATTGAGCTGGTTTAGGATATCGTATTTGGCGAAGTGCCTTAGTGAAGGATTGCGAGCTTTGACTACTGATATGAAGAAATTAAAGACACTGTTCAATTTAGAAATATTGGTTATAGCCGAAGTAGACCAGATTGGAGAAGAGAAATCTGGGATAGGGAGAACATATGTGGTGAAGTATAATTTAAGTGCAGTGAGGTCTTTAATTTCTGTGAATCTATATAGAATGCCGAGACTGCGCATTGCGCGAGATATGATATGGTCAATGTGGGGAGAGAATGTCAGTTTATCATCGTGAATTATACCTAAATCTCTCACCTGAGAAACCGTATCCAATTTATTTCCACGTCCTATTCTGCATAACTTCTTGCCAGCGGACTTGTTGCTTCTGGGGCTCATCTCCCCTTTCATTGAGGTATTGCAATGAAGCGTGGTATCGTTCCTCTACCTCATCATCGAAGTTACGTCTTCTTTCCTGGGGTCTCCAATTCCTATTGTTGCCTTCTTGGCCATAGTTACCTCCATTGTTTTGGTACGGTCTATCCCTGGTATTCTGCTTATTCCACGAATTTCGGCCTCTTCCTCTGCCAGAATTACCTCAATATTTCGGCTGCCATCTTCTTGGTTCCTGTTCCCATTGACGTCCGTTGGAATCTAACGTATCTGTGCTAGTAGCTTTGTTGTTCTTTGGAGCTTGATACTGGTCAGTCTGCGTGTTCGTCACATGTACCTGTTCCACGGTTCAAATCTGACGCATAGTATTGGCTGTTGTGAGGTCCAGTTGTCTAAGAACTGTCTCCATTTCCATAGCAGTTTTTGCATTAGCCGAGATTAGCAGCCTTTGGATCTCATTTGGAAGCTGCTTGGCGATAGCAATACATAGCTCCAGCTCGCTAGGTTTTTGATCAAGTTCTTTGAACCGACACATCTGTGATATGAAGAATTCTGCATACTTCGTTGGGTTGTTGGTGCTGTATCTTTTTGAATATAAATCCAACCGTAAATTCTGTTGGGTCGCTGGATCCCAGTACCGTTTCAAAAATGCCTCCCGAAACTCCTCAACAGTATCGAAAGTGTAGCGGAAACTGCGAAACCATAATGCACACTCCCCCTCTGTTAATTTCTCTATAGCTCGTAGCCTGCGCTCTTGTGGTATTCGCGCATCATTCAAATATGCAGACACTTCTTTCAGCCAATATTTCGGTGTCATACTACAGTGGCTACCTTGGTTTCTCTTCACTTGCTCTGATAACATTTATCACTTGTGTGTGCAAAGCATTTTCGTGTAGCGTCGAGGCTGCAACTGGTGCACCTGGCGTCATATAAGCACTTTCGCCTGGGCCTGTAGCACTCCTTATTATATGCTGGGTTTCCAAATCTGCCCACCTAGTTCTCCTCATATCGTCCATGCTGCCTTCGCTAGACTTAGGATCTTTCATAAGGGTTACCTCTTGCGCAATTATCCTAGTCTCCATTTGATTGTGGCGCATCTCTGCTCTTTCCAGACGAGTAATTAACTCTTTCTCTATTCTGGTAAGCCTATCTCGATTTTCCTCGGCTACTTGATATATTTTATGCTTATCTTCCTTCAGGCTTTGCTTAATATGGGATATTTCATCCTCTACATCTTCCTTTATCTGAGCAAGGGTCTTGTCGTTTGCCTCTGTCTTTTGGCCTTCTCTCACTTCGAGTTCTTCCCTCAATCCTTTGATTTCCTCTCGAATGTGTCCATTGACCTTTGACATTTCATTCTGGACCTTAATGATTTCACCTCTATTCTCCTCTTGCCTTTTGTTAACTACAACAATGTCACTTTGATCTTGGTCCAGTTCTTGATGAACTTTGCTCATCTGACCCTTCATATTTCCTACCAGCTCTTTACTCTCGTTAACGACGGCCTTGATTTCACCTATTTCCTGACATTGACCTAATATATTCTGATCCTGTTTCTTTAGATCACCGTTAATTGCTCTAGCATAGCTTTTCAATTTCGTGTCCCACTTATTGTCGTTTTCTTCCAACCTTTGATCTGCCGTTCGAGTAAATTCTGAGAACTGTTTCGCTTGGCGTTCGAGATTCGCCACATTTAGGATTTGAATATCCTTAATGTCGTTAGATAACGCGTCTAACCTACTGTTGGTTTCATCCTGCGCATGATTACACGCCTGTAAATTACTCTCAAGTTTGGTTTCTATAGCCTCAAAACGTTTATCTGTCTTAACCTGCATTTATGATATAATGCTTACAACAGTTTCTGTTACTTCGGTCTTAATTACCTCTTGCATTTGACCTAACTTATCATTTAATTCAACCTTATTTGCATCCAATCGGTTGTTTATTTCAACCTGATTAGCATCTAAACGGTTGTTTATTTCAACCTGATTAGCATTACTTGCCAGCTGATTGGCATCTAACCAATTACTCAACTCAACCTGGTTGTCATTCATTGCCACCTGATTTGCATTAATTGCCAGCTGATTGGCATCTAAGCGAGTGTTTATTTCATTCTGGAAAGCCTTGGTTTCCAGCTTATTTTGTTCATTAACAGCGTCAAAATGCAGTCTTAACCCTGCAATCACCTGCAAAATCTCCTCTGTGCCTGACATTTTCACAATAATACACTTTGAGAAGCAGGCAGGCTTCCTGGAAACATGTGTGAACACGTTTTGGAGAGAGACACAAAACACTGTACACATTTTTTTTTTGAGTCGTTTCGGCCATCAATGGACCACGATGTTCTTCACTCATATGATCACTGTAAAGCTTGTTTTCTTGTCTGCCAGTAGATCTTCATTCTTGACGAATGTTCAGCTCTCCTTTCTTCCGTCCACTTGCAGTGAGGGCGAGGCATCACAGATGTTAAAGGGTGTAGATTACTGGTTGATTTAACCGCCTTTCTGAACAGGTTCCTATCCCAAACCAGACTTTGATTGATTCGAGCTTCTGTTAGGTCCTTTTTAACTTGCATCGACCATTTACAATAGGAATTTTTTTTAGAGATTGATGAGTGGATTCGATATGAAAGTCGATGATGCTCCATCCGCTCCAAATGTCCAAAGAAAGACATTCTCCTTTTTCTCATCGCACTCACCAAATCTTCTATATGTTCAAATAATTCATTGTTATGTCTTCTACTGTAAGTACCATTATCATTAACAGGTCCTAATATTTTCCTTAGAATTTTCCGATCCTTAAGTTCTAATTTTCTCAATGGGCCTTTGTTTGTCATCTGTAAGCATTCTGCAGCATACAGTGCTGACGGCCTAATTACTGTATTATAATGACAAAGTTTGACATTCCGGGACAAGCTTTTACTTTTGTAAATGTTTTTGCAGGTTTGAAAGGCACCTTCCAATTTGTTACATCTGCTCTCAATAGCAGCTATTTCTGAATTATTAGGGGTAATCCATTCGCCTAGGTATTTAAATTTTCGGACTTTTTTGATTTTTTGCAGACCAATCGTGATGAATTTTGAGGCATCTTTGACATTTGTGATAAAATTAGTTTTATGGAAGGCCACTTTAAGTCCAGTTTTAGCAGCTATGATTTGTAGTTTATTAAGTTGGTCAGTGGCCTCTTCCATTGAATTAGCGAACAAAGCAATGTCATCTGCAAAAGCGAGACAGTTTATATTCAGGTCTTCTTTTTTATAACCAATTCGAATACCATAATTATTTGGTAAGATTGTTAACCATTCTCTTATAATTTTTTCCAAGACACAGTTGAACAGCATCGGTGATCCCAGATCACCTTGTCTACAGCCAGTCTTGATTGCAAAGGCTTCGGACAATTCACCACGAAATTTGACCTTAGAAATGGTGTTTTCTAAGCTTGCTTTGAACAAATTAATTGATTTATTGTCTAGGCCAAACTCACGTAAGGTGTTAATTATTGTGTCTCTATGAATGCAATCATAAGCCTTTTGAAAGTCCACAAAAATCACAACATAAGGTTTAGATCGTACCGTACAGTAGGAAATTATGGTCTTAATGTTATGAATTTGTTCAGGACAGGATCTTGATTTCCTGAACCCAGCTTGATATTCCCCTAACTGACGGTCTAATATCGGTTCTGCTCTGTTCAGAAGAGCCCTTGCAAATATTTTGTACGTTACCGATACCAGTGAAATACCTCTATAATTATTTGGGTCGGATTTATCCCCTTTCTTATGTATAGGATGAATGATGGCAGAAGTCCAATCCTCCGGCAACTTTTCACTATGCCATATTTCTTCAATGGTTTTCTGGAGACAAATGATGGAGTCATTATCTGCATATTTCCATAATTCAGCCACAATACTATCCTCCCCAGAGGCTTTATTATTTTTTAGCGCCTTGATGATTTGTGTTATTTCTTCGACGGAGGGTGGTGAACTGTCGTGGTATGCAACGCTAGGATAGAAAGCAAGTTGTTCAGTAGGTATGTCCGTGTTCAAAAGGGTTTCAAAATATTCTCCAAAAGCTTTAGCACAGTCTTTATTATTGAGATTAAGTTTACCATCAGATCCTCGGATGTGAAGAGTAGGGGCGACGTATTTGGACAGTTGGTGTTTAAAAGTTTGATAGAAATCCCTTGTTTTGTGCCTTTGAAAATCATCTTCAATTTGAATAATTTGAGATTTGTGGAAATTTCTTTTTGCCAATTTTAAAATTTTACAAGTTTCTTTCCTGATGCAGAGAAAGTTCTCAAGGTTCACATCGTCTTTCTTGTTATTCCACTCGATCCAAGCTTTTCTTCTTTCCTCTATTGCGTGATCACATTGACCGTTCCACCATGGATGCTTGCACGTTCTATCAAGAGGAATGGATTCCGAAGCCGCAGTAACAATGGCGTTCCTTAAAGTAAACCATGTTCCATCTTTTGGTTTGTTGTGGAGTGTTTCCGCAAAAGTGTTGTTATTTGACTTCAGACCACCGATGTTGTACTTTTGCGTTTTCATTCCCTTTTCATTATTCACTCTATTGTTCCTAAACGGAATACCTTTCATTTTAATAAGGGACAGATAATGATCTGAGTCTATATTCGCATTACGCAGGACCTTCACATTTTGGATTTCACGATCTGATTTTTTTGATATTGCCACATGATCCAGTTGAAATTCACCCATAAGTGGATTTGGATGTCTCCATGTCTTTGCTTTCCGAGGAAGATGTTTAAACGCAGTAGATTTCAAAACTAGGTTGTTATTTTTGCAGGTGTCAATCAGCCGTTCGCCATTTTTGTTTGTTCGTTTATGTGCAGGATAGTTTCCAACTATATTCCTAAACTTTTTCTCTCTTCCTACTTGGGCGTTAAAATCACCGAGAAGGATGGTGGTGTGATGCGCTGGAATATTGTCAATCACGTCTTCTAATTGTTCCCATATTATATTAGTTTGCTCTCGGTCTTTCTTGTTTGACACGTTCGTCGGTGCATGAAAATTGACCACGGTGTAGGCTTTATTAAGTGATCTAAATGACAATGTGGATAGTCTTCCATTGAATGATGTAAAATCCAGCACTGAATCAACAGCTTTCTTGTGGACTATAAAACCTGTACCAAGATGAGGGATGTTCGGTGTAACTCTTGTGCCAGGTATTCCTTTATAAATTCTGAATCCTTGAGACTCAAAAGCTTCTTCATCACAAAATCGTGTTTCTTGCAATGCAGCGATGACGATGTTATGTTTCTCAAGAACATCCAATGTTTGCTTTAGTTTTCCTATCTGAAGGAGTGAGTTTATGTTAATTGTTGCTAAGTACATAATATATTTCTTCTTACATGACATTGCAGGCTCCCCAGACTCCGCAGGCCTACTAACTCCACAATACGTGGAGGTGGATTTATTACCACTTGGGTAATTACCACCTGGGGTAGATAATCCAATACTTTGTGTTTCCATCATGAGTGAAGAAAAGAATTGAGAAAGGCTATCCCGAAGGATAGCGGGGTTATAACTGATGAGGTAGTAAGCCTCCCAGTATTAAAATCAGCCGCCCAATCTGGAACAGACGCTGTTTGTAGCCGCTCAATCTGAGACAGACGCTACCCTGATATGTGTGGACCACATACCTTTTACTCCTAATCTCCCGAGCACAAGGAGGCCCCTTCCGCCATTATTACTGTACCGCAGTTCAACCACTCCACCAACAATGCCGTTGAGGACTTCACCGTAACCCTGGCAAGGGACCCTTACAAGGTACTACCAGCCGGGTCAGCTGGACCTAGGTTTTTTAACGAGGTGTTACTCCTCCGACTCCTCCTTCCCCATTTCTTGCGAATAGGGCCCCGGACTTGCCACCGGTATAGTGGAGTTACACTGTACACATATTATAAGATTGTATAAAACTTTGAATTTATGGATTAATTATGGATTGGGTGCGTAGCGCTCGTACCCTTGGGTAATCCTCTTCTCAATAGAGAGATTCTGCGTTACGTCAAAAGCCTACTGAACTCAAAAATCACTCAAACACAGTTTGAGGCAAAAATTATAACTATGGTTTTCCCCATGAAATACCATAAAAATCTATGGGGTATCCCAAATCCCATAAGCTCCACAAACTTGGGCGCCATGATAAATATGTACACCTCTGCGCCTACGGTGACCTGTATTTTAAACCGGCCCACAAAACCAGCGCCATGATAATGAAATAAAGATCAGGTCTTGCAATGCCAAGATATACATATTGCACTACTTAGGCGATTCCATGATATAATAATACCGCCCCATGTTACCTGGATCATGGTAATTAAGGTGTTTATCAAAATGTATATTGTTTGTATCGGAGCTTAACTTAAGATTAGGTGCGGTCTTCCCCTAATTCACGTTATTCACTACTTTAATAGAGTTGTGTGCACTAAATCTAGACAGACTTCAGTTGTACCTATAGCTCAAATCACTGTACAGGACAACAATTTCCATGTACCCATGTGAGTAATCTCCATGGAAAATATGCTTCCGCCTCCAGCTAGCTTCAGACCTCGGCGTGTACCGTTCTCCCACTGAGCAGTTGCATATTCTTGATTTGAGACTAAAAGGTATCAACTCTACAATGATAAGGCACAACTCTACTCTAAAGACTTTAATTCAGTAAAATTCATGGCTTCAAACAAAATAATAAGAACACAATCCCAATAAACAAGACACAAACAAACAAAGTTACTCCCACAATCCACTAATTATTCACATAGTTTAACAAATTAAATTCATATCATTATTCGATCCTTTACCATTATGTGGACTTTAAACTTCACTCAAGTGCGCTGATGCACATGTAACGTTTCACAAAAACTGAACTATTGCACTCATGTCACCTAATGTGACTTCTTTAAATTCACAAAGTTACTTGTTTCTTACAACACATCTTAATTTTACATCATGTGTACTGTTTGCGTTATATCTCTCTCTCCCACCAAATGCATTCATGCATTAGCCAACTCATGGGTTGCACTACAATCTACTTGCAACACCACAATTACGTAAGTCTACCCCTCCACTCCCCTCTTTTTATAGTTCCACTGCATGCCATTGTGATTTCAATAAATAACTTCTGTTATCGTTGTGCCGGATAGTATTATTACGCTACCCTCGCGAGCGTAGCCTGTGGCGTCAAGTGCCCAACTTCATTAACTATGTGTCACTGTCAGTATAAAATGCAACTTCCAACCATTCGTAAGATTGCTAAAATTTTATATCATCAGGGTAATATATGATTAGCAATGTGTTTTTAAACCACACACATTCATTACACACTATAACAATTCTTCCTTTCAATACAAGCAAGGTCTTAAATCTGTCCTCTCAAAACGCTAGCCTTCACGGTTCGTTTAGCAACCCAGCCCCTTGGAGCTGCCTGTATACAATAGAACAGAGTAGGGGTGTTCACAGCTGTAAACCGTCCCTTGTCTCCCTGATTCCTGGACTTCATCTCCCCAAGTAGTATTACGATTTTGAATACAATATTGTGGTCACAATGATCCACGTGATCCCATATGATCTAAACTGAATATTATGCAATGGTTCTGGGTGAGCTTGAATATTTAATCCTAGCCTTAGGACATTAATAACGGCCTCAACAGGTCCGTATCATACTATGACGGCACGAGATTCATAAAACAAAGGTCTAGTGGGTAGCCGGTATCTTAATAAATGTTACGGTCAGTCAATAGCTGCCGCCAATTGGATTCGCTTCACAAGAGCCGAATCATTCAATAACAAGTTCTCGGGCAATCAGGTATAATGTAGAGGTTTCCAATGTTCTCCCCTCACCTACCACAGGATTCGAACCCGGAACATTTCATATCCAACATCGGAGATAGGGTACACACTAAATACGCTCCGGCATAAATTAATATCTCTGTACGCCCATGCTGTACGAGATTTCACACGTCGATTAGATCACCTGGCTCCTACCTGTCTATGATCTCGTCCTATATTATTAAGAGAACTCTATCTGTTACTCTACAAGCTTACACACAAGCCACAAATTCAATTCACTGTCAAGCTCCTTAATTTCCTTGCATAATTATATTCCCATTAATGCAATATATTTATTATTAACTCTTTTCTCTTCCTTAATGTGATCTACTGCTTGGCTAGATAAATAATCCAATTAGCGTAAATATTTCTTGCTAACAACCTTTTATCCTGATGTATTCAATTATACCGTTTATCATTATTATAATTATTATTATTATTACTGACATAAATTATTTTTCCGACACAACGTAACCGTTTCAATGATCGAACATCCGTGTTCGTTACGTTAAGTTTTACATAACTGACTTGCCATTTTATAAATAATATTAATAGTGGTAACGATTAATCCACTCTCTGATGTATAACAACATCTTAACTTTACTGAAATCAAACATTAAACACATGAGGGTATACCTCCTAATATTGATTCTTACTGGCATATTTTATACTTCCAAAATCACATTACATGCAGTGGCTATACTTCTATAATAACATGATTTGTGGGGTACTTACGTCGGCTTATCTAGGTGGCTCCGACCACCATATCTTCCAGTGTCACCTGCCATTGGCCTACTTAGTGACACATTGCCATACTGCTAATACACATCTTATATGACATCTGATTCATAAACAAACGACACTTTTCCATTTTTATAATGAAGCTAATGCTTCCAAAACACATGACACTTTATAACACTGGTTATATTATTAATTTAAGAGATATTTTACATAAAATCACTGCACAAACACACGTTACACTTTATATTCCTGACTGGTTGAAATTCCCTGGCAAAATATCAGAATTGCAGGTGCGGACGGCCCTTTCTTCGGTCCTTCTCCCTTCTGATTGAACATCTCGATCATCTGCTCACGGATTCACCAACAGTCTATCGATCATCCCTTGATAACCTTCCTGATATTGCAGTGATATGCTTACATATCGTCATGAACGCTACTTATTGGTATACACCAGATATGTATAACCAATCACTATATTTCACTGCGCTCAACATTGTACATTGTATTTACATAAATTATTGCTTTCAACAGTTCTGCCTAGTATATCACACGGCACTTAATAAACAGTATATAACAGTCTTACTGCACGGCTTCCCAAACTGAAGTCCGAGCCTCCTCTGTTAACTTCGGTAATATGCATTTCGCATAATCAAGTTTGTTGATTACCGTCCTCATTCTTATTTCATGACCATGCATGAATATATATCACTGGTGCGTTACACTGCACAGCTAACATGCTGATTACCAGTAAAATGTTTAAGTCTTTGTGTGCGCGCCTGGGCGCTCCGCAACTTTCAAACTCAACAACTCCCACCAACTACTTTCAACTGACTGCCAACGACTGTAAGTTCCAACTGTCTCTGACTGGGTCCACCCCTTATATCCGTTTCACACGAAAAAGTAGGGCAAGAATTCCCGCGCTATATCATCTCCTCTCCCAGAATGATTCTGGTCTTGGAATAATATTCATATTGTTCCTTTTTCTTCGCTGGTCACAAAAATGCATGTGTGTTTGAGGATCGATCGGCCAATTAATTAATATTAATTGCCTTATCCATGGCGTGGGGACGCGGCGTTGCTTAAAAATCCCCTTTTCACTGGTCAGGTCAGTCCGCGAACACCACTCGTCCTGTATCATTACGCACTGCATTAAATATGCCTTGATTTCGCCGTTTAATGGCTCTAAAATTAGCCTCCTGGCTAAAAATTCACGTGTGTGCAACTCTCATGTCATTGCATTGCTCCAATCACGAGTAATCATTGATTTTCCTTGGGATCTTCCCATCCCACTCTCATTTTCATTCTCAAACGGGGAAGAACCTGGTCATTATTCAACCCCCCGACCCCTTGCAGACGACTTAAATAGGTCAGCGAGATTGACGTGGCTCCAAGAGTCTCCTCCTACAATTCTGGGGCTATTAGTAAAACGTCAAACTCTGCACTTCTGTGTTCCAAGTCCAGCATAGCCTACTTCATGTAGTCCAAATAATGCTATAATCCACTCATTTTCCTGCATTATTTCACTAAATAATGTCAGTATCAACTGATATCACACCAGTGATTAAATATATAATTTCCTCTAGGGGTTCTTACAACGAAACACCCTCAACAGATCTCGGGTTCGTTCCCTGGTGGAACCTTCATTCAGAGCTCAACTTATCTCCGAGATCCACGTTCGATACCAGTCAGCATGACCCCCTCGGGTTCAATATACAAATTATATTTCAATACAAGAGTGCATGCAATTGTTTTGTAATGATAATGACAATGGTGATAATGATAAAAATATTAATGTAAAAAATTAAAGACACAAAATGTTGCACTATGGGAGTTATATTAATAAATTTATGTTATGAGTTAATGTTTAGTTAAGTAATATTTTTAATGCGACTTATAGTTAGTTGTTTCCTGTTAATGTTCGTCAATCCAGGTGGTAGTTCATTAAGTAGTGATGGTATAATATAATTTAGTCTCTTGAAACCATAGCTATTTATACATAAATGTTTTACATATTTAGTAGTTGTTATGGCTCTAGTTTGTATTGAACCCATGTACCATAGGTGCAAGGGGTCGAATCCATCCTTTATTGGTAAAAGAAGGAAGGAAATATACAGTCTTCAGTGGAACATAGAAAGAGTTTATATAAGTGGACTGGTATAATATTGTGCAAGAGTAAGAGCCCAGGTGGCTCCAGGAAATGATATCTCGCGTGACGCACCGATAAGGAGCGATCATGGCTATAATTAGAACGAGAGGAACTTTCCGTTCAGAGTGAGCGAGAGAAGGTTTCGGAAATTGAGCTTACGTTGCAGTAAAATGGCATCCTCGCCGTTGTGCAAGAGGAAGAATAATTAGATTTAAGCCACTTGCGAGCATATAATTAACAAAAGAAATACATCATTGTGAATCATTTCGGAATAGAGATTTTTTTGTGGAGAAAAAGGTTTTAATAATTGCCCAGGAAAGAAGTGCAAATGCGGCATTACGTAATTAAAAATTCCCCGAGACCCGAGGTGGTAGGGATTACAAATAAAAATCAACGCCCACGTATCTGAAGAGCAAAAATCATTTAATATCTCGGAATTGTACGATCGGTTTTCATGTGCAAAGAAGTCAGTTTACGTTTAGAAAACGAGCTTTCCAGAGATATAATTTTCAATAGTGTGCGACTATTGCTTCAAAAGTTAGTTATGAAAAAGACGAGGATTTTATCTTTTTTAGCCAAAAAGTATAAAATTCCTGGCAGAGCCAGATCAATCATGCAGTATCAGTCAGCCCAGGGGGGCGTGACGTTGGAGCATCGTATATGCAGTTTCAGACGGCCCGAGGGACGTCACTGTGTCACATCGTATATGCAGTTTAGAACAGACCTCATGCAGAGGTGCTGCATCACACCGTATATGCAGTTTCAGACGGCACGAGGGGGCGTCACTGTGTCACATCGAATGCAGTTTAGAACAGACCTCGTGCAGAGGTGCTGCATCACATCGTATATGCAGTATTATTCCGTCCAGGGGACGTGACGCCATATCACATCGAATGCAGTCTCAGACAGCCCGAGGGCGTTGCTGTATCGACAATCATCCAGTTCCGTGAGCGCCGAGACGCTGCACGAGGAAGCATCAAGTATCATCATAGTATCGCCGTGTGAAGACTTAGGAAAATCCTAATATAGGATTTAGTTCAGCAAGCGTCAGTCTTTATAGTGAAAAGTTCAGTATTACAGTCAAAGTAGGCTGCGAACTTAAAGAACAGGCGATAGGTCTTCAAATAACAGTTCCGTTAGGCGACGGAAAGTATCGTAACGTTTTGAAGTACCAATAATAGTGAAACAAACATTTCTAGCAAAGTTAAGGAACCCGATCAGGGTCGGACGAAATAAGTAACGCCTAGTGTACTGAAAAGATAGGAGCTAGCGTGCCGATTAATAAGAAGTGAGGATTTAAAACCGAACGTTGTCCACAGGAGACCAGCGAACAGTAACAAGTAATAAGTTACGAAACTAAAGAATAGCAGTAAAGGCTAGGGAAGTAGGAAGGTCACCGATAAAGTATTCGAGAGGCCGTAAACAGGATAGACTTTAGCTAGACAAACTAAATAGTGTCTAGAAAGAAACGACTTCGAGCAAGGAAAAATAGAAGCCGACAGTCAGAAAACCGGATCTGAAGAAATTACCGTTCCAGGGAGGGGAGATTGATTGAGACTTTCATCATCTTGACAGATAGGGAGCCAACGTCTAAGAGTGTCAACCCTTGGAAACGGGAAAGAAGGAATCACGTGTGTAAGGCAAAAGCAAAGCCTTAGTGATTGAAAGCAGTGTAATATAGTAAAATTTGTGTTAGTGTAATAATTTTTAGTGAATTTATTTGTGTATGATAAAAGAATACAAAATTGTATTCAATATGTTACCAGTGTTTAAATTAAATAATGTGTATGTGTATCAAGAAGTGTCATTGTGTGAAATGGAATTAATGAAGATGGCTTAAACACATTGAGTGGGCAAAAATGAAACATCGCTGGAAATTTCGGTCGGTGACCGACATATCATGTGAGTTACCATTTCATTATGTTATGTGTTGGGGAATATTTGTGTACAATCCACCTGAGAATGAGAAAATAGGGATATTCTTGAATAACAAATAACAGAATAATAGCGCGATCAAAACGATAAAAATTGAAAAGTATAAGATAATTCTGTGAAATGGATAAATCCCTTAGGGAAAATGTATGAAATAAAATATCAGTGTATTTGTTAAATGATTTAATTATATGAAAGCAAGCGTAATAATAATAATAATAATAACAATGGTATAAATGAAGATTATGAGGAATTATAGAAAAGTAGTAGCTTATGAGCTCCTTTAAAAGAATAAATACATGTTGTGAACACATGTTTCTTAAGATAAAGCGATTATTGAACGGGAGAGGATTAATATAAAATTGAGATGTAGATAAAATGTTGATGTTGAATTATCAGTTCTTTGGAAGGCAACTTGGCGGATTAATATATAAGCGCGGGTAAGCGCATTAAAGAATTTTGTCACGCTAGGAATGCATTAAATATACTTGGTAAATTAATTATGAGGGGCAGTTGGTCGTGGTAATTGAGCTATGGTAAGTCCTCTATATAGTGATGTGATCACGAGGCCGTTGTGTGTATATTGTAAAAGGGTGCGAAATAGTTATTGTATTATGAGCGCAGGTTCAAGGCAGAGGCCACTATAAGTCGCTAATGTATAAGTCCTCCAGTATGGGATATGGTTCCCGAGGCAGTTGAAAGAGTCGAACCTAGATTCGTCTATTTGTTGAAGCCCCTAAATATTTGTTGTTGTATTGAATTACTCTTACCCACCAATGAGGATACTTCATAATTAATAAATGCCAAGGTTACGAGAATGGTCTAATGAACCTAAATAAGTTGTTAAAATAAGTGAATGAAAAGCCTTGCTTCTTCAAAGAACTACATTTAAGAAACAGTTGTATGAAGCTAGGAGTCGCTTGTCCCGTGTGGGCATAGACCGTGAAGTCTCCCTCCCTGCAATAAATCACGGTAAGTGGCCAGGCCAGACCCCTCGCCA
The DNA here is from genome assembly GCA_946902985.2 of Meconema thalassinum. Lineage (NCBI taxonomy): Eukaryota > Metazoa > Arthropoda > Insecta > Orthoptera > Tettigoniidae > Meconema > Meconema thalassinum. The sequence goes on from OX336391.1 coordinate 248,245,224, forward strand.
TTGATGTTGTGGTAGGTTTGAATAGCCGTCTGTTTTGAAGTTATAATACACAGAGTGTTTAGAGTTGGTTTTAACGACCCGGTCTTCGAACCGAGGTTCTTGTAGATGAGGATTACCACTTGCAAGTTCAGATCGTTGCTTTCTATTGATATGATGGTCTTTTAAGACAGATAATGATAAATCCCTAATGTAATGGTGTATAATGTAGTGATTCACGAGTTTAGTGAAGAAAATTAGATTCCGGGAGTGATCTTAATTTTTGACGTGTTCAAGTAGTCTTCTATAACTCGGGAGTACGCAAATGATTTTTCCCAATCACAGTAGTGAATTGTTGATTTGAGAGAGGTGCTAACATGAGAACATTGTGAAAGCCCAAACTTTAAGTAAATGAGTAACAGTACTTAAATGAGAATTATATATTTTTTTAATTATAAAATACTCATATAATAGAAAGTGAGGTGTTGTAAAAAAAAGATAACACAGTTTATATTGAAAGTATCGAGCCTATTGGAGCTCTTGATTTTATTGAATTTTAAAAGGACACTATATGGAAGTGAAAAGAAATATAAGTTTGTTGGTTTATGAAAACCAATTATTATGATTTAATCTTTGTTGTATTATGTATTCCTTGTTCACTCTGAACAAGTTAGAATTGGGTCAGTATTTTATTTGTTTAATTTGTTGTAGCGCCATATATTTGGTTAATTAAATGTTTTATAGTAGGAGTTGATTTTGTTTATTTATTTTGGAAGTGTATCCTCTATTTAATCCAAAATGTGTAAGTTACTGCTATAGCATATCTTAAGTTGCTTTCAATCAGAGCACTATAAATGGTTTTGTAAGTTTTCTTATCTACATAAAATCGGAGATTGTAGAAGGTGTAGAGGTTTGCTCTTAGTTTTTTTAAATTATGTTTACTGTGTGTGTGTTCATTTTAAAGTGTTCATCAAGGGTAATTCCTAGGTATTTTTGTGTCGAAGTACTATTTATGAAGGTGTTACATTTGCAACCTACCAGGATGTTTTGGTGTATGCATGATATGCTGTGGTGCGTTAGTTTGTATGTTTCTTGTGTGAAGTGATCAACTCTGATGTGCATTATTTTAGATTTGGTTGTATTTATATGCAAATTATTGTCATGACACCATCTTGTGATGTTATTGAAGTTTTCTTGAAGTTTATCAAAAGCTTTTTTAGAGTCTTTGTGTATGGTATATATAGTGGTGTCATCAGCATAAATAAATATTTTATTACTCCGTTTAATGGCTTCAATCATGTCGTTTACGAACAGGTTATATCGTGTAGGTGAAATAAAACTGCCTTGAGGAATACCCTGTGTTCCTTCTTCTGCGTCACTGATAGTGTTATTGATCATAACTGCCATTTCCCTGTTTTTCAGATAACTTTTAAAAATTTTGTAAGTCGTGCCTCTTAATCCAATATAGTGCAATTTAGCAAGTAGTTTATTGTGATTTTTTGTGTCAAAAGCTTTAGAAAAGTCAAGCAAAAGTACCATTATGTGATTGTTCTTATTTAAGTCATTATTTATTACATTGGCAAATTCAGCCAGGAGTAGTTCAGTACGTTTTCTCTCCCTAAAACCGTATAGATGTCCCTTTAAAATATCATATTTATTTAGGAAATTGTTCAATCACTTATCCAAGCATTTTTCCATTATTTTGTGTAGGATTGATCAAATGCATATTGGTCTGTAGTTGCCAAAGTCTAAGTGATGGCCATTCTTATATATTGGTTTAATAATTGTGTATTTCAGATATTTTGTTATTATGCCTGATTCGAATATCTTGTTTATAAGATGTGTTATGATTGGTATAGTTTTTTCGGATGTTGCCTTTATGTCTTTCAAGCGTATATTGTCTGCACCAGGCAATTTGTCTGTTTATAATTCCTTAATTATATTCTCTATTTCATATTCATCAGTTTCAAGTAATGTAAAATAATTCGTTAATGTGTTTCTATTTGATTGGCATATGTTGATATTACAGTTATGAGCTATGCTGTTTATTTTTAGCCTACTTTCTATTTTTGCAAAAAATGAAAGTAGACTTATGAGATATACACAGGGCCAAAAATTGTGTGTCTGTCTGTGTGTGTGTGAGTCTGTGTGTGTGTGTGAGTCTGTGTGTGTGTGAGTCTATGTGTGTGTGATTGTGTGTACTCTGAATGTCTGTCCCCACCTATCAATTCGAACACGGTGAAAACGAATTGAATGAAATTTGGTACAGAGATAGCACTAGCAAAGGGCACCTCAGTGTCATACTTTATATCACCGCCATCTTTACCAAAACTGAATGGCGGCCATTTAAACGTTCAAAACGTAAAATCAAATTATGGCTAAACTAATCATCCGATCTCTACCAAATTTGTAAACAACATACCTGTGTATAGGACGCGGCTTTCATCCTAACTACAAGGTCATCAGCCGCGCCATTTGAGGATGGCGGCCGTGTGAATTATCCAACTATTATAATCAATAGCTAAAGACCCACCAATTCCGATTATCGAGCCTAGGGTGGTTTAAGCTATTCTGAAGGCCGTGATCCGTTGTTTATTATAATTTAATATTATAATATTATACTGTATGCGTGGCTTAAAAAAGCTGAGCCGTCTCTGTCACACGAAAAGATGGCAGCTGTCCTCATGTGTCTGTCTTATATTTCAGTAGTTTTAGTATGTTGTATGGAATATACCCTTTTGATACACTTTGTATGAAATGATTTATAATGAAGAAGTACTGCAATGAAGAAATCGTTTATTTCAAGTCATTATTTGCTAACAGGTTGTTATCTAATATGTCAGTTAAGAACACTATGGTGTTAAAGTCATGGTTAGCTCTGGGCTAGCGTGTTAGTCTTCCACGCGGTTAATTGGGGATCGAATTCTACTACAGTTAACTTATTTTCTTGAATTCTTTACAAATGATGTGCACGAGCTCTTTACACAAATACTGAATACAAAATTCCTCTCGGCACGCCGGAAGGCGGAGGTAGATTTCACCGGGCAAACTAGGGGATAGGCTATAATAGGCAAAATATGCAGGTTTTCGTAGGAGGATAAGACCTCATTTATTGCGAGAAAGTATTTTACAATTGGAGGTTAGTTAAAATTTTTTCGTCTTTCTATGCATATTTTTAACATTTTACCGTATTATGGGGAAGGTAACCTTCTTGTCATTTGGGATTCATTTTTATACTTGTGATCACACTGTCCTTATGCAAGGTTTGGAACTAATGTGTAACTATCTAACAGTTACTTCTTCACGCAAAATTTTATCTCCCGCAGAGATGTTGATTGGTTCCTCAGTTTACGGGCTGCGACAAGGTGGTCATGTAACCCCGTGTACATTGGGTGTGTGTAGAATCTGTCTGATAAGCGGTGTTATTTGTGATGACTGTATTAGTCTGTAATTCAGGTAAGGTCTGCAGACGGTCAATTTTAAGTAGTAGTACCTAATTTTGTACCAAATACTAACGTCAACGACACCTAGCTGAGAACTTGGCTGCTAGATGCCACCGCAACCAGCAACTTGCAACGAACGTTGTAACTTCCCCTCCGAAGGAAAGCATGCTGACGGATTTTTATCTCTCTTAAAAAATCCGGCGACTTTGGCCGGCTTTGAACCAGCGACCTTGGGCATAGAAGTTCAGCATGCTACCAGTTAGCCGCTTCCCTCATAGCCAGATGGAACAAGAAGTTCCGTGACGAACTAAAGATTCTACTTTTCTTAAAATTAAGATTCATGTCATAGATTAATATACAGTATATGAACCTATCTAGAATAATGACGAAATTAAGTGGGTAATATCGAAATGTGTTAATTAGTTCGAAATAAGGTATACTAGGCATAATGTAGCCTAATAGAGCAATACAGTTGGCAGCTCTGGTGACTGAATATATTCTTACTTCCATCTCCTAATGTACAGAATACAAAATGTGGTTGAAGTCCAAAGGACGTTACATGGATTTAGACATTGGATCTATTAGTACACGTAAAAGCATGTTGGCAACAAAGTCATGCGAGTGCTGGTCAGAAATAATCTGAAATATTATATATTTTTGTGCCAATTTTGGACGAAATCCATTTGTTGGTATAGAAGTTACATGTATTTAAAAATTGGTCCTATCAGCAGGCTTAGAATCATGTTGGTAGAACTGACGTATATAAGTTACTCCAAATTAATGTAAAATGTCAGGTAATATACGTGTGCATAGTTTAAAGCTGTCGGCTTTCATACTTTCTGATATATTTGGATACAAAACAGAGAGCAATTATTAACAGTTGGCAGCCCTGGTGGCTCTTTAGAATACACTCAGTCATATCTGTTTATGTGCACATATTACATACACTATTTGGTTGAAATCCAATTGATAGTGTAGAAGTTAAATGCATTTAAAAATTGGACTGATCAGAAGGCTTAAAATTATTTTGGCAACGCTGTCATGTATGGCCACCAGGGAATTAACCTGAAATAGTATTATCTACATGTGTGCCAATTTTAGAATAGCTCCCATGTATACCTTTCAAGATATCCAACATGGAGCTCAAATTTCTAGCGCGTTTTTTTGCAGTTGGTAGCACTGGCATCTTTTTCAAATATGGGCCTGAGATATTCCGGTATACATCTTTACTCATACTAAATTTGGTTTCGATTGCTGGAGCCGTTTAGGAGTTGATATGGGGGCACACACACACAGCCAGACAGACAGAAGGACAGACAGACAGACAGAAGAACGGACACATTTTCCTGGATAAGTCTCATAAGTCTACTTTACCTCATTTTTGAAAAGTGTGAAAAGTAGGCTAAAAATGAATGTGATCTCGTCAATGTCGTTGTCTTGGCAACCTCGGATAGATCATCCCTCATCAATTAAAAAGCGTTGTTATGGTAACCTCTGATGGCACTTGACATTTTTTAAAATTCCGAAGTCATTTTTCTCATCCCTTGGCGTAATGGTGGGTCATATCAAAAATTCTTTCAGACAAAAGTTTTAGGTAATTATTAGGGGAATATTTTCCATTTTGTACGGTATTGATATTGTGCCTATTAAGGGAGATATGATTAATGTTTCCCGAAAAACCCACTTTTTTCAACCCCTTTGGTCAATGGTTGGTGCTATCAAAACAGTTATTTGACATAAATGTTTGACACTTATCCGACACATATTATGAACTTTGAATATATTCGATATTTCACGTATTAAGAGAGTTATAGCGAAATTTCGCTTTTTCGAAAAAAGCCCTCCATTTTCACCCCCTTCTACCGATTTTGCCCATTAACGAACTCGACCGAGATTTTATAGGGATACATATTATGTAAGAACTTCAAAGTGATTGGTGCAAAATTACGGCAGTTATCGTGTCCAAAAGAAACTGATATATATATATATATAGTGTACCCAATCGTCATCATACGGAACATGTGTTCGTATCCCAGCTAACTCACGGTCTTTCGAGGTATGGGACATTCATGCCCACCATACGATCACATGCTCAGGATTTGAGTCTGTCAGGTGACTACTCAACGTGAAAGAAACAACATTCCTAAATATAACATTTAATGATAGAAAATCATAGCTATACAACATAAAACACAAGCAAAGGATAGTTTACATTTACTTCCCACAACAAAAATCAAAGTTATCTGTGAGTCTCTCCTTTAAATTAGTGCTTCACCGCACTCAAGTCTATTCCAAACATCCTATTATTGATACTCTCTGACATTTGCGAGTGTCCATAGTTCTTCACGTGGCACAACTTAACACAAACTGGAATATCACAACACAATAATCACAATTTATCTTTACATGACATTAATCTGCAATTATTAAACATTTATCCGTTTTACACGGGGCATTTACTTTCACTAATATTAATTCATTATCTTATGCCTTAATTAATAAGTGTTGTGTCGTGCAACTCGTAATCTCTTTTTCCATCAATTTGAAACGCTGAAGTGGTACGTTTTCCCTGCCAAAATACACATGGATAAAAATGTTTATAGCTTCACCATACAACCATTTTCCGGGTCTGGTCAAAACATTATCGTTACAAACGTGTCATGTCATTGAAATTACTCTACCCGTATGAATAAATTAGTGTAAACTGGGCAAAATTCACTTTACAAAGATGCCTATATTTATTTGGCGCAGTATTCCTCCTCAGAGAATAACTTGGCCAAATATTTTCCGATCACAGCGATCTAACATGGTATGTGTGTGGAAATAAAGCATTTAATTCAATTGGCATCATCACATCAATCATATCTTAATTACTTTTCGAAATATCGAGATTCTTTAGTGTCCCACTACGCTTTTAAAATAAAGGATCAGGTCACCAGACCTCCTTTCCAAGCGGACAATAAATTAGTTTCGGCTGACTGAGAAAGATGGCCGCTGGTCTAGGAGCCTCCTACCACCCCATCTGGCTTCTCACAAGGTCAAGTTTGTTTACTGGTGCAGTATGCTGGAGGTGCCCTGAGTGTTTTCCCTAGTAATTGAGTCATTCTAATTATTTAACACCTACATTTAGAGTATAATGGGCTCAACTCGGCTCCTAATTAATATTCATGGCAGGGGATGGATCATGTATAGCTTTACCGTTCTGTGGCGACATTAGTGGCTACTGGCGCGCATCTCGAGTGAGTATCCAAGTTCTCTCACCGGGCAGCTGCCTATAATATGGAAATTGGCGTTTCCTATACGACGAACCATTTGTCTTACCTCTAAGGGCAGATCAATTAATACATGGGCTCACACAGGGTCTCGAACAGTTATCCCTGCGGGCAACAATTCTGCAAGCGGTGGATACAGACAGTCTCCGTCCCACTCGCTGAAAATAATATAAGTATGCTCCAAGGCGATACTATCTCGTAGATTAGCCGACTTTTCGTCTAACGCGCAAGCTATGTTTGGATGATCCCCGCAACTTATTGACGTAAATCTCTTGATTCTACGTTACTTGCTCGCTGTACGTGGCTCAAACAATACTTCTCATAGATGACACAATTATTAAAGCACTCGCGTCCTCTCTGCAATTACTCTTAAGACAAAGCTTTATGTAGCTCCCAAAACAAGCATAAGTTTACTGGCTTACATTAATTACCTTAATGGTTCTCAAATACAACCCTGTAGAATTTACCATAGTAAATATTCATTCAACAATTCAATGACACTGAAAATGTCTCATTATCTCGATATATTTTACGTTTCTTTCTTACTGTTTACAATAATACAGTATTTTTACGTTAGACATGACACACTTTGCACGTACTCTAGGCCTGACATGCCTATTTATTTATTAATTACTGTTACCAACCCCAGGTTATTATTATTATTATTATTATTATTATTATTATTATTATTTAATGTTACCGTTACTTTCATCAGTATCTTAGGCCTAAATGGACATAAACAAATCATCCTCCAAGCCATATTTTACCAAAATACGAGGGATGTAAGCTCGTACATAAATGACTGTCAAATCTTATTCTTAGAGTGATGCTTCGTTGTATGGTGAACTATTTAATCATATCAACATATTAAATTTGTACTCACTTTTCATTCTTGCTGGGTTAATCCAGCACGCCAGCCACGAACCTACCATGATGCTTGGTTTAAGCCATTATGATATTTATCACACGACACATGGTATACACTTCACACATGATAATCATATTTTCATCAGTGGCTTTTCTCACTTTGCCACAATACATATTATTTTACCATACACATAAACACTTTTAAAAATCGCTGTAATATAACTTATATACAGTTCCCGCACTATTTCACATGTGGATCCTTAATTGGACTCCTACTAACGCCTGACCTCAGAGATGCGATGCAGCTAACTTCTGACAACCGCTGGTCTCCGTGAAGGTCTATCCTGCGTGTGCGTGCGTTTGATTCCCGTCACCTAAAATTCATATCACCTCTACTGCAATTCTGATCAGTCCTTTGTCACGACTATTTGTGACGCCTTCCAGGCTCCCATAACTGTAGTGATCCTGACAATAATGTGTCATTTTTAACTATGACAAAACCTCCTGGTATGTTCACTGTCTATAAACATCCTAAATTATCCCTACGCTGCATAGGGTTTATACTTGCGTATGTTATTGGTTAAATAACTGCTGTAGACTAAATCTTACATGATGCATAATTACTATTGTGATGCTGCATGGTGCACTTCCATTGTTCTCCAAATATACATGAGCGTCGATACTTTATAAATTCGCGCACTTTCTTGCGTGATTTGGCATCGTGTGTGTTCACGTGCTGAGTCAAGACGGACTGAAGAAGAACTAACTCCCCTGCGAAGCTTCCCCCTATATAAAGCTTTCTTGTGAAACATAGTCCACTGGACACTCAGGACCGACTCCCTTCCTGGAATAATACATTTCCAGACAAAGTGAAGTATAATCCTCGTTTGTCTAGGTGTGGAGGTCCCAAAACCACTCGCGTGCAAGCGATCGCTTCGGCCAATTAATTACAATTAATTGCCTTCTACCATGGCGTCATAACGCTATCCTGGTACTTCCCCTTCTGCTGGTCTCCAAAACCTTCCTCCTGAACGGAAGCAGTGTGTTCAGAGGCTCATTTATAGATGTAGGCTTTAATTTAGGCGTGAGAACACTCCTAAATTATCTTCCCTAGAATATATTCACCTGGGTGTAAATTTTATTTCATTTCAATGCTCCAATTGGCTGTAATCAATTAATTTCCGTGGGCGGCTGCCCCCTCTCTACTCTCAGGCCTTGTGAGCTGGTGGATCCCCGAGTCATTAATCTTGAGCTGTTCGTGTGGTCCAGACGAAAATGAGTTCCCTGGCGTCACCTAAATACGCCCCTTCGCTAACTGCGATTAGTCAACTGTCAAGCTGGTTTGCTTTCCAGAGTTCAGGCTTCTAAAACGTACATAGGCCTGTAGTTTCTTACAATTATCCACCTTAAAAAGCTATGATATTCCCATTCTAGCCGTGAAATCCTGCTATCATGATTATATGCAGATATAACTCATTGCTCTTCGGGTTCCCTGTAGCTGTTTCCCCTCAGAGATCAATGATTCGGTTCTGGGCAGAATCATGGGCCTGGTCTTCTTTGATAAGACCCGAGTTCGATGCCAGACTGCTGTGCCTAATTGGGCACACCTTTCCCTCGCTAAGCTCGGAAAATTTATTTTACAAGTGAATTCTTTCGGGCCTCCAGATGGCATCGACACCGTACAATGTTTACTATAAGCGGTCAGTGCTCCCGGGCAATGGGATGTCTCGTTTCCCCCACTCCACTACGTCTGCCGTCTCGTATTTCCTCGTTCCGCACCCTTATCCGTTCATTCATTTCTTGGAGCTCTGCTGCGGCCTCACACAAATGGTTGTAAAATTCTTCCAACTGACAGCTGCATTCAACCCTCGTCTCCTTTGGGTCTACGAGCCGTTTGGTTCGCTTTCTTTCTCCCTGGTGCGGGCTTTTCGCAGGACTCTCTGCGTGCATATATAATGATTCCCTGTCCATTTGGGTGTGAATGGCTTGCTCTTCTATTGTTACAAATTCCTCTGGCGGACTATATAACTTTAAATTAGCAGCGTTTACCACAACTTATTTTCCTGTTTCTTCATCTTTGATCCTGTAGGCATTATTTTGCAAGTCCCTTATAATCAGGTAGGGTCCGTGATAATTATGTTGGAACTTTTTGTATTTCCTTCTCTCTGGATCTGAACTAGCTGGTTTTTCTTATGGCTACATTTCTTGTGTAGCATCAGGTTAAACCATAAATATTCTGTTGATAGTGCCTCGGCTTCTACATACATCGGGGTTCCTCTGACAAGCTTTCCCTCGAAGTAATTAATCATTAACCGTATCCAGGGATCTTCACGTTGAAGAACGGTGATGTTCCTTAGATCATCTAAGGTCTTCTGGTCTCTATCTTCTATGTCGCTAGCTAGAGCTTCCTCTTCATCAGCTGTCGGGTATCTGCTTAGCAAGTCAGGTATAATATTGTCCTTCCCCGGGCCATACTCGATTTCCACATGAAATTGCTGTATATACAAGGACCACCTCGTCAGTCTTGACTTGACAAGTCTGACTTGACAAGTCAGTTTTCAACAGGATTGTTAGGGCTTTATGGTCCGATCTCAATACAATTCTGAACCCATAAATCACTTTTCGCCAATACTGTAAGGCATACAGTATTGCGAGTAATTCAATCTCCGTGACCGTATAATTCTTTTCATTAAGTTTCAACCTTCTGCTTATGAATGCAATATAAGTTTTCTCCTCTGGCCTGTCCACATTTTCCTGGTAGAGCATCGCCCCAATGCCTATAAATGATGCGTCAGTTTGGATAATAAATTTCTGGGTGTAGTCTGGATATCCTAATTTAACATAATCAAAAAGCATCTGTTTAGATTTCACGAAGGCTTCCTCGCATTTTTTCGTCCATCGCCACCTTCCCCCTTTCTTCAGTAAATCTTGGAGTGGTGCCACGGTCTCGGTATACTTCGGGCAATGGCTCGAAAAGAATCCAATAACGCCTAGATATTGCCTGACATTCTTCACCTTCGTTGGTCTCGGGAAATGTTTAATGACCTCCAATTTTCCCGGATTTGGCCTAACTTCTTGCGCATCTATTACATGGCCTAGGAATTTAATTTCTCTCTGACCAAAGTTAGATTTCTTTAGGTTGACCTTAAAGTTAGCCTGACTTAGGTCATCCAACAGCTTGCGTAGATCTCTGATGTGTTCTTCGACTGTTTCAGATGTCAGCAGTATATCATCTACATAGCTTATGGTTGTTGCTTTTACTTCTTCAGACAGGTTTTGATCAAGCGCTTGTATCAACGCTGAACCCGCTGTTTTCAGGCCAAATGGGAGACGCACGAATGAGTATGTATGCTGATCGAATAAAAACCCAGTTAATAAGCTTGTTTTCTCCTCCAGTGCAAGATGGTGAAAACTTGCAGTGATGTTAAGATTTGAGAATACAGTCTTTCATTTGAACCTTCTGAGGATCTCCTTTATGGGTGGCACTTGGTTAAATTCTGGTATGACCATGGAATTCAAATTCCGCAGGTCCAGGCATATCCTTACACTTCCGTCCTGTTTAGGTACAACTACCAGTGGGCTGACATAATGTGTGGCCCTCTTTACAATGACGCCCGCCTCCAGCATCTTCTGTATTGCTTCCTTGACCTTTAAATAATGTTTCTCGGCTACAGGATAAGGCTTTTGTCTGAATGGTGTCCAGTCACTAACTTGGAACGCATATTGGAAATTCTTGATCTGGCCAGGTCTCGAATCGAAGACTCCTTTGTATTCAAATAGCAGTTCCCTTAACATTTGCTTATGCTCTGGGCCAATTTTAGCTTCCTCTATATTTTCTCCCAGGCATTCTTCGAATTGTGGTTCGAGGTCCTTTTCAATGTCTGCGGCCAGTGTTGCCAACTCTCCCTCGATGTCTTCTGTTGTCAATACTCCATCCCTAGTCATATCTCCGTATGTTTGCCATACGTACTCTTCTGGTCTCGTTTCACTGTGTTTTAATGAGAGCTCTAAATTTTCCTTTTCCTCACTTGTGCGAAACATAACAATGTCTTGTGAGAGATCTATTATTACCTTATATTCTCTTATGAAATCCATGCCAACAATATTGTTAAAAGACAGCTTATTCACAAGTAGGAAGCTCTGTAAAAATGTAGAGTTCCCTATCTGTAAATCTAAAAGTACTTGGTATCTGCATATCATTACTTTATCTGGTATGACGCCTTTTATCTTCACGCTTGAAATAGGTATTTTCAATACGTGGATTTTACTTTGGATTTCATTATATAACGCCTGGGTAATTAGACATACCGTTGAGCCTGTGTCTAGAAGACTCCTTATCTTCATGCCTGCGATGTTTACAATTATAATGGGTAGTTCCCTTCTTACATTGACCGGCCCTTCATCTTGGTCTTCAATGAGTTCCTCAGGTTTAGCAATCCTGTTAACCACATTCACTGTATTCCACCCTGCATTTATCTCTCCTACTTGGTCATTTAATTTTGGTGGTTTTTTTTTCTATTGCTCCATTCTTTGTGGAGTTCTTCTGCCTGTCTTCGTACTGCTGAAGTTCCAGACTCTTGGCTCCGTCATCATTCTTATAGATGTCGGGTGATCTATTCTTAATCGCTTCATCCCAATGCACTTGCGATTTTCTAGTGTCGTCTCCACGCTCCTCCATATATCTTAGTGATGCGTGATAACGTTCTTCTGCTTCTTCGTCGAACCCGCGACTCGGTTCTTGGGATCTCCATTCTCGGTTATTCCCATTTCGGCCGTAATTTCTCCTGTTATCAGGCTGTTGGTCTCTTGTATCGCGCTGATTCCAGGTTTTCCTTCCTCGGTATCCGCGGTTCGATCTTCCTCTGTATGCTGGCCTCCAAATCTGGTTTTCCCTTTCTTCTCGTTGCCAGTCCGACTTCTCCGTTTCTGTGCTAGTAGACTTACTTTTAGTCTGCACCCTAGTCGATTCAGTTGGTGTACTAGTCATGTGGACTTGTTCCGTGCTCCGACTCTACCTCGTATGCTGCGCTGTGGTGAGATCGAGTTGTCTCAGCACTTCCTCCATTTCAGTCGCTGTCTTGGCGTTTGCCGAGATTAATAGTCGTTGTACTTCATATGGTAATTGCTTGGCTATCGCTATACACAGATCCGACTCTCTAGGGCCTTCATCAAGCTCCCGAAAACGGCATAATTGAGCTATGAAGAATTCAGCGTATTTCGTTGGATTACTTGTACTATAGCGTCTGGAGTACAAGTCCAATCTGAGATTCTGTTGTATATTTGAGTCCCAGTACCTGTTTAAGAACGCCTGGCGAAATTCGTCAATGGTGTCAAACGTGTAACGAAAACTTCTAAACCATAAGGCGCAATCACCCTCAGTCAGTTTTTCGATAGCTCCCAATCTACGCTCTGGCGGTACCTTCGCGTCATTCAAGTACTCGGAAACCTCTTTGAGCCAGTACTTGGGTGTCATATTTGAGTTACTCCCAGAATATTTTCTCGGTTTCTCGTCACTAGCCTTCACAACAGTGATTATCTGATTTTGTACAGCATTTTCATGCGGTGTGGACATAGCAATAGGTACAGTATACCATGCGGGGTATACGGGCTGTCACTTGGCATGGCTATATTCTTCGGAGTGGGCTGTATCTCTATATCTGCCCATCTATTTCTCTTATTTTCATCCATGCTTCCTTCATTGGATCTAGGATTTCGCAATATGAACTCATCATGTGCGATCATTCTAGCTTCCATTTGGCTGTGCCTGTTTTCCGCTCTTTCTAAAATGGGTAACACCTCTCGTTCTATTTTTTCCAAGCGATCCCGGTTTTTCTCTGCCATAGAGAAGACTTTATCCTTGTCATCCTTAAGGCTCTCTTTCATATGGGAAATTTCCCCCGCCAGACTTTACCTTACTTCGGCAAGCGTTTTATCGCTGGCTTCAGTTTTCAAGCCCTCTCGAAGTTGCAATTCTTCTCGTAAGCCAGTAATTTCTTTTTGGATGTGACCATGCATACTGGAGATTTCGGTCCTTAATCTGGTAATTTCTCCCTGGTCCTCATCTTGCCGTTTATGAATGACTGCTAGATCGTTTTGAGTTTGTTCTAACTCTTTTTGAACCTTTCCAACCTGCATTTTCATGTTTGAGATTATTCCCTTATTTTCTTGAGCGGAAGTTTTTATTTCACTGATCTCCTTGCATTGGTCAAGGATATTCTGATCCTGCTTCCTTAATGCTTCGTCTACAGCTTTTGCGTAGCCTGCCATACGATTATTCCATTTCCCGTCGCAGTCTTCGAGCCTTTGATCCACGGTCTGAGTGAACGTATTAAATTGCTCTTGCTGTCGCTTAGTATTTGCTTCGTTCTGATTTTGAATATAATTAAGCTTTACGGACATATTGTTTAAGCTATCATTAATCTCGCGTTGTGATTCTCTGCACGCTTGCAGATTATTCTCGAGTTTTACCTCTATTGACTCAAAGCGTTTGTCATTATTTGCTTGCATCTCTGAAACCACGCTAACACTATTTTTAGTTACCTCTTGCTTAATAGATTCTTTAACATCATCAATTTTTTTATTGACCTCTAATAAGTTTGAATTTAACTGAGTATTTACTGTAGCCAACATCTGGCTCATTTTAGTTTGGTTAGCCTCTAATCTAGTGTTCATTTCAGTTTGATTAGTCTCTAACTGAGTATTTACTGTAGCCAATCTACCCGCTATTTCAACTTGAAATGCTTTAGCATCTTCGCTACTCTTAGCATGAGTAGCATCAAAATGTTCCTTTAACTCCGCGATACACTTGAGTACCCACTCAGTACCAGCCATCCTATATTCCTTATCTTGAGATTTAGGCAGGCCGTAGCTGAGCATGCTGGCGCGTTATATTGGGAAAAAGAATTCCGATATCGCGACAACAACAACATTCATTTTACACGGTGCTGTAACCACCTATGGAATGGGTTTAGACCCTCGTACCCGTCTGACAACAGTGTCTAATGTCTGAGTATCACCTAAAAAGACTCACAATCGCTCAAACACAGTTTGAGGGGAAAAATACTATTATGGTTTTCCCCCTGAAAGCCATAATATTATTATGGGGTTTTCTGAATCCCATAAGCCACCACGTATCTGGGCGCCATGATAAAATATATGGGAAAGACACGCACACCTATGGTGACCTGTATTTTAAACTGTCACCACGTATCAGCGTCATGATAAATAATAGGTAGGTGGGTGCTCAATGCTAACAGGTTACATTTAAGCATGTCTTATGGAGGATTATCAACATTTATTTTAACGTGAAGGCTTATTAACAAATGGGACGCGGCCTTTTCCTAATATAACCTAATTTTTCTGCTGTACTTGCTTCTACCATTAATATCTTGGCCGAATTTTAGTAGTACCTGTGACTCAATCCTAGTACAATAACATGTCCTCCATGTACCCAATCGTCATCATACGGATCATGTGTTCGTATCCCAGCTAACTCACGGTCTTTCGAGGTATGGAACATTCATGCCCACCATACGATCACATGCCCAGGATTTGAGTCTGTCAGGTGACTACTCTACTTGAAAGAAACAACATTCCTAAATATTACTTTTAATGATAGAAAATCATGGCTATACAACATAAAACACAAGCAAAGGATAGTTTACATTTACTTCCCACAACAAAAATCAAAGTTATCTGTGAGTCTCTCCTTTAAATTAGTGCTTCACCGCACTCAAGTCTATTCCAAACATCATATTATTGATACTCTCTGGCATTTGCGAGTGTCCATAGTTCTTCACGTGGCGCAACTTAACACAAACTGGAATATCACAACACAATAATCACAATTTATCTTTACATGACATTAATCTGCAATTATTAAACATTTATCCGTTTTACACGGGGCATTTACTTTCAGTAATATTAATTCATTATCTTATGCCTTAATTAATAAGTGTTGTGTCGTGCAACTCGTAATCTCTTTTTCCATCAATTTGAAACGCTGAAGTGGTACGTTTTCCCTGCCAAAATACACATGGATAAAAATGTTTATAGCTTCACCATACAACCATTTTCTGGGTCTGGTCAAAACATTATCGTTACAAACGTGTCATGTCATTGAAATTACTCTACCCGTATGAATAAATTAGTGTAAACTGGGCAAAATTCACTTTACAAAGATGCCTATATTTATTTGGTGCAGTATTCCTCCTCAGAGAATAACTTGGCCAAATATTATCCGATCACAGCGATCCAACATGGAATGTGTGTGGAAATAAAGCATTTAATTAAATTGACATCATCACATCAATCATATCTTAATTACTTTTCGAAATATCGAGATTCTTTAGTGTCCCACTACGCTTTTAAAATAAAGGATCAGGTCACCAGACCTCCTTTCCAAGCGGACAATAAATTAGTTTCGGCTGACTGAGAAAGATGGCCGCTGGTCTAGGAGCCTCCTACCACCCCATCTGGCTTCTCACAAGGTCAAGTTTGTTTACTTGTGCAGTATGCTGGAGATGCCCTGAGTGTTGCCCCTAGTAATTGAGTCATTCTAATTATTTAACACCTACATTTAGAGTATAATGGGCTCAACTCGGCTCCTAATTAATGTTCATGGCAGGGGATGGATCATGTATAGCTTTGCCGTTCTGTGGCGACATTAGTGGCTACTGGCGCGCATCTCGAGTGAGTATCCAAGTTCTCTCACCGGGCAGCTGCCTATAATAAGGAAATCGGCGTTTCCTACACGACGAACCATTTGTCTTACCTCTAAGGGCAGATGAATTAATACATGGGCTCACACAGGGTCTCGAACAGTTATCCCTGCGGGTAACAATTCTGCAAGCGGTGGATACAGACAGTCTCCGTCCCACTCGCTGAAAATAATATAAGTATGCTCAAAGGCGATACTATCTCGTAGATTAGCCAACTTTTCGCCTAACGCGCAAGCTATGTTTGGATGATCCCCGCAACTTATTGACGTAAATCTCTTGATTCTACGTTACTTGCTCGCTGTACGCGGCTCAAACAATACTTCTCATATATGACTCAATTATTAAAGCACTCGCGTCCTCTCTGCAATTACTCTTAAGCCAAAGCTTTATGTAGCTCCCAAGCACAAAGTTTGTCTGTCTGTCTGTCTGTCTGTCTGTTATGTATACAAATCTTCACCGTTTCACCGATCCGAACCAAAATTTGTATACTTACCCTTTGGAACCCTGCGGGTAACCCCGCCAACATTAAATTTCGGACAGACCACCCCATGCCCTGCATTTAGGCCCTTTGGTCCAAATCCACACCGTTTCACCGATCTGAACCAAAATTTGTATATTTACCCTTTGGAACCCTGCGAGTACCACTGACCACTTAAAATTTCGGACAGACCACCCCATTCCCTGCATTTAGGCCCTTTGGTCCAAATCTACACCGTTTCACCGATCAGAACCAAAATTCGTATTCTTACCCTTTGGTGCCCTGCGAGTAACACTGTCTGCTTGAAATTGCGGACAGACCACTCCATTCCCTGCATTTAGTCCCTTTGGCCCAAATCTATACCGTTTCACCGATCTCAACCAAAATTTGTATATTTACCCTATGGAACACTGCGACTAACACTGTCTGCTTGAAATTTCGGACAGACAACGCCATTCCCTGCATTTAGGCCCTTTTTGCACAAATCTACACCGTTTCACCGATCTGAACCAAAATATGTATACTTACCCTTTGGAACCCTGCGAGTAACACTGTCTGCTTGAAATTGCGGACAGACCACTCCATTCCCTGCATTTAGGCCCTTTGGCCCAAATCTACACCGTTCCACCGATCTCAACCAAAATTTGTATATTTACCCTTTGGAACACTGCGACTAACACTGTCTGCTTGAAATTGCGGAGAGGCTACTCCATCCCATGAATTTAGGCCCTTTGGCATAAATCTACACCGTTTCACCGATCTGAACCAAACTTTGTATATTTACCGGTACCCTTTGGAACCCTACGAGTAACACTGTCCACTTAAAATTTCGGACAGACCACCCCATTCCCTGCATTTAGGCACTTTGGCACAAATCTACACCGTTTCACCGATCAGAACCAATATTCGTAAACTTACCCTTTGGTACCCAGCGAGTAACACTGTCTGCTTGAAATTGCGGACAGACCACTCCATTTCCTGCATTTAGGTCCTTTGTCCCAAATCTACACCGTTTCACCAATCTCAACCAAAATTTGTATATTTACCCTTTGGAACACTGCGACTAACACTGTCTGCTTGAAATTGCGGCGAGGCCACTCCATCCCTTGCATTTAGGCTGTTTGGAACAAATCTACACCGTTTCACCGATCTGACCCCAATTTTATATACTTACCCGTAGAACCCGACAAGTAACACTGTTCACTTTAAATTTCGGACAGACCACACTATTCCCTGCTTTTTGGCCCTTTGGCAGAAAACTACACCGTTTCACCGATCTCAACCAGATTTTACATAATTACCCTTTGGAACTCGACGAGTAACACTGTCCACTCGAAATTTCGGACAGACCACTCCATTCCACGCATTTAGGCCCTTTGGCACAAATCTACATCGTTCACCGATCGAAAACAAAATGTGTATACTTACCCTTTGGAACCCGATGAGTAACACTGTCCACTTTAAAATTTGGACAGGCCACTCCATTCCCTGCATTTTGGCCCTTGGCACAAAACTACACCGTTTCACCGATCTCAACCAGATTTTACATAATTACCGTTTGGAACTCGACGAGTAACACTGTCCACTCGAAATTTCGGACAGACCACTCCATTTCCCGCATTAAGGCCCTTTGGTACAAATCTACATCGTTCACCGATCGAAAACAAAGTGTGTATACTTACCCTTTGGAACCCGATGCGTAACACTGTCCACTTGAAATTTCTGACATACCACTCCATTCCCTGCGTGTAGCTCAGGAATTCCTCGGGGTTGCCAGCTTCCTAACTCACCAGTCATGAGCCCTTGAGGGTGTACCAGAAGTGGTGGGTCTACACACACCCAGCCTCTTTGAGGACCTTGAGCAGAAGACAGGAGATATTATGAAAAGGAAAAGAAGGCAGACCCCTCGAAGAATGAGGGCATCAGGAAAGATGAGACAAAGCCAATTAAGGCGGGAAATTGAAGGACTCCCTAGCCCTCAGATACCCTAATACAGTCTGGGTCGGAAGAGAACAAGAGTTGACCAAGGGAGGCCGACAGGAAAGAGAACTGAAATGAGCCCGGCACCAGGAAGTAGAAGCGATGCCAGACTCAGCTGGGGTTCCGTGGTCGCCAACCCACGTCCCACAAGTTGTGAGACCCTGGGGGGGGTCAGTTGTGAGAATAGCTTGCTGATTCATCGTGAGATGACTTGAGAGTACTTTCCAGAACCCGCCGTGTTATCTCCTGCTGTCTATGCTGATGCCAGCACAGGGCCGTTGCGAAACAGTGAGTGATTCCCGGTCAATCTGTATAGGATGGGGAACCCCGAACGTGTGTCATCATATTTCGTCATCATCTGCGATCATCTCAGGTTCGTGCAGCTTGGACCTATATTCTTTGTCTTTGCCGAGCAGTACGCTCTTTCACTAGACGCATCCAGTACAGGCCTAAGCCAGAAAATAAGGTTGAGACTTTGGAAGACATCGAAGCTAGACACCTAAATTACCTATATCAGTTTTAAAATAACACCATGTTCGTTTAGTAGTCATTTCTTCATTACCTTATTATTATCATCATAAGTGCAAATGACCTAGATGTTACGCGCATCATACCAATAATCACCGCCGCATAAAGTCTTTCTCGACTGTGATTTTTAAAATATTTATTTTTGGTTGGTTGGTTCTTAAGTTTAGGGGCTGCGACAACGCGGTCATGTAGCCCCGTGTACTTTGGGTGTGTGTAGAATCTGTCTGATAACCGGTGTTAATTGTGATGACTGTATTAGTGTGTGTTATCTGTTTTTTAATTTAAGTACAAACTGCAACTTAGAATTCTTCAAATAGTTCGTACTTTTGCCGCCAAGCGCCACCATCAACGACTACTAGGCCAAGTTCGGAACTTAGCTACTAGACGCCACTGCAGTCGGCTCTTGGCAACGGACGTAGACTTCTATGAGCGTTGTTTACCTATCCAATTTAGCTTCACACAGGTGTAATTAGTGGAAGGTTCAATAACATGCCATAAATCTGACATGGGACCGCCGGCTTTACTTCCCCTCCGAAGAGAGGCATACTGACTGATTTTTAACGCTCATAAAATATCCGACGGCTTCGGCCGGGTTTGAACCCGCTATCTTGGGCATTGAAGCTCAGCATACTACCAAATACGCCACCGAAGTCGCCATATAGTTATTTTTATTACAGTACATTGTGTACATTATACGTTGAAGTGTCAATTCAATACCGGTAGTAGTTTCCCGTATCATCCTCATCATAAGAGCAAATGACCTACAGTAGATGTTACGCCCATTACACCATTAATCACCACACACAATAAGTCTTCCTCGCCTGTGAATTTTGAAATATGTATTTCTATTACGGTAGTTTGTAAGTTTGACGTGTCAATTCAACAGTAGTTTTTATAATCATCCTTATCAAAAGGGCAAATGACCTAGATATTACTCCCTCATTATCTTTGGGGGCAAATGACTTAGATTTTAAGTCCATTATATTTCTAAGGAGACCTTAAAACATTATCATCATTCCACCGGGCGAAGCCGGGTACTACTGCCAGTAAGCTAATAAACAAAACAAAACATCAATATTATAAAAATAAGATAAATAGTTCCAAAAACGATAATAAAGGAATGTCGAAAGTCATTAATGATATAACAGGTCGAAAACACAAACTGTCAATGAAGTCATAAACAAACATTTAAGAATACATTATACTAACGAAGTGATAGTCAATAAATTCTACAGTACCTTTAGTGAAACAAAATGTTCAGCAAAGAACATATAGCCTACTTTCTCCTAAATGTATGGGTATATTTATAACTCTTTGTCCTCATCCCTAAAACTATCACCTCTACCACCATGCATTGTTTGTTTTCTTTTATATTGACAAAATCAATATTATATACTTTATGATGATTTAACAAAACCACTAACTTATTGTAATGCATTCACGTCCGTTAATCTCGATATTAAGCCTCCAAACCCAAGAATCCTTCGTTTTGGGTATCTCCCCCTTTAAAATCCGCGCCGATCACAGTAGGTTGGTGCTGCGACCTAGCAGTTAATTAATATTTATCTTGTACGCCTCTGGGTGTTCAATGAGCAGGCAGTTTAAAGTAGCCAGGAGGGAGGAGATCCAGCTGGCAGTGTTTAAAGGTAATCGGACCGCGATCGTGGCTAATTGTTGAACTTCCAGTATTATAAAATTGCCATACTTCAAGAGGCCAGGTATTTACACAGCGGTTTGTTTGGAACAATATTACCCACGTAACCCACAAGAGGACAGTACCGTACAGAGGCATTGAGAAGGCTGTGGTTGATGACAACGTGTATCTATTCTCCTTTTCCTAATGTCTTCTGTTTATGTGCGATGCTGGGGCTGTGATTTTATTAATAAAGGAGTGTATACATTAGTCTCTCCTTTGAGCTAAATGGCATTTAGGTAGATTTCATTAGAAAGCCAACTATTGCAATGAGTACCATGTTTCGACTTCCGGAAAATTTCGACATATCTTCGCGTTTCACATCCTCCAGACCCCAAAACCACCGTCAGTTCAAAAGTTTATATATAATTTATGTATATATGTATATATGTATCTATCTATTGTGCCCAATTAGACACAGCATACTGGCATCGAACTCGGGTCTTATCAAAGAAGACCTGGCTCATGATTCTGCCCAGAATCGAATCATTGATCTCTGAGGGGAAACAGCTACAGGGAACCCGAAGAGCAATGAGTTATATCTGCATATAATCATGATAGCAGGATTTCACGGCTAGAATGGGAATATCATAGCTTTTTAAGGTGGATAATTGAAAGAAACTACAGGCCTATGTACGTTTTAGAAGCCTGAACTCTGGAAAGCAAACCAGCTTGACAGTTGACTAATCGCAGTTAGCGAAGGGGCGTATTTAGGTGACGCCAGGGAACTCATTTTCGTCTGGACCACACGAACATCTCAAGATTAATGACTCGGGGATCCACCAGCTCACAAGGCCTGAGAGTAGAGAGGGGGCAGCCGCCCACGGAAATTAATAGATTACAGCCATTTGGAGCATTGAAATGAAATAAAATTTACACCCAGGTGAATATATTCTAGGGAAGATAATTTAGGAGTGTTCTCACGCCTAAATTAAAGCCTACAAATATAAATGAGCCTCTGAACACACTGCTTCCGCTCAGGAGGAAGGTTTTGGAGACCAGCAGAAGGGGAAGTACCAGGATGGCGTTATGACGCCATGGTAGAAGGCAATTAATTGTAATTAATTGGACGAAGCGATCGCTTGCACGCGAGTGATTTTGGGACCTCCACACCTAGACAAACGAGGATTATACTTCACTTTGTCTGGAAATGTATTATTCCAGGAAGGGAGTCGGTCCTGAGTATCCAGTGGACTATGTTTCACAAGAAAGCTTTATATAGGGGGAAGCTTCGCAGGGGAGTTAGTTCTTCTTCAGTCCGTCTTGACTCAACATGTGAACTCACACGCTGCCAAATCACGCAAGAAAGTGCGCGAATTTATAAAATATCGACGCTGAAGTATATTTGGAGAACAATGGAAGTGCACCATGCAGCTTCACAATAGTAATTATGCATCATGTAAGATTTAGCCTACAGCAGCTATTTAACCAATAACATACGCAAGTATAAACTCTATACAGCGTAGGGATAATTTAGGATGTTTATAGGCAGTGAACATACCAGGAGGTTTTGTCATAGTTAAAAATGACACATTATTGTCAGGATCACTGCAGTTATGGGTGCCTGGAAGGCGTCACAAATAGTCGTGACAGAGGACTGATCAGAATTGCAGTAGAGGTGATATGAACTGTAGGTGACGGGAATCGAACGCACGCACACGCAGGATAGACTTTCACGGAGACCAGCGGTTGTCAGAAGTTAGCGGCATCGCATCTCTGAGGTCAGGCGTTAGTAGGAGTCCAATTAAGGATCCACATGTGAAATAGTGCGGGAATTGTATATAAGTTATATTACAGTGATTTTTAAAAGTGTTTATGTGTATGGAAAAATAATATGTATTGTGGCAAAGTGAGAAAAGCCACTGATGAAAATATGATTTTCATGTGTGAAGTGTATACCATGTGTCGTGTGATAAATATCATAATGGCTTAAACCAAGCATCATGGTAGGTTCGTGGCTGGCGTGCTGGATTAACCCAGCAAGAATGAAAAGTGAGTACAAATTTAATATGTTGATATGATTAAAAAGTTCACCATACAACGAAGCATCACTCTAAGACTAAGATTTGACAGTCATTTATGTACGAGCTTACATCCCTCGTATTTTGGTAAAATATGGCTTGGAGGATGATTTGTTTACGTCCATTTAGGCCTAAGATATTGATGAAAGTAACGGTAACGTGAAATAATAATAATAATAATAATAATAATCTGGGGTCGGTAACAGTAATGAATAAATAAATAGGCATGTCAGGTCTAGAGTACGTGCAAAGTGTGTCATGTCTAACGTAAAAATACTGTATTATTGTAAACAGTAAGAAAGAAACGTAAAATATATCGAGATAATGAGACTTTTTCAGTGTCATTGAATTGTTGAATGAATATTTACTATGGTAAATTCTACAGGGTTGTATTTGAGAACCATTAAGGTAATTAATGTAAGCCAGTAAACTTATGCTTTTTTATGGTTTTTCTCTGCCATAGAGAAGACTTTATCCTTGTCATCCTTAAGGCTCTCTTTCATATGGGAAATTTCCCCCGCCAGACTTTACCTTACTTCGGCAAGCGTTTTATCGCTGGCTTCAGTTTTCAAGCCCTCTCGAAGTTGCAATTCTTCTCGTAAGCCAGTAATTTCTTTTTGGATGTGACCATGCATACTGGAGATTTCGGTCCTTAATCTGGTAATTTCTCCCTGGTCCTCATCTTGCCGTTTATGAATGACTGCTAGATCGTTTTGAGTTTGTTCTAACTCTTTTTGAACCTTTCCAACCTGCATTTTCATGTTTGAGATTATTCCCTTATTTTCTTGAGCGGAAGTTTTTATTTCACTGATCTCCTTGCATTGGTCAAGGATATTCTGATCCTGCTTCCTTAATGCTTCGTCTACAGCTTTTGCGTAGTCTGCCATACGATTATTCCATTTCCCGTCGCAGTCTTCGAGCCTTTGATCCACGGTCTGAGTGAACGTATTAAATTGCTCTTGCTGTCGCTTAGTATTTGCTTCGTTCTGATTTTGAATATAATTAAGCTTTACGGACATATTGTTTAAGCTATCAGTAATCTCGCGTTGTGTTTCTCTGCACGCTTGCAGATTATTCTCGAGTTTTACCTCTATTGACTCAAAGCGTTTGTCATTGTTTGCTTGCATCTCTGAAACCACGCTAACACTATTTTTAGTTACCTCTTGCTTAATAGATTCTTTAACATCATCAATTTTTTTATTGACCTCTAATAAGTTTGAATTTAACTGAGTATTTACTGTAGCCAACATCTGGCTCATTTTAGTTTGGTTAGCCTCTAATCTAGTGTTCATTTCAGTTTGATTAGTCTCTAACTGAGTATTTACTGTAGCCAATCTACCCGCTATTTCAACTTGAAATGCTTTAGCATCTTCGCTACTCTTAGCATGAGTAGCATCAAAATGTTCCTTTAACTCCGCGATACACTTGGGTACCCACTCAGTACCAGCCATCCTATATTCCTTATCTTGAGATTTAGGCAGGCCGTAGCTGAGCATGCTGGCGCGTTATATTGGGAAAAAGAATTCCGATATCACGACAACAACAACATTCATTTTACACGGTGCTGTAACCACCTATGGAATGGGTTTAGACCCTCGTACCCGTCTGACAACAGTGTCTAATGTCTGAGTATCACCTAAAAAGACTCACAATCGCTCAAAAACAGTTTGAGGGGAAAAATACTATTATGGTTTTCCCCCTGAAAGCCATAATATTATTATGGGGTTTTCTGAATCCCATAAGCCACCACGTATCTGGGCGCCATGATAAATATATGGGAAAGACACGCACACCTATGGTGACCTGTATTTTAAACTGTCACCACGTATCAGCGTCATGATAAATAATAGGTAGGTGGGTGCTCAATGCTAACAGGTTACATTTAAGCATGTCTTATGGAGGATTATCAACATTTATTTTAACGTGAAGGCTTATTAACAAATGGGACGCGGCCTTTTCCTAATATATCCTAATTTTTCTGCTGTACTTGCTTCTAAGATTAATATCTTGGCCGAATTTTAGTAGTACCTGTGACTCAATCCTAGTACAATAACATGTCCTCCATGTACCCAATCGTCATCATACGGATCATGTGTTCGTATCCCAGCTAACTCACGGTCTTTCGAGGTATGGAACATTCATGCCCACCATAATATCACATGCCCAGGATTTGTGTCTGTCAGGTGACTACTCTACTTGAAAGAAACAACATTCCTAAATATAACTTTTAATGATAGAAAATCATGGCTATACAACATAAAACACAAGCAAAGGATAGTTTACATTTACTTCCCACAACAAAAATCAAAGTTATCTGTGAGTCTCTCCTTTAAATTAGTGCTTCACCGCACTCAAGTCTATTCCAAACATCATATTATTGATACTCTCTGGCATTTGCGAGTGTCCATAGTTCTTCACGTGGTGCAACTTAACACAAACTGGAATATCACAACACAATAATCACAATTTATCTTTACATGACATTAATCTGCAATTATTAAACATTTATCCGTTTTACACGGGGCATTTACTTTCAGTAATATTAATTCATTATCTTATGCCTTAATTAATAAGTGTTGTGTCGTGCAACTCGTAATCTCTTTTTCCATCAATTTGAAACGCTGAAGTGGTACGTTTTCCCTGCCAAAATACACATGGATAAAAATGTTTATAGCTTCACCATACAACCATTTTCTGGGTCTGGTCAAAACATTATCGTTACAAACGTGTCATGTCATTGAAATTACTCTACCCGTATGAATAAATTAGTGTAAACTGGGCAAAATTCACTTTACAAAGATGCCTATATTTATTTGGTGCAGTATTCCTCCTCAGAGAATAACTTGGCCAAATATTATCCGATCACAGCGATCCAACATGGAATGTGTGTGGAAATAAAGCATTTAATTCAATTGACATCATCACATCAATCATATCTTAATTACTTTTCGAAATATCGAGATTCTTCAGTGTCCCACTACGCTTTTAAAATAAAGGATCAGGTCACCAGACCTCCTTTCCAAGCGGACAATAAATTAGTTTCGGCTGACTGAGAAAGATGGCCGCTGGTCTAGGAGCCTCCTACCACCCCATCTGGCTTCTCACAAGGTCAAGTTTGTTTACTTGTGCAGTATGCTGGAGATGCCCTGAGTGTTGCCCCTAGTAATTGAGTCATTCTAATTATTTAACACCTACATTTAGAGTATAATGGACTCAACTCGGCTCCTAATTAATGTTCATGGCAGGGGATGGATCATGTATAGCTTTGCAGTTCTGTGGCGACATTAGTGGCTACTGGCGCGCATCTCGAGTGAGTATCCAAGTTCTCTCACCGGGCAGCTGCCTATAATAAGGAAATCGGCGTTTCCTACACGACGAACCATTTGTCTTACCTCTAAGGGCAGATGAATTAATACATGGGCTCACACAGGGTCTCGAACAGTTATCCCTGCGGGTAACAATTCTGCAAGCGGTGGATACAGACAGTCTCCGTCCCACTCGCTGAAAATAATATAAGTATGCTCAAAGGCGATACTATCTCGTAGATTAGCCGACTTTTCGCCTAACGCGCAAGCTATGTTTGGATGATCCCCGCAACTTATTGACGTAAATCTCTTGATTCTACGTTACTTGCTCGCTGTACGCGGCTCAAACAATACTTCTCATATATGACTCAATTATTAAAGCACTCGCGTCCTCTCTGCAATTACTCTTAAGCCAAAGCTTTATGTAGCTCCCAAGCACAAAGTTTGTCTGTCTGTCTGTCTGCCTGTCTGTTATGTATACAAATCTTCACCGTTTCACCGATCCGAACCAAAATTTGTATACTTACCCTTTGGAACCCTGCGGGTAACCCCGTCAACATTAAATTTCGGACAGACCATCCCATGCCCTGCATTTAGGCCCTTTTATATTTAACCTTTGGAACCCTGCGAGTAACACTGTCCACTTGAAATTTCGGACAGACCACCCCATTCCCTGCATTTAGGCCCTTTGGTCCAAATCCACACCGTTTCACCGATCTGAACCAAAATTTGTATATTTACCCTTTGGAACCCTGCGAGTACCACTGACCACTTAAAATTTCGGACAGACCACCCCATTCCCTGCATTTAGGCCCTTTGGTCCAAATCTACACCGTTTCACCGATCAGAACCAAAATTCGTATTCTTACTCTTTGGTGCCCTGCGAGTAACACTGTCTGCTTGAAATTGCGGACTGACCACTCCATTCCCTGCATTTAGTCCCTTTGGCCCAAATCTATACCGTTTCACCGATCTCAACCAAAATTTGTATATTTACCCTATGGAACACTGCGACTAACACTGTCTGCTTGAAATTTCGGACAGACCACGCCATTCCCTGCATTTAGGCCCTTTTTGCACAAATCTACACCGTTTCACCGATCTGAACCAAAATATGTATACTTACCCTTTGGAACCCTGCGAGTAACACTGTCTGCTTGAAATTGCGGACAGACCACTCCATTCCCTGCATTTAGGCCCTTTGGCCCAAATCTACACCGTTCCACCGATCTCAACCAAAATTTGTATATTTACCCTTTGGAACACTGCGACTAACACTGTCTGCTTGAAATTGCGGAGAGGCTACTCCATCCCATGAATTTAGGCCCTTTGGCATAAATTTACACCGTTTCACCGAGCTGAACCAAACTTTGTATATTTACCGGTACCCTTTGGAACCCTACGAGTAACACTGTCCACTTAAAATTTCGGACAGACCACCCCATTCCCTGCATTTAGGCACTTTGGCACAAATCTACACCGTTTCACCGATCAGAACCAATATTCGTAAACTTACCCTTTGGTACCCAGCGAGTAACACTGTCTGCTTGAAATTGCGGACAGACCACTCCATTCCCTGCATTTAGGCCCTTTGTCCCAAATCTACACCGTTTCACCAATCTCAACCAAAATTTGTATATTTACCCTTTGGAACACTGCGACTAACACTGTCTGCTTGAAATTGCGGCGAGGCCACTCCATCCCTTGCATTTAGGCTGTTTGGCACAAATCTACACCGTTTCACCGATCTGACCCCAATTTTATATACTTACCCGTAGAACCCGACAAGTAACACTGTTCACTTTAAATTTCGGACAGACCACACTATTCCCTGCTTTTTGGCCCTTTGGCAGAAAACTACACCGTTTCACCGATCTCAACCAGATTTTACATAATTACCCTCTGGAACTCGACGAGTAACACTGTCCACTCGAAATTTCGGACAGACCACTCCATTCCACGCATTTAGGCCCTTTGGCACAAATCTACATCGTTCACCGATCGAAAACAAAATGTGTATACTTACCCTTTGGAACCCGATGAGTAACACTGTCCACTTTAAAATTTGGACAGGCCACTCCATTCCCTGCATTTTGGCCCTTGGCACAAAACTACACCGTTTCACCGATCTCAACCAGATTTTACATAATTACCGTTTGGAACTCGACGAGTAACACTGTCCACTCGAAATTTCGGACAGACCACTCCATTTCCCGCATTAAGGCCCTTTGGTACAAATCTACATCGTTCACCGATCGAAAACAAAGTGTGTATACTTACCCTTTGGAACCCGATGCGTAACACTGTCCACTTGAAATTTCTGACATACCACTCCATTCCCTGCATGTAGCTCAGGAATTCCTCGGGGTTGCCAGCTTCCTAACTCACCAGTCATGAGCCCTTGAGGGTGTACCAGAAGTGGTGGGTCTACACACACCCAGCCTCTTTGAGGACCTTGAGCAGAAGACAGGAGATATTATGAAAAGGAAAAGAAGGCAGACCCCTCGAAGAATGAGGGCATCAGGAAAGATGAGACAAAGCCAATTAAGGCGGGAAATTGAAGGACTCCCTAGCCCTCAGATACCCTAATACAGTCTGGGTCGGAAGAGAACAAGAGTTGACCAAGGGAGGCCGACAGGAAAGAGAACTGAAATGAGCCCGGCACCAGGAAGTAGAAGCGATGCCAGACTCAGCTGGGGTTCCGTGGTCGCCAACCCACGTCCCACAAGTTGTGAGACCCTGGGGGGGGGTCAGTTGTGAGAATAGCTTGCTGATTCATCGTGAGATGACTTGAGAGTACTATCCAGAACCCGCCGTGTTATCTCCTGCTGTCTATGCTGATGCCAGCACGGGGCCGTTGCGAAACAGTGAGTGATTCCCGGTCAATCTGTATAGGATGGGGAACCCCGAACGTGTGTCATCATATTTCGTCATCATCTGCGATCATCTCAGGTTCGTGCAGCTTGGACCTATATTCTTTGTCTTTGCCGAGCAGTACGCTCTTTCACTAGACGCATCCAGTACAGGCCTAAGCCAGAAAATAAGGTTGAGACTTTGGAAGACATCGAAGCTAGACACCTAAATTACCTATATCAGTTTTAAAATAACACCATGTTCGTTTAGTAGTCATTTCTTCATTACCTTATTATTATCATTATAAGTGCAAATGACCTAGATGTTACGCGCATCATACCAATAATCACCGCCGCATAAAGTCTTTCTCGACTGTGATTTTTAAAATATTTATTTTTGGTTGGTTGGTTCTTAAGTTTAGGGGCTGCGACAACGCGGTCATGTAGCCCCGTGTACTTTGGGTGTGTGTAGAATCTGTCTGATAACCGGTGTTAATTGTGATGACTGTATTAGTGTGTGTTATCTGTTTTTTAATTTAAGTACAAACTGCAACTTAGAATTCTTCAAATAGTTCGTACTTTTGCCGCCAAGCGCCACCATCAACGACTACTAGGCCAAGTTCGGAACTTAGCTACTAGACGCCACTGCAGTCGGCTCTTGGCAACGGACGTAGACTTCTATGAGCGTTGTTTACCTATCCAATTTATCTTCACACAGGTGTAATTAGTGGAAGATTCAATAACATGCCATAAATCTGACATGGGACCGCCGGCTTTACTTCCCCTCCGAAGAGAGGCATACTGACTGATTTTTAACGCTCATAAAATATCCGACGGCTTCGGCCGGGTTTGAACCCGCTATCTTGGGCATAGAAGCTCAGCATACTACCAAATACGCCACCGAAGTCGCCATATAGTTATTTTTATTACAGTACATTGTGTACATTATACGTTGAAGTGTCAATTCAATACCGGTAGTAGTTTCCCTTATCATCCTCATCATAAGAGCAAATGACCTACAGTAGATGTTACGCCCATTACACCATTAATCACCACACACAATAAGTCTTCCTCGCCTGTGAATTTTGAAATATGTATTTCTATTACGGTAGTTTGTAAGTTTGACGTGTCAATTCAACAGTAGTTTTTATAATCATCCTTATCAAAAGGGCAAATGACCTAGATATTACTCCCTCATTGTCTTTGGGGGCAAATGACTTAGATTTTAAGTCCATTATATTTCTAAGGAGACCTTAAAACATTATCATCATTCCACCGGGCGAAGCCGGGTACTACTGCCAGTAAGCTAATAAACAAAACAAAACATCAATATTATAAAAATAAGATAAATAGTTCCAAAAACGATAATAAAGGAATGTCGAAAGTCATTAATGATATAACAGGTCGAAAACACAAACTGTCAATGAAGTCATAAACAAACATTTAAGAATACATTATACTAACGAAGTGATAGTCAATAAATTCTACAGTACCTTTAGTGAAACAAAATGTTCAGCAAAGAACATATAGCCTACTTTCTCCTAAATGTATGGGTATATTTATAACTCTTTGTCCTCATCCCTAAAACTATCACCTCTACCACCATGCATTGTTTGTTTTCTTTTATATTGACAAAATCAATATTATATACTTTATGATGATTTAACAAAACCACTAACTTATTGTAATGCATTCACGTCCGTTAATCTCGATATTAAGCCTCCAAACCCAAGAATCCTTCGTTTTGGGTATCTCCCCCTTTAAAATCCGCGCCGATCACAGTAGGTTGGTGCTGCGACCTAGCAGTTAATTAATATTTATCTTGTACGCCTCTGGGTGTTCAATGAGCAGGCAGTTTAAAGTAGCCAGGAGGGAGGAGATCCAGCTGGCAGTGTTTAAAGGTAATCGGACCGCGATCGTGGCTAATTGTTGAACTTCCAGTATTATAAAATTGCCATACTTCAAGAGGCCAGGTATTTACACAGCGGTTTGTTTGGAACAATATTACCCACGTAACCCACAAGAGGACAGTACCGTACAGAGGCATTGAGAAGGCTGTGGTTGATGACAACGTGTATCTATTCTCCTTTTCCTAATGTCTTCTGTTTATGTGCGATGCTGGGGCTGTGATTTTATTAATAAAGGAGTGTATACATTAGTCTCTCCTTTGAGCTAAATGGCATTTAGGTAGATTTCATTAGAAAGCCAACTATTGCAATGAGTACCATGTTTCGACTTCCGGAAAATTTCGACATATCTTCGCGTTTCACATCCTCCAGACCCCAAAACCACCGTCAGTTCAAAAGTTTATATATAATTTATGTATATATGTATATATGTATCTATCTATTGTGCCCAATTAGACACAGCAAACTGGCATCGAACTCGGGTCTTATCAAAGAAGACCTGGCCCATGATTCTGCCCAGAATCGAATCATTGATCTCTGAGGGGAAACAGCTACAGGGAACCCGAAGAGCAATGAGTTATATCTGCATATAATCATGATAGCAGGATTTCACGGCTAGAATGGGAATATCATAGCTTTTTAAGGTGGATAATTGAAAGAAACTACAGGCCTATGTACGTTTTAGAAGCCTGAACTCTGGAAAGCAAACCAGCTTGACAGTTGACTAATCGCAGTTAGCGAAGGGGCGTATTTAGGTGACGCCAGGGAACTCATTTTCGTCTGGACCACACGAACAGCTCAAGATTAATGACTCGGGGATCCACCAGCTCACAAGGCCTGAGAGTAGAGAGGGGGCAGCCGCCCACGGAAATTAATAGATTACAGCCATTTGGAGCATTGAAATGAAATAAAATTTACACCCAGGTGAATATATTCTAGGGAAGATAATTTAGGAGTGTTCTCACGCCTAAATTAAAGCCTACAAATATAAATGAGCCTCTGAACACACTGCTTCCGCTCAGGAGGAAGGTTTTGGAGACCAGCAGAAGGGGAAGTACCAGGATGGCGTTATGACGCCATGGTAGAAGGCAATTAATTGTAATTAATTGGCCGAAGCGATCGCTTGCACGCGAGTGATTTTGGGACCTCCACACCTAGACAAACGAGGATTATACTTCACTTTGTCTGGAAATGTATTATTCCAGGAAGGGAGTCGGTCCTGAGTATCCAGTGGACTATGTTTCACAAGAAAGCTTTATATAGGGGGAAGCTTCGCAGGGGAGTTAGTTCTTCTTCAGTCCGTCTTGACTCAACATGTGAACTCACACGCTGCCAAATCACGCAAGAAAGTGCGCGAATTTATAAAGTATCGACGCTGAAGTATATTTGGAGAACAATGGAAGTGCACCATGCAGCTTCACAATAGTAATTATGCATCATGTAAGATTTAGCCTACAGCAGCTATTTAACCAATAACATACGCAAGTATAAACTCTATACAGCGTAGGGATAATTTAGGATGTTTATAGGCAGTGAACATACCAGGAGGTTTTGTCATAGTTAAAAATGACACATTATTGTCAGGATCACTGCAGTTGTGGGTGCCTGGAAGGCGTCACAAATAGTCGTGACAGAGGACTGATCAGAATTGCAGTAGAGGTGATATGAACTGTAGGTGACGGGAATCGAACGCACGCACACGCAGGATAGACTTTCACGGAGACCAGCGGTTGTCAGAAGTTAGCGGCATCGCATCTCTGAGGTCAGGCGTTAGTAGGAGTCCAATTAAGGATCCACATGTGAAATAGTGCGGGAATTGTATATAAGTTATATTACAGTGATTTTTAAAAGTGTTTATGTGTATGGAAAAATAATATGTATTGTGGCAAAGTGAGAAAAGCCACTGATGAAAATATGATTATCATGTGTGAAGTGTATACCATGTGTCGTGTGATAAATATCATAATGGCTTAAACCAAGCATCATGGTAGGTTCGTGGCTGGCGTGCTGGATTAACCCAGCAAGAATGAAAAGTGAGTACAAATTTAATATGTTGATATGATTAAAAAGTTCACCATACAACGAAGCATCACTCTAAGACTAAGATTTGACAGTCATTTATGTACGAGCTTACATCCCTCGTATTTTGGTAAAATATGGCTTGGAGGATGATTTGTTTACGTCCATTTAGGCCTAAGATATTGATGAAAGTAACGGTAACGTGAAATAATAATAATAATAATAATAATAATCTGGGGTCGGTAACAGTAATGAATAAATAAATAGGCATGTCAGGTCTAGAGTACGTGCAAAGTGTGTCATGTCTAACGTAAAAATACTGTATTATTGTAAACAGTAAGAAAGAAACGTAAAATATATCGAGATAATGAGACTTTTTCAGTGTCATTGAATTGTTGAATGAATATTTACTATGGTAAATTCTACAGGGTTGTATTTGAGAACCAACAAGGTAATTAATGTAAGCCAGTAAACTTATGCTTTTTATGGTTTTTCTCTGCCATAGAGAAGACTTTATCCTTGTCATCCTTAAGGCTCTCTTTCATATGGGAAATTTCCCCCGCCAGACTTTACCTTACTTCGGCAAGCGTTTTATCGCTGGCTTCAGTTTTCAAGCCCTCTCGAAGTTGCAATTCTTCTCGTAAGCCAGTAATTTCTTTTTGGATGTGACCATGCATACTGGAGATTTCGGTCCTTAATCTGGTAATTTCTCCCTGGTCCTCATCTTGCCGTTTATGAATGACTGCTAGATCGTTTTGAGTTTGTTCTAACTCTTTTTGAACCTTTCCAACCTGCATTTTCATGTTTGAGATTATTCCCTTATTTTCTTGAGCGGAAGTTTTTATTTCACTGATCTCCTTGCATTGGTCAAGGATATTCTGATCCTGCTTCCTTAATGCTTCGTCTACAGCTTTTGCGTAGTCTGCCATACGATTATTCCATTTCCCGTCGCAGTCTTCGAGCCTTTGATCCACGGTCTGGGTGAACGTATTAAATTGCTCTTGCTGTCGCTTAGTATTTGCTTCGTTCTGATTTTGAATATAATTAAGCTTTACGGACATATTGTTTAAGCTATCATTAATCTCGCGTTGTGATTATCTGCACGCTTGCAGATTATTCTCGAGTTTTACCTCTATTGACTCAAAGCGTTTGTCATTATTTGCTTGCATCTCTGAAACCACGCTAACACTATTTTTAGTTACCTCTTGCTTAATAGATTCTTTAACATCATCAATTTTTTTATTGACCTCTAATAAGTTTGAATTTAACTGAGTATTTACTGTAGCCAACATCTGGCTCATTTTAGTTTGGTTAGCCTCTAATCTAGTGTTCATTTCAGTTTGATTAGTCTCTAACTGAGTATTTACTGTAGCCAATCTACCCGCTATTTCAACTTGAAATGCTTTAGCATCTTCGCTACTCTTAGCATGAGTAGCATCAAAATGTTCCTTTAACTCCGCGATACACTTGAGTACCCACTCAGTACCAGCCATCCTATATTCCTTATCTTGAGATTTAGGCAGGCCGTAGCTGAGCATGCTGGCGCGTTATATTGGGAAAAAGAATTCCGATATCGCGACAACAACAACATTCATTTTACACGGTGCTGTAACCACCTATGGAATGGGTTTAGACCCTCGTACCCGTCTGACAACAGTGTCTAATGTCTGAGTATCACCTAAAAAGACTCACAATCGCTCAAACACAGTTTGAGGGGAAAAATACTATTATGGTTTTCCCCCTGAAAGCCATAATATTATTATGGGGTTTTCTGAATCCCATAAGCCACCACGTATCTGGGCGCCATGATAAATATATGGGAAAGACACGCACACCTATGGTGACCTGTATTTTAAACTGTCACCACGTATCAGCGTCATGATAAATAATAGGTAGGTAGGTGCTCAATGCTAACAGGTTACATTTAAGCATGTTTTATGGAGGATTATCAAAATTTATTTTAACGTGAAGGCTTATTAACAAATGGGACGCGGCCTTTTCCTAATATATCCTAATTTTTCTGCTGTACTTGCTTCTACCATTAATATCTTGGCCGAATTTTAGTAGTACCTGTGACTCAATCCTAGTACAATAACATGTCCTCCATGTACCCAATCGTCATCATACGGATCATGTGTTCGTATCCCAGCTAACTCACGGTCTTTCGAGGTATGGAACATTCATGCCCACCATACGATCACATGCCCAGGATTTGAGTCTGTCAGGTGACTACTCTACTTGAAAGAAACAACATTCCTAAATATAACTTTTAATGATAGAAAATCATGGCTATACAACATAAAACACAAGCAAAGGATAGTTTACATTTACTTCCCACAACAAAAATCAAAGTTATCTGTGAGTCTCTCCTTTAAATTAGTGCTTCACCGCACTCAAGTCTATTCCAAACATCATATTATTGATACTCTCTGGCATTTGCGAGTGTCCATAGTTCTTCACGTGGCGCAACTTAACACAAACTGGAATATCACAACACAATAATCACAATTTATATTTACATGACATTAATCTGCAATTATTAAACATTTATCCGTTTTACACGGGGCATTTACTTTCAGTAATATTAATTCATTATCTTATGCCTTAATTAATAAGTGTTGTGTCGTGCAACTCGTAATCTCTTTTTCCATCAATTTGAAACGCTGAAGTGGTACGTTTTCCCTGCCAAAATACACATGGATAAAAATGTTTATAGCTTCACCATACAACCATTTTCTGGGTCTGGTCAAAACATTATCGTTACAAACGTGTCATGTCATTGAAATTACTCTACCCGTATGAATAAATTAGTGTAAACTGGGCAAAATTCACTTTACAAAGATGCCTATATTTATTTGGTGCAGTATTCCTCCTCAGAGAATAACTTGGCCAAATATTATCCGATCACAGCGATCCAACATGGAATGTGTGTGGAAATAAAGCATTTAATTCAATTGGCATCATCACATCAATCATATCTTAATTACTTTTCGAAATATCGAGATTCTTCAGTGTCCCACTACGCTTTTAAAATAAAGGATCAGGTCACCAGACCTCCTTTCCAAGCGGACAATAAATTAGTTTCGGCTGACTGAGAAAGATGGCCGCTGGTCTAGGAGCCTCCTACCACCCCATCTGGCTTCTCACAAGGTCAAGTTTGTTTACTTGTGCAGTATGCTGGAGATGCCCTGAGTGTTGTCCCTAGTAATTGAGTCATTCTAATTATTTAACACCTACATTTAGAGTATAATGGGCTCAACTCGGCTCCTAATTAATGTTCATGGCAGGGGATGGATCATGTATAGCTTTGCCGTTCTGTGGCGACATTAGTGGCTACTGGCGCGCATCTCGAGTGAGTATCCAAGTTCTCTCACCGGGCAGCTGCCTATAATAAGGAAATCGGCGTTTCCTACACGACGAACCATTTGTCTTACCTCTAAGGGCAGATGAATTAATACATGGGCTCACACAGGGTCTCGAACAGTTATCCCTGCGGGTAACAATTCTGCAAGCGGTGGATACAGACAGTCTCCGTCCCACTCGCTGAAAATAATATAAGTATGCTCAAAGGCGATACTATCTCGTAGATTAGCCAACTTTTCGCCTAACGCGCAAGCTATGTTTGGATGATCCCCGCAACTTATTGACGTAAATCTCTTGATTCTACGTTACTTGCTCGCTGTACGCGGCTCAAACAATACTTCTCATATATGACTCAATTATTAAAGCACTCGCGTCCTCTCTGCAATTACTCTTAAGCCAAAGCTTTATGTAGCTCCCAAGCACAAAGTTTGTCTGTCTGTCTGTCTGCCTGTCTGTTATGTATACAAATCTTCACCGTTTCACCGATCCGAACCAAAATTTGTATACTTACCCTTTGGAACCCTGCGGGTAACCCCGTCAACATTAAATTTCGGACAGACCACCCCATGCCCTGCATTTAGGCCCTTTTATATTTAACCTTTGGAACCCTGCGAGTAACACTGTCCACTTGAAATTTCGGACAGACCACCCCATTCCCTGCATTTAGGCCCTTTGGTCCAAATCCACACCGTTTCACCGATCTGAACCAAAATTTGTATATTTACCCTTTGGAACCCTGCGAGTACCACTGACCACTTAAAATTTCGGACAGACCACCCCATTCCCTGCATTTAGGCCCTTTGGTCCAAATCTACACCGTTTCACCGATCAGAACCAAAATTCGTATTCTTACCCTTTGGTGCCCTGCGAGTAACACTGTCTGCTTGTAATTGCGGACAGACCACTCCATTCCCTGCATTTAGTCCCTTTGGCCCAAATCTATACCGTTTCACCGATCTCAACCAAAATTTGTATATTTACCCTATGGAACACTGCGACTAACACTGTCTGCTTGAAATTTCGGACAGACCACGCCATTCCCTGCATTTAGGCCCTTTTTGCACAAATCTACACCGTTTCACCGATCTGAACCAAAATATGTATACTTACCCTTTGGAACCCTGCGAGTAACACTGTCTGCTTGAAATTGCGGACAGACCACTCCATTCCCTGCATTTAGGCCCTTTGGCCCAAATCTACACCGTTCCACCGATCTCAACCAAAATTTGTATATTTACCCTTTGGAACACTGCGACTAACACTGTCTGCTTGAAATTGCGGAGAGGCTACTCCATCCCATGAATTTAGGCCCTTTGGCATAAATCTACACCGTTTCACCGATCTGAACCAAACTTTGTATATTTACCGGTACCCTTTGGAACCCTACGAGTAACACTGTCCACTTAAAATTTCGGACAGACCACCCCATTCCCTGCATTTAGGCACTTTGGCACAAATCTACACCGTTTCACCGATCAGAACCAATATTCGTAAACTTACACTTTGGTACCCAGCGAGTAACACTGTCTGCTTGAAATTGCGGACAGACCACTCCATTCCCTGCATTTAGGCCCTTTGTCCCAAATCTACACCGTTTCACCAATCTCAACCAAAATGTGTATATTTACCCTTTGGAACACTGCGACTAACACTGTCTGCTTGAAATTGCGGCGAGGCCACTCCATCCCTTGCATTTAGGCTGTTTGGCACAAATCTACACCGTTTCACCGATCTGACCCCAATTTTATATACTTACCCGTAGAACCCGACAAGTAACACTGTTCACTTTAAATTTCGGACAGACCACACTATTCCCTGCTTTTTGGCCCTTTGGCAGAAAACTACACCGTTTCACCGATCTCAACCAGATTTTACATAATTACCCTCTGGAACTCGACGAGTAACACTGTCCACTCGAAATTTCGGACAGACCACTCCATTCCACGCATTTAGGCCCTTTGGCACAAATCTACATCGTTCACCGATCGAAAACAAAATGTGTATACTTACCCTTTGGAACCCGATGAGTAACACTGTCCACTTTAAAATTTGGACAGGCCACTCCATTCCCTGCATTTTGGCCCTTGGCACAAAACTACACCGTTTCACCGATCTCAACCAGATTTTACATAATTACCGTTTGGAACTCGACGAGTAACACTGTCCACTCGAAATTTCGGACAGACCACTCCATTTCCCGCATTAAGGCCCTTTGGTACAAATCTACATCGTTCACCGATCGAAAACAAAGTGTGTATACTTACCCTTTGGAACCCGATGCGTAACACTGTCCACTTGAAATTTCTGACATACCACTCCATTCCCTGCATGTAGCTCAGGAATTCCTCGGGGTTGCCAGCTTCCTAACTCACCAGTCATGAGCCCTTGAGGGTGTACCAGAAGTGGTGGGTCTACACACACCCAGCCTCTTTGAGGACCTTGAGCAGAAGACAGGAGATATTATGAAAACGAAAAGAAGGCAGACCCCTCGAAGAATGAGGGCATCAGGAAAGATGAGACAAAGCCAATTAAGGCGGGAAATTGAAGGACTCCCTAGCCCTCAGATACCCTAATACAGTCTGGGTCGGAAGAGAACAAGAGTTGACCAAGGGAGGCCGACAGGAAAGAGAACTGAAATGAGCCCGGCACCAGGAAGTAGAAGCGATGCCAGACTCAGCTGGGGTTCCGTGGTCGCCAACCCACGTCCCACAAGTTGTGAGACCCTGGGGGGGGGGGTCAGTTGTGAGAATAGCTTGCTGATTCATCGTGAGATGACTTGAGAGTACTTTCCAGAACCCGCCGTGTTATCTCCTGCTGTCTATGCTGATGCCAGCACAGGGCCGTTGCGAAACAGTGAGTGATTCCCGGTCAATCTGTATAGGATGGGGAACCCCGAACGTGTGTCATCATATTTCGTCATCATCTGCGATCATCTCAGGTTCGTGCAGCTTGGACCTATATTCTTTGTCTTTGCCGAGCAGTACGCTCTTTCACTAGACGCATCCAGTACAGGCCTAAGCCAGAAAATAAGGTTGAGACTTAGGAAGACATCGAAGCTAGACACCTAAATTACCTATATAAGTTTTAAAATAACACCATGTTCGTTTAGTAGTCATTTCTTCATTACCTTATTATTATCATCATAAGTGCAAATGACCTAGATGTTACGCGCATCATACCAATAATCACCGCCGCATAAAGTCTTTCTCGACTGTGATTTTTAAAATATTTATTTTTGGTTGGTTGGTTCTTAAGTTTAGGGGCTGCGACAACGCGGTCATGTAGCCCCGTGTACTTTGGGTGTGTGTAGAATCTGTCTGATAACCGGTGTTAATTGTGATGACTGTATTAGTGTGTGTTATCTGTTTTTTAATTTAAGTACAAACTGCAACTTAGAATTCTTCAAATAGTTCGTACTTTTGCCGCCAAGCGCCACCATCAACGACTACTAGGCCAAGTTCGGAACTTAGCTACTAGACGCCACTGCAGTCGGCTCTTGGCAACGGACGTAGACTTCTATGAGCGTTGTTTACCTATCCAATTTAGCTTCACACAGGTGTAATTAGTGGAAGGTTCAATAACATGCCATAAATCTGACATGGGACCGCCGGCTTTACTTCCCCTCCGAAGAGAGGCATACTGACTGATTTTTAACGCTCATAAAATATCCGACGGCTTCGGCCGGGTTTGAACCCGCTATCTTGGGCATAGAAGCTCAGCATACTACCAAATACGCCACCGAAGTCGCCATATAGTTATTTTTATTACAGTACATTGTGTACATTATACGTTGAAGTGTCAATTCAATACCGGTAGTAGTTTCCCTTATCATCCTCATCATAAGAGCAAATGACCTACAGTAGATGTTACGCCCATTACACCATTAATCACCACACACAATAAGTCTTCCTCGCCTGTGAATTTTGAAATATGTATTTCTATTACGGTAGTTTGTAAGTTTGACGTGTCAATTCAACAGTAGTTTTTATTATCATCCTTATCAAAAGGGCAAATGACCTAGATATTACTCCCTCATTGTCTTTGGGGGCAAATGACTTAGATTTTAAGTCCATTATATTTCTAAGGAGACCTTAAAACATTATCATCATTCCACCGGGCGAAGCCGGGTACTACTGCCAGTAAGCTAATAAACAAAACAAAACATCAATATTATAAAAATAAGATAAATAGTTCCAAAAACGATAATAAAGGAATGTCGAAAGTCATTAATGATATAACAGGTCGAAAACACAAACTGTCAATGAAGTCATAAACAAACATTTAAGAATACATTATACTAACGAAGTGATAGTCAATAAATTCTACAGTACCTTTAGTGAAACAAAATGTTCAGCAAAGAACATATAGCCTACTTTCTCCTAAATGTATGGGTATATTTATAACTCTTTGTCCACATCCCTGAAACTATCACCTCTACCACCATGCATTGTTTGTTTTCTTTTATATTGACAAAATCAATATTATATACTTTATGATGATTTAACAAAACCACTAACTTATTGTAATGCATTCACGTCCGTTAATCTCGATATTAAGCCTCCAAACCCAAGAATCCTTCGTTTTGGGTATCTCCCCCTTTAAAATCCGCGCCGATCACAGTAGGTTGGTGCTGCGACCTAGCAGTTAATTAATATTTATCTTGTACGCCTCTGGGTGTTCAATGAGCAGGCAGTTTAAAGTAGCCAGGAGGGAGGAGATCCAGCTGGCAGTGTTTAAAGGTAATCGGACCGCGATCGTGGCTAATTGTTGAACTTCCAGTATTATAAAATTGCCATACTTCAAGAGGCCAGGTATTTACACAGCGGTTTGTTTGGAACAATATTACCCACGTAACCCACAAGAGGACAGTACCGTACAGAGGCATTGAGAAGGCTGTGGTTGATGACAACGTGTATCTATTCTCCTTTTCCTAATGTCTTCTGTTTATGTGCGATGCTGGGGCTGTGATTTTATTAATAAAGGAGTATATACATTAGTCTCTCCTTTGAGCTAAATGGCATTTAGGTAGATTTCATTAGAAAGCCAACTATTGCAATGAGTACCATGTTTCGACTTCCGGAAAATTTCGACATATCTTCGCGTTTCACATCCTCCAGACCCCAAAACCACCGTCAGTTCAAAAGTTTATATATAATTTATGTATATATGTATATATGTATCTATCTATTGTGCCCAATTAGACACAGCAAACTGGCATCGAACTCGGGTCTTATCAAAGAAGACCTGGCCCATGATTCTGCCCAGAATCGAATCATTGATCTCTGAGGGGAAACAGCTACAGGGAACCCGAAGAGCAATGAGTTATATCTGCATATAATCATGATAGCTGGATTTCACGGCTAGAATGGGAATATCATAGCTTTTTAAGGTGGATAATTGAAAGAAACTACAGGCCTATGTACGTTTTAGAAGCCTGAACTCTGGAAAGCAAACCAGCTTGACAGTTGACTAATCGCAGTTAGCGAAGGGGCGTATTTAGGTGACGCCAGGGAACTCATTTTCGTCTGGACCACACGAACAGCTCAAGATTAATGACTCGGGGATCCACCAGCTCACAAGGCCTGAGAGTAGAGAGGGGGCAGCCGCCCACGGAAATTAATAGATTACAGCCATTTGGAGCATTGAAATGAAATAAAATTTACACCCAGGTGAATATATTCTAGGGAAGATAATTTAGGAGTGTTCTCACGCCTAAATTAAAGCCTACAAATATAAATGAGCCTCTGAACACACTGCTTCCGCTCAGGAGGAAGGTTTTGGAGACCAGCAGAAGGGGAAGTACCAGGATGGCGTTATGACGCCATGGTAGAAGGCAATTAATTGTAATTAATTGGCCGAAGCGATCGCTTGCACGCGAGTGATTTTGGGACCTCCACACCTAGACAAACGAGGATTATACTTCACTTTGTCTGGAAATGTATTATTCCAGGAAGGGAGTCGGTCCTGAGTATCCAGTGGACTATGTTTCACAAGAAAGCTTTATATAGGGGGAAGCTTCGCAGGGGAGTTAGTTCTTCTTCAGTCCGTCTTGACTCAACATGTGAACTCACACGCTGCCAAATCACGCAAGAAAGTGCGCGAATTTATAAAGTATCGACGCTGAAGTATATTTGGAGAACAATGGAAGTGCACCATGCAGCTTCACAATAATAATTATGCATCATGTAAGATTTAGCCTACAGCAGCTATTTAACCAATAACATACGCAAGTATAAACTCTATACAGCGTAGGGATAATTTAGGATGTTTATAGGCAGTGAACATACCAGGAGGTTTTGTCATAGTTAAAAATGACACATTATTGTCAGGATCACTGCAGTTGTGGGTGCCTGGAAGGCGTCACAAATAGTCGTGACAGAGGACTGATCAGAATTGCAGTAGAGGTGATATGAACTGTAGGTGACGGGAATCGAACGCACGCACACGCAGGATAGACTTTCACGGAGACCAGCGGTTGTCAGAAGTTAGCGGCATCGCATCTCTGAGGTCAGGCGTTAGTAGGAGTCCAATTAAGGATCCACATGTGAAATAGTGCGGGAATTGTATATAAGTTATATTACAGTGATTTTTAAAAGTGTTTATGTGTATGGAAAAATAATATGTATTGTGGCAAAGTGAGAAAAGCCACTGATGAAAATATGATTATCATGTGTGAAGTGTATACCATGTGTCGTGTGATAAATATCATAATGGCTTAAACCAAGCATCATGGTAGGTTCGTGGCTGGCGTGCTGGATTAACCCAGCAAGAATGAAAAGTGAGTACAAATTTAATATGTTGATATGATTAAAAAGTTCACCATACAACGAAGCATCACTCTAAGACTAAGATTTGACAGTCATTTATGTACGAGCTTACATCCCTCGTATTTTGGTAAAATATGGCTTGGAGGATGATTTGTTTACGTCCATTTAGGCCTAAGATATTGATGAAAGTAACGGTAACGTGAAATAATAATAATAATAATAATAATAATCTGGGGTCGGTAACAGTAATGAATAAATAAATAGGCATGTCAGGTCTAGAGTACGTGCAAAGTGTGTCATGTCTAACGTAAAAATACTGTATTATTGTAAACAGTAAGAAAGAAACGTAAAATATATCGAGATAATGAGACTTTTTCAGTGTCATTGAATTGTTGAATGAATATTTACTATGGTAAATTCTACAGGGTTGTATTTGAGAACCAATAAGGTAATTAATGTAAGCCAGTAAACTTATGCTTTTTATGGTTTTTCTCTGCCATAGAGAAGACTTTATCCTTGTCATCCTTAAGGCTCTCTTTCATATGGGAAATTTCCCCCGCCAGACTTTACCTTACTTCGGCAAGCGTTTTATCGCTGGCTTCAGTTTTCAAGCCCTCTCGAAGTTGCAATTCTTCTCGTAAGCCAGTAATTTCTTTTTGGATGTGACCATGCATACTGGAGATTTCGGTCCTTAATCTGGTAATTTCTCCCTGGTCCTCATCTTGCCGTTTATGAATGACTGCTAGATCGTTTTGAGTTTGTTCTAACTCTTTTTGAACCTTTCCAACCTGCATCTTCATGTTTGAGATTATTCCCTTATTTTCTTGAGCGGAAGTTTTTATTTCACTGATCTCCTTGCATTGGTCAAGGATATTCTGATCCTGCTTCCTTAATGCTTCGTCTACAGCTTTTGCGTAGTCTGCCATACGATTATTCCATTTCCCGTCGCAGTCTTCGAGCCTTTGATCCACGGTCTGAGTGAACGTATTAAATTGCTCTTGCTGTCGCTTAGTATTTGCTTCGTTCTGATTT
This sequence comes from Meconema thalassinum, assembly GCA_946902985.2. Classification (NCBI taxonomy): domain Eukaryota; kingdom Metazoa; phylum Arthropoda; class Insecta; order Orthoptera; family Tettigoniidae; genus Meconema; species Meconema thalassinum. The sequence goes on from OX336391.1 coordinate 248,289,447, forward strand.
TGAATATAATTAAGCTTTACGGACATATTGTTTAAGCTATCATTAATCTCGCGTTGTGATTATCTGCACGCTTGCAGATTATTCTCGAGTTTTACCTCTATTGACTCAAAGCGTTTGTCATTATTTGCTTGCATCTCTGAAACCACGCTAACACTATTTTTAGTTACCTCTTGCTTAATAGATTCTTTAACATCATCAATTTTTTTATTGACCTCTAATAAGTTTGAATTTAACTGAGTATTTACTGTAGCCAACATCTGGCTCATTTTAGTTTGGTTAGCCTCTAATCTAGTGTTCATTTCAGTTTGATTAGTCTCTAACTGAGTATTTACTGTAGCCAATCTACCCGCTATTTCAACTTGAAATGCTTTAGCATCTTCGCTACTCTTAGCATGAGTAGCATCAAAATGTTCCTTTAACTCCGCGATACACTTGAGTACCCACTCAGTACCAGCCATCCTATATTCCTTATCTTGAGATTTAGGCAGGCCGTAGCTGAGCATGCTGGCGCGTTATATTGGGAAAAAGAATTCCGATATCGCGACAACAACAACATTCATTTTACACGGTGCTGTAACCACCTATGGAATGGGTTTAGACCCTCGTACCCGTCTGACAACAGTGTCTAATGTCTGAGTATCACCTAAAAAGACTCACAATCGCTCAAACACAGTTTGAGGGGGAAAATACTATTATGGTTTTCCCCCTGAAAGCCATAATATTATTATGGGGTTTTCTGAATCCCATAAGCCACCACGTATCTGGGCGCCATGATAAATATATGGGAAAGACACGCACACCTATGGTGACCTGTATTTTAAACTGTCCCCACGTATCAGCGTCATGATAAATAATAGGTAGGTAGGTGCTCAATGCTAACAGGTTACATTTAAGCATGTTTTATGGAGGATTATCAACATTTATTTTAACGTGAAGGCTTATTAACAAATGGGACGCGGCCTTTTCCTAATATATCCTAATTTTTCTGCTGTACTTGCTTCTACCATTAATATCTTGGCCGAATTTTAGTAGTACCTGTGACTCAATCCTAGTACAATAACATGTCCTCCATGTACCCAATCGTCATCATACGGATCATGTGTTCGTATCCCAGCTAACTCACGGTCTTTCGAGGTATGGAACATTTATGCCCACCATACGATCGCATGCCCAGGATTTGAGTCTGTCAGGTGACTACTCTACTTGAAAGAAACAACATTCCTAAATATAACTTTTAATGATAGAAAATCATGGCTATACAACATAAAACACAAGCAAAGGATAGTTTACATTTACTTCCCACAACAAAAATCAAAGTTATCTGTGAGTCTCTCCTTTAAATTAGTGCTTCACCGCACTCAAGTCTATTCCAAACATCATATTATTGATACTCTCTGGCATTTGCGAGTGTCCATAGTTCTTCACGTGGCGCAACTTAACACAAACTGGAATATCACAACACAATAATCACAATTTATCTTTACATGACATTAATCTGCAATTATTAAACATTTATCCGTTTTACACGGGGCATTTACTTTCAGTAATATTAATTCATTATCTTATGCCTTAATTAATAAGTGTTGTGTCGTGCAACTCGTAATCTCTTTTTCCATCAATTTGAAACGCTGAAGTGGTACGTTTTCCCTGCCAAAATACACATGGATAAAAATGTTTATAGCTTCACCATACAACCATTTTCTGGGTCTGGTCAAAACATTATCGTTACAAACGTGTCATGTCATTGAAATTACTCTACCCGTATGAATAAATTAGTGTAAACTGGGCAAAATTCACTTTACAAAGATGCCTATATTTATTTGGTGCAGTATTCCTCCTCAGAGAATAACTTGGCCAAATATTATCCGATCACAGCGATCCAACATGGAATGTGTGTGGAAATAAAGCATTTAATTCAATTGGCATCATCACATCAATCATATCTTAATTACTTTTCGAAATATCGAGATTCTTCAGTGTCCCACTACGCTTTTAAAATAAAGGATCAGGTCACCAGACCTCCTTTCCAAGCGGACAATAAATTAGTTTCGGCTGACTGAGAAAGATGGCCGCTGGTCTAGGAGCCTCCTACCACCCCATCTGGCTTCTCACAAGGTCAAGTTTGTTTACTTGTGCAGTACGCTGGAGATGCCCTGAGTGTTGTCCCTAGTAATTGAGTCATTCTAATTATTTAACACCTACATTTAGAGTATAATGGGCTCAACTCGGCTCCTAATTAATGTTCATGGCAGGGGATGGATCATGTATAGCTTTGCCGTTCTGTGGCGACATTAGTGGCTACTGGCGCGCATCTCGAGTGAGTATCCAAGTTCTCTCACCGGGCAGCTGCCTATAATAAGGAAATCGGCGTTTCCTACACGACGAACCATTTGTCTTACCTCTAAGGGCAGATGAATTAATACATGGGCTCACACAGGGTCTCGAACAGTTATCCCTGCGGGTAACAATTCTGCAAGCGGTGGATACAGACAGTCTCCGTCCCACTCGCTGAAAATAATATAAGTATGCTCAAAGGCGATACTATCTCGTAGATTAGCCAACTTTTCGCCTAACGCGCAAGCTATGTTTGGATGATCCCCGCAACTTATTGACGTAAATCTCTTGATTCTACGTTACTTGCTCGCTGTACGCGGCTCAAACAATACTTCTCATAGATGACTCAATTATTAAAGCACTCGCGTCCTCTCTGCAATTACTCTTAAGCCAAAGCTTTATGTAGCTCCCAAAACAAGCATAAGTTTACTGGCTTACATTAATTACCTTAATGGTTCTCAAATACAACCCTGTAGAATTTACCCTAACAAATATTCATTCAACAATTCAATGACACTGAAAAAGTCTCATTATCTCGATATATTTTACGTTTCTTTCTTACTGTTTACAATAATACAGTATTTTTACGTTAGACATGACACACTTTGCACGTACTCTATACCTGACATGCCTATTTATTTATTCATTACTGTTACCGACCCCAGATTATTATTATTATTATTATTTCACGTTACCGTTACTTTCATCAATATCTTAGGCCTAAATGGACGTAAACAAATCATCCTCCAAGCCATATTTTACCAAAATACGAGGGATGTAAGCTCGTACATAAATGACTGTCAAATCTTAGTCTTAGAGTGATGCTTCGTTGTATGGTGAACTTTTTAATCATATCAACATATTAAATTTGTACTCACTTTTCATTCTTGCTGGGTTAATCCAGCACGCCAGCCACGAACCTACCATGATGCTTGGTTTAAGCCATTATGATATTTATCACACGACACATGGTATACACTTCACACATGATAATCATATTTTCATCAGTGGCTTTTCTCACTTTGCCACAATACATATTATTTTTCCATACACATAAACACTTTTAAAAATCACTGTAATATAACTTATATACAATTCCCGCACTATTTCACATGTGGATCCTTAATTGGACTCCTACTAACGCCTGACCTCAGAGATGCGATGCAGCTAACTTCTGACAACCGCTGGTCTCCGTGAAAGTCTATCCTGCGTGTGCGTGCGTTCGATTCCCGTCACCTACAGTTCATATCACCTCTACTGCAATTCTGATCAGTCCTCTGTCACGACTATTTGTGACGCCTTCCAGGCACCCATAACTGCAGTGATCCTGACAATAATGTGTCATTTTTAACTATGACAAAACCTCCTGGTATGTTCACTGCCTATAAACATCCTAAATTATCCCTACGCTGTATAGAGTTTATACTTGCGTATGTTATTGGTTAAATAGCTGCTGTAGGCTAAATCTTACATGATGCATAATTACTATTGTGAAGCTGCATGGTGCAATTCCATTGTTCTCCAAATATACTTCAGCGTCGATACTTTATAAATTCGCGCACTTTCTTGCGTGATTTGGCAGCGTGTGAGTTCACATGTTGAGTCAAGACGGACTGAAGAAGAACTAACTCCCCTGCGAAGCTTCCCCCTATATAAAGCTTTCTTGTGAAACATAGTCCACTGGATACTCAGGACCGACTCCCTTCCTGGAATAATACATTTCCAGACAAAGTGAAGTATAATCCTCGTTTGTCTAGGTGTGGAGGTCCCAAAATCACTCGCGTGCAAGCGATCGCTTCGGCCAATTAATTACAATGAATTGCCTTCTACCATGGCGTCATAACGCTATCCTGGTACTTCCCCTTCTGCTGGTCTCCAAAACCTTCCTCCTGAGCGGAAGCAGTGTGTTCAGAGGCTCATTTATATTTGTAGGCTTTAATTTAGGCGTGAGAACACTCCTAAATTATCTTCCCTAGAATATATTCACCTGGGTGTAAATTTTATTTCATTTCAATGCTCCAAATGGCTGTAATCTATTAATTTCCGTGGGCGGCTGCCCCCTCTCTACTCTCAGGCCTTGTGAGCTGGTGGATCCCCGAGTCATTAATCTTGAGCTGTTCGTGTGGTCCAGACGAAAATGAGTTCCCTGGCGTCACCTAAATACGCCCCTTCGCTAACTGCGATTAGTCAACTGTCAAGCTGGTTTGCTTTCCAGAGTTCAGGCTTCTAAAACGTACATAGGCCTGTAGTTTCTTTCAATTATCCACCTTAAAAAGCTATGATATTCCCATTCTAGCCGTGAAATCCAGCTATCATGATTATATGCAGATATAACTCATTGCTCTTCGGGTTCCCTGTAGCTGTTTCCCCTCAGAGATCAATGATTCGATTCTGGGCAGAATCATGGGCCAGGTCTTCTTTGATAAGACCCGAGTTCGATGCCAGTTTGCTGTGTCTAATTGGGCACAATAGATAGATACATATATACATATATACATAAATTATATATAAACTTTTGAACTGACGGTGGTTTTGGGGTCTGGAGGATGTGAAACGCGAAGATATGTCGAAATTTTCCGGAAGTCGAAACATGGTACTCATTGCAATAGTTGGCTTTCTAATGAAATCTACCTAAATGCCATTTAGCTCAAAGGAGAGACTAATGTATATACTCCTTTATTAATAAAATCACAGCCCCAGCATCGCACATAAACAGAAGACATTAGGAAAAGGAGAATAGATACACGTTGTCATCAACCACAGCCTTCTCAATGCCTCTGTACGGTACTGTCCTCTTGTGGGTTACGTGGGTAATATTGTTCCAAACAAACCGCTGTGTAAATACCTGGCCTCTTGAAGTATGGCAATTTTATAATACTGGAAGTTCAACAATTAGCCACGATCGCGGTCCGATTACCTTTAAACACTGCCAGCTGGATCTCCTCCCTCCTGGCTACTTTAAACTGCCTGCTCATTGAACACCCAGAGGCGTACAAGATAAATATTAATTAACTGCTAGGTCGCAGCACCAACCTACTGTGATCGGCGCGGATTTTAAAGGGGGAGATACCCAAAACGAAGGATTCTTGGGTTTGGAGGCTTAATATCGAGATTAACGGACGTGAATGCATTACAATAAGTTAGTGGTTTTGTTAAATCATCATAAAGTATATAATATTGATTTTGTCAATATAAAAGAAAACAAACAATGCATGGTGGTAGAGGTGATAGTTTTAGGGATGAGGACAAAGAGTTATAAATATACCCATACATTTAGGAGAAAGTAGGCTATATGTTCTTTGCTGAACATTTTGTTTCACTAAAGGTACTGTAGAATTTATTGACTATCACTTCGTTAGTATAATGTATTCTTAAATGTTTGTTTATGACTTCATTGACAGTTTGTGTTTTCGACCTGTTATATCATTAATGACTTTCGACATTCCTTTATTATCGATTTTGGAACTATTTATCTTATTTTTATAATATTGATGTTTTGTTTTGTTTATTAGCTTACTGGCAGTAGTACCCGGCTTCGCCCGGTGGAATGATGATAATGTTTTAAGGTCTCCTTAGAAATATAATGGACTTAAAATCTAAGTCATTTGCCCCCAAAGACAATGAGGGAGTAATATCTAGGTCATTTGCCCTTTTGATAAGGATGATAATAAAAACTACTGTTGAATTGACACGTCAAACTTACAAACTACCGTAATAGAAATACATATTTCAAAATTCACAGGCGAGGAAGACTTATTGTGTGTGGTGATTAATGGTGTAATGGGCGTAACATCTACTGTAGGTCATTTGCTCTTATGATGAGGATGATAAGGGAAACTACTACCGGTATTGAATTGACACTTCAACGTATAATGTACACAATGTACTGTAATAAAAATAACTATATGGCGACTTCGGTGGCGTATTTGGTAGTATGCTGAGCTTCTATGCCCAAGATAGCGGGTTCAAACCCGGCCGAAGCCGTCGGATATTTTATGAGCGTTAAAAATCAGTCAGTATGCCTCTCTTCGGAGGGGAAGTAAAGCCGGCGGTCCCATGTCAGATTTATGGCATGTTATTGAACCTTCCACTAATTACACCTGTGTGAAGCTAAATTGGATAGGTAAACAACGCTCATAGAAGTCTACGTCCGTTGCCAAGAGCCGACTGCAGTGGCGTCTAGTAGCTAAGTTCCGAACTTGGCCTAGTAGTCGTTGATGGTGGCGCTTGGCGGCAAAAGTACGAACTATTTGAAGAATTCTAAGTTGCAGTTTGTACTTAAATTAAAAAACAGATAACACACACTAATACAGTCATCACAATTAACACCGGTTATCAGACAGATTCTACACACACCCAAAGTACACGGGGCTACATGACCGCGTTGTCGCAGCCCCTAAACTTAAGAACCAACCAACCAAAAATAAATATTTTAAAAATCACAGTCGAGAAAGACTTTATGCGGCGGTGATTATTGGTATGATGCGCGTAACATCTAGGTCATTTGCACTTATGATGATAATAATAAGGTAATGAAGAAATGACTACTAAACGAACATGGTGTTATTTTAAAACTGATATAGGTAATTTAGGTGTCTAGCTTCGATGTCTTCCAAAGTCTCAACCTTATTTTCTGGCTTAGGCCTGTACTGGATGCGTCTAGTGAAAGAGCGTACTGCTCGGCAAAGACAAAGAATATAGGTCCAAGCTGCACGAACCTGAGATGATCGCAGATGATGACGAAATATGATGACACACGTTCGGGGTTCCCCATCCTATACAGATTGACCGGGAATCACTCACTGTTTCGCAACGGCCCTGTGCTGGCATCAGCATAGACAGCAGGAGATAACACGGCGGGTTCTGGAAAGTACTCTCAAGTCATCTCACGATGAATCAGCAAGCTATTCTCACAACTGACCCCCCCCCAGGGTCTCACAACTTGTGGGACGTGGGTTGGCGACCACGGAACCCCAGCTGAGTCTGGCATCGCTTCTACTTCCTGGTGCCGGGCTCATTTCAGTTCTCTTTCCTGTCGGCCTCCCTTGGTCAATTCTTGTTCTCTTCCGACCCAGACTGTATTAGGGTATCTGAGGGCTAGGGAGTCCTTCAATTTCCCGCCTTAATTGGCTTTGTCTCATCTTTCCTGATGCCCTCATTCTTCGAGGGGTCTGCCTTCTTTTCGTTTTCATAATATCTCCTGTCTTCTGCTCAAGGCCCTCAAAGGGGCTGGGTGTGTGTAGACCCACCACTTCTGGTACACCCTCAAGGGCTCATGACTGGTGAGTTAGGAAGCTGGCAACCCCGAGGAATTCCTGAGCTACATGCAGGGAATGGAGTGGTATGTCAGAAATTTCAAGTGGACAGTGTTACGCATCGGGTTCCAAAGCGTAAGTATACACACTTTGTTTTCGATCGGTGAACGATGTAGATTTGTACCAAAGGGCCTTAATGCGGGAAATGGAGTGGTCTGTCCGAAATGTTGAGTGGACAGTGTTACTCGTCGAGTTCCAAACGGTAATTATGTAAAATCTGGTTGAGATCGGTGAAACGGTGTAGTTTTGTGCCGAGGGCCAAAATGCAGGGAATGGAGTGGCCTGTCCAAATTTTAAAGTGGACAGTGTTACTCATCGGGTTCCAAAGGGTAAGTATACACACTTTGTTTTCGATCGGTGAACGATGTAGATTTGTGCCAAAGGGCCTAAATGCGTGGAATGGAGTGGTCTGTCCGAAATTTCGAGTGGACAGTGTTACTCGTCGAGTTCCAAAGGGTAATTATGTAAAATCTGGTTGAGATCGGTGAAACGGTGTAGTTTTCTGCCAAAGGGCCAAAAAGCAGGGAATAGTGTGGTCTGTCCGAAATTTAAAGTGAACAGTGTTACTTGTCGGGTTCTACGGGTAAGTATATAAAATTGGGGTCAGATCGGTGAAACGGTGTAGATTTGTGCCAAACAGCCTAAATGCAAGGGATGGAGTGGCCTCGCCGCAATTTCAAGCAGACAGTGTTAGTCGCAGTGTTCCAAAGGGTAAATATACAAATTTTGGTTGAGATTGGTGAAACGGTGTAGATTTGGGACAAAGGGCCTAAATGCAGGGAATGGAGTGGTCTGTCCGCAATTTCAAGCAGACAGTGTTACTCGCTGGGTACCAAAGGGTAAGTTTACGAATATTGGTTCTGATCGGTGAAACGTGTAGATTTGTGCCAAAGTGCCTAAATGCAGGGAATGGGGTGGTCTGTCCGAAATTTTATGTGGACAGTGTTACTCTTAGGGTTCCAAAGGGTACCGGTAAATATACAAAGTTTGGTTCAGATCGGTGAAACGGTGTAGATTTATGCCAAAGGGCCTAAATTCATGGGATGGAGTAGCCTCTCCGCAATTTCAAGCAGACAGTGTTAGTCGCAGTGTTCCAAAGGGTAAATATACAAATTTTGGTTGAGATCGGTGGAACGGTGTAGATTTGGGACAAAGGGCCTAAATGCAGGGAATGGAGTGGTCTGTCCGCAATTTCAAGCAGACAGTGTTACTCGCAGGGTTCCAAAGGGTAAGTATACATATTTTGGTTCAGATCGGTGAAACGGTGTAGATTTGTGCAAAAAGGGCCTAAATGCAGGGAATGGCGTGGTCTGTCCGAAATTTCAAGCAGACAGTGTTAGTCGCAGTGTTCCATAGGGTAAATATACAAATTTTGGTTGAGATCGGTGAAACGGTATAGATTTGGGCCAAAGGGACTAAATGCAGGGAATGGAGTGGTCTGTCCGCAATTTCAAGCAGACAGTGTTACTCGCAGGGCACCAAAGGGTAAGAATACGAATTTTGGTTCTGATCGGTGAAACGGTGTAGATTTGGACCAAAGGGCCTAAATGCAGGGAATGGGGTGGTCTGTCCGAAATTTTAAGTGGTCAGTGGTACTCGCAGGGTTCCAAAGGGTAAATATACAAATTTTGGTTGAGATCGGTGAAACGGTGTGGATTTGGACCAAAGGGCCTAAATGCAGGGAATGGGGTGGTCTGTCCGAAATTTCAAGTGGACAGTGTTACTCGCAGGGTTCCAAAGGTTAAATATACAACTTTTGGTTAAGATCGGTGAAACGGTGTAGATTTGTGCAAAAGGGCCTAAATGCAGGGCATGGGGTGGTCTGTCCGAAATTTAATGTTGACGGGGTTACCCGCAGGGTTCCAAAGGGTAAGTATACAAATTTTGGTTCAGATCGGTGAAACGGTGTAGATTTGTATACATAACAGACAGACAGACAGACAGACAGACAAACTTTGTGCTTTATATACATAGATTTAACTTGTTTCTGAAAGCTTTGTACTCATTTTTTGCCTACTTTCGATTTTTGCAAAAAATTAAAGTACAATTATGAGATCAACACAGGGCGAAAAAAAGTGTGTATCTGTGTGTGTGTGTGTGTGTATGTGTGTGTGTGTGTGTGTGTGTGTTTGCGTGTGTGTGAGAGAGTCTCTGTGTGTGTGTGTGAGTGTGTGTACTCTTAATGTCTGTCGCCCCCACCCTCCCCATATCAATTCGAACACGGTGAACGCGAATTGAACGAAATTTGGTACAAAGGTAGCACTAGCAAAGGAGACCTCAGTATCAAGTTTTATATCGCCGCCATCTTGACGGAAACGTAATGGCGGCCACACAAATGTTCAAAGCTTAAATCAAATTACGACTAACCTAATTATCCGAACTCTATCAAATTTTGCAACAACATATCTTTATGGGGGGAGCATCCTTTGACCATACTAATAGGTCATTAGCCTAATAGTTTGCGGATGGCGGCCATCTTTGTGTGAAAATCGATTCCCCCTATTAATTCAAACACAGTGAAACCGAATACAACGAAATTTGGTACAGAGGTAGTACTAGCAAAGGGCACCTCAGTGTCATATTTTATATCGCCGCCATCTTGACGGAAACGTAATGGCGGCCACACAAATATTCAAAGCTTAAATCAAATTACGACTAACATAATTATCCGATCTCTACCAAATTTTTGCAACAACATACCTTTATCCAGGGAGCATCCTTTGACCAATCTAACAGGTCATTAGCCTAATAGTTTGCGGATGGCGGCCATCTTTGTGTGAAAATCGATTCCCCCTATCAATTCGAACACGGTGAAACCGAATGGAACGAAATTTAGTACAGAGGTAGCACTAGCAAAGGGCACCTCAGTGTCATGATTTATATCACCGCCATCTTGACGGAAACATAATCGCGGCCACCCAAATGTTAAAAGCTAAAATGTAATTACGAGCAACCTAATAATCTAGTCTCTACCAAATTTTGCAAAAAATATCATTATGTGGGAAGCATATTCTGACCAAACTGCAAGATCATCAGCCCAATAGTTTGCAGATGGTGGCCAAGTATGTGTGCAAATCGATTCCCCCTATCAATTCAAACACGGTGAAACCGAATTGAACGAAATTTGGTACAGAGGTAGCACTAGCAAAGGGCACCTCAGTGTCATGTTTCATATCACCACCATCTTGACGGAAACGGAATAACGGCCACCCAGATGTTTAAAGCTTAAATCAAATTACGACCTTCGTAATAATTTGATCTCTACCAGATTTTGCAACAACATGCCTTATGTGGAAAGCATCTTATGACTGACTACAAGGTCATCATCCCAATAGTTTCCAAATAGCGGCCATGTATGTGTGCAAATCCATTCCGCATATAAATTCAAACACGGTGAAACCGAATTGAATGAAATTTTTTACAGAGGTAGCACTATCAAAGGGCACCTCATATTCATGTTTAATATCCCTATAGCACGTTGTATTTCATCAATCTACTACAACCAACATTCAATTATACTCCTTGAAGAGGACAAAGAGTTATAACAATACCCATGCATTTAGGAGAAAGTAGGCTACATGTTCTTTACTGAACATTTTGTTATTGTAATATTATCCTTGTTTGAGAGCATTGCTTTGTAAAGTCTGTCTCTTTCCTTACATTGTATTTTTAGGTCATAAGTGAACCATTGTTTGCTTTTTCTGTGTTTACGAGTGGTTATGTAAGATGCTTTTTGGTAGATTTCCTTAAATTTGGTTGTTATATTGTTATATATGTCATTAGGATTTTTTAATTCAAGGCAATCTGACAAGTTTGTGTTGTTAAGGCTTGTGAGTATTATAGTATAGTTCATTTGCGTAATGTACGATTCATTATCTTGTAATTGTGTCTTATCATTTTTTGACCAAATACCTGCGTATGTTATATATTGGTCAGAGATGTCTGATTGTATGACTGCAGAAGTATATTGATCTAGTCTGCTACGATACTATATATGATCAATACATATTCTCGTGTCTAAATTTGGATCATAACGAGTACATTGAGTGATAAGTGGTAGGAAACCATGAGTTGCCATAATATTTGCATATTTGATAGCTGATAGACTGATGTCATTAGATAAAGTATCAATGTTGATATCTCCTAAAATGGAGTATTCGCTGCACTTACAGGTGTGTTGTGTTATATGTGTCTCCAGTTCATCAAGAAAGTCATTTATGTTAGTGCTAGGTGGTCTGGAAATGCATTCTAATCCAATCTTTTTGTTCATGTGAATTATTTCTATTACCGTTGATTCATGAGTATTGGAAGAGTATGAATTGTGTGTTCTAATAGCCATGTTGTTCTTTATATATATATGGCTATGCCTCCTCCTTTACGATTTGTTCTATTACACAGTACCACATTAAAATTATCCAAAGTAAATAGGTAATTATTAGATTCAAGTATGTTAATTTCTGTTAATCCAGATCATTCTTGCCTAAGGTTATGGTTAAAGAATCCCAGTTTTGTGATAGAGATAGAATATTTAGAGAAAGGATATTGATTTCAGCATTATTTCCAGTCTTATTACCATTTTCGATGAAATCGGGTATATTGAGAAATGTGAGTTCCTTTTGTATTCCAGAAACATTTATATTGCCATCCCAACTGTTCATAATATCAATTAATATAATAATTCAATAATATTTATTTCTTTTTGGCGGGGGGGGGGGGGGGGGGGCTTACCTAATTTTGTTAATGTCTTCCTCACGGGAGATTCTCAATATACCAGATTCGTCGTTTTTTCGCGCTAGAATTTTGCCTATTTTAACCCAAATGAATTTCCAGTTATTTTCTCTGGCCTGATTTTTAGTTTTCCATAGTAGCTCTCTGTAAAATGCCGGTAGACTTTCGTTAATGAAAAACCTAGGTTTAGTGTTCCCATGAGTGAGGAAATGTTGTCCTTTCCTTTTCTGTAAAAATTCATTCTTTTTGGATATAGAGTTGAACCACTATTGGGGGGATTTTGTTCTTACTTTGCAGGGGGGGGGGGGGAGCTGTAAACTTCCTCTACATCAAACATGTTTAGATCTACTTCTAGAGTCTCAGCAATTTTGTGGACGATTTCAACCAGGCATTCATATTTCAATATATTGTTGTCTACCGTTCTGTTCCATTTTGTGCACTTTCTCGTTTAGATCTGATATTATTTTGTCTTGTAGATTCTTTTAGTCTTTTAGGGTTTTTATTTATGCTGTAAGTGATTTCAGGAGAGTTGCATTTGACTTAGTTTCCACAATCAACTCATCATATTTCTGCGCAATAAAGTCGGCACTTTTTACACTTTCACTCACTTGGTTTTTCAGTTCACTAATTTGTTTCTTTAATTCTAAAAACATATATTTGATATACGATGCATGTATTATCTCCGTGTCCGGTGTTGAAGGTGGAGTCGCTGTTTCATCGGTATTGGCAGCTGGTTGGGTCATTGTTCCACCACTTGCGACAACAGGTGCTGATGTCGTCTTCTTGTAACTACGGCATTGTTGACACCGCCATGATTCCTTAGCTTGTCTGGCCATACCTTTCCACGTACGTGTAGTTACGGTTGTACATTCATAGTGATATTTCCCTTTGCATCCCGTGCAGGATACATAGTTAATAATAACAATAATAATAATAGGACATTACTCACAACCTACAGAGCCTTCATAATGTAGCGGCTAGAACTGGCTCCAAGGTCAAGATCAAGAAGACTGAATACATTACTAACATCAAGGAATCCCCTTCCCTCTATTCCATTTGATGGCGCCACTGTCGTAAAGTTCCTGGTGGTTAAGTAACAAGTAGGGTGGATCTCAGAAAACCAGTGGAAGAACCTAGCCACATACACATAGTGCACCATGTTTGAGAGGGCCTACCATTCATGCACAAGCATTAAACATCAAAAAGCCTCTCCAAGAACCTTAAATTCAGACAGCACAATTCTGTAGTAAAACCATCTGTTCTCTACACCTCTGAAAGCCCTGTGATGTCCACGAAAGGCCCTCTCAGGAAATTCGAATTGATGGAGAGAAGGATCCTGCGGAAAATACTGTGATCCGTACGAGAAGAGGGAGGCACCTACAGAATTCGGCACAATAATGAACTCTACGTACGGCCTGTTCCGATTCAACACGGAACTGTAAAATGGGTTGCCTACCCACCCGCAATCGGCTTGAAATCTGCTCGCTGCGCGCTAGCGACGGGGCTGAGTTCGATTGCACTGATTGCCGCTTCCTTATGCAAAGTATTTTGCTCTTTCAAAATATATTTACACAGGCTTCACAATAAATTTGAAGAATCTCTGTTTCAGAACTTGTCATTTTACGCTTCTGTTAATGGCTTTCGCAGAGCATTTCTATGAAATAAATTTGTATTATACAACATAGATTATTACAACACAATGTGTCGTTGTGTTATATTTTATTTACAACACAATTTATTGCTTTTAAACCTAATACCACAAAACGAGATACAATTTGGAAATGATGTGTTACAAAATTGTAATCAGTCTTCGACGCGACTTATTTTGAAAGAGCAAAATACTTTGCAATGCTGCATAAGAAGGCGGCAATCAGTTAAATCGAACTCAGCCCCGTCGCTAGCACGCTGCGAGCAGATTTTAGGCTGATTGCGGGTGGATAGGCAACCCATTTTACTATTCCGTGTTGAATCGGAACAGGGTGTACATCAGGAGGACATCGTCACGAGTATTAGGAAAAGACGCATAACCTGCTCTGGGCAATTAACCCGCATGAGCCCTTACAAACTCACCCGAAAGATTTGCGCAGTAGCAGGTAGAGGGAAAACCTCCAGAAACAAGTGTGTTTCTAGGGTCAAGTCGGATCTGGATCAACTGGAGATCCCACATATGAGTTCATACATGCCCAATCACAGTTCCAGCAAGCCAATCGGCGGGGAGTTTATACCACATCACATACTAGTAGGAAAAACACGTGGAACAGCAGATCTTTATCGACGGAAGAAGGAAAAGGCTGGAAGCTTGTAGTTTAACGTGACCGTTAATCTCGCGATCATGAGCCACAATTCCGAGATACAATTTGGAAATGATGTGTTACAAAATTGTAATCAGTCTTCGATGCGACTTATTTTGAAAGAGCAAAATACTTTGCAATGCTGCAATGCTCCTTTTAACGTGGAATCCGAACCACAGGACTTGGCATTTCACTTCGAAAATCTCACATGCTTTGACCGGGAATCTAACCCGGTCTGCCTTGGTGAGAGGCATACAGCTTGACCGCTGCACCACCACGCCCCCTGAAAGCTGGAAGCTTGCGGAAGAAAGAAAGCTGGCTCATAGTCAGAATATGAAGTACTGAAAGAGGTGAAAACAGAAGGTCCAAGCGACGAGAATATACGAGCCCTGTAGTCCTCAGTAGGCCCAAACGACAAAGAAGAACAATACATAAGATGTTAACTACCTCAGTTATTTCCTACGGTTTGTAGGTAGACAAAGTTGTCAGATTTGGTAGAACTGTCCTTTTGAATCTCAGAAACCAGTAAACTACAACGTAAGTTTGGTGTATTGTAGTTCTTTATATCCCATTTGACTCGACGTCAAAATGATCATTTTTGTAACTAATAATTAATAGTTGTCATATGAATGATTACTCTACGGTAGCCTACTGCATTATAATGTTTTCATTAAAAACACTACTTCGTGAATATTTTCATTACCATAACGCATTCCTGATATAATCAGGTTAATTTTCACAAATTAATTTATAATGCGCTGAATATACATTGAAAATGAAGTGGTAGAGAGGTATTTTTTCAGACTGTTCCAAATATACTACCAATTTGCAGTCAGTTGATTATACAATATACAACAATTTTCTTGCTTATTTAAGATCTTACCGAACAGTTAACAATTAAAGGAACATGTCTAAGGAAGACAATGAAAATATGCACATGCACGCATTAAGAAATATAAATTCACGTTTATATTAATCATATTTGTTGACTTAATACAATATTTATTAAGATGATTTACGTGATATTTTACCTGAGAGGATTATTTCAATTGTAAATTAGAACTTTATCGTGTTGGAAGCCATCATTCAGTGTTGCCTTAGTAACCGAAATACAATGTTTTCAAGTCGGTCAACACGATTGAACCCAATAGAATAGGGTAATTCCCTAATTCTGAAAAAAAGTACATGAGGTTAATAAATATACTTGAATGACAAGTTTAGGCTATTAAATCTATATATATATATATATATCTATTATATAAAACTAAGTGTCCTGACTGACTGACTGACTGACTGACTGACTCATCATCGCCCAGCCAAAACTATTAAAGCTAGAAACATGAAATTTTGGGAATATGTTCGTTGTAAGTCGAAAACGCCCACTAAGGAAGGGTTTTTGGATATTCAGTTTCTAAAGGGGTGTTAAGGGGGTACACCTGCATTTCATTGAATAACAATATGACACGACTATGACGCGAGCGAAGCCACGGGTACCTGCTAGTCTACTATATAAAGCTCCAATACCACTCACTCACTGACTGACTCATTCATTCATCACGAAATCTGAGAAAACACCAAACGGATTGGAATGAAATTTGGTATCCAGCTTTCTCAAGGGCCGCATACGCCCACTAAGAAAGGATTTTAGGTTATTCAGGTTCTAAAGGGGTGTTAAGGGGGTAGACCTGCATTTCATTGAATAGCAATATTTCCCGATTGGTTTCATTGGGGGATGTGAAACTCGGCATATAAACTCATCATTAAAAATAATAAGACACGTGTCTGAGGGTTTTTCGATGTGGTGTATATTATGAGGTGAAAGGGGTGAAAAGTGGGGGTTGAAGGATTTCTAACGGAGCGTGTATCTCTTAAACGACATAGGCGAGGAGTTTGGAACTCAGCCGAAAAAAATCCGCATTAATAATAACTAAACAGATGTTTGACCGTTTTTTCATAAATCCAATTTAAGGGGCCCATGGGGAGGGGTGAAACTAGGGGGGGGGGGGGAACGTAATATGTCTGTGTGTAAAATTATACATGGCCTATGTTGTAGACAATAACACATTACATCTTTTTTGTCTCTTGCTATTTCATCATACGACGAATACTTACGGAGTTATTAATGATTTTGTACTTTTTGGCCGGAATTTTCTAAGTCCCAGGAATGACATAAAAATTGATTCGAATGAAATTTCAAAAAATAGTTTTTTTAATACCTTTTATTATATTTTTCACGTCTTTTAGGGTCCGAAACCAACATGATATTTTGATGTTTTTTTTCGTCCCATGCATTTTTGGTTTCAGGTGATAGAATTATTTTCTACTAGGACCCATGCTTATCTATCTATATATCTAATGTTATAACGGGATTCCAAATGTTATTGCGGGCGAAGCCGCGGGTAACAGCTAGTATATATATATATAAATACCATCAACCATACTTGTAGACATAGGTTTAATAGCCTGAGTGTAAAGGATCTGATGATGATCGATTGACGACCGAAACTGGTCATCCAAGTGTATTCATTAATCTCGTGTACAATTTCTCCAGGCTTAAGGAAACATCCATTAAAATTGGGTACAATCGTGTTGAACGACTGGATAACAGGCACTATACGCCTCTGAAACACTGATCATCGGGGACAGATCCCAAATTAAAGATAATACAAAAACAAGATGTTCAGTAAAGAACATATAGCCTACTTTCTCCTAAATGTATGAGTATAGTTATAACTCGTTGTTATTATCAAAGAGTATAATAGAACTATTCTTTGTTGAAGACCTTAGAAACGATTTACCTCTACCAAACGCCACAACCTAGATAAAAACTGCTACCATCATTGAAGAAAGAAAGATAAGAAGTATCTAAAGAATGTTATGGATCTGGAGACATAATCGACCGGACTGGCGGCGTGGCTCAGCGGTAACGTTCTCGCTTGCTGGACCGTATGTTTCAGGTTCGTATCCTGGCGCAGTCAGCTGGCATTTGAGGGTGCACAAATGCGAGGGAGCCGTGTTAGTAGATTTACTGGCACGTTAAAGATCCCCTTCGGGACAAAATTCTGGCACCCCGGCGTCTCTAAAAGCAACAGTAGTTAAAAGGGACGTAAAACCAATAACATTATTATTATTATTATTATTATTACATAATCGGCCTGACGCGGGCAACATCCAACTTTGAGTTGAGGCATGTCTTTACACGTCTGGCTGCGTATGACTTTCACAACCCTAATTGAATTAACAAATCTTTCCATGACCCTACAGAGACGTGTGTATACCAACTATGTGGATATTTTCGATTGCTATTTGGCTGAAATAGAAGTATTAATTAATATCCTGAACTAGCACCAACGGTAGAGTTCAGATACTATGTGAAATCGTTTTGTTCTTTACTTCAATTAACATTTTCAAATAACGCACAATAGGCTGTTACAAACCCTTTAAAATAGAAAGTAAAAATGTATCGTAGTATCATCTTGTCATTCTTCAAATTCGATGCGCATAGAATGCAAATTGTATAGTAATCAATGGAGCCCCACGTAGACTAGTCGAGATATCTAGTGGTGAAATATCTAACAATATAATCCTAACAGAGCGAGTGCATTCTAGCGGCCAGAAGAAGAAACTTTTCAATAAAATCTGGTCGGCGTGCAGTTACCTTTTGGCAGCTAGATGTCTCGAGTAAATCTGCTGGCGAATTATGTTTTAATTAAATATATATTTTACACCATAATATGCACAATATAACGCTTAATTTTAAAACATCTGAGTCATTACAAAACAATAAACATATAAAATTTCAAGCAAAAAAACTGGCTCTGATCGGGTTTGAACCCTAGGCATTTGAGCGATAGGCTAACGCTCTACCACTGAGCTAATTGTGTCAACGAATATCGTTCTATATAAAATGACTTATATAGAACTTGTTAGCAAATAGTGATTTATACTAAACGATTTCATCACTGGAGTGTATTATTTATGTATAAAGCATTTCATACAAAGTTTATTTATTTTATATCAGTACGCTATATTGCATGCAATACTCAAATTAGTGAAATATAAGTCAGGCACAAGATATCCGCTGCCATCTTGTCTTATTACTAAATCATCTCAGCTTTTTAAAATCACGTCTGCACTATAGTATTACAAAATAAACTTTTAATTTCGAACGTGCCTCTTCCTTTAGAACAGTTAAAACGATTCTCGGCTCGATAATCCCATGATATGGATTATAAAGTTTGCATAATTCGCACGGCCGCCATCCTGAAATGGTATGGCTGACGACCTTGTAGTTTGGTCACAAGACGCATCCTATACGAAGGTATGTTGTTACCAAATTTGGTAGAGATCGGATGATTTGGTTAGTCGTTATTTGATTTTACGTTTTGAACGTTTGAGTGGCCGCCATTCAGTTTTAGTAAAGATGGCGGCGATATAAAACATGACACTGAGGTGTCCTTTGCTAGTGCTACCTTTGTACCAAATTTCGTTCAATTCGCATTCACCGTGTTCGAATTGATAGGGGGGGACAGACATTCAGAGTACACACACTCACACACACAGACACACAGACACACACACACACAGACTCACACACATACACACACACAGACAGACACACTTTTTTTCGCCCTGTTTTGATCTCATGTCTACTTTCATTTTTTGCAAAAATCGAAAGTAGGCTAACAGGAAAGAACAATATTGAGGAAGCTTTTTGTACTGAGAGAATTAGGACGAAAAGGAAATACCAAGTATTTGGAGAATATCTCGGACACAATAATGAAAATATGTTTGAAATTTTATGGGCATATTTTCAGAATAAGTGACACAGGCTGACTAAAGGAATTCTAAATCTTCTTCTCTCAAAGAGCGCTAAGTATAACTGGCTGCTTGAAGTTGAAAAAGACCTTCAGGAAATATACATCTTAAGTGATATGGTTCTGGACAGATCTAAATTCACAGAAATAGTTGACTATCATCAATTTTCAGACTACCCAAACATTCCTCCCAAATGAACCTTGGAGGAGAGCTGGAAGACCCATAGAGGGAAGATGAAGATATTTTGGGAAGACAAGAAAGCAAGATCAGCTAGATAGATTCAATAGCGCTCCTTAGACTGGCATGTCGATGTATAAAATAGCATTAATACAGTAATATGTAGCCTCTACATAGGTGTGGTTCACACCTTTTGAAATGACGCCTGAGGTTACCTACACTTCGTGGTGAGGACGAAAATAATGAACATAACGCGAGCTCAAAAATTACTGCATTAGCGGGAAACGAACCCACGACCTTCCAGGTCAAAATCCAGCATGGCAACTACTTAGCTACAGAGCTAACAAACGTATGTGACCCACAACTATTCCAAATTGATACCACTTGGTTGGGTTGGTTGCATGCTATGATGATCGTGTGGCCTCCAGAGAGGCCTAGTGCAGGTCTTTCTAGTTGACGCCCGTGGGCGACCTGCGCGTCGTAATGAGGATGAAGTGATGATGAAGACGGCACATACAGCCAGTCCCCGAGCCACGGGAATTAACCCCAGGAGATTAAAATCCCTGATGGCTCGGCCGGGAATCGAACCCGGGGCACTTTGGGCCAAAGCCTAGCGCGCTAACCATTTAGCCACAGAGCCGGACGGTTGCATGCTTACTAGCGATACGATTCCATCACCTCAAACCAGAATTATAATCTTAAAAGAACTGGAGAGCCAATCATTGCCTTTCGTGTGAAAGCCAGCTACGCTAACCTCTAAGCCACGAGGCGTAAGCTTTCCCAGATATCAATGGTATAATGTTCCTGACGTGTACAAAATTATACACTTGAATATAATGCCCCTATCAGTTGCCCGGTCCTCTTTCCTTCCATCGTCAGCCATTCATGAATCATCCTAAGCCCATAAAAGAATATTACTTTCAAATAAATGGAAGTCTTATGCGGAGATGGGATAATTTAATACCCCCGTATGAATAATATAGTACTATAGACTGTCATAACGATTTTATACGTTTAGGCTCTGCTTCTAGAGCATTTTTATAGTTCAAGAATATACAGGGAAGCGTTACAACACCTCCGAGCAGTAAAATAAATAGGTATAAATAATGAAATTATTATTATTTCCTATTATTCCCCTTCAGGAGAGCGTAAGAACTTGAGCCAATCACAGCTTCACTTCCTTTTCCTCTCTTCTTTTCTTCCCAAAACCTCTTCATTAGTTCACTGTGCTTTTTCTTCCTTTCCTCTGTCCATTTCTTCCCTGATGTGTCCTTCCTTGAAACTTGCACAATTTTCGTCTTTCTGATTTTATTTCTAAATTGTTCTCTGTCCTTAATGTCGACGTCAGAGATTTTAAGTAATTCCATGTCTTCATGTATATATATATAAGTACATACGGAATGACATACAGCATGTACAATTCTGGCGTGGAGTATTTTCAGGCTCGTGCTTCTTGTTCGGTATAATAATTCACCCCATGGTTTCCTAAAATTGATCATAATGCAAACATATAATTAAGCTATTTCATCATGTTTATTAGTAAAGACCCTTTTGATGAATATAAACAAATTGTAATAACTCACAGTATTGCCATTAATACTCCTTAGATACAATATACAGGGTACACCTTAATTATGCCGATAAAAAATCAGGGACGCTCTGCCTGTTATGTAAAAGACGATGCTCCAATCCGAATGGCGGAGAATTTTTTTTCCTCCGAGAAAATGAAGTTACTTTGTTACTTCCGGGCGCGCGATTCAAATACGAACTCACCGTATTTGCTGAGCAAGAGCGCAAGCCGCTGGCCATTGGCCACTGCTGTGCTTCAGGCAAGGAAAGGGAGGGTGATAGAAGGAGACAGAGATATGTTGGGGGGAATGCTCAAGTTTCCTCGTTCGTCTCGCGCAGAATTGTCCTTGTCAGTTTCAGGCAATATCGAAATTTGTTTACTAAGCCCCGCCAGGGGCTCACATCTAGCGGGACTTGGGTTGGCGACCACGGGACCAATGCTGAGTCAGACATTACTTCCACTTAATTGTACCAGGATCCTCTCTGTTATCTTTCCTGTCAGCCTCCCTTGGTCAACTCTCCCTACTCCGTTGCCATTTGCTGCGCCATTAGCTAGGTGCATATCACTGTACCGAAACGGAACCATTTTCACCAGCAAAAGAAGTAGCCAATGTGTGTAGAACAAACTGTACACTGACTACTGAGGCCGAGTAGCGAGTGTGTCAGTCACACCATCATATCCCTGTCTAATCCCTTCCCTGGCCTGAAGCACAGCAGTGGCCAGCGGCTTGCGCTCTTGCTCAGCAAATACGGCGAGCTTGTCAATTTGAATCGCGCGCCCGGAAGTAACAAAATAACCTCATTTTCTCAAAGGGAAAAGTTTTCTCAGCCAATCCGATTGCGGCATCGTCTTTTACATAACACGCAGAGCGTCTTTGATTTTTTGTCGGTATAATTAAGATACACCCTGTAGTATCACACATCACTTGGAAGTAGAAGAAACTTGTACTATCATCTGAGGATTCACCAATTCCATTGCAATCGATTCTAGAAAGATTATTCTAGCGAGAGTATTCTTAAGATATATTCATACATAAACAATGATGATGATGATAATTGTTGTTTTAAAGGGCCTAACATCCAGGTTATCGGCCCCATACATAAACAACACAGCTATTGATACCATCAATGTACAGAACGAGAATAACAATTTAAAACGGCCAACATCATATGCTGGGTCTTTACAGCAACATTGTACATACGGCACCGTTGGGTACACTGTAGAGCGTATTTTAAATCGACTGGCGTCGAATTGAAAGACCAGAAACAAGTCTCTCCATAGGCAGCCATTAAGAATCTGTCTCTTTTCCTACAAATACAATTTTTAAGTAGACTTTTGAAATTAAAATTAAACGTCAATTTCATCTAAATTCTGTGAGAAATTCCCATCACAACGAGAACACAGAACTGTGGAATTCAAGTTGCAATATATCGTGTTGAAAATATTTAAGGCGACAAAGTCAGTAGAGGTGCACTGCACAAAAAGGAATTAGTTCAGTGCATACTGTAGCTTCTCTTAAAATTGTTCAACGTGCTTCAACTCTATATACACTTCCCAGATGTGGATACCGCCCACCTGCAAAGAATGAGAACGACAATTTCTTTCTCCGCAATCTGCTACCATTTGGCCTCAGAAAAAAAAAACTGTTGAAATATTTACATGGAGGGAGAGAGTAATTAATCTTGGTTCACGTTTCTTTTTTATCGACTCTGCCTCGTTGGTGTAATTTAATATTTAAAGGGAAACAATTTATATCACGCACACCTTCACGCACGAAGACGTACACATTTGGCTTTTTTCCAGAGGAGAATAACGGGAACTGTTTGTAAGGTTTACATTACAGACTGACTTCTGAACAAAATACAATAGCAACATGTTGTAACATTTCGATTATAACTGACGCTATTAATAATAGAAGCAATAAATAATAATAATAATAATTATAATAATTATAATAATAATAATAATAATAGCGGTAATCATAAATATAATTAGTAATTAATAATATTGTGACGGTGGGGTAAATAATTAACACATTCAACTGGTAGCGTGTGAGACTGAAATTTGATTTATTACAATTACTATTTACATTATCGGAATATACACTGCATTTACTGTATACAAAAGCCACCACACTACAACAGCTGCACACTTGTCTGTGCAGTCGTACAGCCTCCACTGATAAGACTTACTACCTTACTTGACACTTCAGGTCCCACCATAATCCAGCTGGAGTAGATTCTCATGAGTTCCTACCAGTAACGCGTCGAACCCAGGTCCTCACACGCATCTTCCATGGTCACAGCCACATCCAAAATTATGCAGTGCCCGACTACACTGTTAGTCACGGCTAAACTCTCGCTGTGGACTGTCTCACTCTCAACACTCTCATCTGAGCTGAATGCACTCGCTCGCTCTAAACTCATTTCAGCTCTGATATTTGTATTTTCCACGACCGTTTGAGCAACAAATACGGGGTCTCAGCATTCTTGGAAACCAAGCCATCCAGAAAATGATGATGATAATTGCGGTTTTAAGGGGCCTAATATCTAGGTTATCGACACCCTGCCTGGGACACACTGTTCACCGTAAATCCACCTATAAAAATAGTTATCTTCATCGATCCTCTCACCACCACGATCCTTGTCTGAAACGGGCTGCCCTTCACACTCCTATCAACAAAGCAAGGACTGTGTGTGAAAAGTTTAAGTTCGACGGTGACCATGTTTTCCTGGCCGATACTTTCCTGAAGAATGGTTACTCGATGAGACAGATTAAACAAGTGTTACATCCTAAACCGAAATACAGGTTATCGCAGAATCCTCCTCCTGCGAAATTGGCCTATTTCCCATACGTGCAATCTGTCACGGACTAGATTAGCAATATTCTGAGAAGCCTAATGTCACCGTAGGCAAATCCTCGCGATCAGTCAAGGATTCAGTTGATATTAACTGTGCTGGAGTATATAAGATTCCGTGTTGCTGTGGTTACGTATATATTGAACAGGCCTGTAGCAGAATCAGAACAAGGGTCAATGAACATCGTAGGCATTTACGTCCTTGAAAACCATAGAAGTCGGTGGTGGTTAAACATGCCTTACATACCATCGAGTTCCTTTAGATGAAACTTCTGTCATCTGTATGGAGAAACATTTCACAACTCGTCTGAATCGGGAGGCCATTGAAATAAGTGAACAACCACACAACTTTAATAGAGGTGATGGTTATCCCTGAAGTAAATCAAGGCTGCCCTCAACAGTTTCATTACCAACATCCTCTTGGTCTCAGGAGGTCGTGGAGTAACCATTTGTTTCGACATGGCTTCCTATCTTATACCACTACCGGGTGAGTTAGCCGAGGTCGTTGCGGCATGACTGTTGGCAGTCGCTCACATCCGGAGGCGAGGAGGTTCGAATCCCCCCGCCGGCAACCTTGAAGATGGTCTTCTGTGGTTTCCCATCTTCCTTCCAGGCAAATGCCGGGGTGGGTCCCTTACTATAGGCCACAGCCGCTACCTTCCAACTCCTCGACCCTCCCATCCAACATTCCTCCCTAACGGTACTTGTAGCTCACCCATTGGGTGTCCGTCTCGAAGCAGCTACAAAACTGGCGAGCCGAACATGTCCTCGGACACTCCCGGCACTAAAAGCCATACGCAAAAAAAATCTTATACCACTTATCTACGGAGCTATATGCCATTTTTTACGCATTCCATTAGGCGGCTTCGGTGGCGTAGTCGGTAGCATGCTGAGCTTCTATGCCCAAGATAGCGGGTTCAAACCCGGCCGAACCCGTCGGATTTTTAGAGCGTTAAAAATCCCTCAGTATGCCTTCCTTCGGAGGGGAAGTAAAGCCGGCGGTCCCATGTCATAGATTTATGACATGTTAAAAACCTTCCCCTAATTACACCTGTGTGAAGCTAAATTGGATAGGTTAAGAATGTAAACAACGCTCTTAGGTGTCTACGTTCGTTGCCAAGAGCCGACTGCGGTGGCGTCTAGTAGCTAAGTTCTGAACTTGGCCTAGTAGTCGTTGACGGTGGCGCTTGGCGGCAAAAGTAGGAACTATTTGAAAAATTCTAAGTTGCAGTCTGTACTTGAATAAAAAAAAAATAACACACACTAATACAGTCATAACAATTAAAACCGGTTATCAGACAGATTCTACACACACCCAAAGTACACGGGGCTACATGACCGCGTTGTCGCAGCTCCTAAACTTGAGAACCAACCAACTCATTCCTTCCTTCTTTCTTTCTTTCTTTCTTTCTTTGTTTCTTTCTTTCTTTCTTTCTTTCTTTCTTTGTAGACAAACCTTCATGAAGAGCCACGCACTTGGCTCGAAATGTTGGCATTTAAAATACTACTTGACCTAATAGCGCCAAACTATACTATGGATTATTATTTTTAATAATCGTGTCGGTCTTCCGTGGACCACGTTATTTCAATTGCCCTTTCCCTCGTTCTTTCACATTGGCCCAGTATTCGCGCATTCTTCTTCGGTGAGCTTCCTTTCGATCATCGGTCCACTTGTTGCCGGTTTTCAATATAGGTTTTAGCTGAAAACTCTGTATTTCCCCAAGTTTCTTTTTCAAAGAGTCACGTTCCAAGATGTCCTCATGTGATATCCCCAGTTCTTGTAGGTCTTTTTCCACCTCTGTAAACCAGACCCCTTTGGTTTTCTTTCCCGCAAAGTAGGCACAGATTCGATTGGACAATCTTCCGGAGTTCATTCGTGTTAAATGGCCATAAAAGGAGAGTCTTCTTTTGCGAATGGTGTCTGTTATTTTCTCCACATGTAGATAAAGTTCATCTTTGTGTCGTCTTCTATACTCTCCTCGTTCCTTGACCGGGCCCAAGATCTTTCTCAGAATCTTCCTCTCTATGGCTTCGAGTTGTTCTGCCAGGCTTTTTTTTATTCATCGCCAGGCATTCTGATGCATCTAACGCCTCCGGATTATTATTATTATTATTATTATTATTATTATTATTATTATTATTATTATTGTTCCAGCTATGTCTAAGTGGGGGTTGGAATGGATTATTCTGAGGACCGAATAGTTAAGATTCACTCAGAACGCCGTATTTACAGGCTTACCACTGATTAGCCAGAAATACTGTAGTACCACCCACAGTCACATTTTTTATCTCGTCGCATCGTTTTCTCCTACGCTCCACCGTCTGCAACGTGGTATGGCCACTGCGATAAACGGCTGCATGTCACAATATTTTCACCTATTTAGAAGAACGGAAGTGCATCCATACCGAAAGAATGAAGTTGGTCAACGAGAAAGAAAGACTAACCAGGAAACTAATTATTTCCCGTGTTCCACAGTGATCCAAAATCAAGGAATGGAGAATGATATCTACATACGAATCACAGATACAGATAGTGATAATATAAGAAAGATGGGAACACAGGCAAAATTGCGAACACACATTCGGTGGCTGCAGTGCATTAGCCAATTTGACCGACGTTTTCTGTCCAACATCGTAGCCGAAATGATGTAGATGAAACTGGCCAATTTAGAAAGAATTGAGCTACCAATTTTGCCGTTTTTTAAATGCCAACCTATAAGCAGCATTCATTCTGGGAACAGAAAAAAATATTCTGTGAGCAAGAAATAAAGTCAGACGGACATATACAAGCCGACTGTCCACATATATGAATATAATAGTAAGGTCTGGTCATTGATTCATGCTAATAACCGTTTTAAAATTGGAAATATTTATACATAATAATAATCTTATACACAGTTAGATTTCTTGATTTAGAGTATGGAGGTGAACTTCTCTCTAATATCGTCGTTGAGACTACACTGCAAATTAACACCGAAATAAGAAGTCTATTGGATGACTACGGTTGAGGTTTAATACTGTTTCTAGTAACTATCAAAAATAACATGAGAGCCGACATCTAACAACTCGGAGTATGAATAGAAGTCAGGCCTTTTCTTAGCAGACGGGTCCTGCCGCTCTTGCAAGGAATACATAATTAATATAAATAATCCCTGGCCCTACAGCCCATGAAGAGCCTAGGCCTACCAAGCGATCACTGCCCAGAAATTTGGCCTGCAGATATTGGGGTGACACGTGGTCAGCGCATCGGGTCCCCTCGACTGTTATTCTTGGTTTTCGTTAACTGAGCACTGCCTCACTCTCAGACAGATGTTCAATTGTCCTCACGAGGCTCAGTGCACCCCGTTCAAACCCTCACGTGAGTTTCTCAAATCCCTGACGGAGCCGGGAATCTAACCTGGGGCGTCCGGGTAAGGGGCAGGTGCGCTACCCCAATACCACAGGGAGAAAGCTCTATAGTAATATGAAGCCGCTCAATAGATAGGTACATACAGTAAAATGACAATTTATACTCGTACAATATTTTCTTTGTATTGAGAAGCAAAACTTCGTTCTCCATTGACACTGGACATCACGTGACAAACCTGATGAGCAAACTTTACTAGGATTGGATCTACTGATACATTTAAAAGAAATCATTGACATTTTCTTCATGAACGCTGGAGAATGGTATCTGGCGACTCTTTGGAGGGATACCCTGCATATGTTCGCAATTGCTCATAAAAGTGTCCCTCTCGATATAGGTCTCCTTCCTCGTGACTCACCCTGATTTTACCGTACAGTTAACAGAAGTTACCTATTCTATTTCAGTTATACCCTGTGTACGTAATAATTTATTAGTGCATAAGAAATTCTGGGCATTCCTTTATACTTCCCTTGACAAATAGGGAGCGTTGTACTTGGTACTTACACGCATGTCATGACCAATATTTGTGCTGGCGCTGAGCATTAACGGGCTGGTCTCTGTTTGTGAATGCTGATGAAGAATTCATGCAGGGAGCCCACACGTTATGGGGCATGCTCCTCTCAATCACTGTTTACTGCACACACAGTGGCTGAGAAGTAACAAATTGAGTTACTCTGGCATTAGTAAACAAAGCTGTGCTAATCATTTAGTGCCGGGCTGATTATCAAACTGATCTCAACTATGCACGTGTCCATAAAACATAAGTGGACACTTTACAATGAAATGATAAACCAGACTTGGCACAAAGCAAAGGGAAAGTACAGAGTAAACTAAAATGAATGCAACAATCTCTTACATATTGAATATAGTTGCAAATGAATAACAACGAAAAAATCTCGAGCGTTCAGACCACATCGTTACTGGAAACACAGGGAAGCAAAGTCCCCACCAACACGGGTGTGAATCGCACTGTTCCAGACCACACTCCAGTACCATACTACGACATATTGAGTTCGATTAATGAATAGGAGAATAAAGTCCACCAGAATGGCCGTCTAGATCGCCTGTCCTCAATCCTCTGATATCATGTACGCAATACAGTGTATGATGACCCCGTTAATTGATTGGGAGATCGGCTACCCAGGATATCATCCACCTGAGTTTACAAACACCAGACGCCAGGCATTCTTGAGATGATGCCAGTACCAATGATGAGACACCATCACTGCCCAGAACAAGGAGGTCGATACTTTGAACAATCGTTGTGAATATGACTGGTCTTTCTAATCACATTGAGTTGTAGAGCAGTAGAGCAGTTTTGGTGTGTGTATTGTACTATTGGCCTACCTTCAAAGTTTGGAAATAAATGAAGTAGACTTATGAGATCTACACAGGTAAAATGTAAGTATTCTTTGGTCGTTGGGCCACCTATTGACCACAGTGATTGTGTTTTAGCTATATCTGTTTGCCATGTTTGGTGTTCTTGGTGGCTTGCTGGGCAGCTACTCTCGTGCTGAAATCTTGAGCTTTTATCTTGGTCCAGGATTCATTCACTTGCCTGCTAAACTCTACCTTATGTTCCTCGGACCATTCCTGGACGAGTTGTGGAGCACTTCTGTAAAGGATGTGAGGCAAGATCCAGTTGCAATTGCCAAACAGTAGCGACTCCTATCATTTATTGTGTCTTGCTGAATATTAAGTTAGGAAGATCCCTCGCAACTAGTTCGATTCCCAGGGATCCAGAGGCTTTATCCTTTTTAGCTACATTGAATATCTTACTGGACAGCCTGTTGTAGTCCATTCTGTACAGATGCCCGTGGAAAGCCAGGCGTCTCTTTTTGATGGCATCTGTGAGGTTTTCCTGGTGTTGGGAGAGTTTAAAAAATTAGTTTGCATCACCACCTTCTATCAGGTAATATCCTTGATCCCACTATTTTTGGCATGGGTTTCCTTTTATGTAAGTTACTTCAAGGGCCCTTAGGGGTGTCGTTTTGGTTAGAAACTCTTCTGCATAGAGAATTGATGGTCTGACTACTGCAAAATATTGGAATGCAGCCTAAATAAATCCGAAACCCCTGTGGACTTCAAATTGGCAGGTAAAAAGCTAAAGGAAGTAGGAGACTTCTGTTATATAGGAAGCAAAATATCCATTGATGGACGAAGCAAAGACGGATATAAAAGGTAAGTTGGCTCAGGAAAGGAAAGTACTTCTACAGAAAAGGAATCTGTTGTCATCGAATAAAGATTTAGGTATTAGGTAGTTATTTTTGAAAACCCTTATCTGGAGCGTGGCACTCTGTGAAAGTGAAACTTGGACTGTTGGAGCAGCCGAAAAAAGGAGATTTGAAGCATTTGATATGTAGTGTTACAGGAGAATTATAAAGATCAGATGGGTAGATATGGTTACAAATCAAAAGGTATTACGACGACTTGAAAAGGACAGATGTATTATCTGGTGATTGCTAATGAAAAGAAGTGATGGGATGGTAGGACACCTACTAAATACACCTAGGATAGCAGAGTTAGTCATGGACGGAAGTGTTGAGGACAAGAACGGTAGATGTAGACCGGAGTTAGGATATGTTAAACTGATAGCCTCGGATATAAGGTTTGGTAGCTATGTAGAGATGATACGTGTAGTTCAAGACAGGGAGTTGTGGAGCGCTGCATCAAACCAGTCTAAAGACTCGAAAATCAAAAACTACTGAATTATGTACGCTTTGAAATATTATAGATTTATGACATGTGAAAGATCCTTCCACAGACTAAACTTGAGTGGAGCTAAATTTCTAGGTGAGATTTCGTTGGAACGCTCTATCAAAGTTCCAACCTTCACCACTAGGTATCATTGACATCTGGTAGCGAAAGTCGGAATTACTTGAAATTGAACGGAACGTGTAGCTCACCCTCTGGGTGTTCCCTGGAAGCAGCTACAGACTCTGGCGAGCTAAACATGTCCTCGGACACTCCCGGCACTAAAATCCATATGATAAATAAATAAATCATACTAATGTATAAAAATGAGAAGGTGTGTGTCTGTCTGTCTGTCTGTGTGTTACTCAATAACGCAAGAACCACTGGTACGATTTAAATGAAATTTTGCATGGATGTAGCTGATTTACCAGGTTTACATATAGGATACAATTGATTTCGAAATTTTGCACTATTAAAAAATGGCGACCATTTTAGTGACGTCACTACACCCTTCGGTTTCAAAATGTCATATTTCCATGTCAAATAAAGAGAGAACGGTAGGAAATAGCACACTTTTGTTGGCACATGCGGGCTTTAAAATTTAATTTCCTATCCAAAAGGTCCTTATCACTTTTCGTGTATCTCCAACGGTTAGCGAGTAAAACCGACATATGTGACGTCACTACACCCTTTGGTTTCAAAATTTCATAATTCCATTTCAAATAAAAGGAGAACGCTAAGGAATAGCAAACTTTTGATGGCATACATGAGCTTTAACATTTAATTTTCTATCCGAAAGGTCCTTATCACTTTTCGTATATCTCCAACGGTTAGCGAGTGAAACCTAAATTTGTGCAATAAAACACGATCAACACCGACCGGTGCAGTATATCTCTCTATATAACGAGATGTTCAGTACAGAACATATAGCCTACTTTCTCCTAAATGCATGGGTATTGTTATAACTCTTTGTCTTTTTCAAGGAGTATGATTGAATGTTGGTTGTAGTAGCTTGTTGAAATACAACGTGCTATAGGGATATTAAACATGAATATGAGGTGCCCTTTGCTAGTGCTACCTCTGTACCAAATTTCGTTCAATTCGGTTTCACCGTGTTTGAATTGATAGGGGGAATCGATTTACACACATACTTGGCCACCATCTGCAAACTATTGGGCTGATGTTCTTGCAGTTTGGTCAGAATATGTTTCCCACATAAAGATATGGTGTTGAAAAATTTGGTAGAGACTGGGTTATTAGGTTGGGCGTAATTACATTTTAGCTTTAACATTTGGGTGGCCGCGATTACGTTTCCGTCAAGATAGCGGTGATATAAAACATGACACTGAGGTGCCTTTGCTAGTGCTACCTCTGTACCAAATTTCGTTCATTCGGTTCCACCGTGTTCGAATTAATAGGGGGAATCAATTTTGACATAAAGATCGCCGCCATCCGCAAACTTTTAGGCTAATGACCTATTAGATTGGTCAAAGAATGCTCCCTCCATAAAGGTATGTTGTTGCAAAGTTTGGTAGAGATCGGATGGTTATGTTAGTCGTAATTTGATTTAAGCTTTAAACATTTGTGTGGCCGCCATTACATTTCTGTCAATATGGCGGCGATATTAATCGTGACACTGAGATGCCCTTTGCTACTGCTATCTCTGTACCAAATTTCGTTCCATTCGGTTTCACCGTGTTTGAATTAATAGGGGGAATCGATTCTGACACAAAGATGGCCGCCATCCGCAAACTATTAGGCGAATGACCTATTAGATTGTTCAAAGGATGCTCCCTCCATAAAGGTATGTTGTTGCAAAGTTTGGTAGAGATCGGATGGTTATGTTAGTCGTAATTTAACTTAAACTTTGAACATTTGTGTGGCCGCCATTACGTTTCTGTCAATATGGCGGCGATATAAAACATGACACTGAGATGCCCTTAGCTAGTGCTACCTCTGTACCAAATTTCGTTCCATTCGGTTTCACCGTGTTTGAATTAATAGGGGGAATTGATTTTCACACAAAGATGGCTGCCATCCGCAAACTATCAGGCTAATGACCTATTCATTGGGTCAAAGGATGCTTCCTCTATAAGGGTATGTTGTTGCAAAATTAGGTAGAGATCGGATGATTAGGTTAATCGTAATTTGATTTAAGCTTTGAACATTTGTGTGGCAGCCATTACGTTTCCGTCAAGATGGTGGCAATATAAAACATGACACTGAGGTGCCCTTTGTTAGTGCTACCTCTGTACCTAATTTCGTTCCAATCGGTTGCACCGTGTTCGAATTAATAGGGGGAATCGATTTTCACACAAAGATGGCCGCCAACCGCAAACTATTACGCTGATGACCTATTAGTTTGGTCAAAGGATGCTCCCCCCATAAAGGTATGTTGTTGAAAAATTTGGTAGAGATCGGATGATTAGGTTAGTCATAATTTGATTTAAGCTTTGAACATTTGTGTGGCCGCCATTACGTTTCCGTCAAGATGGCGGCGATATAAAACATAGCACTGAGGTGCCTTTTGTTAGTACTACCTCTGTACCATATTTCGTTCCATTCGGTTGCACCGTGTTCGAATTAATAGGGGGAATCGATTTTCACACAAAGATGGCCGCCATCCGCAAACTATTACGCTGATGACCTATTAGATTGGTCAAAGGATGCTCCCTCTATAAGGGTATGTAGATGCAAAACTTGGTAGAGATCGGATGATTAGGTTAATCGTAATTTGATTTAAGCTTTGAACATTCGTGTGGCCGCCATTACGTTTCAGTCAAGATGGCGGCGATATAAAACATGACACTGAGGTGCCCTTTGCTAGTTCTACCTCTGTACCAAATTTCGTTCCATTCGGTTCCACCGTGTTCGAATTAATAGGGGGAATCAATTTTGACATAAAGATGGTCGCCATCCGCAAACTATTAAGCTAATAACCTATTGGATTGGTCAAAGGATGCTCCCTCCATAAAGGTATGTTATTGCAAAGTTTGGTAGAGATCGGATGGTTATGTTAGTCGTAATTTAACTTAAGCTTTGAACATTTGTGTGGCCGCCATTACGTTTCTGGCAATATGGCGGCGATATGAAACGTGATACTGAGATGCCCTTTGCTAGTGCTACCTCTGTACCAAATTTCGTTCCATTCGGTTTCACCGTGTTTGAATTAATAGGGGGAATTGATTTTCACACAAAGATGGCCGCCATCCGCAAACTATTACGCTGATGACCTATTAGTTTGATCAAAGGATGCTCCCCCCATAAAGGTATGTTGTTGAAAAATTTGGTAGAGATCGGATGATTAGGTTAGTCGTAATTTGATTTAAACTTTGAACATTTGTGTGGCCGCCATTACGTTTCCGTCAAGATGGCGGCGATATAAAACATGACACTCAGGTGCCTTTTGTTAGTACTACCTCTGTACCAAATTTCGTTCCATTCGGTTGCACCATGTTCGAATTAATAGGGGGAATCGATTTCCACACAAAGATGGCCGCCATCCGCTAACTATTACGCTGATGACCTATTGGTTTGGTCAAAGGATGCTCTCTCCATAAAGGTATGTTGTTGCAAAATTTGGTAGAGATCGGAAGATTAGGTTAGTCGTAATTTGATTTAAGCTTTGAACATTTGTGTGGCCGCCATTACGTTTCCGTCAAGATGGCGGCGATATAAAACATGACACTGAGGTGTCCTTTGCTAGTGCTACCTTTGTTCCAAATTTCGTTCAATTCGCATTCACCGTGTTCGAATTGATAGGGGGGGACAGACATTCAGAGTACACACACTCACACACACACAGACACACACACACACACACACAGACTCACACACACATACACACACACACAGACTCACACACACACATACACACACACAGACAGACACACTTTTTTCGCCCTGTGTTGATCTCATAAGTCTACTTTCATTTTTTGCAAAAATCGAAAGTAGGCTAAAAAGTTTGTCTGTTTATCTCTGAATTTCTACGGAAAATTGAGTTGTTTACGCGTTTCAGACTGTTTTTAATGGATGCGCGCGAATTCTTTTTTCGTCTGTCTGTCTGTCTGTCTGTTTGTTTGTTTGTTCGTCTGTGGACAAATTTGTTCCCTTACAACTCGAGAACGGCTGGGTGTATCAACGTAAAATTTGGTACAGATATCCATCAGAGGCATGACACTTATCATTGATATGACTCTTCTTCGTACCCCTCATAAAAGGGGTCCTACCCCCTTAAAATACATGCTGAAATAGGCGTAGAAAATCGAGACAAAGCTCATTTTCAGCCCCTCATGATGATAGACAAAACTCGGGTACCCGAAAACAACATCTTAAGGCCCTAAGACCGACCGTTTTTGAGATATTCCCAGAAAACTAATTTCATTTAATAAACTAATGAACAAATGCAAGCCAGTAACCATGGCAATAGATTCTCAGAGGTCCAACTATTGCTGTAAGACGCAATGCAATTCCATTAATTACATTAGTGTGAAAGTTTGCAAACGGCTAGAAGGTTGTCACGGTACCAAATTAAGCCGTAAAATTCATCAATACGTTCAACGCGCTTAAGGGGATCAAGGGGTACTCTAGAATTTTTTCACGCCATTTACACCTGCGGGTGTGGTACGGCAGGTCTATTATATTCCTATCCCCATATTATTCATTCATTCATTTCGTATAGGCCATCTATGAACCGCGTCATTCCCACTGTCTCCTACTGGCTTTGATGTTTGCCCAGTACGCCCGCATTCGTTCTCGGTGGACTTCCTTGCGTTCCTGGGTCCAAATCTTTCCCGTTTTCAGCTTCGGTTTTTCTTGGAAACCTTTGTAAGCTTGAAGTTTCCTTTTGAGTGGGGCGCGCTACTGAATGTCTATTGGTGTAATCCCCACTTCTTTCAGATCTTTATCCAGTTCTATGAACCAGGCCCATTTTGTTTTCCTCTCCTGAAAGTAAGTTATGTTGCGGTTGGTCAGTCTCGCTGGACTCATTCGTTTCACATAACCAAAAAATGGTACCCTTCTCTTCCGGATGACGTTACTTATCTTCTCCACATGAGTATAGCCTATTCATGGTTATGCCGTCTTCTGTATTCCCCATTGTCTTTGATGGAACCCAATATTTTTCTCAAAAATTTTCTTTCTTTGGCCTCCAGTTTCTCGACCAAGCCTCTTTTGTTCATTGTGAGGCATTCAGATGCTTGCAAGACCTCCGGACGGATGACTCTGCAGTAATGTTTTAGTTTTGCGTTGAAGGATATTGACCTTTTCTTATAGATGTCCTTAGTTAAATGGTAGGCCATTACCATTTTGCTCATGCGTGATTGAATGCTTCTTTCTCTGATAATATCCCTTCCCTGACCCATCCTGAAAAGAAAGGTACATGGCCATTGGCTGCATTAATAATTTAAAACAATAGGTGTTATAATTTCTCTCTATATTATATTATTATTAATATTATATTATGGCGTACAACGACGAGACAAATCCCCTCGGTGCCAGAAACAAAACTCGGGGGCCCTAAATGGTCCTCGAAAACTACATTGTAAGGCTCTAAATCCAACAGTTTCTGAAATATTCCCAGAAAACTAATTTAATTTAATTTAACAAACTAATGAAGGAATGCAAATCGGTAACCATGAGAACATTATATCAAGGGGTGGCTTACAACTTTCCTTCTATTTCTGAAAGATGCAATTTCACTCCATTTATTACATTTCTGTGAAAGTTTGCAAATGGCTATAAGGTTATCACGGAACTAACGTACTGTAGACTGTACAATTCATCAATGCAATTAAGGGGGTCAAGGGGTAACCTAGAATTTTTTCATGCAATTTTCACGTTCGACATATAGTACAGAAGGTCAATTATATTTTCAAAAATTCTTGAATTGAACCAGCATTTTTTTTGCGGCTTTTAGGAATTTGGGCAATTTGAGGCTAAAGAACCTGAATTTTCATGCACCACAAGCCTTTATAATTTACTAGCTGTTACCCGCGGCTTCGCCCGCAATAACATTTGGAATCCCGTTATAACATTAGTTATATAGATAGATAAGCATGGTCTATCACCTGAAACCAAAAATGCATGGGACGAAAATAAACATCAAAATATCATGTTGGTTTCGGACC
Organism: Meconema thalassinum; assembly: GCA_946902985.2. Taxonomy (NCBI): domain Eukaryota; kingdom Metazoa; phylum Arthropoda; class Insecta; order Orthoptera; family Tettigoniidae; genus Meconema; species Meconema thalassinum. Next base: position 248,325,765 of record OX336391.1, read on the forward strand.
CTAAAAGACGTGAAAAATATAATAAAAGTATTAAAAAATTTTTTTTTGAAATTTCATTCGAATCAATTTTTATGTCATTCCTGGGACTTAAAAAATTCCGGCCAAAAAATACAAAATCATTAATAACTCCCTAAGTATTCGTCGTATGATGAAATAGCAGGAGACAAAAAAGATGTAATGTGTTATTGTCTACAACATAGGCCATGTATTATTTTACACTCAGACATATTACCCCCCCCCCCATAATTTTACCCCTCCCCATGGGCCCCTTAAATTGGATTTATGAAAAAACGGTCAAACACCTATTTACTTATTTTTTATGCTGATTTTTTCCCGCTGAGTTCCAAACTCCTGGCCTATGTCGTTTAAGGGATACACGCTCCGTTAGGAATCCTTCAACCCCCACTTTTCACCCCATTCACCTCATAATATACACCACATCGAAAAACCCTCAGACACGTGTCTTCTTATTTTTAATGATGAGTTTATATGCCGAGTATCACATCCCCCAATGAAACCAATCGGGAGATATTGCTATTCAATGAAATGCAGGTCTACCCCCTTAACACCCCTTTAGAACCTGAATATCCAAAAATCCTTTCTTAGTGGACGTTTGCGGCCCTTGAGGAAGCTGCATACCAAATTTCATTCCAATCCGTTTGGTGGTTTCTGAGATTTCGTGATGAATGAATCAGTGGTATTTGAGCTTTATATAGTAGACTAGCTGTTACCCGCGGCTTCGTCCGCAACAACATTTGGAATCCCGTTATAACATTAGTTATATAGATAGATAAGCATGGTCTATCACGTGAAACCAAAAATGCATGGGACGAAAATAAACATCAAAATATCATGTTGGTTTCGGACCCTAAAAGACGTGAAAAATATAATAAAAGTATTAATAAAAACTATTTTTTGAAATTTCATTCGAATCAATTTTTATGTCATTCCTGGGACTTGGAAAATTCCGGCCAAAAAATACAAAATCATTAATAACTCCGTAAGTATTCGTCGTATGATGAAATAGTAAGAGACAAAAAAGATGTAATGTGTTATTGTCTACAACATAGGCCATGTATAATTTTACACTCAGACATATTAAGTCCCCCCCCCCATAATTTCACCCCTCCCCATGGGCCCCTTAAATTGGATTTATGAAAAAACGGTCAAACACCTATTTACTTATTTTTTATGCTGATTTTTTCCCGCTGAGTTCCAAACTCCTGGCCTATGTCGTTTAAGGGATACACGCTCCGTTTGGAATCCTTCAACCCCCACTTTTCACCCCATTCACCTCATAACATACACCACATCGAAAAACCCTTAGACACGTGTCTTCTTATTTTTAATGATGAGTTTATATGCCGAGTATCACATCCCCCAATGAAACCAATCGGGAGATATTGCTATTCAATGAAATGCAGGTCTACCCCCTTAACACCCCTTTAGAACCTGAATATCCAAAAATCCTTTCTTAGTGGGCGTTTGCGGCCCTTGAGGAAGCTGCATACCAAATTTCATTCCAATCCGTTCGGTGGTTTCTGAGATTTCGTGATGAATGAATCAGTGGTATTTGAGCTTTATATAGTAGATAGAAGATAAGCATGGGTCCTAGTGGAAAATAATTCTATCACCTGAAACCAAAAATGCATGGGACGAAAAAAAACATCAAAATATCATTTTGGTTTCCGACCCTAAAAGACGTGAAAAATATAATAAAAGTATTTAAAAAAATATTTTTTGAAATTTCATTCGAATCAATTTTTATGTCATTCCTGGGACTTTGAAAATTCCGACCAAAAAGTACAAAATCATTAATAACTCCGTAAGTATTCGTCGTATGATGAAATAGCAAGAAACAAAAAAGATGTAATGTGTTATTGTCTCCAACATAGGCCATGTATACTTTTACACTCTGACATATTACGTCCCCCCCCCATAATTTCACCCCTCCCCATGGGCCCCTTAAATTGGATTTATGAAAAAACGGTCAAACACCTATTTACTTATTTTTTTGCTGATTTTTTCCCGCTGAGTTCCAAACTCCTGGCCTATGTCGTTTAAGGGATACACGCTCCGTTAGGAATCCTTCAAACCCCACTTTTCACCCCTTTCACCTCATAATATACACCACATCGAAAAACCCTCAGACATGTATCTTCTTATTTTTAATGATGAGTTTATATGCCGAGTATCACATCCCCCAATGAAACCAATCGGGAGATATTGCTATTCAATGAAATGCAGGTCTACCCCCTTAACACCCCTTTAGAACCTGAATATCCAAAAATCCTTTCTTAGTGGGCGTTTGCGGCCCTTGAGGAAGCTGCATACCAAATTTCATTCCAATCCGTTCGGTGGTTTCTGAGATTTCGTGATGAATGGATCAGTGGTATTTGAGCTTTATATAGTAGATAGAAGATAAGCATGGGTCCTAGTGGAAAATAATTCTATCACCTGAAACCAAAAATGCATGGGACGAAAAAAAAAAAAACATCAAAATATCATGTTGGTTTCCGACCCTAAAAGACGTGAAAAATATAATAAAAGTATTAAAAAAAATCTTTTTTGAAATTTCATTCGAATCAATTTTTATGTCATTCCTGGGACTTTGAAAATTCCAACCAAAAGTACAAAATCATTAATAACTCCGTAAGTATTCGTCGTGTGATGAAATAGCAAGAAACAAAAAAGATGTAATGTGTTATTGTCTACAACATAGGCCATGAATACTTTTACACTCTGACATATTACGTCCCCCCCCCCCATAATTTCACCCCTCCCCATGGGCCCCTTAAATTGGATTTATGAAAAAACGGTCAAACACCTATTTACTTATTTCTTATGCTGATTTTTTCCCGCTGAGTTCCAAACTCCTGGCCTATGTCGTTTAAGGGATACACGCTCCGTTAGGAATCCTTCAACCCCCACTTTTCACCCCTTTCACCTCATAATATACACCACATCGAAAAACCCTCAGACACGTGTCTTCTTATTTTTAATGATGAGTTTATATGCCGAGTATCACATCCCCCAATGGAACCAATCGGGAGATATTGCTATTCAATGAAATGCAGGTCTACCCCCTTAACACCCCTTTAGAACCTGAATATCCAAAAATCCTTTCTTAGTGGGCGTTTGCGGCCCTTGAGGAAGCTGCATACCAAATCCGTTCGGTGGTTTCTGAGATTTCGTGATGAATGAATCAGTGGTATTTGAGCTTTATATAGTAGACTCGCTTTGCTCGTTGGGGGCTCCGCCCCCAAGCCCCCGGTGCGTTTGACGATCCGTCAATTTTTAGGGAAAGTAATGGTTTGAAGTGTTTAAAATATATCGTTCTGAATTTACGGTTTTTATGTTTGCTGTGACTTTGTAATAATTATAAAGACGAATATGTTGCATGCAGATTTTCCATTGATGTACATTTTTTAGTTGATTCGTGGGTGTCACCTACCAAAATAAATTATGCTAATGGTCTGAATAAAATCTTATTTTTGTTTGTTATAATTTTTCTATAAGTTTATAGTGTCTTCAGTGTACGAAGTCCCGCACATTTGTTGCGTGTCAAATTTTCGTTTTTTTTTTTGCACTTGCCCTCATGTCCATAAAATGCACTACTTAATATATGATAATGTTTTGTTACGAGTCCAAATTTTAATTCTCTATAGTGTTATTGCCTCTTTTGCCATCTCATTTCTCACTTTTAAAATATATTTCCAATTGAGGGTGGAATGTGCGCACTGATATGTTTAAGTCTGTTAGGACATGGCTGGTCCTCTAGTATACTTCTAGTTATAATAATATGGGGAGGGGGAGTTTTGCCAAGGCATGTCCCCTAGCCTACTGCCAGTTATATAATGACAGGAAATTTCTTTAACGCAGATCCCCTAGCCTACCTATAATATCGTTTTCAGGAGTTTTATTATGAAAAGTTGTTTAGCCTACTGCCAATTACTGTATATGATGGCGGGAAGATTTGATAAAGCAGGTCCCCTAGCAAAACAGTCAGTTTTAGATTGTGTGGTGTGGCTAACCGGTTCCAAAATGCCGATGCGCTGCTGTTCAGAACATGAAAAGTTTAGAGTTATTGGCCTGCATACTTTCTGATATATTGATATTAGGGTAACAAAAATAGAGACAGCATTTATTAACAGTTGGCAGCCCTGGTTGCTCTTAAGGACACTTATAGTCATATCTGTTATGGTACACATACGACATACGGAATGTGGTTGAAATCCAACGGATAGTATAGAAGATACATGTATTTAAAGTTGGACCTCTCAGCAGGCTTAGAATCATGTTGGTAGCACTGACGTATATAAGTTACTCCAAATTAATATAGAATGTCAGGTACTATACGTGTGCATAGTTTAAATCTGTCGGTTTGCATACTTTCTGATATATTGGTATTTGGATAAAATAAATTGTGAGCATTTATTAACAGTTGGCAGCCCTGTTGGCCCTTAAGAGAACGCTCAGTCATATATGTTTATGTACACATAGCACATACGAAATTTGGTTGAATTCCAATTGATAGTGTAGAAGATATATGCATATGAAAATTGGACCTATCAGGATGCTTATAATCATTTTGGCAACACTGCCATGTATGTCTCCTAGAAATTAAACTGAAATATTATTATGTATACGTGTGCCAATTTGAAAATAGGTCCCATTCATACCTTTCAAGGTATCCAACATGGAGCTCAAATTTCAATTGCGATTTTTCAGCAGTTGGTAGCACTGACATCATTTTCAAATACGGCATTGAGATATTCAGTTATAGATCTTTACTCCTACCAAATTTTGTTTCGATTGCTGCAGCCGTTTAGGAGTTCATAGGGGGTAGACACACACAGAGCCAGCCAGCCAGACAGACAGACAGACAGAAGGACAGACAGACAGACAGAAGGACAGACAGACACACATTTGCCCGGATCGATCTCATAAGTCTACCTTTTCCTCATTTTTGCAAAATATGAAAAGTAGGCTAAAAATACGTACATAATGAATATCAGTTTCTATGTGGTAGAATGTAAATTAATTTTCTACAATATTGAGCACCTCTAAATATGCCCCTCGAAATATGCACCTCGATTATCGTCCTAATATGATAATTAAAAAAAAACAAGTAGTTCCCTGACGAACTAGAGAGCCTACTTTTCTTAAATATTAGAATTCATGCCATTCTATATAGACCTATCTAGAATAATGACGAAATCAAGTTGGTAATACTAACATTTATAAGTTCTACAGTTTGAATGTCGACTCTGAATATATTCTTAGTTCCATCTCATAAGGTATAGAATGCACATACAACATTTAGTTGAAGCCTAATGGATAGTATGGACGTTACATGCTGTTTGATATTAGATTAATCAGTGCGCGTAAAATCATGTTGGGAACGAAGTCAAGTATGTGATGCTCAGAAATAAACGAAAATATTACGATCTAATATAGTGCCAATTTTGGTTAAATCCATTTGTTAGTATAGAAGTTACATGAAATTAAAATATAAACTATCAGAAAGCTTACAATCATGTTGGCAGTACTGAGGTATATTAGTTACTCCAAATTAATCTAGAATGTCAGGTGCTATACGTGTGCAAAGTTTAGAGCTGATGGCTTGCACACTTTCTGATATATTGATATTAGGATTGAACAATTAGAGAGAGCATTTACTAACAGTTGGCAGTCCTGCTGGCTCTTACGAATACGTACAGTAATAACTGTTATGATACACAAGGCACATACGAAATTTGGTCGAAATCCATTTGTTAGTATAGAAGTTATATGCATTTAAAGACTGGACCTATCAACAGGCATATAATCGTGTTGGCAGCACTGATGTATATAAGTTACGCCAAACTAAGGTAGAATTTTAGACACTACACGTGTGCAAAGTTTAGAGCCGTTGGCTTGCATACTTTCAGATATATTAATGTTAAAATATATAGAGACCATTTATCAACAGTTGGCAGCCCTGGCGGCTCATTAGAATACGTACAGTCATATCGGTTATAGTACATAGAGTACATACGGAATTTGGTTCAAATTCAATTGACAGTATAAAAGTTACATTCATTTATATTATGGACATATCGGCAGAATTAGAATCATGTTGGCAACACTGGCATGTATGAACTTCTGAAAATTAATCTGAAATGTTATCGTCTATTTGTGTGCCAATTTTGGAAGAGTTCGCATCCATAACTTCTGAGATATCCAACATAGAGCTAAAATTTCGATTGCGTTTTTTCAGCAGTTGGTAGCACTGACGTCAATTTCAAATATGGCCGTGAGATATTAAGGTGTAGATCTATACTCATAACAAATTTGGTTTCGATAGCTGCAGCCGTATAGGAGTTGATAGGGGAGGACACACACACAGCCAGATAGACAGAAGGACACACAGGCACACATTTTCCCGGATTGATCACATAACTCTACTTTTTCCTCCTTTTTGCAAAATGAGAAAAGTAGGCTAAAATACAGCAGAATGATTAAAACCAGTTATATTAAAAACATTTGTGCAATACAACCGTAAAGTAAAGGCCGAAAAATAAGAAAATTACCCTGGAAGTCGGTAGGATTCGCCGCATTCATCTGTGAATTCAACTTGCTCGTTCCTTTCAAAAAACGGCTAAGAAGAGTCAAGTACTGGCAAACGAAAATATTCAATTGACGAAAAATAAAACCCTTCATCAGAATTAAAGCACACAGCGGAAAATATTAGGTACCATACCTTCTTAAAAAGCCTACAGGGACAGTAACTCACATGATACAGACTGCACGAAGAGTATAGAATTAGACTCAAAATCAAATATTGTTCCCAATCCCACAAAACCCCTCTATAAATAATACAATCGATAATCAGATCATACTGGAAATTAACCAATAAACAAATAGGTCCTAATGGAAAATAATTCTATCACCTGAAACCAAAAATGCATGGGACGAAAAAATACATCAAAATATCATGTTGGTTTCCGACCCTACAAGACGTAAAAAATATAATAAAAGTATTAAAAAACCTATTTTTTGAAATTTCATTCGAATCAATTTTTAAGTTATTCGTGGGACATAGAAAAATTTCGGACAAAAAGTACAAAATCATTAATAACTCCCTAATTATACGTCGTATGATGAAAAAGCAAGAGACAAAAAAGATGTAATGTGTTATTGTCTACAACATAGGCCATGCACAATATCACACTCAGAGATATTACTGGAGATAAGTAGCTTCCCCCTATATTTTTGTCTCTTGTAGGGTTGAAAATTAAAAAATGTACCTTTTCGGAATTTTTCTGTTGGTTGCAAGGTGAAAGGAGTGTTTTTGCCAAATATCAAGTTTGTAACTCATTTGGAAGTGGGTAAACATTTATGTCAGTGAGTGAATCAGTCAGCCATGTGGTTTTATATAATATAGATGAGCATGGGACGCAGTGGAAAATAATTCTATCACCTGAAACCAAAAATGCATGGGACGAAAAAATACATCAAAATATCATGTTGGTTTCCGACCCTACAAGACGTAAAAAATATAATAAAAGTATTAAAAAACCTATTTTTTGAAATTTCATTCGAATCAATTTTTAAGTTATTCGTGTGACATAGAAAATTTTCGGACAAAAAGTACAAAATCATTAATAACTCCCTAATTATACGTCGTATGATGAAAAAGCAAGAGACAAAAAAGATGTAATGTGTTATTGTCTACAACATAGGCCATGCACAATATCACACTCAGAGATATTACTGGAGATAAGTAGCTTCCCCCTATATTTTTGTCTCTTGTAGGGTTGAAAATTAAAAAATGTACCTTTTCGGAATTTTTCTGTTGGTTGCAAGGTGAAAGGAGTGTTTTTGCCAAATATCAAGTTTGTAACTCATTTGGAAGTGGGTAAACATTTATGTCAGTGAGTGAATCAGTCAGCCATGTGGTTTTATATAATATAGATGAGCATGGGACGCAGTGGAAAATAATTCTATCACCTGAAACCAAAAATGCATGGGACGAAAAAATACATCAATATATCATGTTGGTTTCCGACCCTACAAGACGTAAAAAATATAATAAAAGTATTAAAAAAACCTATTTTTTGAAATTTCATTCGAATCAATTTTTAAGTTATTCGTGGGACATAGAAAAATTTCGGACAAAAAGTACAAAATCATTAATAACTCCCTAATTATACGTCGTATGATGAAATAGCAAGAGACAAAAAAGATGTAATGTGTTATTGTCTACAACATAGGCCATGGACAATATCACACTCAGAGAAAATTTTCGGCCAAAAAGTACAAAATCATTAATAACTCCGTAACTAAACGTCGTATGATGAAATAGCAAGAGACAAAAAAGATGTAATGTGTTAATGTCTACAACATAGGCCATGTACAATATCACACTCAGAGAAAAATTTCGGCCAAAAAGTACAAAATCATTCATAACTCCCTAATTATACGTCGTATGATGAAATAGCAAGAGACAAAAAAGATGTAATGTGTTATTGTCTACAACATAGGCCATGTACAATATCGCACTCAGAGAAAAATTTCGGCCAAAAAGTACAAAATCATCAATACCTCCGTAACTAAACGTCGTATGATGAAATAGCAAGAGACAAAAAAGATGTAATGTGTTATTGTCTACAACATAGGCCATGCACAATATCACACTCAGAGATATTACTGGAGATAAGTAGCTTCCCCCTATATTTTTGACTCTTGTAGGGTTGAAAATTAAAAAATGTACCTTTTCAGAATTTTTCTGTTGGTTGCAAGGTGAAAGGAGTGTTTTTGCCAAATATCAAGTTTGTAACTCATTTGGAAGTGGGTAAACATTTATGTCAGTGAGTGAATCAGTCAGCCATGTGGTTTTATATAATATAGATGAGCATGGGACGCAGTGGAAAATAATTCTATCACCTGAAACCAAAAATGCATGGGACGAAAAAATACATCAAAATATCATGTTGGTTTCCGACCCTACAAGACGTAAAAAATATAATAAAAGTATTAAAAAACCTATTTTTTGAAATTTCATTCGAATCAATTTTTAAGTTATTCGTGGGACATAGAAAAATTTCGGACAAAAAGTACAAAATCATTAATAACTCCCTAATTATACGTCGTTTGATGAAATAGCAAGAGACAAAAAAGATGTAATGTGTTATTGTCTACAACATAGGCCATGTACAATATCGCACTCAGAGAAAAATTTCGGCCAAAAAGTACAAAATCATCAATACCTCCGTAACTAAACGTCGTATGATGAAATAGCAAGAGACAAAAAAGATGTAATGTGTTATTGTCTACAACATAGGCCATGCACAATATCACACTCAGAGATATTACTGGAGATAAGTAGCTTCCCCCTATATTTTTGTCTCTTGTAGGGTTGAAAATTAAAAAATGTACCTTTTCGGAATTTTTCTGTTGGTTGCAAGGTGAAAGGAGTGTTTTTGCCAAATATCAAGTTTGTAACTCATTTGGAAGTGGGTAAACATTTATGTCAGTGAGTGAATCAGTCAGCCATGTGGTTTTATATAATATAGATAGAAGATAAGCATGGGTCCTAATGGAAAATAAGTCTATCACCTGAAACCAAAAATGCATGGGACGAAAAAAAACATCAAAATATCATGTTGGTTTCGGACCCTAAAAGACGTGAAAAATATAATAAAAGTATTAAAAAAAAAGTTTTGAAATTTCATTCGAATCAATTTTTATGTCATTCCTGGGACTTTGAAAATTCCGACCAAAAAGTACAAAATCATTAATAACTCCGTAAGTATTCGTCGTATGATGAAATAGTAAGAGACAAAAAAGATGTAATGTGTTATTGTCTACAACATAGGCCATGTATAATTTTACACTCAGACATATTATGTCCCCCCCCCCCATAATTTCACCCCTCCCCATGGGCCCCTTTAATTGGATTTATGAAAAAACGGGCAAACACCTATTTACTTATTTTTTATGCTGATTTTTTCCCGCTGAGTTCCAAACTCCTGGCCTATGTCGTTTAAGGGATACACGCTCCGTTAGGAATCCTTCAACCCCCACTTTTCACCCCATTCACCTCATAATATACACCACATCGAAAAACCCTCAGACATGTATCTTCTTATTTTTAATGATGAGTTTATATGCCGAGTATCACATCCCCCAATGAAACCAATCGGGAGATATTGCTATTCAATGAAATGCAGGTCTACCCCCTGAACACCCCTTTAGAACCTGAATATCCAAAAATCCTTTCTTAGTGGGCGTTTGCGGCCCTTGAGGAAGCTGCATACCAAATTTCATTCCAATCTGTTCGGTGGTTTCTGAGATTTCGTGATGAATGAATCAGTGGTATTTGAGCTTTATATAGTAGTTGAAAGGGGTCTTCCTGTGTATGGGCACCTAGCACAACGTAGAGGGTCAGTTTTTATGTGACGTGTATTGCGTTTCGTCTACAAGGCTTTCAATTCTATTTCACGTCAGGAAGTACACGTAAGGTGAATTTAGTCTGAGAGCACATTTTAACTAATTTTTTTTGTCGACAAACGGGTTCATCGTAAGGTTGATTTTGTTTGATACTGTGTGGTAGATATACCCATATTTGGATATCTCGGTAATATGTAGTAGACAATAGAATTGTCTGTCTGTCTTTCTTTGTATCTTTATGTAGCCTACGCCTAGAACTCGTGTTCGGATGCTTGGAGCATCGAAAAATTAGGTATGGTAACCATGAGAGTCAATACACCAATCATTTATAAAACTCTTCACCGCACTTTTCATACAGTAGAAGGGTGGATATAGAGAAAACATTCTCAATACATGCTAAAATAGGCGAAATATAAAAATTATCCTAGAAGGACGACCGAAGCATATGTTGCGCTTCTCAATGTGAGACTGAAAATTCGGGAATCTACGAGGCACGTCCAGAAAGTAAGTTCCGTTTGGTAATAAAATTAAATTGTGTACAGATACAGAAAAATTGTTTTTTGCACAACATTCTACACCTCTTAAACTACTTTTCCACGTATCTGCCGAACTTTTGCAGGCAATTGTCATAGCGTGGCACAAGTTTTTGGATACCTTCTTCTTAGAAGTTTACCGCCGACCGTAAACGAGAGTGAAGACTCCCCTGTAAGATATCCTACCGTTTGGCTACCACTGGTAGGCAAATTGCGTATGTGGTCAGGAGAACTCCTAAACATAGGCAGTTCTCCTGATAAGCACGCAATTTGCCTAACAGTGGTGGCCAAACGGTAGGATATCTTACAGGGGAGTCTTCACTCCCGTTTACTGTCGGCGGCAAACTTCTATGAAGAAGGTATCCAAAGACTTGTGCCACGCTATGACAAATGCCTGCAAAGGTTCGGCAGTTATGTGGAAAAGTAGTTTAAGAGGTCTAGAATGTTGTGAAATAAATATTTTTTCTGTATCTGTACACAATTTAATTTCATTACCAAACGGAACTTACTTTCTGGACGTGCCTCGTATAAAGGGTCTCCGAAAACTACATTTTAAGGGCCTTAAATTAACCGTGTGTGTGATATTCCCAGAAAACTAACTTCGTTCTGATAAACTTGAAGGAATGACAAACCGCTAACCATTGCAACAGTAGCTCAATTGATAATGTCTGGTGTTAACAACGAACACCGTTCGAAGAACTGGTACTTCTGCTAGTAAATAAATAGATAAATAAATAAGTTCCAATTTTCAATACCACGATTAATGGAAGCGTATTTCCCATAATTTGTACGCAGGTGTCAGCCCTTAACTTTGTGCGGGTGATCTGCCCTGGCCAGGTATGTGGGATTTCCAGACCCTTGATTAGTTCTCCCCCATTAGTGTAGGTGTTAAACATATCAAGGTCTAAGAGTAGGATGCATTGATCTCAGTCGTTTGGCAGTGTAAGAATGTAAGTACCGGTAACTAGGTTGCACTACACTACTCTATCTTAGATTTAGATTCCACTAGTTACCGAGGGGTTATGTTAGGACTCGTTCAGGAACGTCCATGCCAATGTAAAGCAAACAGGAACACAACGAGAAACACAAATTGAAATGTCATGTAGGTTTTAATTATTGATATGAGTACAGCGAAGCTTTGCAAGATTTAATACAGCCTCCTATTGAATAATGTTTGAGCTCGGGAAAAAGAATTGAATTGAAAAATAATGGTAGAGTTGATTCTGCGTGTTTTAAACAGGTCCTACTCCGGCGATGTTTTCTATTTAACAGGGCAAGCTTTAGGTCGATTTTCATATCCGAAATAAAATACCATCGAATGGATTGTTTTATTTAACTCAGGGCTCGTTCCAGGCAACAAGTATTTCCATTGTTTCCAATGAAAACATCCACCTGAATAACAGTCTTTAAATAATTATGATGCCCATTGTACTTGCTTCTCTGCATTTCCAGACTTGAAAATACTTTCCAGCGGCTTTCATTTGAATTGTGAATAAACTAGGAGTTCGTAGTCACATGAGACGCTCGCTCACATGAGCAACTTTATTCAATGTTGTTATAGGGTTTAGAATGGTTCCACTTGAGATTAACAACAATGTATGTAGGCTACTGTGGTAAATTGTTTTTGTTGTTGTTTCCTTAATGAGCATGCAACATTTTAGGTATCAGCTACAAGTACTTAGGTGTTCCTCGAGTCTATCTGATAACAAGTCCCGTTGTTCCATTTAAGAGGTTTGGGACAACGTGGACATCAATCCACGTGCACTTGGGTGTATGCATGCAGTCTGTCTGATAACCGGTGGTATTCTGATGGTTGTAAGAGTGTTTTATAATATATTAGTAACTGATTGTAGGTTTTGGAAGGTAATAATTATGTTGTAGGTTTTACGTCCATTTTAATTGTTGAGGCTTTTAGACAAGATGGGGTGCAGGATTTTTTCCGTAAGGGAATCTTTAACGTTCCATTAAATCTACTGGCATGGCTCCCTCATATTTGCTCAGTCTCAAATTCCAACCGAATGCGTCAGGAATCGATCCTGCGACCTTGGAAACAGCAGGTGAGAACGTTACCGCTGCGCCACGCAACCAGTCAAGTTTTGGAAGGTGGTGGTGGCCTTAAATTAGATACCATCCTGACATTTACATAGAGTAGAAGTGGGAATCCACAGAAAACCACTTCTAAGGTGGCTGAGGTAGGAATCGAATTCATTCTTTCTTGGTTTAGAAAACATGAGACAGAGTGAACCCCGTTAGGACCTTTAGACCAGATTAATATTTCTTGACCTAGTCATGAATCGAATCCGAACCTCAGGGGCCACAGGCAAGAATGCTAACCGCTATGCTACGAGGTGGGCGATAACAAGTTCTAATATTGTTTATGTTCGACGATGCCGAAATGTAAATATTATATGTCAGAAAACTGTTCTATAATGAGGCTCATTATAGTACAAGTTTTCATTATGGTTTCTCCCACCAATCAGAGCTCAAGATACAGTTGTTTGACCAATTAGGTAAGTGTAGCATCGCACCTGCGCTGAGTTCCAAGGCCTTCTAATTTAAATTTCACTGCGTGGCCTGGTGAGGTAATCGAGGAGGCCATGGTCAAATACAAGGTATTCTGTGCGTCCCATGTGCTCTGTTCTGTACATAAAACTGGCGAAATCTCGACAGATATTTATGAATATTTATGTTCGAACATAAAACAGTTATAAAAATTATCGTCGAACATAAACAATCGTATGCAACTCGCCTATAATGGTAATTAAGACACTCGTATGGAAATTACAATACTCGCATACGCTCTTTTTATATACATACTCGTGTCTTAATTATTGCCATTATATGCTAGTTGCATAATGCACTAGTCTATACGGGAGTGTATACTTGCATAGGTCACGCATGAGGTCAATTAATGACTTAATATACCACGACTCTCAGGAGACTACACAACATTTCATTTTCTTTGGGACTGGAATGGAAAAGGTGGTGGCCGTAGCGTTTAATTGGATGCAATCCATGCGTTTGCCTGGAATAGAAGTGTTACTCTGAAAATAGCTGGTTTGAGGCTATGTCCCATCTCTCCCATGTTAGACTCACGAAGCTGATTGAAACTCGCTCCAACCTCAGAATGGAATTAAATTTCTTTTTAGAGGCCATTAAACTAGGAGACCTTTCGAACATGATTCTCAGTACCTACCTTTAAAGAACAGGACGTGGAAATAGAATATTGCATCACAAACCTGAAAGATAATGGAGTATACCTGGGAAGTATTTCAGATTCCTAGAACCTCAAGCAAGCATTCGCCTCAATTCACCTGCACGCCCTAACTATGAATAGTGATGTCGAAATAAACTCCAAAGCCTTCTGCCTGCTTGAGGATAGGTTCGGGTTTTAGTGCCAGAAGGAAGCACTTACTCTCCACAACGAAGGAACTAAAAGTCCATTAGTGGCAGCCCATAAACTGCTCGCTTTTAGGACAGGCATTCCACCTCGCGAGCAACATAGCTAAGACGTGCATGTATTAGTCTTAATGCGCTCTTCCGTAAACTTACGTTGGTAGGAACATATTAATGTCACAAATGCATTAATATTGTATTCACATTATGAGTCGTCAAGTTACAAAACTCGTTTAATCCACTTGTGAATAAGAATCATTTTCATGAGAAACGTTTCTCTGGACTTTGCCTCACGTATCCTTTGTGTTTGTTGTTTCTACTTTTTGCTTCGTGTTTTTGGTTTTTGGTTTTGTGATTGCTTTTGAATTTGACTTTTTGCTTTTCTTTCTTGGTTTTGTGTATGTTTTCTGCTTTTGCTTTTTTGAATTTTGATTTTTGCTTTATGTTCCTTGTTTTTTGTTTTCTGCTTTTGTTTTTGTTTTTGAATTTTGCTTTTTGCACCGTCTTTTTTATTTTTGTTTTGTGTTTGTTTTCTGCTATTGCTTTTTGAATTTTGCTTTATGCTTTGTGTTTCTTGTTTTTTATTTTCTGCTTTAGCTTTTGTTTTTGAATTTTGCTTCGTCTTCTTTGTTTTGGATTTGTGTTTGTTTTCTGCTTTTGCTGTTTTTGAATTTTGCTTTTTGCTTTGTGTTTAATTTTTGTTTTCTGATTTTGCTTTTGTATTTGAATTTTGCTTTTTGCTTCGTGTTTCTTGTTTTTGGTTTTGTGTTTGTTTTCTGGAAAAATCACAAAACAAAATAAAACAGAATAAACAAAACAAAATCAAAATACGAGTAAAACAAAATAAACAAAACAGAATAAAACAAAACAAAAACGAAAAATAAAACAAAACAATTTAAAACAAAATAAAGTAAAACAAAATAAAAACAAAACAAAATCGAATTAAGTTAAACAAAACAAAATAAAACAAAATAAAATAAAACAATATAAAATAAAGTAAAATAAAAAAAAGAATTAAGTAAATAATTTTACGACATGATTCTTATTCACAAGTGGATTAAACGAGTTTTGCAACTGGACGACTCATATGAAAGTGTGTAATAATATTAAATAATGTCATATTTATTGAAAGCTTTCAAGTCATGTATAATTGTTGCTTTATTAACAACTGAATTGTAATATTCAGTTGGTCAACACGAAAATATGTAGGAAATGGTATACCCCAACCCCTTCCGCCCCACCCATGCTTGTAATCAGCAGAAACATTATTTAAGCACATGTAAATCGTTTTCAGCTGGAGTCACATTATTCCAATTTAATTGGACATGATAATATTCGTGTTGACTGTTCAATTGTTCGATGGTTATATGCATCTTTCCTAGCCTCCCTGTTATGAGCAAATCGTTTCATATTTACACAGCTACAACACCTTACACACGAGACAATGTGTACAACATATTCTAACCTTGATATGCACCTACAGCTGTTGTCCTCGTCCCTTCCTTCCATACCTAAGTTTGTTATTCCTGGGCGTTTTGGTCCGTGTCCTACCAACCTATCTCTTCTCTTCATTAGCAGTCACCAGAAACAACTCTCCTCTCCCACTCTTCTTAATACCTTTCCTTTTGTTACTTATTCTATCCATCTGATATTCATAAATCTCCTGTATCACCATATTTCAAATGTTTCTATTCTTCTCTTTACACAACAGTCCATGTTTTAATTCCATAAGGTGCCAAGCTGCAGACAGAGGCTTTCAAAAATAACTTCCTAATACCTAAATCTATATTCGATGTCAACAGATTCTATTTCGCCAGAAACGCCTATCTTGCCGGCGCCAACCTACGTTTTATATCCACTTTGCTTCGTCGATCACTGGTTATTTTGCTTCCTAAGTAACAGAAATTTCTTACTTCCTTTAGCTATTCACCCACCAAATTGACGCCCAAAAGGGTTTCTCATTTCTTTCGGCTGCATGCCATTATGATTGTTTTACATTTGTTGATCTTCATCATAAATTCCTTTCTCAAGACGGAGTTCATACCATTTGAAAACCCATTCAATTCCTACGGAGACTCGGCTAAGGTGGCAATGTCATGGGAAGGGAGAGATATTTCTGGGGACCGCTAATAATGAGAAGAGAAGGGTTGCTAGGACTCATACAGTACTATGACACCCAGGAATAGCGGACTTCGTTATGGAAGGGTCGAGGACAAGAACTGTAAGAGTAGACCAAGGTTAGAATATGTTAGACAGATTGTCTCAGATGTAAGGAGTGGCAGAGTTGAAACGATTAGCTCAGGAGAGGAGGCATGGATTGCTGCATCAATGTAGTCAAAGACTGAACAATCAAACACACTTAATATGTCGATAATGGAGGACACCACCATATCAAAATTCCCATCATAGTACAGTAAATATTTTTTAAAGTCAATTTTACCCTCCAGGTTGGAGGTTCCCACCGACTCAGCGAGGGAACTCGCCACTACCGCCTTTCCAGGCAGTGTCCTTGAGTTGGGAACACTTGGTTGGATTCAATACAACTGAGGAGAAGTGATCAGCAC
Source organism: Meconema thalassinum (assembly GCA_946902985.2). Lineage (NCBI taxonomy): Eukaryota > Metazoa > Arthropoda > Insecta > Orthoptera > Tettigoniidae > Meconema > Meconema thalassinum. Next base: position 248,342,695 of record OX336391.1, read on the forward strand.
CTCGCCCAGGCGGCCTCATCTGCAATGCGAACAGGGGCCTCATGAGGGATAGGAAGGGAAGAGAAGATGGGATATATAGGCAAGGAAGAGGGAAGGAGGTGGCTGTGGCCTTACAGTAGGTACCATGATGGCATTTGCCCGAAGAGGAAGTGGGAAACCACGGAAAACCACTTCGAGGATGGCTGAGGTGGGAATCCAACCTCCTCTACTCATTTGGACCACCCGAAGTTGAGTAGACCCCGTTCCAGTCCTCATATCACTATTCAAATTTCGTGGCAGAGCCGGGAATCGAACCCAGGACCTCCGGGGTAGCAGCTAACCATGCTGACCGCTACGCTGCGGAAGCGACCATAGTAAATATACATGTATTAATCATGTATGATTTTATGTATGATTATCTTGGTAACTAGTTATGTGCATCAGACTTAAACGATTATTTTCTATTAGATCTCAATGCAAGCGTAATGTGAGAACGTTACCAGCAGCAAGTGTCCCGATAACAAGGCATTAGCGAACAATACATTGTTGTTCCTGGCTGTTGATGGCTATTTTCTGTGTAATCACACTAAATTAATTAACGCTGTAATGTCACTGGTTTCATCAAGGGCAGATTTAATGTCTGTGTACTCTGGAGGCAGGTATTTAGCGTATAATTTTGTCTTTTTGAAATTAATTACTGAAAATATCTTTCCAATTTGATGTTCTGATTGCAAGCCAATGGCAAGCAGGAATTCATAATTTCTAGGTATTAATTGATTATTAGGTAATGGCAGTAACGACAAATGCAGCTCATAACCATAACGCGCTAGACTATATTGGCCTGTTAATATTGTTGATTGGTTAGTTAGTTCCTTAGTTTAGGGGCTGCGACAACGTGGTCATGTAGCCTCGTGTACTTTGTGTGATTGTAGAATCTGTCTGACAACTGGTGTTAATTTTGGTGGCTGTATTAGCACGTGTTATCTGTTTTAATCCAAATAAGGACTGCAGAAAATAATTTCAAGTACTGTAGTTCCTACTTTTGCTACCAAATGCTACCGTCCACGACACCTAGCTTGCGGACTTGGCTACTAGAAGTCATCACAGTCAGCACCTGGCGGTGAACGTTGGAACTAATAGAGGGTTATTAATTCTAACCTACAAATTTTGGCTTCATACAAGTGTAGTTAGTGGAAGATTCTTTTCCATGCCATAAATCTATGACATGGGACCGCCGGCTTTACTTCCCCTCCAAAGGAAGGCATACTGAGGGATTTTAACGCTCTAAAAATCCGATGACTTCGGCCGGGTTTTAACCCGCGACCTTGGGCATAGAAGCTCAGAATGCTACGAACGATGCCACCGAAGCCACCCTGTTGATATTGTAACTTTACGTCGATCAACCCAAAATAATCTCACATAATCTGAAAACTTCTCAAGAGAAAATTGCTCTAATACAAGGTCCTCAAATTCAAAGTATTCAAAGCAAACGCTCATTACATAGTAATAGCTGACAACAGAGCAGAGCAGCCTGTAGACCTTCCACAATTCTGATAAGTATGAAGTTATAGCTTTTTACTATCATCGCAGCAGATTGTTGGTCATTTCCGCATAGTAGTTTACAATTCTATGATAGTTTAGGGTTCATTGCTTATGTGTATCACAGACATAGTTGCCTCACATTCATATATTAATTGGGGGAGGAAGACTGGTTTGTTGATGGAATCGTCATTTCTAAGTTTTTGCAACATTAAAATAAATAGATAATTTCTCGGACACTTAATGCCTTAATATAAATTACTAATAATAACCACACTTAGAATACTAAGTCCTTTGGCAGTTTTTTTCTTTTCCTTTTTTTTTTGTTTGTGTTTTGTAGTGATTTGTAGAAACATTTGTCTTGTAAATTTGGATCTGATGATGCTCGCTTGACGAGCAACATATGCCATCACTTGTTTTGTTTCTTTTTTGAATAGTCCATATCAATATAACTAAATCAAATGTCATTTATTTCACGTCAATTTTCGAAATATTCCTATGATTGGAATTATTTTGTGTTGACCGACCGAAAGTTACAGAGATGTTGCTGAGTCATTTAGGGACTTTATGACATCGTGGTCATGAATCCCCATGAACTTGGGAGTGTTCGGACTTATTATGATAACCTGTGTAATCGTGAAGGCTGTATTAGTACGTGTATTTATAATTCAGGCGAGGATTGCAAAGGAGGCTTCCGTGGCCTTAAGCTAGGGACCGTTCCAGTATTCGGCTGGATTAGAAGAGAAATACCACGGAAACCCACATCCAGGAGGGCTGAGGTGGGAATAGAACCCGCCTCTTCTTAGTTTTGCCTCATGAGGCTGAATGTTATCCGTTCCAGCCCTCAGTTCAAAATGAAAATTCTTGGCAGAGCTGGGAATCGAACCCAGACCTCCGTGAAGACAGCCACTACGTCGCGGGGAGAACTTTAAAGTTACAATATCAATTGTTAATAAGGCAGCACAGAAAAATAGCTTCAAATCTATGGGTAAGACCAAATCATCCTCGCACCATCAGCAATATTTAAAATGATTTACAAATCAGTGATGCAGCCTCATCCTCCTTGGAATCAGACTGAACATTCATTGAATAATTCTGCTAATGTACGGAATCTCCTTCTGAAGAAGTTAGTTACTCTCGTCACACATGTTACGAAGTACCATTTATGGTTTGTGTGCGGAATTCCGTTGTTACAGAATAATCATGACGGATATATTCTAAAACAAACGTAGAAATCATAATTATATTACACATTTTCTACTGAAATAAATATCCATGAAAACAAATAATATCTCCCATTAGCTTTTGTACTTCAAACTTCAGTCAGTTCTGTTATTTTAAATCATTGCTGAGTTCATATCGCTAGCGGCAGGTGTGTTTACATCTATACATTTTGTTTACGTAGAGCAACATGTAAAGTTCACTTTTAGAAAATGTTTACCCAGAATTTTAAATAAATTAATATGGGACTGTTTGTGTGGGTAGCAACTGAGCAGCTGTTTTTTTGTGATTGAACTTTGTCAATATTTATTCATTGTTACCAGTGATGACCCCCTTCTGCTCATAACGACTGTACTCTCTGTATTGCGTATATACCAAATGGTACATATTTTAACTTGCTGTGTATTAAATAAATAATTTCTCACGGAATGGAAATAACTGATTCAATTTACTTCCTAATCTGAGTTCTTAACGGTTGTAATTGCTCCTATAGTCAATGAATAATACGGTTCTACTGAAGTTATATTATTTATTAGGAACTCAAGAGCAGGTTTTGATTTATTTTTAGCCTACTTTCGATTTTTGCAAAAAATGAAAGTAGACTTATGAGATCAACACAGGGCGAAAAATTGTGTGTCTGTCTGTGTGTGTGTATGTGTGTGTGTGAGTCTCTGTGTGTGTGAGTGTGTGTACTCTGAATGTCTCTCCCCCCCCCCCTATCAATTCGAACATGGTGAAACCGAATTGAACGAAATTTGGTACAGAGGTAGCACTAGCAAAGGGCACCTCAGTGTTATATTTTATATCGCCGCCATCTTTACCAAAACTGAATGGCGGCCACTTAAACGTTCAAAACGTAAACTCAAATTACGGCTAAACTAATCATCCGATCTCTACCAAATTTGGTGACAACATACCTTTATATAGGACGCGTATTTCACCCAAACTTCAAGGTCATTGGCCTTGCCATTTCAGGATGGCGGCCGTGAGAATCATGCAACCATTATAAACAATAGCTTAAGACCTACCAATTCCGATTATCGAGCCTAGGGTAGTTTAAGCTATCCTGAAGGTCGTGATCCGTTATTTATTATAATTTAATATTATAATATTATACTGTAAGAGTGGCTTAAAAGAGCTGAGCCGTCTCTGCCACACGACAAGGTGGCAGCTGTCATCATGAGCCTATCTTATATTACAGTAGTTTTAGTATGTTATATGTGATAGACCCTACTGATACAATAATATAAACTTTGTATGAAATGATCTATAATGAAGTTGTACTGCAGTGAAGAAATCGTTTATTTCAAGTCATTATTTGCCAACAGGTTGCATCTAATATATCAGTTAAGAACACCATGATGTTAAGGATATAGTTAGCTCCGGACTAGCGGGTATTAGTCTGTCACGCAGGTGACTGGGGATCGAATACTGCTACAGTTGACCTTTTTTTTCTTGAATTCTTTTACAAATGGTGTGCACAAGTTCTTACCACAGATACTGAATAAAATGTCATTTAGCTCAAAGGGGAGGCTAATGTATACACTCGTTTATTAATAAAATCACTGTCCCAGCATTGCACATAAACAGAAGACATTAGGAAAAGGAGAATAGAAGAACTAGATACACGTTGTCATCAACCACAGCCTTCTTAATGTCTCTGTACGGTGCTGTCCTCTTGTGGGTTATGTGGGTAATATTGTTCCAAACATACGGCTGTGTAAATACCTGGCCTTCTGAAGTATGGCAATTTTGTAATACTGGTAGTTCAACTATTAGCCACGATCGCGCTCCGATTACCTTTAAACACTGCCAGCAGGATCACCTCCCTCCTGCCTACTTTAAACTGCCTGCTCATTGAACACCCAGAGGCGTACAAGATTAGTACATTATGCAACGAGCCTATAATGGCCATAATTAAGACACGAGTAGTTTTATAAAACAAGCGTATGCGAGTTTTATAATTTCCTTTTTTTTTTAGTCGTTTACCCTCCAGGTTGGTGGAACCCACAGACTCAGCGAGGGAACTCACCACTACCGCCTCTACGGGCAGTGTCCTAGAGCTGGGAACATCGAATCGGAAGGGATACAATTGGTGAGGTGGGATCGGCACCTCGCCCAGGCGGCCTCACCTGCAAAGCGAACAGGGGCCTCATGAGGGAAGGTAAGGGATGGTGAGGATGGATAGGCAAGGAAGAGGGAAGGAGGCGGCCGTGGCCTTGAAGAAGGAACCATCCCGGCATTTGCCCGAAGATGAAGTGGGAAACCACGGAAAACCACTTCGAGGATGGCTGAGGGGGAATCGAACCCCCTCTACTCATTTGGGCCACCCGAGGCTGAGTAGACCCCGTTTAAGTCCTCGTACCACTTTTTCAAATTTCGTGGCAGAGCCGGGAATCGAACCCAGGACCTCCGGGGCGGCAGCTATAATTTCCATACGAGTGTTTTAATTACCATTATAGCGGAGTTGCATACGACTGTTTATGTTCGACGATAATTATAACTTTATTATATGTATTAACATAAATATTCATAAATATCTGTTCAGTCACTAGACTGTTGTGATCGGGTGCTGCGGTGGGTAGTATATCTCTGTTTCCTAAGCTCTCTGGACAACCGACGTATGCGCTCTGTGTGCTTCAATGCCATATGTTCAGATTGTGCTCCAGTATTCAGTAAAACTGTCACCGAAGTCGTTTCAAAACCACGCGCTGTGTAGAAATTGATTTTGGGGATATTAAGGTACAGTGCCATTTCTTGTCTCAGTTTATTTACGGGAACATATAGAAGGTGCAATTTCGGTAATTTATATAGACATGTTGGATTTTGAACGCATGCGCGAAGGTATCCTTATCTAATTGGTCACAGAACTGTTTCTTGTGATCTGATTGGTGGGAGAAACTGTTTCATAATGAAAAATAGTGTTATAATGAGCCTAATTATGATACAGTTTTATGACACATAATAGTTAGGGTCGAACATAAAAATATTAATTCACTGCTAGGTCGCTGCACCAACCTACTGTGATCGGCGCGGATTTTTAAAGGGGAAAGTACCCAAAACGAAAGATTCTTAAGTTTGCAGGCTGGCTTAATATAGTGATTAACGGACGTGAATGCATTACAATAAGTTAGTAGTTTTGTTATTCAATCATCATAAAGTATATAATATTGATTTTGACACTTACTGGCTAATTATCAATATAAAAGAAAACAAACACTACATGGTGGTAGAGGATTTAGGGATGAGGACAAAGAGTTATAAATATACCCATACATTTAGGAGAAAGTAGGCTATATCTTCTTTGCTGAACACCTTGTTTGTTCATTATTCCTTTTAAAACAAAACAAAAAAAACACATTACGAGCCTTACAGTAGTCGCATGTGATGTGTAGCATGTGACGTGTTATCCTACTATGTGTCTGCCGGGAACGCATATCCCTTGTTAATCGTGAACTCTGTTGGCCATTGAAATAACTACTTGTAAAACTCCAGTGCCAAATCCTGACCGGTGCGCATGCGCGAGGTACGTCGTGGTACCAATGATTTATTGTAGGAATGTCTTTAATGGGGGCTCCTAACCTAGAAGTAAACCGTATTCGATATACATTCCACAGCAAAAGTATGAAGATTATATAAATCATAATTGTTTTCAGCAAATATGGTACAATGAATATTTTCACACCAAAGAACGACAACTTGAAGATGATTTATTGTAGGAATATCTTTAATGGTGTCTCCTAACCTTGAAGTAAACCGTATGCGATATACATTTCACAGCAAAAGTATGAAGATTTAATAAATCATAATTGTTTTCAGCAAATATGATATAATGAATATTTCCACACCAATAAACAACTAGAAGATGATTTATTGTAGGAATATCTTTAATGGGGCCTCCAAACCTTGAAGTAAACCGTATGCGATATACATGCCACATAGCCACATGGCCGACAGTACGTCGTGGTACCAATCTCCGCCACCGCGCGCGCTCATTGTTTCCGTCCCATTTCCTTCCCATTTTCGTCCCTTTTCCAAAATCACTCCCACAAAGATATCCAGCAACCTGGTGGAAAGTTGTTACACATCAATAACTGCGATGAAAATTAGTGATTAAGGCAGTTAACATACAAGTTGTTCAGTAAGGAACATGACACCCACCGTCTTGAATGTATGGAATCATTGAACTTGTGCCCATTGCTGATACGTACATCCTCTTGTGTGAGTCAATCATCGCTACGTTTCACCTTCGTATGACTGGCTGTGTGGCACAGAGGTAACGTTCTCGCCTGCTGATCCCAAGATAGCGGGATCAAAGCCCAGCACAATCAGTTGGCATTTGAGGGTGATTAAATGTGAGGGGGCCGTGTCAGTGGATTTACTGTCACGTTAAAAATCCCCTTCGAGGTAAACTTCCGGCAACGCGGCGTCTCTAAAACCGCAGTAGTTAATACGGACGTAAAATCAATAACGTTATTATTATTATTATCATTTTTTTACATTCGAATTGAGTCACTATGGACTACGGAGTAACAATCAAAATCAATGTTTCGTTCTAGATCGTCTGCCAGCTTTGATGTCCTGCCAGTATCTCTTGAGCCCATCACTCACTGCCTTCTTCCGATCTTCTGAAAGAGGTCCCCTCCGCCTTTTGGGTTCTGCCCCTACCTTAAATCCCTGGTAATTTTTGAATAGGTGTCTGAATTCATTATTTTTATTATTATTATTATTATTATTATTATTATTATTATTTATTACCTTCGTAAATCTACTAGACAGTAAATCATCGATATAAATGAAATACTTTGAATTTGGTGCCTCCATGGTATATGCAATGTGATAAGTTTATGACTGATGCTAACGAGGTCTCTCATATCTTACTCCTTTACGAAATTCGTCTAAACTGTAGAATAGTATCCCACTGTATTGATTTCATCGTACTAATAGTACGCTCGGTCCCCTTCTCGGAAGTTTATATAGGCTATTATTTTGCCTCAGGCATATTAAACCTCTTATATGTTAACATATTATTACATGTTTTCACTATTGTACCTGTCTAAAATATCGATAGTTATGTTATATTTCACGATGGCTGCTACGTCGTATATTCATTGTTATAGCCATATCACTAATGCCAACGAATTCTCTTACATGGTGCTCTTCTCTTACCAAATTTAAGTAATCTATTACAACATAACTTACTGATTGCGAAGTTCCATTAGTACGCTCAGCCACCATCTTGAAATTGGTTACCTTTTGGCGCACGAAGCCACCAATACTCATATCATCTGGATATTTTATGTGCAACAATAAATACAACCTGTTGCAATTAATTATTCCAGGGAAGATTGATGGCATTAGGGTTCCTCGAAGTAGAACAATATCCTGTTTAAAGAATATAAGTCCGTAGTTTGGACTGAATACAATATCGCTGTATAGAAATGCTATGGACAAAAAGCAGATCATGCTACTGATCGCCAATGTTCTTCGAGGACGTGGCATTGAGAAGAAGAAGAACGCCGATGCTGGTATAGAAAATAACTACCTCTCTTTACTTCCTGTCATTCACGCGCCTTGAACGTTAGGTCACATTCTGGCCAAATAAGATAACTGGTAGTTACCTAATACCCCAAAGCAAATTCTGCCCAATCAATAGCATTATACGTATCTCTGAATTCCTTCGGGCTGATACGCTATAATCAGCGCACAACGAAGTCACTCTCACTTCTCTGCGCTGGTCCAGTCCAGTTCAAATAACGAAATGAAAACAACTGTAAATGCCATTTTAGAGTTTTACAGCAAGTTCGATATCTACTCTGGAATAAGCAAGTGCCACTAAGATCAAAACAAACTCTGTTTCGAACATACTTTGTCCCTATATTGACTTATGGTTTGGAAACATGCACAACTACCAAAAAAGATGACAGCAGACTTCAGGCTTCAGAAATGAAGTTTCTAAGAAGCATGCTTCAAAAAACTAGGAAAGACAATGTAAGAAATGGGAAGATTAGAGAACAAGCTGCAATAAATCAGTCCCTGAAGGAGATCATAACTAGGGCACGTTGGTTTGGTCACGTCAAACGTACGACAGAAGGAAGAATGGCAAATCAAATGGTTACATACTGAGATTACCGGAAAGAGACCTGTTGGAATGCCTAGGAGGAGATGGCTGGACCAAGTGAAGGAAGATATCACATCCAAGGGAATCAACTGGGATGAAGTCTTGAAGGAGCAGTGGTACATGAATCGACCAAAATGGGGAGCGCTCGTATACCACACGCGGGAAACTGGAGTGGAAACTTGATGATGATGATGACATAAATGACATAATAAGGATTGGAATCCATCTTCCTAACTGCTATTAACTATTTTGCAGACAATGTATTATATACAGTGCATTGTACTGTACCCGATACCTAGTTGAGGCTATCGGCTACGCCAGTTGTGATCGAGCCATAGTTGAGATTTGTGGGCAAGGAGAAACGATAGCGCTCAGATCGAGTCAGAAGAATGGTAGGAAATGACGTAGGAGGCCGAGGGAGAAGGAGGCACTACCCCTCAAGCATATGGAATTATGGGAGAAATACTGGATAATTATAAAGATTAAAATGGAATAAAACCTTATCTAACCTCAGAAGGGAAGGAAATATCAATAAATCTTATTGGTAATAACTTGAAGAAAGGCAGACAACTCCTTAAGTTATGTTATAACTTAATAGCCGAAATAGTGTGGTCGAGGTTAGAGCTGTGACGTCAGACAGCGGAAGGAAGGGGGAAGTCACGTGGTAGAGCAGGGCGAGACGGCCGAGCGCAGTGACACCAGCAGTAAGAAGTATTACAGCAGTCAAGCTGAGCGGATCATATCGTGCGATAAGAGAACAGTTCATAAGGCAGTGCGATAGAGAAATTTACGTGCGGGAGAAAGTCGCTAGGCGAGGCCTGCAACGCAGTATTCGGAGTTAGTTGTTGGAGCACACGCTGTCCATAAGGCATGTTATACAGGCTGTGAACTTGCGCGAGGAAGCCGGTGTTCAGGCACACGTTATTTCAACATCGCAGTAGTAATTACGTGAAACAGCAATGCTTTTCCAAGCTTACAATTTACCGAAGCGATACGCAGTATTATACTAGAATCGATAAACATTATTTGAGCTATATTCTCGATGTGTAACAGCACAGCGAAGCAGTATAATGAGGCCAGTATTCAACCTCATATTATACAAGGACAGTGAGGCGGAACGTGTCGTGCTGTGGGCGACATTTTGTAACTATGCGATAGTCAAGCAGTTGAACATTACTCTGACATTTTGTCAAGCTTGAGATGTTTGGACTTGTGTTTCGACAGTCCAATTGTGCAGTCCAATTACAATTATACACTTCTATTATGGACATTTAAATGGACTTGAACTTATTTCGGCGGTATTACGACATATTTCATGATGCATTTGGACCGAAATATTTAAGGCGACCATGGGGCCGTTCCAACATTACTGCTTTTGTCAAGTGAAAATTTATAAGCGTATGCACTTTGTAAATAGAGGCACGTGCAGCATAATAGTTAGATATCATTAACAGTTGTGAAATATCTCAGTTACGAACACAGATACAGGGTGTCTGACAAATCAGTACACTTTTCAAGATACTTTATTTTTCTACCAGTGAAATTCATCCGCTGTGGAGACTAACATTATTATCGAATGCCAACCGAATAGTTTATGGAACAGTGGCGTGACATATTCGAAGAGTATGGGGTACTCTGTATTTTTGAACTTTTGTGGAAGATTTCGGACAATATCCATGATGGATATTCTTCAGTTCATCATGTCAGGCTATGCGGATACAGAGGCGTGATGGCACCTCAGAGCGATGGATTCGGTTCCTGACGAAGAGGATAAATATGACATCAAATTCACTTGGATGGAGTCAAGCGTTAGTTCAGTGGGTGATACAGCATTTTCGTCGATCTAGCGAGAAATCTGTGACAAACACTTGGATTACCGACGATCTTTGAATTATATTAACATCTGGAATGTGTAGGTATTGTAATAGTTATGGCATTCCTGATATGATTTTTCATGAACACTGGGCATACTTGTATATATTTCTAGTAGGAGTGCTTCTATTATTTTTCGACATGGCTTAAATATTTTATTGCTCCATTTGCTAAAATATGGTGTTACCATATGATATGACGGGCACATTTATACGACGTTCTCACCATTGGTTGACTTTATTTGGCAGGATTTTGGTCTTTATATTTTTCTGTGAGGACAGTATTTCTTGATTATGGATATTTTTAGCGAGTGTTTCGAACTCGTGATCTGCAATTGGATAATTTAAATTATTTCGTCAGTTCATTGCATACTAGAGAGTATGTATAATTCATCAGTAGGGATTTTTTTATTGGATTGTTTGGTGATATTAAAATTTGATTCACTCAAGTGAATGCATATCGCTTTTATGTGACAAATAGAGTCTTGTTGATTCCAATCATGTACACTCACTCATTAGTCCACGAGATGGGGCCTGTTGCTTTAAGCAATTGTGTGGTGGCACTCACCTGACCTATCGTTTTTAGGGCATTATCATCATAGTCTACGAGGCGGGGTCTGTTGCTTTAAGCAATTGCGTGGTGGCACTCACCTTACCTGCCAGTCGAGGGTCTCATTTTATCATCTGAGTGTAATTATGATCGTAAGAGGATTAAACAATAAACTACCAGTCACATATTAGTCGAATTTTGTTAAATAAATTAAAAATAAATGTCAGCAGCGTTACATTTTGTAATTCTTGTTTTGCCAATCCAATATTTTGTTGCAATACTCTTTTGAGAGTATATTCATTTAACAGCTGATACTTTTGATACTCTTTGTGAGTGATTTGATACCTTTGAGAAGGATTTCAAGTAATTGAATCTTGTAAGATGAATCATTTTTGGTCAGGATTTTTTTTGAGGCAGATCATTATTATACATTTTTGATGTGAGGTAATATAACACATTGGTGTTTTTCTTTGAAGTAAATCTTGAGGATCTTAAGAGAATTTATGCTCTAAATTTAAACCAGATCTTGAATTGGATTACTAAAGTAATTTTCATATTGTTTAAGAAGTTGTCTAGATATGACCAGATTAATTACAGTTCTTGTAGATTGTGTGCGTTAATAATTTGAAGCCAGTTATATATTTTTGTGGATCATGCCACGTGGTTATGTGAAGTAATTTTGATAGGTATTTTTGGAGGTTGCCAAGTGGAAGTTTGCAATATTGTCAATGATAATTTTGAGGCAGACATGAGGTTGTTGAACCCGGTCTAGCATATTTTTGGAGATTCGTGCTGTGCGCTGAATAATTATGGTGTTATATGGGATAATTATGGTGTTATATGGAATAATTAAGGTATTCAAATATGGTATTTGACAAAGTGAGATTAAATGGTGAAGTTTTGGATAGTGAGATCCAACGTGATTTTGTGAAGGCAACGTATTATTTTGGCATGATAATTAAATACGAGGTATAACTTGGAACTGATAAAACTGTAAGACAACGTTCTATAACCTATATTAAACATTTTTTTAGGAAATTAAATAAATAAATTATTTTGATAATCCAAGATTTTCTGATAATAATAATTTATTTAAACACAAATTGTGCTAAATGTTCCGGTATAACTCAACAAAACACAATTTGTGTTTAAATATATAATGGCTCAAAGGACAATACATATTTTTCTTTTGAAAATTATATAAATAATAATTTATGAAATAATAATCTGAAGTTTAAGCATATTAATGATCTGACCCGATAAATTAAAATTTGAATAAACCCAATGAATTAAAATTTGAATAAATTGATAAATTAAAATTTGAATAAATCGATGAATTAAATAAATTGATGAATTAAAGGTTGAATAAATTAATTGAATTAAATAAATAAATAGGTGATTAAACAGCTGATGAATAACTGAATTAAAGGGTGATAATTAATTAAAGGAGCTGATGACTAATAAAATTAAAATGAATTTAAATAAATTTAAATAAGATATATGATTTAAATAAATTGATGAATTGCAACTTGAATTAATGAATTAAATATTCATTTAAATGATTTTATGGTAATAAATTAATTATTCTGACTTGAATATAACGAATATTGGGATGAGAACTTATGTGAGAAATATTTAATTTTGGTATGATAATGATGGTGATAACCAATGAATAGTGAAGTTTTCTTTGATTCACAACCAAGCAATGATAATCATTAGTGTAAATATGGTGTATAAATTTATTGTTAGATTTTTAGGAGCAATTGTTGGGATTTCCAGCATTGATTAGTGCCATTTAAGCCATAGAAATGAGTTAATATTTGAATATATGTGTTTTTAGGATATTTTGTGTTAGACAAATTCGTATTTCTTGACATCCACATTACTGATGTTAAATTAAAGAAAGATTAGGTCTCAGGGATCACGAAATGTCAGTGACGCAAAGACATAGTGCTACGGTGGCCCTGAGAACTCAAGCGAACTTTAGTAAATTTTCATATTTTATGTGGATGAAAAATACTTTGAAATAGCACAGAGATGGTTTGATTTTGAGGACTATAACAACCTAACGTTTACATTCGACCATACTCTTAGGCAGGGTATGTGTTTATTTTTCTGTCTGACTATTTAAGTTGAAATAAATTTGGTTTTATCTTAGTTGTGATTTGATGATGGTGTTGTTTTCCCAATCATTTCCCCTGTCTTAATTAAGGCTTAACCAGAAAATATGTGGTTTGCTAGGGGTTCAGTTGATGGCGCCCATTCCTATTTGTTATTATGATTAAATTTAAGCCCGTAACGACCCTGGAGATACTTTATCTCGTGATACCCTCTGCTTTTGTGATATTTCAACTGAATTTCCGACACATTCCTTATTTGATTTCATGTTCATTTAACTCCACTCTGGCCTGGGAAGCCAGGTATGCGATGTAATGGCAGATGGGTCATCGCATACCTCGGATGAATGGGTGCAGTACCCCGTCATTGGGCAAATTCGTGTTGACCGACTGAAGAGTTACAACCGCCATAACATTATACACACATCAAAAAAAGTTTTGCATCACCTCGGTTCCAAGAGTTCCGGAACCTTTAAATACAAAGGGAATAGAGATCAACACAAACAACATTTCAGCTCGTTTTATTGCTCATGAGACCCACACATTGCATGTTGTACCATCATACAGCTAGACTTTCAGCATTTGTGGTCCAGATTGCAGTACACACCACTACCTCTAATACCCAGTAGCACGTCCTCTTGCATTGATGCATGCCTGTATTCGTCGTGGCATACTATCCACAAGTTCATCAAGACACTGTTGGTCCAAATTGTCCCACTCCTCAACGACAATTCGGCGTAAATCTCTCAGAGTGGTCGGTGGGTCAAGACGTCCATAAACAGCCCTTTTCAACATATCCCAGGCATGTTCGATAGGGTTCATGTCTGGCGAACATGCTGGCCACTGTAGTCGAGCGATGTCGTTATCTTGAAGGAACGCATTCACAAGATGTGCACGATGAGGTCGAGAATTGTCGTCCATGAAGACAAATGCCTCTCCAATATTCTGCCGATATGGGTGCACTATGGGTCGGAGGATGTCATTCAGGTATCGTAAAGCCGTTTCGGAGCCTTCCATGACCACCAGTGGCGTACGTCGGCCCCACATAATGCCACCCCAAAACATCAGGGAACCACCACCTTGCTGCACTCGCTGGACAGTGTGTCTAAGACGTTCAGCCTGACCAGGGTGCCTCCAAACACGTCTCCGACGATTGTCTGGTTGAAGGCATATGCGACACTCATCGGTGAAGAGAACGTGATGCCAATTCTGTGGGGTCCATTCAGCATGTTGTTGGGCCCATCTGTACCGCGCTGCATGGTGTCGGGGTTGCAAAGCTGGACCTCGCCATGGACGTCGGGAGTGAAGTTGCGCATCATGCAGCCTATTGCGCACAGTTTGAGTTGAAACACGACGTCCTGTGGCTGAACGAAACGCATTATTCAACATGGTGGCATTGCTGTCAGGGTTCCTCCGAGCGGCAATCCGTAAGTAGCGGTCATCCACTACAGTAGTAGCCCTTGGGCGGCCTGAGCGAGGCCTGTCATCGACAGTTCCTGTATCTCTGTACCTCCTCCATGTCCGAACAACATCGCTTTGGTTCACTCTGAGACGCCTGGAAACTTCCCTTGTTGAGAGCCCTTCTTGACACAAAGTAACAATGCGGACGCGATCGAACTGCGGTATTGACCTTCTAGGCATGGTAGAACTACAGACAACATGAGCAGCGTACCTTCGTCCTGGTGGAATGACTGGAACTGATCGGCTGTCGTACCCCCTCCGTCTAATAGGCCCTGCTCATGCATGGTTGTTTACATCTTTGAGCAGTTTTAGTGACATCTATGAACAGTCAAAGGGACTGTATCTTTGATACAATATACACAGTCAACGTCTATATGCCGGAGATCTGGGAACCGAGGTGGTGCAAAACTTTTTTTGATGTGTGTAATTTTGAAGATTCTGTTTAGCTAATACGTCAAATGTAGAAATCCTCAATTTAACGTACGAGTACAAAGGAGAAATTCTTACATTATTTAACAACGCCATCCAATAAACTCATTGAATGGACATCAATAATATTTCATTTACGCAGATGACACAGCAATTGCTGCCCAAGGGACAACTTTTGAGGAGGTGGAAGGAAAACTCACAACAGGTCTTAAAGCACTATCTGCCTATTATGATAGCAACTACTTGAAGCCAAACCCTTCCAAAACACAAGTATGTGCATTCCACTTACGGAACAGAGAGGCTTGGAGGAAACTGAGAATAACCTGGAGAGGTCAACAACTAACCCACTGTGACACCCCAAAATACCTGGGAATAAAGTTGGACCGTTCCGTCACCTTCAAAGACCATTGCACAGATACAAAAATGAAATTTTGTGCTAGGAATAACATTATTAGGAATCTGACCGGCAACAACTGGGGAGCACATCCAGATGTCCTCCGCACATCCGCCCTTTCTCTGTGCTTCTCCGCTGTTGAATATGCAGCATCTGTATGGCACAACTCCAGCCATGCCAAACAGGTAAATATTGCCCTAAATGAAACAGGACGGATTGTAACAGGCTGCCTGCGGGCAACTCCTGTTAACAATATATACCACCTAATGGGCGTAGCACCTCCAGATATCCGAAGAAGAACGGCAGCTGAAATAGAAAGAAAGAAGCAGGAGACGGACCCAAGACACCCCTTATTTGGAAGTAAACATCAACTACCAAGACTGAAATCGAGAAAAAGTTTCCTCCAGACGACACAACCAATTCAGACACCACCTGCAAACCGTCGGATACAACTCTGGCGTAGCTCATCATCAGAGAAATATTTGGACAACCCCAAAGAAGAACTTGCTGCAGGTCATCACCTCCCATACGAGACATGGAAGGTCCTTAATAGACTGAGGACTGGAGTATCTCGGAGTAAGGTGAACATGAAGAAATGGGGATTCAGCTCAGAGGACGAACAATGTGAGTGTGGTGAACATCTAGACCACCAGCACCTACTCAACTGCAGGAAACTATCAGAACCTGTCTCCATGGACGATCTGGTAGCCGCCAGTGATAAGGCAGTTCGTGCAGCGGAATTCTGGGCATCACGTGGAATATAAAGATGCACATATACTTTGTAATCTTTGTATATATATATTTATAATATGTTATGTTCGGGATAAGTATAAATAAATAAATAAATAATGGGATTACTATTGAAAGAATCAAATCGAGAATTCTAAATGATTTATTATGTGTGTTTGTAATGTAGAGAATTTGAGGCCATTCTCTTCAGTGTTTCCTATACAACATCATAATTTGTAGCTTTTCAGTCGGTATCGTAATTGCGGCCACCCAAGTGTTCAAAGCTTAAATCAAATTACGACTAACCTAATCATTCAATCTGTACCAAATTTTGCAAATATATACCTTAATGTGGGGAGCGTCTTTTACACTAACTACAAGGTCTCCAGCCAAATAGTTTTAAGATGCAATCATGTAAGTATTATAGCCTAACCGTAATTTACGATTCGACAAGGCCTGGTCTCAAGAATTCAGCTTATCGTACATAGGGAGGTTTAATCTGTCCTCAAGGATGTGACTGGAAGGATGTTAGCATATTATAATAGAATATGTAACCGTAGAAGTGACTAATAGGTCAGGCTTACCGTGTCATTTCGTTGTGGGCCCATGCCGTCCCGTTGTCAAAATGGCCGCCATTTTTGCTCGAAAATACATATATTTCCGTAACTTCCTAAGTGAATATCCTTTTATGAATGTACTGAACAAAATAATACTTATTTAGTATCAAATGGTTTATAGAAACGCCAGAAAACACTAATGAAATCGTTGATTTCAACAAAAAATATGATACAGTTATACTAAACCAGTTCTCTATCATGTATTATCGTAGCGAATCCCTGGCGTAATGGTATCGACTTGGGCTCATAGTCTGGGGGTTCGTGGATCAAATCCCTGCAGGTTCATTTTTTTGATGTGTAACATCTTTCCGCTCGGTTGCTGGATAGTTTTTTGGGAGTGATTTTGAAAATTGGGGACGGAAGTGGATCGGAACGATCGAGGTGGCAGTGGTGGATCAAACGGAAGTATGCACTGCCCGCTCGATCGATCAAACGGAAGTGTACTAGCTGGCAGTGGTGGACAACGGAAGTATGCACTGCCCACTCGATCGATCAAACGGAAGTGTACTAGCTGGCAGTGGTGGACAACGGAAGTATGCACTGTCCGCTTGATCGATCGAATGGAAGTATGCTCTAGCTGGCAGTGGTGGATCGAACGGAAGTATAAGACGAACTGCCAACTCGATCGATCGATCCAGCTGGCACTGGTAAGAGAAACAATCAGCGCGCGGTGTCGAAAATTGATACCATGACGCACTCTCGGCCATGTGGAATGTATATGACATACTGAACGGAAAACGCTCATGCGAACTCTGGTGTCAAGTGATTTAAAAGGAATTACATAGTACATGTTCGAAGTCTTCGTATCAGCATTTTTAGCCTACTATTCACATTTTGCAAAAAATAGGAAAAAGTGGACTTATGAGATCGGGCAAATGTGTGTCAGTCTGTCTGTCTGTCTGTCCTTCTGTCTGTATGTCTGGCTGTGTGTGTGTCCCCCCCTATCAACTCCTAAACGGCTGCAGCAATCGAAACAAAATTTGGTAGGAGTAAAGATCTATACCTGAATATCTCACGGCCATATTTGAAAATGATGTCAGTCCTACCAACTGCTGAAAAATCGCAATTGAAATTTGGGCTCCATGTTGGATATTTTGGAAGGTATGAATGGGAGCTATTTCAAAATTGGCACACGTATAGATAAAAATATTGCAGTTTAATTTCCAGGAGGCCATGTATGGCAGTGTTGCCAAAATGATTATAAGGCCGCTGATAGGTCCAAATTTTAAATGCATATAACTTCTACACTATCAATGGGATTTCAACCAAATTTCGTATGTGCTATGTGTACATAAACAGATATGACAACGCGTATTCTTAAGAGCCACCTGGGCTGGCAACTGTTAATAAATGCTCTATTTAAAAAAAAAATCCAAACACCCATATATCAGAAAGTAAGCAAGCCGACAGCTTTAAACTATGCACACGTATAGTACCTGACATTCTATATTAATTTGGAGTAACTTATATACGTCAGTGCTACCAACATGATACTAAGCCTGCTGAGAAGTCCAACTTTAAATACATGTAACTTCTATACTACCATTTGATATCAACCAAATTTCGTGTGTGCTATGTGTACCATAACAGATATGACTATGCCGATTCTTAAGAGTAACCAGGACTGCCAACTGTTAATAAATACTGTCTCTATTTGTTACCCTAATATCAATATATCAGAAAGTATGCAAGCCAATAGCTCTAAACTTTGCACACGTATAATACGTTGCATTCTAGATTTATTTGGAATAACTAATATACGTCAGTGCTGCCAACATGGTTCTAAGCAGGGACCCGTAACTTAACGTAACGGGTAACGTAACGAAACTCGAGGTGTAACAGTATCATTCGGTTACATGATTTCGTTCGGTACTGTAGTAACGTTATAGACTCTTCGTTACATGAGCACGGTACAAATTGGAACTCTATTCCCATACGGTACACGGTGGAGTAACGTTACCCATTTCGTTCCATGCACCATTCGGTACAGTTATAACGTTATTGCCTCTTCGGTACATGGGCACGGTACAGATTGGAACCCTAATGCCATGCGGTATACGGCGGAGTAACGTTACTCATTTCGTTCCGCGCACCATTCGGTACACTTGTAACATTACGACCTCCGCCTTGCATCGATACGTTACTGAATGGAACTCTAGTTTTGTACCGGAGTAACGCTCCTTTCTGTTACAAGCAAGTGTACGTACATGAACGCTGTTGTTATTTCGAGATATTATTGAAGTTTGGATGGAAGCCTTGTGTAGGCAAATTGATGGGAACGTTACAACCAGGGCTAGATAACTTAACTGTAACCGTAACGTAATTAGGCAATGTACCGGAAAAATCCATGATTGCATTTAGGAAAATGCGTTACAGAACAAAATTCTTCGTTTCGACAAGAATACCGTATTTATCATATACTATCACAATAATGTATTGTATCTGTTATGTTAAGGGTGTTGTTGGTTTGACTAACCCGCGCCTCCCACCATTTGTATTGTATCTGAGAGGGATGCCAATACAAATACTAAATCTAGGGGATGAAATTAATCTAAATTGGGGTTGTAGCTTGGCGAATTTGTAAGAGGTTGGGATTGTTTTAGGAAGAACTGCGGACACGTTTAGAGAGCAATTTACATACAGGGGAATTGGCGGGAGGAATGAATACTCACCTAGCTCACCTCTAGGCCGCACGCTGGCGGTGCAGCGCCTCCTGCATGTCAGCGTTCAATGTAGATCTTAAAACTAGGTACTAATCTAAAGGGAAGGGCTTCTTAACCTAAACGAAATAAAAAGGTAGTCAATAGACTGTTCAGAAAGGGGGTTTATTAAGAAATAGTGGCAATTGCAATAGGGGAGGATGGAAATAATAATCTAGGGGGAAAAAGGAATTAAGCAGGCACGATGTCACTCACCCCACCGTTAATACCGGTCTTCCATGATGATGGTGGCGTTGGGACTCGATATGGGGCCATCCCCCATATCGGTCCGACGTAGCACAACTCCTATAGAGTGTAGGACTGTCACTGCAGGTTCAGAAGAATCCACGTTCCTAAGAGACCGCGGCGCGTGTTCGTACCTCTATTTATAAGTAAAAGGTGCGATGTCAGTCCAGTCAGCGGTATGTTGGGAGTGTAATGTCCGCTGTGTCCTGTCCAAGTGCTTGCTGTTGGAGCCTAGGTCTATGACCTACGGCTTACTCCGTAGTCGCGTTGCCATGTCGTCTTTTACGAAGTTACCTCCGATTATATTTTATGTATTTATAGGCACAGTCCTTTCCTAAAGGGCTGGGGCCAGGACAAGTCTTCTTCCTGTTTTAATAATCGTCCTCGATTATTGGACTAGACGTGGGGGCGGAAACTTTTATTTTCTTCTTTCTTCTTCTTCTTTTCTTCTTCCTCTTTTTTTTTCCTTTCGTCGATATGAATTTGTTTTCGATTCGTCGGATCGTCCTTCGTCGCTTCTGGTCTTCTTCGTAGGTGGGGGGATGAGCGAAATTGTACCGTGCCAAGGGTTGGAAGGCGTGGCAAGAGTGTTGGGGTGGTTTGTTTTACAGTCATTTCATAGCAGATAGTTCTCTGTATCTGTCTATATCCCATATTGTATGTTTTACATAATCTGTATTGCCCATTTGGCAGAGTTGAAATTTTCATAAAAGTGTTGACATTGTTTTGTTAAAATTGAAGAAAAAACTAATAAGTGGAATTTCAGCGGAAATATAAATTGAAATAAATGAAGCTAAAAGATATATCTTTAATGAAATCGCATAGGAAATTTACATTATTAGCACCGTACTCGGACTAGTGCGTGACTTGCGTACGACGCCGTCAAGTCGAGCCCTGCCGCGAGGATGCATACATAACTGTAATTTTCCTACGATGGGAAATGATGCTGTAAGGAGCTTAAATAATGGCGATCCCTTATGAACTAGCACGCGCCCTTCGTAGCGTGTGTAAAAAAGGGAAAGAAAAAATGTAGTGTAATGTACTCTAGGCCAAGTGTAGCTATGAGGGTGCGCTACTATGAATAACCTCCTTACAACGTGGGGGATGATGAAATAAAATTGTAAAAATATCCTAGAAAACGTGAAATTCCGTCAAAGTTACTTGATGAAGTGCGTAAAAAAACATGTAGTTAAGTTATTAAGAGAAAAAAATTAGCATTGAAGTATTGTTAATAAATAGCTGAAGGCTCCTGCCTAAATCGGCTGACATTCTAGTATGGTTTGTAGGTTTTGACTGCTGTTGCTGCCATGCGTGTTGTAACTTTGGTCTTGCGTCACGTTCATCCGGGGGGCATCCTGCATGAATGTCCTACTGGGGGATTACAGGATTGTACACCGTATAATTAGTCTGAAATCAGAAATCTCTCTTAACGTTTTGTACAGAGGGATTGGTTTACCCTGGTACCGTTATTTTTTTTCACTGAAGTTCGTTACGTCGTACGCGGTAATCTCGTTACTTAATGTCTGCATTATGACATATATACTAATATCCTTATAAACTAACGTGCAATATGTATTCATTGACATATTGGCCATTGTGGTTATACACTATACCACGTCTTATATGCGTCGTTGTAAAACTGCAACATGCTTCCTTGAGCATTTAGCTGCGTATATCCTCTTATATTTCGTAGAACTTGAATCCTTTATATTTGTAAAAAAAAAACTTATATATCGACGTATATCTTTGCTATAGCTGAGAATTAATCCTTAAGTATTATTTTTACACTTTCTCAGCGTGAATTAAGCGACGTATTCGCTTCTTAATCTATAGATATGCAGACATTATGTAAGGATACTCGCACTACGTGTACACTCGATCGTTAAGTTTAAATAGAGTATTGTTAAAATGGCGACTGTTTCGTCGGGAAGTTATTGAAATTAGAAATTATTTGTTGCCTCTCCGGGCTAACTTGGAAATTCTGTGCACTGTATAGAACTTCAGGAAATATAAATTAACAAGATAATACTATCTGAAAATATATTATCTGAAAAAAAATGACATTTATTATTGACATGTGATAATTGCCTGTAAAAAATAACACTGTTAATGACATGGTATGTAAGACCCTTTTGTAAAACTTGCCACGTTATATAGGGGGGGGGGGGGTGATTTACTATCTAACTTAATTCTTAATGCTAAACCTAATAATACTATCTTTTCTTAGCTAACTATGCTATATACATGGGGTAAAGTGGAATAACGTGCCTGGACAGGGGTGAAAAAATCTCTTGTTGGGGGGGGGGGGGGCGATATATATTAAAGGTATTTCTTAAATATATAAGCTCTCTCTATATTGTATCCGCAGCCATGAAAATTTTCTAAAGTGTGCCTTCAATGAGGTGGCTACCTTGCTCCTTAATAAAATAATAGGGCTGTGTCTTCACTGAAATGCATATCTTTGCTCCGTAAGAAAAATAATGGGGCTGTAACTTCACTGAAATAGCTACTTTTGCTCTTTAATAAAGTTAATGGGGGCTGTATCTTCAATTAAATGCCTACCTTTGCTCCGTAAGAATATAATGCGGTTGCTCTATATGGAATGCCTAATATTATGCCTGAGTTGCATAGTTTTATATCTTTTACATATCCTTTTGCCTTCTTGTCATAGAAAATACGGATGCATGTGATTATGACTTTTAACTCTTTATATAAAAAATCAGCAAATGTGTCCAGCGGTGTAGGTTTCAGTTTACCTACTATGCTACAATATCATAAAACGTGTCACTATTTCCTCATGTTAAACATAATACCAAAGATATATCGTCTGTTGGTAGACTGTCCGTACTTCGATACAGGACGCATTCCATCGGACGTTAAATCCATGCTGTATTGGGTTTATTTTAATATAAATATCTCCTAACATCTTATCAGAATACTATAAAGTTATCGGCTGTTGGCAGGCTGTCCGTACTTCGATACAGAACGCATCCCAGTGGCCGTTAAGTTCATTGTGTATTAAGTTTATTTTAATATAAATGTCTCCTAATATATTATCAGAATACTATAAAGTTATCGGCTGTTGACAGGCTGTTCGTACTTCGATACAGAACGCATCCCAGCGGCCGTTAAGTTCATTGTGTATTAAGTTTGAATTGACCGCCACAAGATGTATAACGTGGAGGGTTTAATTCCCTGAAAGTATTAAAACGAACGTCATCTAGGCGAAAGGGTTGGCTATGTCCTTTCAAAGTTCAGTAGCGTTCTAATATCTGGACTACTTCTTATGTGTTCAGCGGGTTGGCTAGGTCCCTGAATCTGAAATGATAGTCCTCGGTCGCCGGTTGTCATTATTATATTGACCAATGTACCTGTAACTAATTACTTCCCTCTGGGTGTGACGTTTCTACCCTTAAGCACTTGGCTTGCGTAAATTGTGGACTTTGGGGCCACGGTGTGGACACTAATCTTATTTATTAATGGCATTTGTTATCAACGTAGGTGTGTTAATATCTCCTTAATCGCCTCCATACTACCCTTATCTCAAAGCGATGTCCTCCCTCGGACCTGCTGCAAGATATCAATAACGTCGTGTTTTTGAGGCTGTGCGAACTATTGTGCCAGCTCAAGATATCTATCAACTTCACTTAATACTTCCCTTATCTCAAAGCGAGGTGCACCCATGGACCTGCTGCAAGATATCAATAACGTCGTGTTCTTGAGGCTGTGCGAACTCTTGTGCCAGCTCAAGATATCTATCAACTTCACTTAAAAATACTTAATACTTATTACTAATATACTAACGATGATACTCTTGATAACAATTGTCGTACGTTGCGATGTTGCCCTGCTGTGCCCAAGTCCGTGCTTACGCATTTATGCTATACTGATATCGCCGTGCATTTGTCGGCGTTTTTCATAAATTCCTACTGGATTGCTTTCTCACCTATGTTACTTCGTGAGGGAATGGTGTTTTCTTTGCTAACTGAATGTTCTGTTTGAAATGTACTGCTGGAAAAAGAATTCTACCTTAAGAGTGTACTTTACGCTTACATCTTTAAAATCATTAGTGCGCTTTTCTACTATCGCACGCTTCGCATTGAAAACAAAAATAATGCAGGCAAACTTATGCAAAGTTATCTGGCGTGTGAGTGAATGGTGCCAGGAATTGAACTCAAGGTGTCTGGCTTCCGCTCGAGTGCGTCTGCACGCTGAGCTAGCGAGATAGTGTCAGGTTTAATGTCCTTGCGGCGGACGGTGTGCTGAGCACGTGTTAGTCATATGGCATATTGGATTGTGTTACAATGGACAAATAAGCATTTCCTCTGTGGTCGGCTTTCAGAACAAAAGAGAAACTGTAGTACGTCTTGACTGAATGCGTTTACAAACTAATTATTGCGGCACCTTGCAGAAATGTGATTGCAGGGTCTCCTAACTCTATGTAAGCATCTAGCCAATACTACCTTCCGCTAAGTTACACTAAAATGGATTCAGAAGAAAATATTTTAGCCTACAATCATATACAATGTATAGTTGCACTGCTGTAAAAAATACAAAGTTATTTATTCATTCCATTTATCCTATGGGATATCACAATCTTATTCCTAATAGAGCTTCATTGTGGGGGGTTTAATCTGAAATAAGGAGCAATTTTCTCTGAATATAGTAGGGTAGTTATCAATACGTCTTCCTACTAGGCTTCCATTAATATTCCTAGTGACTTATTAGATAGGGGTTGTTACTATTCAAATCGCTTGGCGTAAGAGGTGTTTATCGCGAAATCTTAAAAGGGTGGGGGTGGGGGGATTATAATTATTGTGTACTAAAAATATTCTCTAACTTAATCTACTAAAAAAATTCTGTTCGGGGGGGGGGATTTAAATTGTCTCACTCGCTTGGCTAATGTAATGAGTATAGGGGGCGTTTACATATGTATTAGTTACTGGGGCGGGTGTGGGTGGGTACCAAAAATAATATTTGACCCGTACTTCAAAAAATTTTCCTTAATTTTGGGTAAATTTTGCTTGGCTGCATAAGAGGGTTTTTAGGGACCTGTATCGTAGAAATTCGTTGTCTGAACTCCTGTAGGCGTTGTCTGACGACAACGTCACGATACCCGGCGCCTCCACCATTTGTATTGTATCTGTTATGTTAAGGGTGTTGTTGGTTTGACTAACCCGCGCCTCCCACCATTTGTATTGTATCTGAGAGGGATGCCAATACAAATACTAAATCTAGGGGATGAAATTAATCTAAATTGGGGTTGTAGCTTGGCGAATTTGTAAGAGGTTGGGATTGTTTTAGGAAGAACTGCGGACACGTTTAGAGAGCAATTTACATACAGGGGAATTGGCGGGAGGAATGAATACTCACCTAGCTCACCTCTAGGCCGCACGCTGGCGGTGCAGCGCCTCCTGCATGTCAGCGTTCAATGTAGATCTTAAAACTAGGTACTAATCTAAAGGGAAGGGCTTCTTAACCTAAACGAAATAAAAAGGTAGTCAATAGACTGTTCAGAAAGGGGGTTTATTAAGAAATAGTGGCAATTGCAATAGGGGAGGATGGAAATAATAATCTAGGGGGAAAAAGGAATTAAGCAGGCACGATGTCACTCACCCCACCGTTAATACCGGTCTTCCATGATGATGGTGGCGTTGGGACTCGATATGGGGCCATCCCCCATATCGGTCCGACGTAGCACAACTCCTATAGAGTGTAGGACTGTCACTGCAGGTTCAGAAGAATCCACGTTCCTAAGAGACCGCGGCGCGTGTTCGTACCTCTATTTATAAGTAAAAGGTGCGATGTCAGTCCAGTCAGCGGTATGTTGGGAGTGTAATGTCCGCTGTGTCCTGTCCAAGTGCTTGCTGTTGGAGCCTAGGTCTATGACCTACGGCTTACTCCGTAGTCGCGTTGCCATGTCGTCTTTTACGAAGTTACCTCCGATTATATTTTATGTATTTATAGGCACAGTCCTTTCCTAAAGGGCTGGGGCCAGGACAATAACGTTAGCGGCTTCGGTGGCGTAGTTGGTAGCAAGCTGAACTGCTGTGCCCAAGATAGCGGGTTCAAACCCAGCCGAAGTCGTCGGAATTTTAAGAGCGTTAAAAATCCTTCAGTATGCCTTCCTTCGGAGGGGAAGTAAATGATGATGATAATTGTTGTTTGAAGGGGCCTAACATCTAGGTTATCGGCCCCTAATGGTCTGGGTGATAGCGAAAATGTCAATGAAGTGGAAACCAGAACGAAAATTAAGAGAGAAGGAAAAGACTTACAAAAAGGAACTCTGATTGAAACCAGTCACAAAATGGAGAGCGATAATACTTACAAAAGGGAATTTAGAACGAAAATACTCACAAAAGGAATAGATAGAAAAATACACACAAAATGCAGGTTAAGTTCAAAATACGTACAAAATGCAATGTACAGTCGAAATACCTACAAAATGCAAATGAAATTCAAAATACTTAGAATATGCAAATGAGATTGAAAATACGTACAAAATGCAATTGAAGTTCAAAATACTTACAAAATGTAATTGAAATTGAAAATACACAATGCAATTTGGATTGAAAAAATGCAAATATTATTCCAAATAATCACAAAGTGCAATTGATATTCAAAATACTTACAAAATGCAATTGAAATTGAAAATGCTAACAAAATGTATGGTAGATTCAAACTACTTAATTGGATGGACAATATTTACAAAATGCAATTTAGATTGAAAATACGTACAAAATGTAATTTATATTCAAAATACCCACACAATGCAATTGAGAGTCAAAATACTTGCAAAATGCACACCCTACAAAATTTAGATTGAAAATACTTGCAAAAAGAGGTTTAGATTGAAAATACAAAATGCAATTGAAATTCAAAATACTCACAAAAGTCCCAGCCCCTATATTGAAAGACTTACTAAAAAGCAATTTAGATTGTCAATCCGTACAAAATGCAATTGAGGTTGAAAACACTCACAAAATGCAATTTAGATCGAAAAGACTTACAAAATGTAACGGAGATTGAAAACACCTACAAAATGGAGTGTAGATAAAAAAAATATCTAAATGGAATTTAGATACACGTGGTTCCAATTAACAAAAACAGTGCGGGAATCTTGAAGAGCAAAGGAAATATAATGAAAAGAAAACAAGAGGCCTGACCCCTCGAAGGAGGAGGAATCAGGAAAGATCAGACAAGGGCCAATTAAGGCGGGGAAGTGAAAGACTCCCTAGGCTTCGGATACCCTAATACCGTCGCGGTCGGAAGAGAACAAGAGTTGACCAAGGGAGGTCGACAGGAAAGAAGACGGAGAGGAGCCCGGCACAAGTAAGTGGAAGCAATACCGGACTCAGCTGGGGTCCCGTGGTCGCCAACCTACGTCCCACTTGTTGTCAGCCCCTGGGGGAAGTAAAGCCTGTGGTCCCATGTCATAGATTTATGGCATGTTAAAGATCCTTCCATAGACTAAACTTGTGTGCAGCTAAATTGCTAGGTTAGATTTCGTCGGAACGCTCTATCAAAAGTTTCAACGTTCACCACTAGGTATCACTGATATTTGGTAGCAAAAGTTGGAACTACTGGAAATTGAACGGAACTTGTAGCTCACCCTAGGGGTGTCCTCTGGAAGCAGCTACAGACTCAGGCGAGCCGAGCATGTCCTCGGACACTCCCGGCAATAAAATCCATACGATAAATAAATAAATAAATAAATAAATAACAATAACGTTAAATTCAGTAACCGAATTAAAGAACCCTATTATTCCGGTCCTTACCAATAACGTTAATTGACGGGTGGCTCACATAGTGAATAACTGAATAACGTTATTGGCATCATTTCGTTATTAGTTCAACCTGATGTCGAAGAACGAATTTTAACAAACTACTGACAATAACGTTATCGGAAGGTGGGTAATGGACTTTCCTCATATAAACGTTATACGCCTATTTTCTTTCTTTGCCATACCCAATCTTTAAGGAACGAAATTGTAAGAGCTACCGACGATAACGTTGTTAAAAAGACGGCTGAAATTGAGTTCTACAAATTTATGTTATTCCCATTTCTTGTTTATTAATAATCAAATCCAACTTTTATGGAAATAAATTATACATATTCCGTCAAGAACGTTATTAAGGAAACAGCTCGAACAGACGGCCATAACGTTATTGATTAGACCTATATGAAATATTTTAGCACCGTGCAATAATAAAGGAAGTGCCTTTTCCCATGTGGTACTAATTACATTTTTGTGAACCAAAATTACCCTTGTTGCGAAGAAAAATGAACAACGGAGTCCCAATAGCTTCTAGAGAAATTTCATCATAAAGGTATCGATATAACCTTTAGAAAACATGGGAATGAAATTTGTAACAAACAGAAACGTCCTAAGTCCACCAAAAACGTTTCAATTGATTTGTCTAGAATTTAAATCGGTAAGTTCCACTTAAAGTTTGTCTGTCTGCCACGCAGTCCACCTAGTGGCGCAGTACCCCTGAGGTCCAGTCCCCCACTTATACGCTATTAACTTAAGGCCACGGCCGCCTCCTTACAAATCCTGACTTTAATAACAGGCACCACAATAACACAGGCTAACAGAAATATTCATTATTGTTTATTTATTCACACACCCTAGTGCACAGAAGTAAATGACCACAACGCCCAATATTTTAGAATGAAACAACAACAAAAACATGTCTATCATGTAGCACCATACCATTTGCCCATCAATATTTCTATGTTCAGTGTCCTATTGCTGCTTATTGACATAGTAGACTTCGTGTGGCCTTCTGGAAGGCAGAGTTCGTCTAATTGACACCCGTGGATGAATTGATAACGACTCCAACCAAGATATGGTAGAGTTTGTAACGTTGTACCGCCAGCATTGACCCTCAGAGAAGAAACGGTACAGGCTGTAACGTTAAGATGGGATGTAACCGCAGTTTCGGTACAGGCTTTTGTAACGTTACTGACATGTATACCGGCTGTTTCGATTGGCTCAGCATGGCTAGGTGCAAGGAATCAAACATGGTGGACGGTTGTCAATTTAGGGACGTATCTGCTGTTGATGGGAATTATTAGAATGCAAATCAGTCATTAACATACGTAACTGTAAGTTGAAAACATGCCAGGCACTGATGAATGCATTACTGCCGGTCTTAAAGATTGAACTGAAATCATTCGACCTTCAAACATTGCATTCGGATTCAGTTACGTAAGCTACCTGTGAGCAGGTCGATCTATTGTAAAAGTGTAGGAGGGGTAAGGCTGCAGCTTTGTAACGGTTACGTCGTGGGTTCAAGCCACCATAGTGACAAAAATTTTATTTCTTTTTAAATTATTTTATTGTATCCATCCGACTTTGAGCTGTCCATTCTCTGAGTCGGAAACCATTAATATTCATCCTATTCGTGTAAAATAATACAACTTGATAGCACAATGATATTTTCACTCCACAATAAATAATTCTTCTTTCCTTCTTTACTTTTCTTAGTCCTTTACCCTCCAGGTTGGTGGAACCAACGGACTCAGCGAGGGAACTCACCACTACCGCCTCTACAGGCAGTATCCTAGAGCTGGGAACATCTAATCGGAGTGGATACAACTGGTGAGATGTGTTTGGCACCTCGCCCAGGCGGCCACACCTGCAAAGCGAACAGGGGCCTCATGAGGGAAGGTAAGGGATGGTCAAGAAGGATAGGCAAGGAAGAGGGAAGGAGACGGCCGTGGCCTTGAAGAAGGTACCATCCCGGCATTTGCCCGAAGACGAACTGGTAAACCACGGAAAACCACTTCAAGGATGGATGAGGTGGGAATCGAACGCCCTCTACTCATTTGGAACACCCGAGGCTGAGTAGACCCCGTTCCAGTCCTCATACCACAATCCATATTTCGTGGCAGAGCCGAGAATCGAACCCAGGACCTCCAGGGCGGCAGCTAAACATGCTGACCGCTACGCGATGGAGGCGACTTCACAATAAATAATAATAATTATAATTTTATATTGTGTAATCTCCGTTGTGTAGTGGGCAGCATGCTTAGCTGCCACCCCAGAGGCCCAAGGTCCGATTTCTGGATCTGCTACGTAATTTGAAAAGCGGTATGATTGGAACGGGGTCTGCTCAGCCTCGGGTGGTCCAAATGATTCGAGGTTGTTTGATTCCCACCTCAGCCATCCCCGAAGTAGTTTTCCGCGGTTTCCCACTTCGTCTTCGGGCTAATGTCGGGATGGTATCTAACGTCAGGCCACGGCCGCCTCCTTCCCCGTTCCATGTCTATCCCTCCCATTCTTCCCATCCTGTCCCATCCCTCATGTGGCCCACTATTCGCTTTGCAGGAGTGGCCACCTGGCCAAGGCACTAGTCCAGCCTCCCTCCCCAGTTGTATCCCATAATGGGATGTCAAGATCCAGGACACTGCCCGTAGAGGCAGTAAAGGCGGGATCATTCGCTGAGTCCGTGGGAAAAGCCTAAATGGAGGGTAGAAAAAAAAGGAATAAACGAAACAAATAATTTTATATTACACCTATTGTAATTCATCACTCAAGTGTGTCAGATTTTTAGTACGATACAATTTGGATATTATATTGAAGACTGTTACGTAACTCAAAATGTCCAAGATAGTTGAGAGAAAGAAAATAATGCACAACAAGGAATCAAAGCAGTTGTGTACGCTCAGTTTGGAAGTGGACGTGTGTCTTTCACAACTTGTGTAATCCGAAAATAATTCAGAAATAAAATTACACAAAGCCACCTTCCATGAGATGAGTGTGCAATGTGACTCCTCTTTTAAAAGACCTGGGTTCGATCCCCATTTCATCCTGCAAAGATATTTCTAGCCTCAGCGCTAGAAACTGTACACTGAGCCTAGTCAGTTAGTTAGTTAGTTAGTTATTGGGGTTGAAAGGGGAGGAAGTACGAGGTCATCGGCGCTAAACACTAGACTAAGCCACCAGAGGATAGTTTGGAACAGATAGGTTAGATTCCTACCTAGCTATGCTGGATGTGGAATGGCGTGGTTCCCTACTTCAAAGCCAGACAAATGCCCGGATGGTACCTAAGTGTAGGCCACGATCATTTCCTTCCCAAACCTAGCCAAAATTACAAATACGCACATTACCACAGCCAACACAATGTCACTGGTTAACACACTAATTCCACACACACCTAAGATAATAATAATAATAATAATAATAATAATAATATTAATAATAATAAAAATAATAATAAAAATAATAATAATAATATTGATAATGTTGTCGGTACGAATAACAACGAAATGAGCGTTATCAATGCTGGATTTTACGTAACGCTACAAGAGATGGTAGAGGTTGTAACTTCGTACCGCCAGCATTGACCCTCAGGGAAGAAACGGTACAGGCCAAACGTTAAGGTTGGATGTAGCCGCAGTTTCGGTACAGGCTTGAGGAACGTTTCTCGCATGTGTACCTCCTGTATGATTGGCTCAGCAGGGCGAGCTCCAAGCAATCAAAGATGGTGGACGGTTGTCAATTGTGGGTGGTATCTGCTGTTGATGGGCATTATTAGAATAAAAATCAGTCATTAAGATACGTAACTGTAAGTTGAAAACATGCCAGGCACTCATGAATGCATTCCTGCCGGTCTTGAAGATTGAACTAAAATCATTCGACCTTCATCAATTGCATTCGGATTAAGTTACGTAAGCTACCTGTGAACTAGCCGATATACTGGAAAAGTGTAGGAGGGGTAATGCAGTAGCTCCGTAACAGTTATGTCGTGGGTTCAAGCCACCATAGTGACCACATTTTTATTTCTTTTTAATTATTTTATTGTATCCATCCGACTTTGAGCTGTCCATTCTCTGAGTCGGAAACCATTAATATTTATCCTATTCTTGTAAAATAATACAACCTGATAGCACAATGATATGTTCACTCCACAATAAATACGGTAATTCTTCTTTTCTTCTTTTATTTTTTTAGTCGTTTACCCTCCAGGTTGGTGGAACCAACGGACTCAGCGAGGGAACTCACCACTATCGCCTCTACGGGCAGTGTCCTAGAGCTGGGAACATCTAATCGGAGTGAATACAACTGGTGAGGTGTGATTGGCACCTCGCCCAGACGGCCGCACCTGCAAAGCGAACAGGGGCCTCATGAGGGAAGGTAAGGGATGATCAGGATGGATAGGCAAGGAAGAGGGAAGGAGGCGGCCGTGGCCTTGAAGAAGGTACCATCCCGGCATTTGCCCGAAGACGAAGTGGTAAACCACGGAAAACCACTTCGAGGATGCCTGTGGTGGGAATCGAACCCCCTCTACTCATTTGGAACACCCGAGGCTGAGTAGACCCCGTTCCAGTCCTTATACCCCTTTTCATATTTTGTGGCAGAGCCAAGAATCGAACCCAGGACCTCCAGGGCGGCAGCTAACCATGCTGACCGCTACGCGATGGAGGCGACTTCACAATAAATAATTATAATTATAATGTTATATTGGGTCATCTCCGTTGTGTAGTGGGCAGCATGCTTAGCTGCCACCCCAGAGGCCCAAGGTCCGATTCCTGGGTCTTCTACGTAATTTGAAAAGCGGTATGATTGGAACGGGGTCTACTCAGCCTCGGGTGGTCCAAATGATTCGAGGTTGTTTGATTCCCACCTCAGCCATCCCCGAAGTGTTTCTCCGCGGTATCCCACTTCGTCTTCGGGCTAATGTCGGGATGGTATCTGACGTCAGGCCACGGCCGCTTCCTTCCCCGTTCCATGTCTAACCCTCCCATTCTTCCCATCCTTCCCCGTCCCTCATGTGGCCCACTATTCGCTTTGCAGGTGAGGCCACCTGGGCGAGGCACTAGTCCAGGCTCCCTCCCCAGTTGTATTCCAAAATTGCATGTCAAGAACCAGGACACTGCCCGTAGAGGCAGTAAAGGCGGGATAATTCGCTGAGACCGTTGGAAAAGCCTAAATGGAGGGTAGAAAAAGAAAAGGAATAAATGAAACAAATAATTTTATATTACACCTATTGTAATTCATCACTCAAGTGTGTCAGATTTTTAGTACGATACAATTTGGATATAATATTGAAGACTGTTACGTAACTCAAAATTTCCAAGATAGTTGAGAGAAAGAAAATAATGCACAACAAGGAATCAAAGCAGTTTGTAAGCTCAGTTTGGAAGTGGACGTGTGTCATTCACGATTTTTGGAATCCGGAAATATTTCAGAAATAAAATTACACAAATCCACCTTCCATAAGATGAGTGTACAATGTGACTCCTCTTTTAAAGGATCGGGGTTCGATCCCCATCTCTTCCAGCAAAGATATTTCTAGCCTCAGCGCTAGAAACTGTACACTAAGCCTAGTCAGTTAGTTAGTTAGTTATTGTGGTTGAAAGTGGAGGACATACGAGGTCATCGGCGCTAACCACTAGACTAAGCCACGTGAGGATCGTTTGGAAGAGATAGGTTAGATTCCTACCTAGCTATGCTGGAGGTGGAATGGCGTGGTTCCCTACATCAAAGCCAGACAAATGCCCGGACGGTACCTAAGTGAAGGCCACGATCATTTCCTTCCCAAACCTAGCCAAAATTACAAATACGCAAATTACCACAGCCAACACAATGTCAGTGGTTAACACACTGATTCCACACACACCTAAGACAATAATAATAACAATAATAATAATAATAACAATAATAATTATAATTATAATAATAATAATAATGATAATGTTGTCGGTACGAATAACAACGAAATGAGCGTTATCAATGTTGGATTTTGCGTAACGCTACAAGAGATGGTAGAGGTTGTAACTTTGTACCGCCAGCATTGACCCTCAGAGAAGAAACGGTACAGGCTGTAACGTTAAGGTTGGATGTAGCCGCAGTTTCGGTACAGGCTTGAGGAACGTTTCTCGCATGTGTACCGCCTGTTTGATTGGCTCAGCAGGGCGAGCTCCAAGCAATCAAAGATGGTGGACGGTTGTTAATTGAGGGTGGTATCTGCTGTTGATGGGCATTATTAGAATACAAATCAGTCATTAAGATACGTAACTG
Organism: Meconema thalassinum; assembly: GCA_946902985.2. Taxonomy (NCBI): domain Eukaryota; kingdom Metazoa; phylum Arthropoda; class Insecta; order Orthoptera; family Tettigoniidae; genus Meconema; species Meconema thalassinum. The sequence goes on from OX336391.1 coordinate 248,376,701, forward strand.
TAAGTTGAAAACATGCCAGGCACTGATGAATGCATTCCTGCCGGTCTTGAAGATTGAATTGAAATCATTCGACCTTCAACCATTGCATTCGGGTTCATTTACGTAAGCTACCTGTGACCTAACCGATATGCTGGAAAAGTGTAGGAGGGGTAAGGCTGTAGCTCCGTAACAGTTATGTCGTGGGTTCAAGCCACCCTAGTGACAACAATTTTATTTCTTTTTAAATAATTTTATTGTATCCATCCGACTTTGAGCTGTCCATTCTCTGAGTCGGAAACCATTAATATTCATCCTATTCGTGTAAAATAATACAACCTGATAGCACAATGATATTTCAACTCCACAATAAATACGGTAATTCTTCTTTTCTTCTTATCTTTTCTTAGTCGTTTACCCTCCAGGTTGGTGGACCCAACGGACTCAGCGAGGGAACTCACCACTACCGCCTCTACGGGCAGTGTCCTAGAGCTGGGAACATCTAATCGGAGTGAATACAACTGGTGAGGTGTGATTGGCGCCTCGCCCAGGCGGCCACACCTGCAAAGCGGACAGGGGCCTCTTGAGGGAAGGTAAGGGATGGTCAGGATGGATAGGCAAGGAAGAGTGAAGGAGGCGGCCGTGGCCTTGAAGTTACCATCCCGGCATTTGCCCGAAGACGAAGTGGTAAACCACGGAAAAACCACTTCGAGGATGCCTGAGGTGGGAATCGAACCACCTCTACTCATTTAGAACACCCGAGGCTGAGTAGACCCCGTTCAAGTCCTCATAACACTTTTCATATTTAGTGGCAGAGCCGAGAATCGAACCCAGGAGCTCCAGGGCGGCAGCTAACCATGCTGACCGCTACTCGATGGAGGCGACTTCACAATAAATAATTATAATTATAATTTTATATTGGGTCATCTCCGTTGTGTAGTGGGCAGCATGCTTAGCTGCCACCCCAGAGGCCCAAGGTCCGATTCCTGGGTCTTCTACGTAATTTGAAAAGCGGTATGATTGGAACGGGGTCTGCTCAGCCTCGGGTGGTCCAAATGATTCGAGGTTGTTTGATTCCCACCTCAGCCATCCCCGATGTGGTTTTCCGCGGTTTCCCACTTCGTCTTCGGGCTAATGTCGGGATGGTGTCTAACGTCAGGCCACGGCCGCCTCCTTCCCCGTTCCATGTCTATCCCTCCCATTCTTCCCATCCTGTCCCGTCCCTCATGTGGCCCACTATTCGCTTTGCAGGTGAGGCCACCTGGGCGAGGCGCGAGTCCAGCCTCCCTCCCCAGTTGTTTCCCCAAATGGATGTCAAGATCCAGGACGCTGCCCGTAGAGGCAGTAAAGGAGGGATCATTCGCTGAGTCCGTGGGAAAAGCCTAAATGGAGGGTAGAAAGAGAAAAGGATTAAACGAAACAAATAATTTTATATTACACCTATTGTAATTCATCACTCAAGTGTGTCAGATTTTTAGTACGATACAATTTGGATATTATATTGAAGACTGTTACGTAACTCAAAATGTCCAAGATAGTTGAGGAAAGAAAATAATGCACAACAAAGAATCAAAGCAGTTGTGTACGCTCAGTTTGGAAGTGGACGTGTGTCTTTCACGACTTGTGTAATCCGGAAATAATTCAGAAATAAAATTACACAAAGCCACCTTCCATGAGATGAGTGTGCAATGTGACTCCTCTTTTAAAGGACCTGGGTTCGATCCCCATCTCTTCCTGCAAAGATATTTCTAGCCTCAGCGCTAGAAACTGTACACTAAGCCTAGTAAGTTAGTTAATTAGTTAGTTAGTTATTGGGGTTGAAAGGGGGAGGAACTACGACGTCATCGGCGCTAAACACTAGACTAAGCCACGAGAGGATAGTTTGGAAGAGATAGGTTAGATTCCTACCTAGCTATGCTGGAGGTGGAATGGCGTGGTTCCCTACTTCTAAGCCAGTCAAATGCCCGGATGTTATCTTAAGTGAAGTCCACGATCATTTCCTTCCCAAACCTAGCCAAAATTACAAATACGCACATTACCACAGCCAACACAATGTCACTGGTTAACACACTGATTCCACACACACCTAAAATGATAATAAAAATAATAATAATAATAATAATAATAATAATAATAATAATAATGATAATGTTGTCGGTACGAATAACAACGAAATGAGCGTTATCAATGCTGGATTTTGCGTAACGCTACAAGAGATGGTAGAGGTTGTAACTTTGTACCGCCAGCATTGACCCTCAGAGAAGAAACGGTACAGGCTGTAACGTTAAGGTTGGATGTAGCCGCAGTTTCGGTACAGGCTTGAGGAACGTTTCTCGCATGTGTACCGCCTGTTTGATTGGCTCAGCAGGGCGAGCTCCAAGCAATCAAAGATGGTGGACGGTTGTCAATTGACGGTGGTATCTGCTGTTGATGGGCATTATTAGAATACAAATCAGTCTTTAAGATACGTAACTGTAAGTTGAAAACATGCCAGGCACTGATGAATGCATTCCTGCCGGTCTTGAAGATTGAACTGAAATAATTCGACCTTCAACCATTGCAATCGGATTCAGTTACGTAAGCTACCTGTGAACCAACCGATATACTGGAAAAGTGTAGGAGGGGTAAGGCTGCAGCTTCGTAACAGTTATGTCGTGGGTTCAAACCACCCTAGTGACCACAATTTTATTTCTTTTAAAATTATTTTATTGTATCCATCCGACTTTGTGCTGTCCATTCTCTATGTCGGAAACCATTAGTAATCATCCTATTCGTGTAAAATAACACAACCTAATAGCACAATGATATTTTCACTCCACAATAAATTCGGTACGGTAATTCTTCTTTTCTTCTTTTCTTTTCTTAGTCGTTTGCCCTCCAGGTTGGTGGAACCAACGGACTCAGCGAGGGAACTCACCACTACCGCCTCTACGGGCAGTTTCCTAGAGCTGGGAACATCTAATCGGAGTGAATACAACTGGTGAGGTGTGATTGGCATCTCGCCTTGACGGCCGCACCTGCATAGCGAACAGGGGCCTCATGAGGAAGGAAAGGGATGGTCAGGCTGGATAGGCAAGGAAGAGGGAAGGAGGCGGCCGTGGCCTTGAAAAGGGTACCATCCCGGAATTTGACCGAGGACGATGTGGAAAACCACGGAAAACCACTTCAAGGATGGCTGAGGTGGGATTCGAACCCCCTCTACGCATTTGGAACACCCAAGGCTCAGTGGACCCCGTTCCAGTCCACATACCACATTTTAAATTTTCGTGGCAGAGACAGGAATCGACCCCAGGACCTCCAGGGCGGCAGCTAACCATGCTGACCGATACGCGATGGAGGCGACTTCGCAATAAATAATAATATGTTTTTTGTTGTTTTTTTAGTCGTTTACCGTCCAGGTTGGTGGAACCCACGGACTCAGCGAAGGAACTCACCACTACCGCCTCTGCGGGCAGTGTCCTAGAGCGGGGTACATCGAATCGGAAGGGATACAACTGGTGAGGTTGGATTGGCACCTCGCCAAGGCGGCCTCACCTGCAAAGCGAACAGGGGCTTCATGCGGGAAGGAAAGGGATGGTTAGGATGGATAGGCAAGGAAGAGGGAAGGAGGCGGCCGTGGCCTTGAAGAAGGTACCATCCCAGCATTTGCCCGAAGACGAAGTGGGAAACCTCGGAAAACCACTTCGAGGGCGGCTGAGATGGAATCGAACACCCTCTACTCATTTGGAACACCCGAGGCTGAGTAGACCCCGTTCCAGTCTTCGTACCACTTTCAAATTTCGTGGCAGAGCCGGGAATCGAATCCAGCAGCTAACCATGCTGACCGGTACGCTAAGGAGGCGACTAATAATAATAATTATAATTTTATATTTTCGCCACCGTGGTGTAGCGGTCAGCATGGTTAGCTGCCGCCCCGGAGGTCCTGGGTTCGATTCCCGGATCCGTCAGAGATTTTAGACATTGACGTGAGGGCTGAAAAGGAGTGCACTCAGCTTCGTGAGGACAATTGAGTAGCTGTCTGATAGAGTGACAGTGCCCAGGTCACGAAGAACAAGATTAACGGCCGAGGGGACACGATTCACTGACCACGCGTCACCACAATATCTGCATGCCAAATGGCTGGGAAGCGGTCGCATGATAGCCCTAGGCCCTTCATGGTGTGTAGTGCCAGAGGTAAAAAATTATGGATAGCGCCTTCTAATATCACTTTTAATTTTTAAACACTACAGTAGCGGCTACTAAAGAAAGGTAGCGATATTGCTACGTTCAATGTCACAAACACTGGGCCTACAAATCCCGTATAGTTAGGTACAAATATCAGTCTGGTCGTTATTTCAGTAGCAACGAAGCTCTGTGGCGGCTATTGCCGTTTCGGTAACATTTAAGGCATCCCGCCGTCACATACCTCAATGTGCACTTAGAAAATTGTGGACCGGTCTATTTTACTGAAAAGAATTTCTACGAGCGAGTATCCACTCAGGCAAAAACCACACTCACCACCTTTTCCAAAATTTACACAAGACATGATTTTTAAAGCACTCTTCTGTAAGTTGAGGTACAGAGATATACCACATGGAAAGGCACAATGAAATGTTGGCAAATCTGGTTTCAAGGAACTGCTGTCCAGAATAGGCTTTCGGTACAGGTTATGCGGCCCATGTTCGCAACATGGAATGTTTTCCTTTGACAATGCATCTACACCATGTGCGAGGGCAACGCATTTCAAAGATCTCTAAAAACACAATAATCAGGAAATTAGGGAAACATTTAAAGTGGGAGCGGAGATTCAAGAAGAAATAATGCCATCTTTGAGATATGCTGATGACATCGTCATCTTGGCCGATACGCCAGAGGATTTGAACGAGTTTGTGAATGGTATGGACTCCGTCTTGAGGAATGAATTCATGATGAAAATCAATAAATGAAAATCAAAATTATTGGAATGCAGCCGAAATAAATTAGAAACCTCTATGGACCTCAAATTGGCAGGAGAAACGCTACGGGAAGTAGGAGACTTCTGTTACTTAGGAAGCAAAATAACCAGTGATGGACGAAGCAAAGAGAATATAAAAAGCAGGTTAGCTCAGGCAAGGAAAGATTTTCTAAAGAAAAGGAGTCTGTTGACATCGAATATGCATTTAGGTATTAGGAAGTCATTTTTGAAAGGTTTGGTCTGGAGCATGACACTATAAGGAAGTGAAACTTGGACTTATGGTGCAGCAGAAAAAGGACAATTGAAGCGTGTGAAATGTGGTATTACAGGAGAATGATGAAGATCAGATGGGTAGATAGGGTAACAAATGAAGGGCTATTAAGACGAGTGGGAGAGGAGAAATGATTCTGGCGACTGCTAATGAAGTGAAGAGATAGGTTGGTACGACACTTATTAAGACACTCAGGAATAGCAACCTTAGTTATAGATTGGAGGGTTGAGTACAAGAAATGTAGGGGAAGACCAGGGTTAAACAAATTGCTTCGGATGTAGGGTGTGGTAGCTATGTGGAGATGAAACGTTTAGCTCAGGAGAGGGAGGCATGGAGGGCTGCATCAAACCAGTCAAAAAACTGAAGACTCAAACGACAACAATGGGGAATTTTAATTAATTAGAGAGGCATGTGAGGTATAAGGGTTGTTGGAGAATTTCAATCTCTGGGATGTAACACTGGAAGAGACTGCATAATGTACATCAGCGGCCAAGGTGAGAGGTATTTTACTATAGGTCTATTAATAGCGACATGTTGACGTTCAAATCATCAATAAGTGTGGCAAAATTACACCCAGAATAACTTAAGGAAAATACTGTTAATTCCCCATATTCCGATAGATTTGCCATTCCAGTGTGCAAGAGTGCAGTTCCCTCTTCAAACAATATTCACAATTTCTATTAAAAAAGCGCAATGACACACACTTAACAGCAGCAGGTGTACATTTAGACAAAACCATTTTATCACATGGGCAACTGTATGTGGCGTGCTCGCTAGTATCTGGACAGCAAAATAGTTATGTCTCAGCGGAAGATGGCAAAACCAAAAACGTAATTCTAAAATGTGTTCACATTATGTAACATCGTACCCTGCAGACTTTCTCAACTCTATAAAATTCCCACTTTGCTGCTCATATCAATATACTGTATGTATCAGAATTTTCAGAATTGGAATGGACCCACCTGTAGCCGCGATTGCTGTAATATAATAGACCAATTATCAGCAATAATGCATCGTCCTCATTGTCTTGATCGCGAGCGAAGCCGCGGGTACCTGCTAGTTTTTAAATACATATAACTTCTACACTATCGATTGGATTTCAACCAAATTTCGTATGTACTATGTGTACATAAACAGATATAACTGAGCGTATTATTAAGAGCCACGAGGGCTGCCAACTGTTAAAAAATGCTCTCTCTATGTTTTTTATCCAAATACCAATATATCAGAAAGTATGCAAGCCGACGGCTTTTAATTATGCACACGTAGCCTATATTACCTAACATTCTAGATTAATTTGGTAAAGCTAATATACGTCAGTGCTACCAACATGATTCTAAGCCTGCTCATAAGACCAATTTTTAAATACCTGTAAATTCTATACTATCAATTGGATTTCAACAAAATTTCGTATGCTCTATGTGTACCATAAGTGATATGACTATGCGTATTCTAAGAGCAACCAGGGCTGTCAACTGTTAATAAATGCTGTCTCTATTCCTTTACCCTAATATAATATATCAAGGTATGCAAGCCAACAGCTCCAAACTTTGCACACGTATGTTACCTGACATTCTAGATTAATTAGGAGTAACTCATATACGTCAGTGCTGCCTACATGATTCTAAGCCTGCTAATTTTAAAATAAATATCACTTCAATAATAATAAATGGATTTCTTCCAAAATTGGCACAACAACAGATCATGATTTTTTAGATTATTACTGACCAACACATGCATGACATTGTTGCCAACATCATTTTACGCGCGCTGATCGATCCAATGTCTAACTGCATGTAACGTCCATGCTCTCCATTATACTTCAACCAATATGTGTATTCTGTACCTTATGAGATGGAATTAGGAATATATTCAGTCACCAGGGCTGCCAACTGTAGTGATCTATTAGTCTACATAATGCCAGTTATATTTCGAAATTAGAAAGTTCGATATTAGCAACTTAATTTCGTCTATATTCTAGACAGGTCCATATAGATTAATCATTGGCATGTTTCTAAAATATTAAGAAAAGTAGGCTCTTTTGTCCCGCACGGAACTTTTTGTTATTAATAATTTTATAATAGTTCCTACTGAAAATCCACAGCCTGCTCCCAGTTGACCAACCGGGTCAGGGATGGAATGAATGAAGCCCCCATCAAGCGGTGAGGATATGAACTGTGCCGGCTGCCGAAGCCAGTCACACTCCTTTGAGGCAATTATTAAATGAATGACAGAAGAAATGAAATGGTAGTGGAGAGTGTTGCTGGAATTAAATGTTGACAGGGAAAACCGGAGTACCCGGAGAAAAACCTGTCTGCTTCCGTTTTGTCCAGCACAGATCTCACATGGTGTGACTGGGATTTGAACCATGGACCCAGCGGTGAGAGGCCCGCGTGCTGCACCCTAAACCACGGAGGCTCCTATTGTTCTTACTATTTGCGCAATTTACTAACAGTGACACACTTTTAAGATAAAGCCAATATTTAGAACGCCGTAATGTATAAGTTAAAACTTCGTTTTGTCCAATGTCTAATAACTTCAAATAGTTTTCTAAATTCGTTTGGCGAAAGTAATATTCTTGTAAAACTCGGTTAAACTCGGTACAGTACTAAATTTCCTATTTGTTATTTAACTTCTAATCCAGGCAAATGCCGGGATGGTTCCTAACTTAAAACCACGGTCGCTTCCTTCCAATCCTCATCTGAATGACAAAGGCGCACACTAAGAGAGCCATCACAATAACACAGGTTATCAGACAAATTACACACACACAAATACACGGGGCTACATGACCATGATATCAAAACCCCTAAATCAATCATCAACAACTATCGATGTATTTCAGATAGAGATTAGCCAGTTTGGACTATACCATTACCTTAGTGACACTGGTATTGCTAAAATTCTGAATAGAAGTGTAAAGCGACCATTTGCTGTGCACGCGTGGTGAGGTTTAGTCTGCCTGCTCGGCCCAGCCCGTCCAGTGCAGTGGGCTACGGCGGGCTTTTTGAGCCCAGTGCTATGGGCCAGAACGCGGCCGCATTAGACGAGAACGGCGCTGAACGGGCTGGGCTTCTTAAGTCCATGGGCTCTGAGTGCGGTGCGGTGGACCACGCAGCAGTACTCTTCCTACCAACATAACAAATATAGCCTATTTGTTTATGCTGTCGCTAAGATCTCTACTAGAACGAGAAGAGCAATCCGATTGGTTGTTGTACTCAAACTTCCATGCAAACTGCCTGGAAAAATAGCACCTGTTCAATTTCGTGAGTTGTATGGAAGCTATCATGGAAGGCAGAACCTAGCAAGGAAGGTAACAAGTAGTTCTGTTGCGAACTAAAGAGACTACTTTTCTTAAAATTGAACATTCATGGCAATCTATATAGACCTATCTAGAATATTGACGAAATCAAGTTGATAATACTAACATTTCTAAGTACTGAATTTGAAATATAGGCTACCTGAAATAGTTTAACCTAATAGAGTAACTTACTACAGTTGGCAGCCCTGGTTGCTCTGAATATATTCATAGTTCCATCTCTTAAGGTACAGAATGCACACACAAAATTTGGTTGAAGTCTAGTGGATAGTATGGACTTTACATGCTGTTTGATATTGGATTTATGAGTGCGCGTAAAATCAAAACTAGTAGGTACCCGCGGCTTCGCTCGCGATCAAGACAATGAGGACGTTGCATTATTGCTGATAATTGGTCTATTATATTACAGCAATCGCGGCTACAGGTGGTTCCATTCCAATTTTGAAAATTCTGATACATACAGTATATTGATATGAGCAGCAAAGTGGGAATTTTATAGAGTTGTGAAAGTCTGCAGGGTACGATGTTACATTATGTGAACACAATTTAGAATTACGTTTTTGGTTTTGCCATCTTCTGCTGAGACATAACTATTTTGCTGTCCAGATACTAGCGAGCACGCCACATACAGTTGCCCATGGGAAAAAATTGTTTTGTCTAAATTTAAACCTGCTGCTGTTAAGTGTGTGTCATTGCGCTTTGTTAATAGAAATTGTGAATATTGTTTGAAGAGGGAACTGCACTCTTGCACACTGGAATGGCAAATCTATCGGCATATGGGAAATTAAAAGTATTTTCCTTACGTTATTCTGGGTGTAAGTTTGCCACACTTATTGATGATTTGAACGTCAACATGTCGCTATTATTAGACCTATAGTAAAATATCTCTCACCTTGGCCGCTGATGTACATTATGCAGTCTCTTCCAGTGTTACATCCCAGGGATTGAAATTCTCCAACAACTCTTTTGCCTCACATGCCTCACTAATTAATTAAAATTCCCCATTGTTGTTGTTTGAGTCTTCAGTTTTTTGACTGGTTTGATGCAGCCCTCTGTGCCTCCCTCTCCTGAGCTAAACGTTTCATCTCTACATAGCTACCACACCCTACATCCGAAGCAATCATTTAACCCTGGTCTTCCCCTACATTTCTTGTCCTCAACCCTCCCATCTATAACTAAGGTTGCTATTCCTGAGTGTCTTAATAAGTGTCGTACCAACCTATCTCTTATCTTCATTAGCAGTCGCCAGAATCATTTCTCCTCTCCCACTCGTCTTAATAGCCCTTCATTTGTTACCCTATCTACCCATCTGATCTTCATCATTCTCATGTGACACCACATTTCACACGCTTCAATTGTCCTTTTTCTGCTGCACCATTAGTCCAAGTTTCACTTCCTTATAGTGTCATGCTCCAGACCAAACCTTTCAAAAATGACTTCCTAATACCTAAATGTATATTCGATGTCAACAGACTCCTTTTCTTTAGAAAATCTTTCCTTGCCTGAGCTAACCTGCTTTTTATATTCTCTTTGCTTCGTCCATCACTGGTTATTTTGCTACCTAAGTAACAGAAGTCTCCTACTTCCCGTAGAGTTTCACCTGCCAATTTGAGGTCCATAGAGGTTTTTAATTTATTTCGGCTGCATTCCAATAATTTTGTTTTTCATTTATTGATTTTCATCATGAATTCATTCCTCAAGACGGAGTCCATACCATTCACAAACTCGTTCAAATCCTCTGGCGTATCGGCCAAGATGACGATGTCATCACCAAATCTCAAAAATGAAATTATTTCTTCTTGAATCTCCGCTCCCACTTTAAATGTTTCTCCAATTTCCTGATTATTGTGTTTTTAGAGATCTTTGAAATGCGTTGCCCTCGCACATGGTGTAGATGCATTGTCAAAGGAAAACATTCCATGTTGCGAACATGGGCCGCATAACCTGTACCGAAAGCCTATTCTGGACAGCAGTACCTTGAAACCAGATTTGCCAACATTTCATTGTGCCTTTCCATGTTGTATATCTCTGTATCTCAACATACAGAAGAGTGCTTTAAAAATCATGTCTTGTGTAAATTTTGGAAAAGGTGGTGAGTGTGGTTTTTGCCTGAGTGGATACTCGCTCGTAGAAATTCTTTTCAGTAAAATAGACCGGTCCACAATTTTCTAAGTGCACATTGAGGTATGTGACGGCGGGATGCCTTAAATGTTACCGAAACGGCAATAGCCGCCACAGAGCTTCGTTGCTACTGAAATAACGACCAGACTGATATTTGTACCTAACTATACGGGATTTGTAGGCCCAGTGTTTGTGACATTGAACGTAGCAATATCGCTACCTTTCTTTAGTAGCCGCTACTGTAGTGTTTAAAAATTAAAAGTGATATTAGAAGGCGCTATCCATAATTTCTTACCCCTGGCACTACACACCATGAAGGGCCTAGGCCTATCATGCGACCTTTTCCCAGCCATTTGGCCTGCAGATATTGTGGTGACGCGTGGTCAGTGAATCGTGTCCCCTCGGCCGTTAATCTTGTTCTTCGTGACCTGGGCGCAGTCACTCTATTAGACAGCTACTCAATTGTCCTCACGAAGCTGAGTGCACTCCTTTGCAGCCCTCACGTCAATGTCTAAAATCTCTGACGGAGCCGGGTTTGTTCAGCAGTTGGTAGCACTGACATCATTATCAAATATGGCCTTGAGGTATTCAGGAATAGATCTTTACTCATACCAAATTCAGTTTCGATAGCTGCAGCCGTTTAGGAGTTGATAGGGGAGGACACACAAAGAAAGACAGAGATAGACAGAAGTTAGTTAGTTCGTTAGTTAGTTATTGTTGTTTTAAAGGGCGGAACTACGATGTCATCTGCCCCTGATAGATAGAAGGACAGACAGACACACATTTTCCCGGATCGATCTCATAAGTCTAACTTTCCTCATCTTTGCAAAATGTGGAAAGTAGGCTAACAATGTATTGACGAATTATAGCCACATTTGTCATATAAAGCAAGAACTCGGTGTTTAACGTGTTTAGTTAATACTTGGGTGTAGGGGGGTTTTGCTGTTTTTAGCCTCTCTCTATGTTTTTATCCAAATACCGATAGCCTCTATCAGAAAGTATGCCAGCCGACAGCTTTAAACTACGCACACGTATACTACCTGACATTCTACCTTAGTTTGTAGTCACTTACTTTAATGTATACATCAGTGTTGCCTACACGATTCTAAGCCTGCTGACAGGTCCAGTTTTTAAATGCATATAACTTCTATATTAACAAAATATGGATTTCAACCGGATTTCGTATGTGCTTTGTGTAACATAACAGTTACGACTATGCGTATTCGTAAGAACAAGCAGGGCTGCCAACTATTAATAAATGCTCTCTCTATTTGTTTAATCATAATATCAATATATCAGAAAGTATGCAAGTCATCATCTCTAAACTTTGCACACGTATGGTACCTGACATTCTAGATTAATTCCGAGTAACTAATATACTTCAGTGCTGCCAACATGATTCTAAGCTTTCTGATAGTTTCAATTTTAATTACATGTAGCTTCTATACCAACAAATGGATTAATTTGGAGTAACTAATATACCACGGTGATGCCAACATGATTCTAAGCTTTCTGATAGTTTCAATTTTTAATTACATGTAACTTCTATACTAACAAATTGATTTTATCCAAAACTGGCACTATAATAGATCGTAATATTTCAGATTAATTCAGAGCATCACATACATAACATTGTTCCAAACATGATTTTACGCGCACTGATAGACTAAATCCAATATCAAACAACATGTAACGTCCATACTATCCATTAGACTGCAGCCAAATTTTGTATGTGCATTCTATACCTGAAGAGATGGAACTAAGAATATATTCACAGTCACCAGTGTTGCCTACTGTAGTAAGTTACTCTATTACTTGATTTCGTCATTATTCTAGATAGGTCTATATAGATTGGCATCAATCTGGAATTTTAAGAAAAGTAGGCTCTTTAGTTCGTCACGGAACTACTTGTATTTTATTAAGATCAGAAAAGGAGATGGCAAATCATAGCACATGCGCTTTCTCTTCATTTATGAACCCCAGCAGTTCGTACAGAAGGCCATTTCAAGCATAATAATGGAACATTGCACAGTTTATTTTTCACGGTGTGATAACGTCGTCCACAAAAATAGAATAACACTCATTGTTAACTCTAACTTTGTTTTAATATAAACACCGTGCAGTCATATACCGGTACAGGTTCCATACTTTATTTTTCCTGCCGTCGTAACCAAGACAACATAACACAACACAAAACAATACCCTGTACATAATACCAATACCAAAATATTAATTCCTTTACCCCGACATTCTCCCACCTTGCAATTTTCAGCCCTCAATAAAATTGCAACATGCAAAGTACGGCGTTTATCTTATTGCAGGAATCTCATCGGACACCTCACTGCTCTCCCACTCCGAGTATGATATCTCTGCAACATCATGTTCTCTTGTTCCATGGCCTCTTTTTCGGTCTCAATCACTCGTTCCTCCTCTTCAGACACCGACATAGAGCACTCTAATGGGATCAAACGTTGAACAGGACGCATGACAACTCCCCTTTGCGTTCGAAGTCTCAAAACACGTACTCGTCCATCCTTTCCAGGCAACAGTTCTTCAATAATTCCCATCGGCCATTCAAGCTTATTACGATTGTCCATCTCAATGAACACTACGTCTCCCTTGCTAATGCTGTCATGCTGATTCCGCTTAAGCAACAGTTGCCCGAGGTACTCCTTTCGAAATCTCTGACGAAGGGCGTTTCTTAGTTGCAGACGATAGGCCGCTCTCTTTCTCAGCTGATTTCCATCTATCGAATCTAGATCAGGTACTCCTATCTCATAAGCCTCCTGTAGGAACATCGCTGGTGTAATAGGTCTCAAGTCATGAGGATTTTCCGTCTCTGCCGTTAGGGGACGACTATTGATGACTGCTTCACACTCACACAACACAGTCATTAATTCTTCACATGTTAGGGAAGATTTCCCCAGAACCTTCCGAAGGAGACTTTTCATCAGTCCGATCAGTCTCTCCCAAAACCCACCCCACCACGATGCTGTGGGAGGGTTGAATTTCCATGCAATTCTTTGGATGCCACAATAAGACTCGATATTATTCCAGTTGAGCTTAGACATCATGTTATATGCTCCTCTAAAATTTGTCCCATTATCACTATAAATCGTCGTAGGCCTTCCTCTGCGCGATATAAATCTTCGTAGACATTGCAGAAACGAGTCCGTAGATAACGAGACAAGCAGTTCCAAATGCACTGCTCAATAGACAGCACATGTGAACAAGCAAACCCACACCTTCTGGTTACCTTTCACAATCAGCGGACCAGCTATGTCAATGCCAATAACTTCGAAAACCTTGGCCTCTCTCACACGATCATTAGGCAGAGGTGGGGTAGAAACTTTCAGTCGCTCTTTCTTGTACCTTCAGCAAACAACACATTTTTGTACAGATGATCTCACGACTCGTCTTCCATTCAAGATCCAGTACTTCTCTCTAATAATACCCAACAGAGTCTGTGGGCCTACATGACACTGCCGAATGTGCGTGTCATGAATAAGTCGCTGCACTACAGGGTGATCTCCCGGCAATATAGCAGGCTGGCGAAACTCATTGTTGTCCTCCCTCTCTGTTATTCTGGTGTTTACTCGCAAAATGCCATGATTGTCTAAGTATGGCACTATTGAAGCCAGTCTCTGATCCTCGGGCCCTTGAAAACTTTCATTCTGGACAAGTTTAATTACTATTCTTTCACTGTATTCTAATTCTGAACAAGTCAGTTCTCCATTCTGCCTTCTATTATATTTACAATTGAACATAAACCGTCTTATCCACCCGATCAGCCTCACTATTTTGTCAAATCGTAAGAAATACTTGTAATACCAGTTGGAACTTGAAGGCTCTTCTGCGACCAATAGAGTCGTGGCAGTCCTCCTTCTTTCAAGCATGATTTCATCTTCATTTCTGTTGCTATTATCTGAAGGCCATTCTTCTTTGGGAAGATACATCCATGACAGTCCCTCCCACCATCTCGATGCTATAAGATGTTGTACAGCCTCGGGTAGGCAGATCAGCAGGATTGAGTGCCCCAGGTACATGCCTCCTCGATTCTTTTGAAGTCAGTTGCCTGATTTCTCTAACCCTGGTCTCAACAAAAACAGACCAGAGAACTTCTCGCTGCATCCATGTCAACACTGTCGTTGAATCAGTCCACAAATAAACTGTTTCAGTGTCAAACTCTTTTCTTATAGACGTTAGCAATCGGGCACTAATTGCAGCTCCCATAAGTTCGAATCGAGAAATGGTCGGTCGAGGTATTGGAGCCACTCTTGATTTTGCTTGGAGAAGCTCAACATGAACTCCTGTCACTGTCTGCGTGCGTAAAAATACCACTGAAGCATAGGCATCTTGACTCGCATCGCAAAAGGCATGGAGACTACGTTCCTCATATACCTCAGGGAGTCTTCTTGGGATCGTCAACTGGCCTAATTCTCCTATTTCAAGAAGCCATTTTACAAACTTGATTTGGATTTCCTGCGGTACCTCCGTGTCCCAAGAAACCTCGTTTATTTTCTGCAGTAACAGCTTCGGTGATAACATAACCGGTGCAGAAAATCCAATTGGGTCATACATCCTATGGACAGCAGATAGTATCGACCTCTTGGTTGCTTTTATAGGTGATAGCTTCGTCAGTGGTTCACTGTTCAAGCTAAGCGTGTCTTCCTTGCGATTCCACATTATTCCTAGGACAGGTGTCATTTTTTCATCATCTTGAAACACTGGATCACTACTCTCCCAACCTCTAAGCTCAAACTTGTGTTGGGCAAAAACATCTTGAGCAGTTTTAATAAACAATTCCAGCTCCTGTTTATTTGAGACACTTGTCACACAATTATCAACATAAAAACTGTCTTTCAGTTGCTCAATAATATTGACAGTCATACTGTTCCGCCTTTCCTGATCATTTTTCAAGGCTTGGTCTAAAAGGTGTTCAATAACAGCTGCCAGTAGGAAGGGGCTTGATGTCACTCCAAAAACAACTCGTTTATGTCTATATGTTTTCATTTTCTCTCTTCCCCACAGGAATCTCAAAAAATCTCGATCTTCTGGTGCTACCGAAACTTGCAGGAAAGCCTTGCGAATATCAGCAATAACTCCAATTGACTTCTTTCGAAACTTGTATAGGAGAGATGGAATAAGTTGGATCAGATTTGGACCCTTTTCCAAACAATCGTTGAGTGATGGGTTGTTACCTCTTCTAGCGGAAGCATCGAACACTGGTCGAACAGGTGTTGTTCCATAATCCTTGATCACAGGTCGATGAGGCAGATAATGGCCACATATTTCAGTCTGATCACCATTAATCTCTTCTATAATCCCTTCAGCTAGCCAGCCTTGAAAGACTTGATCATATTCTTCCAAGTATCCGTTACTATCTAGCTTTCTCCTCGTTATATCAAGACGCTTCACTGCCATCTCGTACGAAGGATCCAAGGGAAGATGATCCTTCAACCATGGCAGTCGAACTTCGTATCTACCATCTTCTTTTATTTCTACGGTTTCAATGACATTTAATCTAGCTTCCTCTTCAAGTTCACATCTCTTCTTTTCAGTGATAGGATCTTCTATTCCCAATACGTCAAGTTCCCAGAGGTTGCTAACCTTCTCTATATTCAGCATAATAGGTGTAGTTTTACTCATACCACACCCCGAGCGTTGGTCTCTACCAAATACTGTCCACCCCAGTGTAGTGCGCAACGCTGTTAACGCTCCCACCGTTTTACGATCATTGGAGAGAATTGATCCTAGAAAATCAGCACCAATAAGGATCTCAATATCCTTATCCTTTCCTACATCTAGATGAGACAGTCCAAGTTTCACGACTTGCTCTGTTGTAAGGCGAGGGACCTGACTGCAAATAACAGGCTGACTAAGAGCAGTCAGTCTCAGCTGACAGGAGTTATCGAGATTATGAAGAACAAGTTCAAATACGCCATGTTCCACCGGAGATCCAGTTCTGCCACCAAACACAGCATGGCTTAAAGTAACCTTCCTGACTTCCTTGAGACCCAATCTCTCTGCCAGTTCTTCTTTAATATAAGAATGCTGTGAGGCAGAGTCTAGAAGAACGCGTACAAGCTCTATATTATACCCGTGAACAATCTTAACCAAAACTGTTTGTAGATATACACAGGAGGACTTTTATGCAGAAGTTCGTCACTGACCTGGCCTGAGATGAAGCCTGGGTTTCCGTTTTAAGATTCCTTTCTAAAAAATCACACATAACTGGATAATGCTGCCACTTACATAACTTGCAGGAGAGGCGAGTATGGCATCTTCTTGCAACATGACCAACCCTGAGACATTTGAAACATGCACCATTCTTTGACAACCTGACTTTCCATTCTTCGAGAGACATGTTCTTTGCTTCCGTACATCCGGATGAAGTATGTTTCTCTTCACCACAAAAAGCACATGTACCTCCCACTCCTCCGGTTGACACCAAACCCTGAGCAGTAGGAACATCACACAGTTTCAAGGGTTTCGAAATTTGTTTCTTTTCCGCAGTAACATTACCGATCTTTCTAGTAAGTTGTAAGTACTCTTCATTTTCCACTTCAGATTTCAAAAATGTCAAAAGGTTTTTAAGCTTATCTTGTGACCCATTTTCTTGTTTACAATCTCCTCTTCTCTGCCACACACGAATTAATTCATCCGTCAAACAAGACTCTACCAGGGGAAATAATAATGCAGCATAATTGTCGGTAGTCAGGCCCATTGACTCTAGGGACCTAACATTAACCTCAATTCGGTCATACAATACTGAAAGGGAAGGCTTCTCTGTCACTAGGTTTATTATGTCCCTCACGTAAAGTTCTATCAATAGATCTTTTCGACCATAGCGGGCTTCTAACAACTGTACAGCCTTGCTATAATTCTCGGCAATAGGAGGAAAACCACTCACAAGATCATACGCCCTTGTTCCAGGAGTCATAGATTCTCTTAGATAAAGAATCTTTTCTGCAGCATCCAGCTCAACACTCTCATGTATTCGCTTGAACTGCGCCCAAAATGATAACCATTGTTTAATATCTCCTGAGAACTTCACAAGCGACAACTTGGGTAATTTACTAATCACTTTACCCGCTTGAGAAACACCAGTCCTTATGGAATGAGTGTCACACGGTATTTCACATTCGTATCTTTCGTACTTACACTTCACTGTTGTCCATTTATCTCGATATGTTTCGACTTCTTCATATTCCTTGTCTTCATCTTCGCTGTTGCAATAACGTCCATGCCAAGCTTCGCGGATTCTCTCGTCAAGTGAAAACAGTCGATCGGCTTTATCTTCGAGTAGTTTAAAACTAGTAAATATATCTTCCTGCTTCACATTTTCCTCCTTAATCTTGTTCTGGAACGTGTTAAAGGCTCTTGTGAACAGACGACGTAACTGTGCTCTTTGTCTTTGTAAAACAGTCACTTCAGCCATGATGATAGATTTTGCTAGTCGAGATCAAACAGTTGTTGTGTACCTTAAGTTCTTATTTTACTTTCACTGCACGGCAATCAGTCTTGTATATCGGTCGCCAAATGTTAACTCTAACCTTGTTTTTATATAAACACCGTGCAGTCATATACCGGTACAGGTTCCATACATTATTTTTCCTGCCGTCGTAACCAAGACAACATAACACAACACAAAACAATACCCTGTACATAATACCAATACCAAAATATTAATTCCTTTACCCCGACACTCATGTTTCTGCCATGGCCCCCTCATGCTATGACGTAGCTGTCCCCGCTACATAAAATGATAGTTGAGAGGGAAATAATAACTTGCATTCGACCACGGGCACCCTGAATACCCCACTATGACACTAGTCACGCATATACATTTATAATAGGAGGCCATTTAAGTTGGCAGCAGTCACTCTAGCATTGGTATCGCACGTAAGTCACTTTGTCTTCATGTAGTACGTATTGAAGCTGCTAACCCATGGACTAGCAAAGCGCTCTCATTCGTCCGCGCGCGTTAAAAGCGACATAATATGGTCCGACCCAACCACGTGCGGCGACGTTACGGGTAGCTAGGCTCGAGATTTGTGAATCCCAGTGCGGTCGTGTGAAAGCAGCACATGGGATCGGGCCGCTGTTCAGGTCCCTGTGCAGGCCCTCGAATAATACCTCAGAACGAAACTATATTTTCCCTAAACGGCGTCCGTGCGAAAAGTGTTTGCTATATACAGAAAATAAAGAACGCCTAATTTATTTATTTTTAATTTTTTTTCGTAGTCAGTTTATCCTCCAGTTAGGCTTTTCTCACGGACTCAACGAGGGATACCACATATAACGCCCCTATGGGCAGTGTCCAGGAGCTCGACATCCTATGGGGGATACAACTGGGGAGGTGGGACAAACGCCTCGCCTGCGCGGCCCCAAATGCAAAGCAAACTGTGGGCCTCATGAGGGACGGGACAGGATGGGAAGTATGGGAGAGAAGGAGGCGGCCGTGGCCTGACGGTAGCTACCATCCCGGCATTACCCAGAAGACGAAGTGGGAAACCACGGAAAACCACTTCCAATATGGCTGAGGTGGGAATCAAACACCCTCTACTCGTTTGGACCACCCGAGGCTGAGTAGACCCCATTCCAATCTTACCGCTTTTCAAATTTCGTAGCAGACCCAGGAATCGGACCTTGGGCCTCTGGGGTGGCAGCTAAGCATGCTGACCACTACACAACGGAGATTACACAATATAAAATTATAATTAATATTAGTTATTGTGAAGTCGCCTCCATCGCTTAGCGGTCAGCATGGTTAGCTGCCGCCCTGGAGGTCCTGGGTTCGATTCCCGGCTCTGCCACGAAATATGAAAAGTGGTATGAGGACTGGAACGGGGTCTATTCAGTCTCGGGTATTCCAAATGACTAGAGGGGGTTCGATTCAAACCTCAGCTATCCTCGATGTTGTTTTCCGTGGTTTCCCACTTCGTCTTCGGGCAAATGCCGGGATGGTGCCTTCTTCAAGGTCACGGACGCCTCCTTCCCTCTTCCTTGCCTATCGATCCTGACCATCCCTTACCTTCCCTCATGAGGCCCCTGTTCGCTTTGCAGGTGTGGCTGCCTGGGCGAGGTGCCAGACACATCTCACCAGTTGTATCCACTCCGATTAGATGTTCCCAGCTCTAGGACACTGCCCGTAGAGGCGGTAGTGGTGAGTTCCCTTGCTGAGTCCGTTGGTTCCACCAACCTGGAGGGTAAACGACCAGGGACCCGGAACAGAACGTAACGCGGAACGGAACTCTTGTCTATGTGGAACGGAGAAATTCCGTTATCTCCAAGGTTATTTCCAAGTTGTAACGTTAACGCTGTCTGTTCCAAGCGTAACGTTACCGTCCTGGAACGGAACTGATTCTGAAACCGTACCCGGTATCTGGAACAGTGGAACGTTAGCCGAGCCTGTACCGGTACAGCGTATTGGAGACGGGTGGAACGTTACGTTGTCCCGTACCGAAATGAACAGAGGAATATCCGATACGTTACAGTTCGGAACGTTCTACTTATAATAACGGAACAAACAGACGGAACGGAACGTTACAAATTTAACGGGATTGTATTGTTACAAGGCTGCTTTATGACGTCTCAAGGTCAAACAGAAGGCGTGCGATATAGCTGTTATTTTTATTGGGACGACAGCGTTAGTGGTAAAATCACATCCAAACACGGTGCATGCATTTACTCACTCAATCCCATTTTCCCGCTCACCTCACAGCACGCCAGCATTCTGTTTCAGCTAATGTAGAGATCCTGTACCCCAAAAGAAGCTGCGCGACTCCGTCCCCTCGTTGTGATCGGTTGATCAAAATATCTTTGGGATACCGTACACGATTTGTGAGGTAGGGCAATGGGCAGAGCACAGTGCTATCAAGCGGTTCCGTGGCACCTTTTCCGTATATAACTAAGTATATCTAAGTTGCGGGAACACCGTAGTGTTTGTTTGTACTTCAACGTTGATTATCACCGAGACATGAGGTTTGAGCCCACATATAAAATTTATACATTTCAATCTGCCTGGAGTTGGAGAGGCGAGTACAGACTAATCTCTTGTTTAATCAAATTTTGGTTGGCTTACATATCATTGACAACCATTTCATGTCTCTGCTTTCAGAATAAGGCTATATTATGACTACCCACCCTTTAAACATAAGAACCTATTGTAAAAACCCATTCTACCTAATAAAAACCTAAAAAGAACAATTTTATGTTTTTGAAAACCTAAAATGACAATTTTAAAAACCACCAAAATCCGTCCCCGAATTATTATATTCTGATGGTTGGGTGGTAGAGCTGCGGACTCCGTACTGGGATAAACGCTAGGAAAGAAGAAGAAGGTTGGGTGGTTTCATAAGTAAGAAAACAGAAACATGGAAACAAAAGAGTGGAATAAGGCAAATTTCAAGCTGCGACACGTTTTCACGAGGACCTCGGCCCATGAGTTTGATCACAGATTCTGCGCAGAGAGAGGATTCCACACCTGCACCATATGTGGACACAGTATTGTTACGGCTGTGAGTTTGTGTCATCGCTCGCCGCTTGAGTCACAGCTGCCCCAGGGGCTGGGCTGTGGCATGCCTCCTGTATTGCGTGTGCCTTATGCAACAGGGCTGCTAGACAAAGGGATAGTCCAGAAGATTCGAGACTGGACCAGCGCTGGAAACCTCGAGAAGCCGTGGACTCTGGATGGATCTAGAAGCAATTATTGAGTCACCGGCCGGCTATATAAGAGTGACCCGTGAAGCAGTTGCTGTTGTGTTTTACGAGCTAGTGCGAGCGATTATCTTGTGCGACAGAAGTGTGGTGACGAAGTGCTGTGCGAGTTACGAAATCCTGTGACATTGTTTCTCCCAGCTTGTGGACAGCGAAATAGCCTGCAGCAAGTGATCGTAAGTAATTGAGGTCGGAGAACATAAATGAGAGGAACAGGTAGTGTCTGTCAAGGCCACCGTACTCATTAGGACGGATTAACTTCTGTGGTCTGTTGCTAGTGAAAGGGGCCAAGAGCGCATAAGGAAGAGATTTGAGGAAACTGGAATAAGGCTCCTAATTGCTTGTATTTGCTGACTAGTGTAATTTTCTGGCCGCAATAAAGTTAATTATTTCTTTAAGCTGTAATTGGTGTTGTGCTTGTACCCCCACCGTAATCCAGTTAACAAAAGTGCCACTAGGGGGTGGCACGCAACAACTGGTGTCAGAAGCCGGATTACGAACTCAAGCACAACACCTGACGGTCCTGGTTTCAAAACCCGAGCAGGTCATTTTCTCTAATTTTCCTGTGAGTGCATGCCCTTTACAAGACAAACAACTAAAATGGAGGAGAAATTGGCAGCACTGCTAGAAAAGTTAAATGGCATAGAAGACGGCCAGAAGAATTTAACCAAGGACCTAACTGCCAAAATGGAAGACGGCCTGAAGAAGATGGAGGACGGCCAGAAGAAGATGGAGGACGGCCAGAAGAAGTTAGCCGAGGACCTAACTGCCAAACTAGAAGACGGCCAGAAGAAGCTAGCGGAGGACCTGAAGAGGATAGAGGACGGCCAGAAGAAGATGGAAGACGGTCAGAGTAAGTTGACACAGGACCTGAAGAAATTAGAACTGGGTCTGCGTGAGGAAGTCACGGCAGTAGAAAAGAAGTTCGACGCCTTACAAGTGGAAGTTGCCGAGCTGCGCCAACGCCCACTGATGGGGGTGGAGGAGAAATTCAACGCCTTACAAGTGGAAGTTGCCGAGCTGTGCCAACGCCCGCTGATGGGGGTGGAGGAGAAATTCAACGCCTTACAAAAGGAAGTTGCCGAGCTGCGCCAACGCCCACTGACGGGGGTGAAAGAGGAATTCAACGCTCTACGAGAGGAAGTTGCCGAGCTGCGCCAACGCCCGCCCACCGTTACACCGGGAATATCAGGAACGGGACAGAGCAGAGTGACGCCCCCAACCTTCGACGGAAAGGTCCCGTGGAGCACCTACTTACGTCAGTTCGAGGCGGCCTGTTCCATAAATAACTGGAACAACACAGAAAAGGCTACAGCACTCATTGTAGCGCTGAGAGGTGACGCCCTTAACGTCCTTCAGGCCATCCCGACTGGATCCCAGGACTACGCTTCACTGATCGCCCATATGGAGTCCCGATATGGAGATAGCCATCTTCAGCAGGCCTACCAGATGCAGCTCCGGACCCGGGTACAGAAGAACGCGGAAACCCTGCAGGAGTTCGAGATGGACATCGCACGCCTCGTAAGGCTCGCCTACCCAACAGCGCCGGCCGACTTTCTGGAGCAGATAGCGACGCAGACTTTCACCGACGGGCTACGGGACTCGGACACTCAACAGGCGCTGCGACTTGCGCGCAATAAGACCCTGGCAGATGCGCTGAGCCACGCACTTGAGTTCGAGACGGCAAAGCAGGTATCTAGAATGTGCGCGCGGGTGCGTCAGGTGGACGTTGACGAACCAGCCAAAGCCAACAAGACCAAGCCCCTGGCCGATGAACTGATGGAGGTGCTAGGCCGGTTCTTCAAGAGTCGCAGTACCACCAACAAAAACTTAGCCGAAGGACATCCGGTGAGGCGGCCCGGAAGAGGACTACCAACCTGCTGGACCTGCCGTAAGAGAGGCCACCTGAGCAAGGACTGCGGTGATCGCCGCCGCCAAGAGTTTCCGTCGGGACAGTCAGTCGTAGGGAAACCGCGCGGCCCAGGAAAGCAAGTATCAGCCAGCCATGAGGGGCGAAGGTTGGCTCAAGCCCCGGCAGTCCAAGTTCGTGTGACGCAGTTACGGAGGGATAAAAGCAGCCTGATGGTCGACGGATTCATCAACGGAGTGAGCTGGCCCATGCTAATCGACACGGGAGCATCGAGGACCATCGTCAGCCCCACCGTGATCCCGAAGTGGAGAGTGCAACCCACACAAAGGAACCTCCAGCTAATAACCGCGACCGGAGAGACCGCACCGGTACATGGCGAAGCATCACTGGAGTTCGTCATTGGTCGACGGGCGATAAAGCATCCAGTGCTTGTGGCTGACGTATCAAATGAAGTGATCATCGGACTGGACTTCCTGGACCAGAACAACATCATCTTGGATCTGAGTACCAACACTCTGCACTTCGGAAGGGAGGAACTTGCTTTGCGACCAGCACACGAGGCCGTCGCCGCACGACGAGTAAGGCTGAGAGAGGACGTCATCGTTCCCGCCAGGACGGAAGTCAGCGCTGCCGTAATTGTCGACGGAACAGCTGAGGGAGTGGCGGCTGTCATCGAACCAAAATATGAGGACATCCAGACAAAAGGGTTGCTAGTTGCCAAGACCCTCATCAACACGACGTCTCGGCCGTACGTCCGCCTGTCCAACCTGAACGACTACGACATTACGGTTCACCGGGACACCAACCTAGGAGTCTGCGAGCCCGTTACCTGGATTGCCCGCATCACAGATACGACGGACGGACACCTGCAGACGGACAACCGAAGAAGACGCGCCCTGCCAGAAGAACTACAGAAGCTGTACCAAGGATCCCAGGACCATCTAGACGAAGAGCAATCACGCCAACTTCAGGACCTGCTACGCGAATTCCAGGATGTCTTCTCCGTGGGGAGCAAAGACTTCGGCAGGACAAGCTTGGTCCAGCACAGAATCGACGTTGGGGACAGCGCACCGATAAGGGCCCCATTCCGACGTGTCCCGCTCGCCAAGCAAGCCGAAGTCGACCGGATGGTAGAAGAGATGAAGGAGCAAGGGGTGATCGAGCCATCACATAGTCCTTGGAGTTCTCCGGTCGTGCTAGTGAAGAAGAAGGACGGCTCCACCAGGTTCTGCGTGGACTACAGGCGGGTGAACGACATCACGAAAAAGGACAGCTACCCTCTACCCCGGATCGACGACACGCTGGACACCATATCAGGATCAAGATGGTTCTCCACCTTGGATTTGAAGAGTGGCTACTGGCAGGTGGAGGTCCACCCGAAGGACCGCGAGAAAACTGCGTTCTCTGTGGGCAGCGGGCTCTGGCAGTTCACCGTCATGCCATTCGGTCTGTGCAACGCCCCTGCAACCTTCGAAAGGCTAATGTAGTCCATTCTGAGGGGACTACACTGGAAGACCTGCCTGGTATACCTAGACGACGTCATCGTTCTGGGGAGGAGCTTCGAGGAGCACTACAGCAACCTGAAGGAGATCTTGTTGAAGCTACGGGCTGCCCAGCTGAAGTTGAGCCCCAAGAAGTGTCAGCTCTTCCAGAAGCGGGTCCAGTACCTTGGGCATATCGTCTCCGAGGAAGGGGTGCGCACCGACCCAGAGAAGACCGCAGCTGTGAGGGAGTGGCCAGTTCCGAAGGACAAGTCGCAACTACGAAGCTTCCTGGGACTCTGCACTTATTATCGTCGCTTCGTGAGAGGATTCGCCGACATCGCCAAACCTTTACATCGACTGACTGAGAAGGACCAACTCTTCACGTGGACAGCAGAATGCCACAGTGCCTTCGAACAACTCAAGCAGGCTCTGTGCGCCGCGCCTATTCTGGCCTACCCCAGACCTGGAACAAGGTTCATCGTCGATACCGATGCCAGCGACTTTGGCATAGGGGGGATCCTGTCGCAAGTAGTGGACGGCGAGGAGAGAGTAGTGGCCTACTTCAGCAAGGCCTTGTCAAAGCCAGAAAGGAACTACTGCGTCACCAGGAAGGAGCTGCTCGCCATCGTGAAGACCATTGAACACTTCCACAAGTACCTGTACGGGCAAGAATTTCTCATCAGGACCGACCATGCATCCCTGCAGTGGCTCCTGAACTTCAAGCAGCCCGAGGGTCAACTCGCGCGGTGGTTAGAGAGACTTCAACAGTACAACTTTGAGATTCAGCACAGGAAAGGCCAACTGCATTCTAACGCCGACGCCCTGTCACGAAGACCGTGCCCCGAAGACTGCACCTTCTGTGCCCGAAGGGAGGAGAACACCGGGATACTGTGCCGACGGACTACTGTGGAACTTCAAGGGAACTGGAGCCGCGAATCTTTCACGCGGGCACAAGCAGAGGATGATGACCTGGGACTGATAGCCGAATGGAAGAGGGCCTGTGTCCCCAGACCCGGGTGGAACATTGTGAGTGACTGCAGCCCAAAGTTTAAGTCCTACTGGGCACAGTGGGACTCGCTGATTGTAAGGGATGGCCTCATCTGCCGTACCTGGGAGAGCACCGACGGGAAGACATCTCGGGAACAAGTCGTCGTTCCAAAGGCTATGACGGAGGAAGTCCTGAAGGAAGTTCATGGAGGATCATCTGGTGGACACCTAGGGATAAAGAAGACCCTGGAGAAGCTGAGAGAGCGGTTCTACTGGATCGGATGCCGAACAGACGTGGAGAACCACTGCGCGAGGTGCCACGATTGCGCAGCCAGCAAGGGCCCAGGACGAAGACGACGGGGTCCACTGAAGACCTACAACGTGGGCGGCCCCATGGAGAGAGTGGCCATCGATGTTGCTGGGCCATTCCCGTTAAGCGAGGCAGGGAACCGCTACATATTAGTCGTCAGCGACTACTTTACCAAATGGCCGGAGGCGTATGCGCTCCCTAACCAAGAAGCCGCGACGATCGCAGAGACCCTGGTGAAGGAATTCGTCAGCCGGTACGGAGTACCCCTGGAGCTGCACTCCGACCAAGGGAGGAACTTCGAGTCGCAGGTGTTCCAGAACCTATGCCAGCTGCTGGGAATCCGGAAGACAAGGACGACGCCGCTACACCCTCAGTCCGACGGGATGGTAGAGCGATTCAATCGCACCATCGAGAACCATCTCCGAATAGTCGTCAGCGAGCACCAGAGGGATTGGGACAAACATCTTCCACTATTTCTCCTGGCCTACCGCGCCGCCGTGCATGAAGCCACCGGGTGCACACCAGCCCGGGCCATGTTTGGGAGGGAGCTCCGTCTACCTGTCGATCTTGCCTTCGGCCGACCTGGGAATGACCCGATCCCGGTAAGCCAGTATTGTCAAGAACTGGTCGACCAACTGGAGGACGTACACGCGTTCGCGAGGAGGAAACTGCGGATCGAGACCGACCGAATGAAGACCCGATACGACCAGCAGACGGATGCCGGCGGATTCCACGAGGACGACCTGGTCTGGCTCTTCAACCCATTACGGAAGAAAGGCCTGTCTCCCAAACTGCAGAAGTCCTGGGAGGGCCCGTACCGAGTCGTGAAACGGATCAACGATGTCGTCTACAGGATCCAGCGGAGCCCGAGGGCGAAGATGAAGATCGTGCATCGAGATCGCCTGGCAGCCTACGGAGGGACACAGACGGACCAATGATTGATCGGGACGATCAGCCTTTTTAGGAAGGGGGTGGTGTTACGGCTGTGAGTTTGTGTCATCGCTCGCCGCTTGAGTCACAGCTGCCCCAGGGGCTGGGCTGTGGCATGCCTCCTGTATTGCGTGTGCCTTATGCAACAGGGCTGCTAGACAAAGGGATAGTCCAGAAGATTCGAGACTGGACCAGCGCTGGAAACCTCGAGAAGCCGTGGACTCTGGATGGATCTAGAAGCAATTATTGAGTCACCGGCCGGCTATATAAGAGTGACCCGTGAAGCAGTTGCTGTTGTGTTTTACGAGCTAGTGCGAGCGATTATCTTGTGCGACAGAAGTGTGGTGACGAAGTGCTGTGCGAGTTACGAAATCCTGTGACATTGTTTCTCCCAGCTTGTGGACAGCGAAATAGCCTGCAGCAAGTGATCGTAAGTAATTGAGGTCGGAGAACATAAATGAGAGGAACAGGTAGTGTCTGTCAAGGCCACCGTACTCATTAGGACGGATTAACTTCTGTGGTCTGTTGCAAGTGAAAGGGGCCAAGAGCGCATAAGGAAGAGATTTGAGGAAACTGGAATAAGGCTCCTAATTGCTTGTATTTGCTGACTAGTGTAATTTTCTGGCCGCAATAAAGTTAATTATTTCTTTAAGCTGTAATTGGTGTTGTGCTTTGTACCCCCACCGTAATCCAGTTAACAAAAGTGCCACTAGGGGGTGGCACGCAACAGTATCATATACTGTATTCACCTGCCAAGCTAGGACAAACTCACTAACTTTCTATTCTCAGAATGAAAACTTTCAACATTCACCCTATTGTTAACATCTGAACGCATTGTGTTTAAGAAATATTGTTATAACTCAGCAAAAAATGTATTAATTGTCCGCTTTGAAACGATTTTACCACATTTTCCAAAATGAGGGAATGGAATGAAACCTGACAAATTTATTCGGAAACGCACCCATACAATTTGGCAAATTTTTAAGATCTTCTACCCTTATTAAATTACGTCATAATTGACCCCCTCTAAACGTAGGAAAAATGAAAGGTTGTGGTAAATGCGATAGTACTGCGGAGTTTCGGCTAAGGAGTGTTGGAACTTCACGGACTTGCTATTGTATATAGTTACACCACCGAACGGAGGCTCCCGTGATCACCTTAGGACCTCCGTGTAGATCTGACCGAATTTCCTGACGCGTGACTTGCCACGGAGGCACCTCGCTAGTTGTCCGGATCATACAGGGCCCACAGCCACTCCTATTTCAGTACACGAGCAATCGAGTTTTATACCAACCGGCCGAGTGGTTCGAGGCTGGTTGGCGTACCTCTGGTCATATTGGGTACTGACGAGCGCTCGATAGTTCGGATATTGCGGCATTTGACGCACATTGGTAGTATATGCTAAAAACATAAGTTGGCGTCGATAATTTAGAGGTGGAACACCCGATTCGGCGAGTAGGCTGGGTATCGGGCTGGTACGGAAGGCACCAGTAGCCAGCCTAACGCCACTATGGTGGATACTGTCCAGCATTTTCAAGGTTGCCTGCCATTCTGAACCGTAAGCTGCAGAACCATAGTCTAGCCGCGACACGACGAGGGCTTGGTAGAACCGTAGCAACACAACTCCGTCAGCCCTCCACGTAGTGCTAATAAGAAACTTGAGCATGTTCAGTTTCCTGAGACACGTCGTTCTTAGTTGCCGTATATGGTGCTGCCACGTTAATGTGCTGTCAAAATGGAGCCCCAGGAAGCGATAAGTGTCAACCAACGGCAACGCAGCATACCTGAGATGTAGTTCAGGGTGTAAGTGTAGCCTTCGGAGCCGACAAAAATGGACGACGGAGGATTTCGCTGATGAAAACCGGTCGTGAGCCCACCTGTCGACCCGGTTAATAGCTCTCTGCAATTGCCGTTCCACGATTGACATACTTCCAGAGCTGTAAAGCAGAGCTAAATCGGCTACATACAGCGATGGAACTATCGTGGGCCCGGTGGCGGTAACAATGCCGTTTATGGCAACCTCGAACAAGGTGACAGAACAGAACCCTGAGGAACTCCGTTTTCTTGGGTATAATATTGCGATATGTTCTACCGACCCTTACACGGAAGAGTCGGACGGACATGAAATTCGCTATGAAAGTCGGTAGATTACCACGGAGTCCCCACTCATGAAGGGTGGAAAGGATCTCGTAGCGCCATATGGTGTCGTAGGCAATTCGGAGAAATGCCTCCTGTATGGCGCTCACAAGTCGCACCAGATGGGCGGTGGTGGACATATGGGAGCGAAATCTAGACTGGTACTCTGACAGGAAGCCTCTCTCTTCCAGGAACCACACCAGTCGACGGTTCACCATCTTCTCTCGCAGCTTACATAGGGCATTTGTCAGGCAAATGGGCCTATAGCTGCTGACAAGTTTGGGATCCTTTCCAGCCTAGGGAACCGGTATCACGATCCAATCTCGCCATTGAGATGGAAACTGCCCATCAATCCATATACGATTGAAGAGGACCAACAATTGCTTTATACTGGACTCGCACAGATGTTTTTACATTTGATTCTGTATGTTATCCGGTCCGGGAGCCGTATCCCTACACAGTGAAAGCGCATTGCGCAGTTCCCAATCAGAGAATGGTACATTGTAGGACTCCAAAGCAGCAGTGGCAAAGGACAAGGGGTGAGCCTCCGCCTCCCGCTTCAGAGTCAGAAACGTAGGATCGTAACTTCCAGAACAGGATACATCATTGAATTGCGATCCAATACTGTTGGCAATGGCGAGTTGGTCCGTGATGGTGTCTCCGATGATGTAGACCCCGTGCGCCATCAATCATATCGGGAGTCTGGAGATCCGACGAAGCTTAGTCCACACTTGAGATGAAGGAGTGTCGTCATAAACGACACATACTTTTCCCACGTGGTTTTATTACTCTCCCGAATCAGATATCGGGCTCTAGCATGCATCCTTTTGAAGGTGATAAGGTTGGCCATAGTGTTTTGCCTCGGATAGCATTTGAAAGCACGTCGACGATCTTTAAAGGCTGCTGCAATCTCGGCTGTCCACCAAGGGACAAGTTTCCGGTGGGAGTTGCTGGATGAGGAAGGTATTGTTTCCTCAGCAGCAGCCAAAATACCATGCGTTATGTGAATGGTATGATCATATACACTCTCAAAGGTATCTTCGGCAAAATCCGCACGTGCTGTGAAAGTTGGCCAATCAACCCAACGGAGAAGCCATCGACTTGGTGATTCGATGGATCTCTGGTTCGGAAGAGTAACGATAATCGGGAAATGGTCACTAATACAAAGGTCACCGTGTACACCCCACTGTAGCAGGGGAACCAGCGCACGACAGCACAAGGTGATATCGATACTTGAATAAGTGCCGTGTGCAATAGAGAAGTGCGTAGGTTCCCCTGTGTTCAACAAATACAGCTCCAGCCGCCTGATCAGTCTCTCAAAATCTCTCCCTCTATCACTAGTGGTAGTGGAGCCCTAGATGGTGTTGTGGGCATTAACATCTCCCAGAAGGAGAAAAGGAGGGGGGGGGGACTGAGGGACTAGATCCACCAGCTGGTATCAATCCAGTTGAGAATCAAGTGGAATGTACACGTTACATACTGTTGGCATTACTGGTAACGAAGCACTAACTGCAACTGCTTCTAGCTGGGTACGCAACGGCACCTCTTCACTAAAGAGGCTAGAGTGGACGAGAATGCAGACGCCACCGACGGCCACAGCTCCATCCACCAGGTCTGCAGAGAAGAGTTTGAAGTAACGCATTATTGTCTCATGTCCAGGAAGAAACCTGGATTCCTGAAGGCAGACAATGGTTGCCGTAAACGAAGATATTAATTGACGTAACTCATTGAGATGACCAGAATAGCTATTACAGTTCCATTGTAAGTAGAATTGGGTCTTCTACTTACGCTTGACCGTTTGCCACCATTCCCCATCTCTAGTTGGATATGATGGGGCAGGAGAGCACACCTCAATCTCCATATCTCCGTCCGAAGACGAAGAAAATGGAGCGGGCAGTCCCCTGGATGGCGCGCGGTCCTCGTTGGACTTCACGAGTCTCGCTCTTGGGGAAGAGCGAGAGCGGTGTCGAGGGACTTTCTCCCGGTCCGGAGACAGGGTGTCTGTCCCCGACACGTCCCGAACAGATTTCTTTCTTGATCGGCGCTGACGTCTATTTGGGGAAGTAGATGGTCGCTTCCCCACAAACGCCAGTTCCTTACAAAACATGGCCACTCCTGCTGACACCGCTCTACTGGTGGTGGTGGGAGTGGAATGGCCAGCAGATACCTGAGCAGCCCTGTCTCTAGGAGAGGAAGAGAAACTGCCCTGAACCGTTCCTCTCTCCTTCGCCGATGTATTCTCCTATTTGTAGGGGAGTTCCTCCGTACGGACGAGTTTGGCTTCAGCCGGCTTCGCTCCCTTGATGGTCGTGGGAGCGGGAAGGCCAGCAGAGACAGTAGCCACTCCGTCAGGAGGAGGGCGAGAGAGAGGGCGACGAACCTTCTCTCTCATCTCCACTACAACTTTTGTCATATCGGGTGGACTGGAAGAAGGACCAGCCCTGGTCGGCAAACTCTTCTTTCCACTGTTATCTGGGGAAGACGTGTTAGCCGACCGGTTCGGAGAAGAAGAGGACTTCTCCGATTTCGCCGGTTTAGATGGTATAACTGTCGCCTTCTCTTCCTTGCCCGAAGAAGGTTGTGGGACCTCCTTCGGGCAGACAATTTTCGCTGGTGCAGCGAGGGGTGATTTCAAATCTGCTGAATTACCGGACGTCGAGGGTACTACACTGAGAACTGTGACAGCAGGGGTGAATGAGGGCGTCGCTGCGGCCACAAACGTCACCCGAAATTCGGGGGCAATCATATCACGATACCTCTTGCGAGCATGGTGATATGAAAGCCGATGCAATGATCTGATGTCTTGGATTTTGGCTTCTTTACAGAACTCAGGGCACTGCTTCGATCGTGGAGAGTGATTTCCTTGGCAGTTAGGACATATCGGGGGAGGCGTACACCTCTCACCCTCATGTGTCCCCTTGTCACACTCTCTACACACGGCCTTGGCAGTGCACCTGGCAGAAACATGCCCGAATTTCTGGCATTGATAACATCACATAGGTGGAGGGATGAACGGTCGAACATCGCAGTGGTTCGATGTGACCTACATCCGCTTAGGTAAAACATCATCCTCAAAATGGAGTATAAAAGCGCCGGTATCGACGCTGTTCTCTCCAATCTTTCGGGTGATGCGCCCGATCTTGGTGACGCCTATCTTCCCCAGATTCCGCAACAATTCCGCATCGCTATTCAAAATGAGTTTACGATGGAAAATAACTCCACGGACCTCATTCAGCGTTTCGTGTTTTGAGACCTTAACGGGAATTTCGCTGAAATGCGTGCATCCCAGCAACGTTTCGGTTTGCTGTCGGCTAATTGTTTGCAGTAGGAGCTGTCCGTTCCGGAGCTTGGAAATCCCGTTTGGATCTCCAAATTTCCCCTCGAATTCCTCGGAAAAGATTATTGATTTCACCACTTTGAAATAATCCCCGTCTGTCCTGGTAGCTACCAGGTAGCGAGGTGACTTGTCAACAGGGAAACGTGCATTGAAAGTTTTATCCCTGATCCGACACTCAAGAGACGGCTATTTAAGCGGGCCACCCTCTGATGATTTATTGGGCCGTTTTCGCGTCATCCCGAAATCATCCTCCCCGAATACAACCTACTCCGAACGAGGGTCATCACTGTGGGCGCCACCCAGCCAAGGCAATACCTACCTGGCATAGCAGGTATTGCCCGGGGTCCCAGTGCCTTGAATAGGCACTTCCCCCTCGGTAGTGATATGTTTGGCGCAATTATTCAGCCGTGCAGAGACCTCCGTTGTGAGGCAGATACCACTGTAAGGGTACATGGCGCACTCACCTGACGGGATGGGGAATACCGTCCAGGCTTTCTGGCCAGATGGCCAAGTTCGTGGCCCTTCCCCAGGTAGCATGACGTTTATTTCTAAGGGTCAGACCAAAAATGGGACCGGAAGTCGAAAAAGGCCTTTTACGGCAGGCAGGGGATACCGTAGAAGAATTTTCTCTTCCCATCCACAGGTTGGATTTGTGATCACCAGGTTATGAAAGTTCCATAGGTGAATTTATGTTTATAGACTCTATCAACATACAAAATGTCAGTTTGACTGCTGTCAGATTATCAGATTTTGTGATCCGTCTAAATATTTTGGATGCTCGCCATATTGGATTGTAACATATGTAGGCCATAGAGTTATATACTATTAGATGACTATTATTGCGTAGGTTCATTATTCAAACGTTGACTTCGGTCGCATGATTGCGACACAAAAAATGAAAAGATAATTTAAAAAATTTGCACAGCTGTCATCTTGAAGTTATATAAACAATTTGAAAAAAAAATGTCAGTTCATTGCAAAGTGCATAAACAATTGCTGTACCAAGTTTCACTGCGTTCGGATTTTTAACTCGCCAGAAAAGTCTATTGAAATGTTTCAATTCGCATAGCCACCATGTTCGTTTTGAAGTTAACAGGTTTCTGAAAGACCCTTGAACGATTTTGTAGTAGTGCCTTTAATCACCGTACAAAATTTCAGGTTGATATGAGTAATAGATTCGGAGATATAGAATGCCGGAGAAATATTTCGCACAGCCGCCACGTTGGATTGTTGAAACGTAATAAAATTTGTAGGGCACGGTCGGGGTCGGCCAGAATAGTACTATGACCTTACCGAATTTAATTGACATATATCCAGCCACTTAGATTTTATTACTGGGGGGTGGGAGCACACACACGGACACACACACACACGGACAAAAGGTGATCTCATAAGACTATTTATTCATAAATAGAAATAGGCTAAAAACGAGATTTTAATTTTGACACTGGCGCCATCTCGTGGTTAAAAAAACAATTAAGTTTGATTGCTGTCACAGATTAGTTGACATTGAGAATCTTCTAAATATTTCGGATGGTCACATATTGGATTTCTATATACTTTGTAGGCCATAGAGCTATGCACTATTAGATGATGATTATTGCGTAGGTTCATTGTTCAAACGTTGGTTCCGATCGCATGATTAGGACACAATAAATTAAACCTTAATTTTAAAATTTCGCACAGCCGCCATCTTGAAGGTATGTAAACAATTGAGCTGAATAGGATGTCAGTGCATTACAAGGTGTATACCATTTTCTGTACCATGTGTGACTGCGTTCGGGTGGTTTAAATTCGAGAAAAGTCTATTTAAATACAACAACTTCGCTTGGCCGCCATGTTCGTTTTGTAAAGAGGTTTTTGAGAGTCCCATCGTTACACTTCTGTTAGTGCTTTTTTCCACCATACTGTGCCCGTTCCTCCAATGGGACAGGCGATCACCCGGCCAACATCCCGGCCCCATCAGAAGAAACAGCCAAGGGAGTGGGTAAAAAAAAAAAATAGGGCGTGAATCTTGGTTCATACAGACAAGACTAAAAGAAATGCTCCAGCGAGCCAGAGACAAAGGGTCTCGGGTCGTTTACGGGTTGGGATGGCAAATTGACTGAACCAGGATTCAAAAGCAAATTCCCTAACTTGAATTAACAAACAGAGAAGAAAGGAAAAGCCCTCGTAAAATCACATCTGTTCCTTTAATGGCCAAAGGATAAATAAATATGCAACCTGCCTACCACGCACGAGTATAGAGTTAGGGTGGGACAAAGTCCAAAAAAAAATAAAGTTCATAGTCCCTAAACAAACAAACAAAAAAATATACTTATTCAAACTCGTGGGTGTCCTCTCTTAAAGTTCCGACAAGGAGATCGCCTTTCAAAAAGCTAAATTAACCTTAATTTATCGGTGCACACGCATGTAAACATCACTAGCCACTTATCACAAAGTTCACCTGCGGCAAAAACTCTAAGAAAATATTGAATATCTACGTATATTACAACTGTCTACCCTTATACAGCAATGGACGGATCTCCTCTATCGAACTGCAAATTAATAACTAAAGAGCATCATATTACATCAAATAGCACTCAAACATCAACTCAGCTTCACATAATATGGCATTTCAACAATTAATTATAACTTATCATAAATTATTAACACACCCAGATTGTGCTTACATATTTACACTACTAATTCTTATTATTATTACTGATTTATATTCGCCGTTCCAACAACCTTGATCCACACTGTCATATTTGTTATTGTAATTAAATTATAGAATTGTCTAATGTTTATGAAAGGTTAAGAACCTCGTAACAAAGCACCCTAGCGTATTTCATTCTCACAACGAACATTTAATCGCAACCCTTCCGTCGAACACTCTGTGTGAGGATCCGAACAATCTGACTGTCGAGCGCACTATCAATTACACCCCTGCGCTATTCAATATACAACTCATCGATAAACGTAACACGTTCGTCAAGAGGACCCTGTCCTCACAAATTCAATTCAACGGACATACGTCGCCCCGTGAATAACCTCGTCATATATGACGGAATAATACCATATTTAATTATCACATTAACTTTACACAACATCATTACAAAAAATCATGCATTATTAGCATGTCTCAAGAACCCACACTAACAGAGCGTATCAACTTTATCGGGACCACGAGGTCGTATGATAATATGGCATCCTATCCAAGGAACCTTATTCGACAATCTCCAACCATATTCATTTTGCTATTAAAATCTATGCAATCCGTGGCAAACCTTTCAGAATAAATTCGTATAATGACCTCGGAAATCGAGATGCTAGAATCTCCCAACAAAATGGGCATCTCATATTATCGTTACCCATTTTCAACTTATTATTATTATTATTATTATTATTATGTCTCAGAGAATAAATGTATGTGTTACTCTTACCATTGATACTGTTAATTTATGTAAGTCAAAACGACTCGAAAAGAAAGGACAAAATAATCTGTACAACCCTATGAGAAAATGATGCTCTTTTTCAATCTGGAATAAATGATTATAAATGGCGTTAAGTTACACGATCTCAGGTTATCTCATGGCACGGCTATCCGAGGTAGAAGTTCTCTTCTTCCTGATGAACATGGATGGAAATGAAACGTCTTACTTTATATCCGGTGTCCTCGGAAACCCCTGGCGTCGGCGTCGGCGTCGGTGTCGTCAGCGGCATTAGGGCGGCGTTGTTCCTCCAGCGTCTCCGCGATGTGGTCTCCCAGCGTCCTGGTAGAGGTATACGCCCCCGGCACCTCTCGATCTCCTGGCGACGCCCATGTCCGCCCACTGGTTGCCCCCGGTCACCTTCAGCAGCGGCGTCTCCTGACGTCCCAACCGTGGTCCACTCGTCCATCTCGTTGCGACCGTTCACCCCATTATGGCCCCTTTAGAGGTTCAGTGCAGCATAATTTGCGTATTAATATGCATGTTGATTCCCAGAATATTTGAGTCCATGGTTATTAAGTTCATGCCGCCGTGTGGCAATATTACATTTCACTATATCAGAGCACTTTCACGCCCACGCACTATAGCGTCTAGTTCCTGGTTCACTTGAATTATATGTATTCACTTTCCTCAACCAGTGACACACTTCCTTCCACGAGGAGCTATTTCGACCTGGCCTTGACCGACATATCAAGTTGCCTGCGGCCTGCAGTCTTCCAACACAAGCTTAAAGTAGATGTAGCCTTCCCTGTTGCATTCTCACTGCGTCTCTTAAAATGCTGCACTGCTATGCTATTTTCGAATGGATGTCTGTTACAATATAGGGCCTCGCGATAATGCTTCGCCTCGACTATCGTTATTATTGTTCTTTCCCTGATACTCGTAATGTTAAACACCTCCTGGTATTCATCTTTAATTAACACAAATTGTCGGCATGAACGTACTAGCGAGTCCGATATCGTCTTAAAATTCACACTGTTCGACAAACAAACTGACATACTTCACTGTAAACAACTCATTGGCACCACATGCACGCTAGCTTCATGGCCTGCTGATCACTCCTCGTATCAAATGGCCACGAGCACTGACCACTCACGAAAACCGTTCAAGTTCCCGATGCAAATTACTGTCTACGTGACATGGGCTACTCGTCCGTGCTCCGCTGGATAACATACTCGTCCACGCACTATTGACTCACTGAACATTCCGGAACTGCGTCCTCCTTCGAGAAAAAAAAATGGAAGGGTTTGGAACCTTCTGGAGCATTCCCCTACTCTCGCGGTTGCCTCGCCGCGTCATGCCATGACGTCATACTGACCCTCCGGTCTCCTCTCGATCTTCTGTCATCCGGGGCCGGTAATTGACCCTGACTGGATCGGTCACATCTCTCTCGCGGCCTTCAAAATATAAGCGGTGGGAACATAGCTTATATTCTTCCTCAAGTGATGCATGTGAACGATCCTTTCAGTCATCTCCTCAATGCTGACTAACGGGCTTGCCTGTGATACTTCCGCAGATTCGCGGCATTGAAATTCCCAACAAGTGCATTCGTGACGTTGTCAACCACCCTATAGCAATTGTTGTCCATCACTCTGGCAATCCTATGGGGTCCCGAAAATGGGCGCGCAAATTTCCCGTACACTCTGAGTGGTAAGTTTGATGACGTAGGTTTCCGAATCAGCACCAGGTCATTGACTCGAAGTGGTTCGCGAAAACGGTGGCCAGCCTTCCTTCTCTCCCGTTTCTGCGACTGTAGCTGCATCCTCTCCCGAGCTAGTTCGGGAATTACACCTCTAACCTTTACATTCGCTACTGGTAGGGTATATACGGGTCCTGCCTCCATTATCTCGTCCAAACATGACTGAGACACCACACTAATCATCGCTCCGGTGTCAATCAGGGTTTTTATTTGTTTACCGAGCACCTCTACTGTTATGATTGGCAAAGGATACACTTTCCGGCGGCGGATAACGTCTTCCTCATGAATCAAGTCTTCGTCGGTAGCCTGAAATATCTCTTGAATTTCATTCAGTTTGGGAGGACCAAGGTTTGAGCAATTTCTTAATTTTAAGTTTTTTTTGTTGATCTGACCGACTTGTGTCAGGTGGTCAGTCAGCTTCCCCCGGTGGTGCGGATGGATTACTCCGTAATTGTTGTAAATATTCCTGGCTCTCTCGCTGTCTTTCCGTATAGCTCGGCCGCGACCCCTGCGAACGAGAATCCCTATCGGCATTCTGTCTCTGATAATATTGATTTGACTGCCTTCGCTGATATTCACCATATCGTCCCTTCGTATTGTTGAATCGGGATCTCCTACGCTCTTCGTACGGTTTATTCCTCCATCTGGGTGCTCGTCTGTTCCACCGTAGCTCCTATCTCGGCTCCGATAGTACCCTGTGTCTCTTGGCCTGTCCGTCTCCCGCGGCGTTCGCTCTTCCGTCTGCGCAATTTTGTCAATCACGACCGTGTTTACATCTCTATTTTCCTGTCGTCCGGACCTCACCTGTAACTGTGCGCTAGTGTGGTCAAGTTTTCGAAGAATCTCTTCAAATCCCTCTAAAGTCTCGGCTCCTGACGCTATTACACTCTTCTGGACCTCCACAGGTAACTGTCGTATAATGGCTTGGACCAATTCGTCCTCCGGCACTGGTGGAGTCAAATACTGCAGCCTGGCGAGTTGCGTTGCGAAGTACCCCGCATACCTAGTCGGATTGGACGTCGCATACCGTTTAGCGTATAGTTCCGCCCGTATGTTCAATTGTTCTTCAGGGCTCCAAAAGCGTTTGATTAATAATCGTTCGAACTCGTCCGTGCTCGTGAACGTGTATCGAAACGCGCGAAACCAAGTTAATGCTGTCGATTCCAGGGACCTCTCAATAACTCTTAGTTCCCTCTCACGTGGTATCTTATTTTCCGCCATGTATTCACGGACCTCCCTCATAAATTCGATGGGTGTGACGTTATTAGTCCCATTGTTCCCCGAGAATTTCCTCGGCTGGTGGTCTATACTTCTAATGATAGTCAGGTGTCCCGCGGGGTTTGTACTCTGTATTCTCGGCGTTGCGACTACCTCTCCCGCCTTTCAAGAAGATGGGGCGTTTTCACTTTCCTTCCCGTTAAGAGGTGGCGTGTTTTCAATTTCGGACCATCTAACCCTTTCTGACTCCGATTTGTCTTTTATCTGCGTCATTTCCGCCTCTAAGTTGCCTAATCGAGTGAGTTGCCTTCCCTGTTGAATAATGATCTTCTCCTCCAACTCAACAATGGAAGTGTGGATAGATTCTCTCACTTGTTCGAATAATGTCGTTTGTGAATGAGTGATTTTCCTGTCATACGTGTCCTGGAATGATTCAACCTGTATCTGCATGTTTTTCACGTCCTTCGCAACCTCTTCTTTCCAACCTGACACGTCCTGTTTCAACTTATCCAGGGTTTCCTCGTTAGACTGACCAATTTGCTCAATTTTTGCCGACAAATCTTGTCCCATGCCTTTAATATTACTGTTCAACTTCTCCTCAAGTCCTTCAATATTCCCCCGAAGCGAACTCTGAGTATCCCTGATTTGCCGTGCCATAGAATCTTTGAGCTCCGCGGTGAGCACTTGGAATGTAGTTTCTACCTTTTTATCGAGTAGATTAATCTTATCATCTATAGCCTTTCCTGATAGCTTAAGATTACGTTCTACAGCATCAATGTTTTTCTGCAAATGCGATTCTAAACTCTTAAAATTAGATCCCATGACTTCTAATAAGTCGGTTCTGAGATCATCAACTTTATCACTAACATCTTTTTTTATTTCTGCTATTTGAGTGCCGACACCCTCTTGTGCCCCCTGTACCTCTGCTATTTGAGTACCGACACCCTCTTGTGTCATCTGTAAGCTATCCATATCGCTCTTCATGTTTGTCTTAATTGACCCAATACTATCCTTAACATTATTCATTTCAGTAGTTAGACCATTTAATCCATCTTGGATTTGTTTTAATATATCAGCTATATTTTCTGCGGTTACTACTTGTGACATCTTACAATACAACTTAAATATAGGGGCCTACAGGGGAATGTAGGTCGTCGAGTATAGCCATGACCTGAGATCGTGTATCAACCCTGTCAAATGGTTCACTAAAGGCTCAGTGTGATACGAGGTTAATTTTACACAAAAGAATTACACATGGCAAGCATCGCGCCCCCATCAAAGGCACGAATCTGACCACTCAGTATACTCCCATCACAACAACAAATGATTGAGTAAAAAACATGCCCATGACGAAGACGAAACGCACCATCGTCGTCGAGCCAACACGTTAGTGGCGCCACTCCCCCCCCCCCTGTGCCCGTTTCTCCAATGGGACAGGCGATCACCCGGCCAACATCCCGGCCCCATCAGAAGAAACAGCCAAGGGAATGGGTAAAAAAAAAATTAGGGCGTGAATCTTGGTTCATACAGACAAGACTAAAAGAAATGCTCCAGCGAGCCAGAGACAAAGGGTCTCGGGTTTT
Source organism: Meconema thalassinum (assembly GCA_946902985.2). Lineage (NCBI taxonomy): Eukaryota > Metazoa > Arthropoda > Insecta > Orthoptera > Tettigoniidae > Meconema > Meconema thalassinum. The sequence continues at coordinate 248,417,070 of OX336391.1, forward strand.
TACGGGTTGGGATGGCAAATTGACTGAACCAGGATTCAAAAGCAAATTCCCTAACTTGAATTAACAAACAGAGAAGAAAGGAAAAGACCTCGTAAAATCACATCTGTTCCTTTATTGGCCAAAGGATAAATAAATATGCAACCTGCCTACCATGCACGAGTATAGAGTTAGGGTGGGACAAAGTCCGAAAAAAATAAAGTTCATAGTCCCTAAACAAACAAACAAACAAAAAAATATACTTATTCAAACTCGTGGGTGTCCTCTCTTAAAGTTCCGACAAGGAGATCGCCTTTCAAAAAGCTAAATTAACCTTAATTTATCGGTGCACACGCATGTAAACATCACTAGCCACTTACCACAAAGGTCACCTGCGGCAAAAACTCTAAGAAAATATTGATTATCTACGTATATTACAACTGTCTACCCTTATACAGCAATGGACGGATCTCCTCCATCGAACTGCAAATTAATAACTAAAGAGCACCATACTACATCAAATAGCACTCAAACATCAACTCAGCTTCACATAATATGGCATTTCAACAATTAATTATAACTTATCATAAATTATTAACACACCCAGATTGTGCTTACATATTTACACTACTAATTCTTATTATTATTACTGATTTATATTCGCCGTTCCAACAACCTTGATCCACACCGTCATATTTGTTATTGTAATTAAATTATAGCATTGTCTAATGTTTATGAAAGATTGAGGACCTCGTAACAAGGCACCCTAGCGTATTTCATTCTCACAACGAACATTTAATCGCAACCCTTCCGTCGAACACTCTGTGTGAGGATCCGAACAATCTGACTGTCGAGCGCACTATCAATTACACCCCTGCGCTATTCAATATACAACTCATCGATAAACGTAACACGTTCGTCAAGAGGACCCTGTCCTCACAAATTCAATTCAACGGACATACGTCGCCCCGTGAATAACCTCGTCATATATGACGGAATAATACCATATTTAATTATCACATTAACTTTACACAACATCATTACAAAAAATCATGCATTATTAGCATGTCTTAAGAACCCACACTAACAGAGCGTATCAACTTTATCGGGACCACGAGGTCGTATGATAATATGGCATCCTATCCAAGGAACCTTATTCGACAATCTCCAACCATATTCATTTTGCTATTAAAATCTATGCAATCCGTGGCAAACCTTTCAGAATAAATTCGTATAATGACCTCGGAAATCGAGATGCTAGAATCTCCCAACAAAATGGGCATCTCATATTATCGTTACCCAATTTCAACTTATTATTATTATTATTATTATTATTATTATTATTATTATTATTATTATTATGTCTCAGAGAATAAATGTATGTCTTACTCTTACCATTGATACTGTTAATTTATGTAAGTCAAAACGACTCGAAAAGAAAGGACAAAATAATCTGTACAACCCTATGAGAAAATGATGCTCTTTTTCAATCTGGAATAAATGATTATAAATGGCGTTAAGTTACACGATCTCAGGTTATCTCATGGCACGGGTATCCGAGGTAGAAGTTCTCTTCTTCCTGATGAACATGGATGGAAATGAAACGTCTTACTTTATATCCGGTGTCCTCGGAAACCCCTAGCGTCGGCGTCGGCGTCGGTGTCGTCTGCGGCATTAGGGCGGCGTTGTTCCTCCAGCGTCTCCGCGATGTGGTCTCCCAGCGTCCTGGTAGAGGTATTCGCCCCCGGCACCTCTCGATCTCCTGGCGACGCCCATGTCCGCCCACTGGTTGCCCCCGGTCACCTTCAGCAGCGGCGTCTCCTGACGTCCCAACCGTGGTCCACTCGTCCATCTCGTTGCGACCGTTCACCCCATTATGGCCCCTTTAGAGGTTCAGTGCAGCATAATTTGCGTATTAATATGCAAGTTGATTCCCAGAATATTTGAGTCCATGGTTATTAAGTTCATGCCGCCGTGTGGCAATATTACATTTCACTATATCAGAGCACTTTCACGCCCACGCACTATAGCGTCTAGTTCCTGGTTCACTTGAATTATATGTATTCACTTTCCTCAACCAGTGACACACTTCCTTCCACGAGGAGCTATTTCGACCTGGCCTTGACCGACATATCAAGTTGCCTGCGGCCTGCTGTCTTCCAACACAAGCTTAAAGTAGATGTAGCCTTCCCTGTTGCATTCTCACTGCGTCTCTTAAAATGCTGCACTGCTATGCTATTTTCGAATGGATGTCTGTTACAATATAGGGCCTCGCGATAATGCTTCGCCTCGACTATCGTTATTATTGTTCTTTCCCTGATACTCGTAATGTTAAACACCTCCTGGTATTCATCTTTAATTAACACAAATTGTCGGCATGAACGTACTAGCGAGTCCGATATCGTCTTAAAATTCACACTGTTCGACAAACAAACTGACATACATCACTGTAAACAACTCATTGGCACCACATGCACGCTAGCTTCATGGCCTGCTGATCACTCCTCGTATCAAATGGCCACGAGCACTGACCACTCACGAAAACCGTTCAAGTTCCCGATGCAAATTACTGTCTACGTGACATGGGCTACTCGTCCGTGCTCCGCTGGATAACATACTCGTCCACGTACTATTGACTCACTGAACATTCCGGAACTGCGTCCTCCTTCGAGAAAAAAAAAATGGAAGGGTTTGGAACCTTCTGGAGCATTCCCCTACTCTCGCGGTTGCCTCGCCGCGTCATGCCATGACGTCATACTGACCCTCCGGTCTCCTCTCGATCTTCTGTCATCCGGGGCCGGTAATTGACCCTGACTGGATCGGTCACATCTCTCTCGCGGCCTTCAAAATATAAGCGGTGGGAACATAGCTTATATTCTTCCTCAAGTGATGCATGTGAACGATCCTTTCAGTCATCTCCTCAATGCTGACTAACGGGCTTGCCTGTGATACTTCCGCAGATTCGCGGCATTGAAATTCCCAACAAGTGCATTCGTGACGTTGTCAACCACCCTATAGCAATTGTTGTCCATCACTCTGGCAATCCTATGGGGTCCCGAAAATGGGCGCGCAAATTTCCCATACACTCTGAGTGGTAAGTTTGATGACGTAGGTTTCCGAATCAGCACCAGGTCATTGACTCGAAGTGGTTCGCGAAAAAGGTGGCCAGCCTTCCTTCTCTCCCGTTTCTGCGCCTGTAGCTGCATCCTCTCCCGAGCCAGTTCGGGAATTACACCTCTAACCTTTACATTCGCTACTGGTAGGGTATATACGGGTCCTGCCTCCATTATCTCGTCCAAACATGACTGAGACACCACACTAATCATCGCTCCGGTGTCAATCAGGGTTTTTATTTGTTTACCGAGCACCTCTACTGTTATGATTGGCAAAGGATACACTTTACGGCGGCGGATAACGTCTTCCTCATGAATCAAGTCATCGTCGGTAGCCAGAAATATCTCTTGAATTTCATTCAGTTTGGGAGGACCAAGGTTTGAGCAATTTCTTAATTTTAAGTTTTTTTTTGTTGATCTGACCGACTTGTGTCAGGTGGTCGGTCAGCTTCCCCCGGTGGTACGGATGGATTACTCCGTAATTGTTGTAAATATTCCTGGCTCTCTCGATGTCTTTCCGTATAGCTCGGCCGCGACCCCTGCGAACGAGAATCCCTATCGGCATTCTGTCTCTGATAATATTGATTTGACTGCCTTCGCTGATATTCACCATATCGTCCCTTCGTATTGTTGAATCGGGATCTCCTACGCTCTTCGTACGGTTTATTCCTCCATCTGGGTGCTCGTCTGTTCCACCGTAGCTCCTATCACGGCTCCGATAGTACCCTGTGTCTCTTGGCCTGTCCGTCTCCCGCGGCGTTCGCTCTTCCGTCTGCGCAATTTTGTCAATCACGACCGTGTTTACATCTCTATTTTCCTGTCGTCCGGATCTCACCTGTAACTGTGCGCTAGTGTGGTCAAGTTTTCGAAGAATCTCTTCAAATCCCTCTAAAGTCTCGGCTCCTGACGCTATTACACTCTTCTGGACCTCCAAAGGTAACTGTCGTATAATGGCTTGGACCAATTCGTCCTCTGGCACTGGTGGAGTCAAATACTGCAGCCTGGCGAGTTGCGATGCGAAGTACCCCGCATACCTAGTCGGATTGGACGTCGCATACCGTTTAGCGTATAGTTCCGCCCGTATGTTCAATTGTTCTTCAGGGCTCCAAAAGCGTTTGATTAATAATCGTTCGAACTCGTCCGTGCTCGTGAACGTGTATCGAAACGCGCGAAACCAAGTTAATGCTGTCGATTACAGGGACCTCTCAATAACTCTTAGTTCCCTCTCACGTGGTATCTTATTTTCCGCCATGTATTCACGGACCTCCCTCATAAATTCGATGGGTGTGACGTTATTAGTCCCATTGTTCCCCGAGAATTTCCTCGGCTGGTGGTCTATACTTCTAATGATAGTCAGGTGTCCCGCGGGGTTTGTACTCTGTATTCTCGGCGTTGCGACTACCTCTCCCGCCTTTCTAGACGATGGGGCGTTTTCACTTTCCGTCCCGTTAAGAGGTGGCGTGTTTTCAATTTCGGACCATCTAACCCTTTCTGACTCCGATTTGTCTTTTATCTGCGTCATTTCCGCCTCTAAGTTGCCTAATCGAGTGTGTTGCCTTCCCTGTTGAATAATGATCTTCTCCTCCTACTCAACAATGGAAGTGTGGATAGATTCTCTCACATGTTCGAATAATGTCGTTTGTGAATGAGTGATTTTCCTGTCATACGTGTCCTGGAATGATTCAACCTGTATCTGCATGTTTTTCACGTCCTTCGCAACCTCTTCTTTCCAACCTGACACGTCCTGTTTCAACTTATCCAGGGTTTCCTCGTTAGACTGACCAATTCGCTCAATTTTTGCCGTCAAATCTTGTCCCATGCCTTTAATATTACTGTTCAACTTCTCCTCAAGTCCTTCAATATTCCCCCGAAGCGAACTCTGAGTATCCCTGATTTGCCGTGCCATAGAATCTTTGAGCTCCGCGGTGAGCACTTGGAATGTAGTTTCTACCTTTTTATCGAGTAGATTAATCTTATCATCTATAGCCTTTCCTGATAGCTTAAGATTACGTTCTACAGCATCAATGTTTTTCTGCAAATGCGATTCTAAACTCTTAAAATTAGATCCCATGACTTCTAATAAGTCGGTTCTGAGATCATCAACTTTATCACTAACATCTTTTTTTATTTCTGCTATTTGAGTGCCGACACCCTCTTGTGCCCCCTGTACCTCTGCTATTTGAGTACCGACACCCTCTTGTGTCATCTGTAAGCGATCCATATCGCTCTTCATGTTTGTCTTAATTGACCCAATACTATCCTTAACATTATTCATTTCAGTAGTTAGACCATTTAATCCATCTTGGATTTGTTTTAATATATCAGCTATATTTTCTGCGGTTACTACTTGTGACATCTTACAATACAACTTAAATATAGGGGCCTACAGGGGAATGTAGGTCGTCGAGTATAGCCATGACCTGAGATCGTGTATCAACCCTGTCAAATGGTTCACTAAAGGCTCAGTGTGATACGAGGTTAATTTTACACAAAAGAATTACACATGGCAAGCATCGCGCCCCCATCAAAGGCACGAATCTGACCACTCAGTATACTCCCATCACAACAACAAATGATTGAGTAAAAAACATGCCCATGACGAAGACGAAATGCACCATCGTCGTCGAGCCAACACGTTAGTGGCGCCACTTCCCCCCCCCCCCCTGTGCCCGTTTCTCCAATGGGACAGGCGATCACCCGGCCAACATCCCGGCCCCATCAGAAGAAACAGCCAAGGGAATGGGTAAAAAAAAAATTAGGGCGTGAATCTTGGTTCATACAGACAAGACTAAAAGAAATGCTCCAGCGAGCCAGAGACAAACGGTCTCGGGTCGTTTACGGGTTGGGATGGCAAATTGACTGAACCAGGATTCAAAAGCAAATTCCCTAACTTGAATTAACAAACAGAGAAGAAAGGAAAAGCCCTCGTAAAATCACATCTGTTCCTTTATTGGCCAAAGGATAAATAAATATGCAACCTGCCTACCACGCACGAGTATAGAGTTAGGGTGGGACAAAGTCCGAAAAAAATAAAGTTCATAGTCCCTAAACAAACAAACAAAAAAATATACTTATTCAAACTCGTGGGTGTCCCCTCTTAAAGTTCCGACAAGGAGATCGCCTTTCAAAAAGCTAAATTAACCTTAATTTATCGGTGCACACGCATGTAAACATCACTAGCCACTTACCACAAAGGTCACCTGCGGCAAAAACTCTAAGAAAATATTGAATATCTACGTATATTACAACTGTCTACCCTTATACAGCAATGGACGGATCTCCTCTATCGAACTGCAAATTAATAACTAAAGAGCACCATACTACATCAAATAGCACTCAAACATCAACTCAGCTTCACATAATATAGCATTTCAACAATTAATTATAACTTATCATAAATTATTAACACACCCAGATTGTGCTTACATATTTACACTACTAATTCTTATTATTATTACTGATTTATATTCGCCGTTCCAACAACCTTGATCCACACTGTCATATTTGTTATTGTAATTAAATTATAGCATTGTCTAATGTTTATGAAAGGTTGAGGACCTCGTAACAAGGCACCCTAGCGTATTTCATTCTCACAACGAACATTTAATCGCAACCCTTCCGTCGAACACTCTGTGTGAGGATCCGAACAATCTGACTGTCGAGCGCACTATCAATTACACCCCTGCGCTATTCAATATACAACTCATCGATAAACGTAACACGTTCGTCAAGAGGACCCTGTCCTCACAAATTCAATTCAACGGACAAACGTCGCCCCGTGAATTACCTCGTCATATATGGCGGAATAATACCATATTTAATTATCACATTAACTTTACACAACATCATTACAAAAAATCATGCATTATTAGCATGTCTCAAGAACCCACACTAACAGAGCGTATCAACTTTATCGGGACCACGAGGTCGTATGATAATATGGCATCCTATCCAAGGAACCTTATTCGACAATCTCCAACCATATTCATTTTGCTATTAAAATCTATGCAATCCGTGACAAACCTTTCAGAATAAATTCGTATAATGACCTCGGAATTCGAGATGCTAGAATCTCCCAACAAAATGGGCATCTCATATTATCGTTACCCAATTTCAACTTATTATTATTATTATTATTATTATTATTATTATTATTATTATGTCTCAGAGAATAAATGTATGTCTTACTCCTACCATTGATACTGTTAATTTATGTAAGTCAAAACGACCCGAAAAGAAAGGACAAAATAATCTGTACAACCCTATGAGAAAATGATGCTCTTTTTCAATCTGGAATAAATGATTATAAATGGCGTTAAGTTACACGATCTCAGGTTATCTCATGGCACGGCTATCCGAGGTAGAAGTTCTCTTCTTCCTGATGAACAAGGATGGAAATAAAACGTCTTACTTTATATCCGTTGTCCACGGAAACCCCTGGCGTCGGCGTCGGCGTCAGCGTCGGTGTCGTCTGCGGCATTAGGGCGGCGTTGTTCCTCCAGCGTCTCCGCGATGTGGTCTCCCAGCGTACTGGTAGAGGTATACGCCCCCGGCACCTCTCGATCTCCTGGCGACGCCCATGTCCGCCCACTGGTTGCCCCCGGTCACCTTCAGCAGCGGCGTCTCCTGACGTCCCAACCATGGTCCACTCGTCCATCTCGTTGCGACCGTTCACCCAATTATGGCCCCTTTAGAGGTTCAGTGCAGCATAATTTGCGTATTAATATGCATGTTGATTCCCAGAATATTTGAGTCCATGGTTATTAAGTTCATGCCGCCGTGTGGCAATATTACATTTCACTATATCAGAGCACTTTCACGCCCACGCACTATAGCGTCTAGTTCCTGGTTCACTTGAATTATATGTATTCACTTTCCTCAACCAGTGACACACTTCCTTCCACGAGGAGCTATTTCGACCTGGCCTTGACCGACATATCAAGTTGCCTGCGGCCTGCAGTCTTCCAACACAAGCTTAAAGTAGATGTAGCCTTCCCTGTTGCATTCTCACTGCGTCTCTTAAAATGCCGCACTGCTATGCTATTTTCGAATGGATGTCTGTTACAATATAGGGCCTGGCGATAATGCTTCGCCTTGACTATCGTTATTATTGTTCTTTCCCTGATACTCGTAATGTTAAACACCTCCTGGTATTCATCTTTAATTAACATAAATTGTCGGCATGAACGTACTAGTGAGTCCGATATCGTCTTGAAATTCACACTGTTCGACAAACAAACTGACATACTTCACTGTAAACAACTCATTGGCACCACATGCACGCTAGCTTCATGGCCTGCTGATCACTCCTCGTATCAAATGGCCACGAGCACTGACCACTCACGAAAACCGTTCAAGTTCCCGATGCAAATTACTGTCTACGTGACATGGGCTACTCGTCCGTGCTCCGCTGGATAACATACTCGTCCACGCACTATTGACTCACTGAACATTCCGGAACTGCGTCCTCCTTCGAGAAAAAAAAATGGAAGGGGCTGGAACCTTCTGGAGCATTCCCCTACTCTCGCGGTTGCCTCGCCGCGTCATGCCATGACGTCATACTGACCCTCCGGTCTCCTCTCAATCTTCTGTCATCCGGGGCCGGTAATTGACCCTGACTGGATCGGTCACAATACAAAACGTCAGGGTGATATCTGTAATAGTTTCGGAGATAGGGAATGCCGGTGAAATATTTCGCACCGTTGCCATGTTGGATTGGTGAGATGTAATAAAATTTGAAGAGCACAGTCGGGGTCGGACAATATAGTACTATGACCTTACCGAGTTTCGTTGAGATCGCTCTAGCAGTTTAGATTTTATTAGGGAGGGGAGCGAGGCGACGGACACATGCAAACACAAACATACGTACACACACACGGACTATATGTGATGTCATAGGTCTATCTTTCATAAATGTAAATAATAAAGGAAGCTTTTCAGTCGGTCAACACGACTGTATACCTTTCATTATTAGAATTAAGCATCACTGAAAAATGGCTTCTATCACTACTAAATAAAAATAGGCTAACAAGTAAACGAAAAGCAAGAACGGGAGGTTTAATTTAGAAAAGAAATACTATTATTGGTCACAAAGGAGCTTAAGTTCCGCTAATACGTACCTTGATGCTCGGTACAGTTAGGAGGCGAGTTCCGGCTGTCCCGTTCCATCCGTAATGTTCCGCTAACACGTACCTTGATGCTCGGTACAGTTGGGAGTCGAGTTCCGACTGTACCGTTCCAGGGCTGTAACGTTCCACTTGCTCGTACGGAACGATACCGCAAGCCAGCTTGGGGCCGCGGTATGGCATACACAGCGGTACGTAACGCATTTCAGATCTATTCCGGGTCCCTGATGATTAGTTTAGTCGTTTATTATTGTTAAGTTTTGACCAATTGAGTAGCCACAATTGAGATTTGGTAAAGATGGCGGCAAAATAAACATGACACTGAGGTGCCCTTTTCTAATGCTACCTCTGTACAAAATTTCATGTTTCAATTGATAGGGGGGAGCAGACATATACACACACAGACACACAATGTTTCTTGAAAAATGTCCCTTAATACTAGCCACGTTCTTCCACTGGCAGTGATCTGTGCGAAAATCAGGAATTATTAGTCTACTCTTCACATTTTGCAAAAATGAGGTAAAAGTAGACTTTTGAGATCGATCCGGGAAAATGTGTGTGTGACTGTCTGTCTGTCTATCTGTCTGTCTGGCTGTGTGTCCCCCCCCCCCTATCAACTCATAAACGGCTGCAGCAATCGAAAACAATTTTTAGTATGAGTAAAGATGTATACCGGAATATCTCAAGCCCATATTTGAAAATGATGTCACTGCTACCAACTGCTGAAAAAACGCACAAGAAATTTGAGCTCCATGTTGGATATCTTGCAAGGTATGCTTGGGAGCTATTCCAAAATTGGCACACATGTAGATAATGATATTTCTGTTTAATTTCCATGAGGCCATAGATGACAGTGTTGCCAAAATAAATTTAAGCTTTCTGATAATTCATGTTTTTAAATGCATATAACTTCTGCACTATCAAATGGATTTCAACCAGATTGTGTATGTAATATGTGGACATAAACAGATATTACTGACCGTATTCTTAAGAACCAACAGGATTGCCAACTGTTAATAATTGCTCTCTTTATATTTTATCCAAATACCAATATATCGGAAAGTATGCAAGCCGACAGCTTTAAACTATGATCACGTATAGTACCTTACATTTTAGATTAATTTGGAGTAACTTATATAGTCAGTTCTACCAACATGATTCTAAGCCTGTTGATAGCACCAATTTTTAAATACAAGTAACTCCTATACTATCAGTAGGATTTCAACCAAATTTCGTATGTGCTATCTGTACCATAACAGATATGACTATGCTTGTTCTTAAGAGCAATCAGGGCTGCCAACTGTTAATAAATGCTGTCTATATTTTTCCCCCCAATATCAATATATCAGAAAATATGCAAGCCAACAGCTCCATACTTTGCACACGTATAGCACCTGGCATTCTAGATAAATTTGGAGTAATCAATGTAAGTCAGTGCTGCCAATATGATTCTATGCCTACAGATAGGTCCAATTTTAAAAAACATGTAACTTCTATACTAACAAATGGATTTCATCCATAATTGGCACAACAAGATATCATAATATTTCAGATCATTTCTGACCAGCACACGCATGACATTGTTGCCAAACATGCTTTTACGAGTGCTGATAAATCCAGAGTATAACTGCATGTAAAATTCATTGGACTTGAACCAAATTGTGTATTCTGTACCTTAAGAGATGGAACTAAGACGTATATATTAAGTCGCCAGGGCTGCCAACTGTAGTGCTCTATTAGGCTACATTATACCAGGTATATTTCGAACTAATTAGACATTTCGATATTACCAACGTAATTTCGTCATTATTCTATATAGGTTCATAACTGTAGATTAATCATTGGCATGAATCTTAATTTTAGGAAAGGTAGGCTCTTTAGTTCGTCATGGAACTTTTTGTTAGAGTTTTAATATGTGTTCGAAATTTGTTGTAAATGATTATTTTATCATATTTTCATACATCATGTTACGGTATGTTGAATTAGGCGTTCAATTTTCCATCCTTCTTTAAGGTGCACCATATAAGGTTTAATACCAAGGGACTTTTTAGTGTTACACTATACATTTATCTTGTGTCTTTGATATTTATCAATTCATTCATATCGGCTGATGATGTTGTTTGAGTCTTCAGTCTTTTGACTGGTTTTATCCAGCTCTCCATGCCTCCCTGTCCTGAGCTAGGCGTGTCATCTCTACATAGCTACCACACCCTACATTCGAGGCAAACTGTTTAACATATTCTAATCTCAGTCTACCCCTACAGTTCTTGTCCTCGACCCTTCCTTCCATAACTAAGTTTGCTATTCCTGGGTGTCTTAGTATGTGTCCTACCAACCTATCTCTTCTCTTCATTAGCAGTCACCAGCAACATCTCTCTTCTCCCACTCGTCTTAATACCTCTTCGTTTGTAACCCTATCTACCCATCTGATCTTCATCATTCTCCTGTAACTCCACATTTCAAACGCTTCAATTCTCCTCTTTTCTGCTGCACCAATAGTCCAATTTTCACTTCAATAGAGCCCCACGCTCGATGCCAACAGATTTCTTTTCTGTAGAAATGCTTTCCTTGCCTGATCCAACCTACTTTTTATATCCTCTTTCCTCCGTCCATTACTGGTTATTTTGCTTCCTAAGTAACAGAAGTCTTTTGAGATTCGGAGATATAGAATGCCAGTGAAATATTTCGCACAGCCGCCATGTTGGATTGTTGAAATATAATAAAATTTGTAAGGCACGGTCGGAGTCGGCCAGAATAGTACTATGACCTTACCGAATTTAATTGAAATCTATCCAGCCACTTAGATTTTAGTAGTGGGGTATGGGGGCACACACACGGGCGCACGCACACGATAAAAGTTGATCTCATAAGCCTATTTTTTCATAAATAGAAATAGGCTAAAAATAAATTTTAAAATTGACACTGGCGCCATCTCGTGGTTAAAAAACAATTAAGTTTGATTGCTGTCACAGATTAGTTGACATTGAGAATCGCCTAAATAATTCGGATGGCCACCATATTGGATTTTTATATACTTTTTAGGCCATAGAGCTATGCACTATTAGATGATTATTGCGTAGGTTCATTGTTCAAACGTTGGTTTCGATCGCGTGATTAGGGCACAAGAAATTAAACCTTAATTTTAAAATTTCGCACAGCTGCCATCTTGAAGTTATGTAAACAATTGAGCTGATTAGGATGTCAGTGCATTAAAGGTGTATACCATTTGCTGTACCATGTGTGACGGCGCTCGTTTGGTTTAAATGCGAGAAAAGGCTATTTATATACAACAACTTCGCTTGGCCGCCATGTTCGTTTTGTAAAGAGGTTTTTGAGAGTCCCATCGTTACACTTCTATTAGTGCTTTTTTCCACCATACAAAACGTCAGGGTGATATCTGTAATAGTTTCAGAAATATGGAATGCCGGTGAAATATTTCGCACAGTTGCCATGTTGGATTGGTGAGATGTAATAAAATTTGAAGAGCACAGTCGGGGTTGGACAAAATAGTGCTATGACCTTACCGAGTTTCGTTGAAAGCGCTCCAGCAGTTTATATTTTATTAGGGAGGGGAGCGAGGCGACGGACACATGCAAACACACACATACGTACACACACACGGACTATATGTGATGTCATAGTTCTATCTATCATAAATGTAAATAATAAAGGAAGCTTTTCAGTCGGTCAACACGACTGAATAGCTTTCATTTTTAGAATTAAGCATCACTGAAAAATGGCTTCTATCACTACTAAATGAAAATAGGCTAACAAGTAAACGAAAAGCAAGAACGGGAGGTTTAATTTAGAAAAGAAATACTATTATTGGTCACAAAGGAGCTACAGTTTGGTGTTTAGGTTACACTCTGCCTTATATGGCAACACTGCGAGAAGGTGAGTAGGATTCCCATCTAAGCCATCTTAGAGTGGTTTTCCGTGGTATCCCACTTCTACTCCAGGAAAATGCGTGGATAGTTCCTAAGTCAAGGCCACGGCCTACTCCTTCCCAAGCCATGCCATCATTACAAATACACACGTTACTACAGACATCACAATGACAAAGTTTAGACCTAGCAGACAAAATCCATAAAAACCTCAACTACATGGACCGATGAACAATAGCCTATGTTTCAAACCTCTATATGGAGCAACAAATTTAATGCTCTTTCGAGCGCGTCTTAATAAATTAATATGGAGCAACAATAAATATTTCGAATCAATGGGATCCATGATATTGTTTTTAGGAAACATATTTCTAACGTAGGCTACAGTATGATCGCGATCGAAACGAGCAAGGTGTCCTGCCCTGTCTGATGCGGCACACACTCAGACTGAAATCAGTATTTTTATTTTTAATTTTATTGATATTTCAAGAAGTAATTATCCTATGTTTGAATAAATAATTTGCCTGGAATTGCATATGGCATCGTTCAAACTGGGATAGTTGTTGACGCAGAAAAAAGGATCTTTTTATCAGGGTTCTAGGTAGGACAGTAGATACTGAAAAATATCCTTAGGCTAGATAGAGTATTTCGATATCATGAAAGAAATGCCCCTAGATGAGATAACAGGTATGTAATTGATGCAGTTGTTGTGTAATTAGGCTATTATGTGACAGTTTGTAACAACCAGCGTAACAGTGTAATAAACGCAGTGTTACAATTGCCGTGGTAACTAAATAGACTGTGTAATAGCCGTAATAGTCTACGTAAAAATTCGGTGTAATCGCCATAATGGTTATAATAGCTAATGGACAGTAGTACCGGTAACAGTCCTGTAATAGTCTGTAGGCCTACATACATTTTGGGAAATGCTGCTGTACTGTTACAGGTTCTGTACCGTTCCACTTTCCTTTGGAACTTGAGAACCTGGAACGTTACGCATAGATACCGGGTGGCTGGTTGGTATAACCTGGAACGGTACACAGTCTAACCGGGTACTGGTGGAAACGTTACTCTATTTCGATAACCAAGAACGGTACGCAGAGTAACTTTCCAACTGGTAACGCTGAGGAATCGTTCCAGTCATGTACCGTTCCATTCGTAACGTTCCGCTAACACGTACCTTGATGCTCGGTACAGTTGGGAGTCGAGTTCCGACTGTACCGTTCCAGCGCTGTAACGTTCCACATGCTCGTACTGAGTTCCAAGTTACAATTCCGGAACAATACCACAAGCCAGTTTGGGGTCGCGGTATGGCATACGTAACGAAACGCGGAACACAGCGGTACGTAACGCATTTCAGTTCTGTTCCGGGTCCCTGTAAACGACTAAGAAAGAAAAGAAGAAAAGAAGAATTATTTATTGTGGAGTGAAAATATCATTGTGCTATCAAGTTGTATTATTTTACACGAATGGGATGAATATTAATGGTTTCCGACTCAGAGAATGGACAGCACAAAGTCGGATGGATACAATAAAATACTTTAAAAAGAAATAAAATTTTGGACCTTAGGGTGCCTTGAACCGAGGACCCACCCATTACGAAACAACAGCCTTACCCCTCTTACACTTTTCCAGTACATAGTGGGTTCACAGGAAGGTTACGTAATTCAATCCCAATGCAATGGTTGAAGGCCAAATGATTTCAGTTCAATCTTTAAGACCGACAGGAATGCATTCATCAGTGCCTGGCATGTTTTCAACTTACAGTTACGTATCTTAATGACTGATTTGCATTCTAATAATGCCCATGAACGGCAGATACCACCCTCAATTGACAACCGTCCACCATGTTTGATTCCTTGCACCTAGCCCTGCTGAGCCAATGGAGATAGCCGGTATACTTGTCAGTAACGTTACAAAAGCCTGTACCGAAACTGCGGCTACATCCCATCTTAACGTTACAGCCTGTACCGTTTCTTCTCTGAGGGTCAATGCTGGCGGTACAAAGTTACAACCTCTACCATCTCTCGTAGCGTTACGTAAAATCCAGCATTGATAACGCTCATTTCGTTCTTATTCGTACCGACAACATTATCAATATTATTATTATTATTATTATTATTATTATTATTATTATCTTAGGTGTTTGTGGAATCAGTGTGTTAACCAGTGACATTGTGTTGGCTATGGTAATGTGCGTATTTGTAATTGTGGCTAGGTTTGGGAAGGAAATGGTCGTGGCCTTCAGTTAGGTACCATCCGGGCATTTGCCTCACGTGGCTTAGTCTAGTGTTTAGCGCCGACGACCTCGTAGTTCCTCCCCTTTCAACCCCAATAACTAACTAACTAATTAACTAACTGACTAGGCTTAGTGTAGAGTTTCTAGCGCTGAGGCTAGAAATAACTTTGCAGGAAGAGATGGGGATCGAACCCAGGTCCTTTAAAAGAGGAGTCACATTGCACACTCATCTCATGGAAGGTGGATGTGTGTAATTTTATTTCTGAATTATTTCCGGATTACACAAGTTGTGAAAGACACACGTCCACTTCCAAACTGAGCACACAACTGCTTTGATTCCTTGTTGTGCATTATTTTCTTTCTCTCAACTATCTTGGACATTTTGAGTTACGTAACTGTCTTCAATATAATATCCAAATTGTATCGTACTAAAAATCTGACACACTTGAGTGATGAATTACAATAGGTGTAATATAAAATTGTTTCGCTTATTCCTTTTCTTTTTCTACCCTCCAGGTAGGCTTTTCCCACGGACTCAGCGAATGATCCCGCCTTTACCGCCTCTACGGGCAGTGTCCTGGATCTTGACATCCAGTTATGGGATACAACTGGGGAGGGAGGCTGGACTAGCGCCTCGCCCAGATGGTCTCACCTGCAAAGCGATTAGTGTGCCACATGAGGGACGGGATGGGATGGGAAGAATGGGGGGGGGGGGAGACATGTAACGGGGAAGGAGGCAGCAGCGGCCTGTCGTTAGATACCATCCCGACATTAGACTTGAAACGAAGTGGGAAACCACGGAAAATCACTTCGGGGATGGCTGAGGTGGGAATCAAACATCCTCGACTCATTTGGACCACCCGAGGCTGAGTAGACCCCGTTCCAATCATACCTCTTTTCAAATTACGTAGCAGACCCAGGAATCGGACCTTGGGCCTCTGGGGTGGCAGCTAAGCATGCTGCCCACTACACAACGGAGATTACCCAATATAAAATTATAATTAATATTAGTTATTGTGAAGTCGCCTCTATCGCTTAGCGGTCAGCATGGTTAGCTGCCGCCCTGGAGGTCCTGGGTTCGATTCCCGGCTCTGCCACAATATATAGAAAGTGGTATGAGGACTGGAACGAGGTCTATTCAGTCTCGGGTATTCCAAATGACTAGAGGGGGTTCGATACCAACCTCAGCTATCCTCAATGTTGTTTTCCGTGGTTTCCCACTTCGTCTTCGGGAAAATGCCGGGATGGTGCCTTCTTCAAGGTAACGGCCGCCTCCTTCCCTCTTCCTTGCCTATCCATCCTGACCATCCCTTAACTTCCCTCATGAGGCCCCTGTTCGCTTTGCAGGTGTGGCCGCCTGGGCGAGGTGCCAAACACATTTCACCAGTTGTATCCACTCCGATTAGATGTTCCCAGCTCTAGGACACTGCCCGTAGAGGCGGTAGTGGTGAGTTCCCTTGCTGAGTCCGTTGGTACCACCAACCTGGAGGGTAAACGACTAAGAAAGAAAAGAAGAAAAGAAGAATTATTTATTGTGGAGTGAAAATATCATTGTGCTATCAAGTTGCATTATTTTACACGAATAGGATGAATATTAATGGTTTCCGACTCAGAGAATGGACAGCACAAAGTCGGATGGATACAATAAAATAATTTAAAAAGAAATAAAATTTTGGTCCTTAGGGTGTCTTGAACCCAGGACCCATCCGTTACGAAGCAACAGCCTTACCCCTCCTACACTTTTCCAGTACATAGTGGGCTCACAGGTAGCTTACGTAACTGAATCCCAATGCAATGGTTGAAGGCCAAATGATTTCAGTTCAATCTTTAAGACCGACAGGAATGCATTCATCAGTGCCTGGCATGTTTTCAACTTACAGTTACGTATCTTAATGACTGATTTGCATTCTAATAATGCCCATGAACGGCAGATACCACCCTCAATTGACAACCGTCCACCATGTTTGATTCCTTGCACCTAGCCCTGCTGAGCCAATGGAGATAGCCGGTATACTTGTCAGTAACGTTACAAAAGCCTGTACCGAAACTGCGGCTACATCCCATCTTAACGTTACAGCCTGTACCGTTTCTTCTCTGAGGGTCAATGCTGGCGGTACAAAGTTACAACCTCTACCATCTCTCGTAGCGTTACGTAAAATCCAGCATTGATAACGCTCATTTCGTTCTTATTCGTACCGACAACATTATCAATATTATTATTATTATTATTATTATTATTATTATTATTATTATCTTAGGTGTTTGTGGAATCAGTGTGTTAACCATTGACATTGTGTTGGCTATGGTAATGTGCGTATTTGTAATTGTGGCTAGGTTTGTGAAGGAAATGGTCGTGGCCTTCACTTAGGTACCATCCGGGCATTTGCCTCATGTGGCTTAGTCTAGTGTTTAGCGCCGACGACCTCGTAGTTCCTCCCCTTTCAACCCCAATAACTAACTAACTAATTAACTAAATGACTAGGCTTAGTGTACAGTTTCTAGCGCTGAGGCTAGAAATAACTTTGCAGGAAGAGATGGGGATCGAACCCAGGTCCTTTAAAAGAGGAGTCACATTGCACACTCATCTCATGGAAGGTGGCTTTGTGTAATTTTATTTCTGAATTATTTCCGGATTACACAAGTTGTGAAAGACACACGTCCACTTCCATACTGAGCACACAACTGCTTTGATTCCTTGTTGTGCATTATTTTCTTTCTCTCAACTATCTTGGACATTTTGAGTTACGTAACTGTCTTCAATATAATATCCAAATTGTATCGTACTAAAAATCTGACACACTTGAGTGATGAATTACAATAGGTGTAATATAAAATTAATTGTTTCGCTTATTCCTTTTCTTTTTCTACCCTCCAGGTAGGCTTTTCCCACGGACTCAGCGAATGATCCCGCCTTTACCGCCTCTACGGGCAGTGTCCTGGATCTTGACATCCAGTTATGGGATACAACTGGGGAGGGAGGCTGGACTAGCGCCTCGCCCAGATGGTCTCACCTGCAAAGCGAATAGTGTGCCACATGATGGACGGGACGGGATGGGAAGAATGGGGGGGGGGGGAGACATGGAACGGGGAAGGAGGCAGCTGCGGCCTGTCGTTAGATACCATCCCGACATTAGACTTGAAACGAAGTGGGAAACCACAGAAAACCACTTCGGGGATGGCTGAGGTGGGAATCAAACATCCTCGACTCATTTGGACCACCCGAGGCTGAGTAGACCCCGTTCCAATCATACCTCTTTTCAAATTACGTAGCAGACCCAGGAATCGGACCTTGGGCCTCTGGGGTGGCAGCTAAGCATGCTGCCCACTACACAACGGAGATTACCCAATATAAAATTATAATTAATATTAGTTATTGTGAAGTCGCCTCTATCGCTTAGCGGTCAGCATGGTTAGCTGCCGCCCTGGAGGTCCTGGGTTCGATTCCCGGCTCTGCCACAATATATAGAAAGTGGTATGAGGACTGGAACGAGGTCTATTCAGTCTCGGGTATTCCAAATGACTAGAGGGGGTTCGATTCCAACCTCAGCTATCCTCGATGTTGTTTTCCGTGGTTTCCCACTTCGTCTTCGGGCAAATGCCGGGATGGTGCCTTCTTCAAGGTCAAGGCCGCCTCCTTCCCTCTTCCTTGCCTATCCATCCTGACCATCCCTTACCTTCCCTCATGAGGCCCCTGTTCGCTTTGCATGTGTGGCTGCCTGGGAGAGGTGCCAAACACATCTCACCAGTTGTATCCACTCCGATTAGATGTTCCCAGCTCTAGGACACTGCCCGTAGAGGCGGTAGTGGTGAGTTCCCTTGCTGAGTCCGTTGGTTCCACCAACCTGGAGGGTAAACGACTAAGAAAGAAAAGAAGAAAAGAAGAATTATTTATTGTGGAGTGAAAATATCATTGTGCTATCAAGTTGTATTATTTTACACGAATAGGATGAATATTAATGGTTTCCGACTCAGAGAATGGACAGCACAAAGTCGGATGGATACAATAAAATAATTTAAAAAGAAATAGAATTTTGGTCCTTAGGGTGTCTCTGAGGGTCAATGCTGGCGGTACAAAGTTACAACCTCTACCATCTCTTGTAGCGTTACGTAAAATCCAGCATTGATAATGCTCACTTCTTTGTTATTCGTACCGACAACATTATCATTATAATAATAATAATAATAATAATAACAATAATAATAATTATTATTATTATTATTATTATCTTAGGATTGTGTGGAATCAGTGTGTTAACCCGTGACATTATGTTGGCTGTGGTAATGTGCGTATTAGTAATTGTGGCTAGGTTTGGGAAGGAAATGACCGTAGCCTTCACTCAGGTACCATCCGGGCATTTGCTTGGCTTTGAAGTAGGGGACCACGCCATTCCACCTCCAGGATACCCTGTTCGGAATGTAACCTATCTCTTCTAAAATATCCTCACGAGGCTTAGTGTAGTGTTTGGGGCCGATGGCCTTGTAGTTCATCCCCTTTAAACCCCAATAACTAACTAACTAAATAATTAACTAACTGACTAGGCTTAGTGTACAGTTTCTAGCACTGAGGCTAGAAACATCTTTGCTGGATGATATGGGAAATGAAACCAAGACCATTAAAACTGTAGTCTCAGTACTCACTCTGTTGACGGAAGGCGACTTAGTATAATTGTATTTCTTAAATCTTATTGTTTTATACAACCCGTAAAGGAACACAATTTTACTTCCAAACTCTACTCCGCCATGTTTGATTCCTTACACCCGGGCCTCGTGCTGTACCGATTGTAACACGCGGTACGGCTATATATAACGTTACTAATGGCTGTACCGGAACTCCTGCCTTAGCCAAACGTAACGTTACAGCCTGTACCTTCTCTACTCAGCTGGCCAATGCTGACGGTACAACACACCCGACATAGCTGTAACGTTACTAATGTCTGCTCCGGAACTGACGTTATATGAAATGTAACGTTACAGCCTGTACCATCTTTACTGTACCGATCAATGCCTGCGGTACAACTGTTACGTTACTACTGTAACCTTACACTTGGTTAGAACGTTAGTTGCGGTACACGCAAGAGGCACGTTACCCAACCACATCGGTTCCACGTTACATTACGTGTAACGTAACGTAAAACTCAGCGTTAATAACGTATATTTCGTTAAGTTACGGGTCCCTGGTTCTAAGCCTGCTGATAGGTCCAATTTTAAAATGCATGTAACTTCTATACTAACTAATGGATTTCATTCAAAATTGATACAACAATAGATCATATTATTTCAGATTATTTCTGACCAATACATGTATGTTATTGTTGCCAACATGATTTTACGCGCGATATTAGATCCAATGTTTAACCACATGTAACGTCCATGCAATCCATTGGACTTCAACCAAATTTTGTATTCTGTACCTTAAGAGATGGAACTAAGAATATACTCTGTCATCAGGGCTGCCAACTGTAGTTCTAAACTCAATGTCACTCAGGAACATTATCGAAACAAGCAAAATATAAATGAAACTTAATTCCGTAATGCAGTATTATTGGAACGTGGAAATAAGTCACCATCTTGTGCACAATATTTGCTTAGTCGAAATAGCCGTGGGGTTATTGCGTAAGACTGTGAATCGAGAGATCTTGGGTTAAAATCCTGGGCGGGGTGGATATTTTTGTTACCAGATTATCATTTTAAACGATATTTATCATATCAATTAGACTCATTTTAACAGAATCCATATGAAATTACGTGTTGGTCTGTGAATCAAGAGGACCTGTTTATAAGGAATTTAAGGTTATGAGTGGTGTCGCGTCTATTAATCGAGTTGATCCATATCGTATTCTTTATTTAGGCTAGTGCTGGTGGAAGCTACAATTCATCTAATAAAATGAGTTCCGTATTATAAACTACAATATCTGTAAAACACTCCCTTTTACAATAGATTAATATTTGTGCGAATAATACTATAAAATACCGGTGTATCAACAATTTCAAGTGAGGTTTCTTCTATGTCAGATGTTACACATCATATGCGACTACTGTAAGGCTCGTATTTTTTTTTCTTTGTATTTATTGTTTTATAACTACTCACACGTTATAATTTTAAGCATATACAGTGTGTATTTGCAATCGGAATTATATATGTACGGTATATTTATAACACCACATATTTCTCCACTCGAATACAGCGATTAATATTCGTTCACCTTGATCCGTGGTAGAGACTAATGTAGGTGTTGTTGGTTTTGTTGTTGATTCTCTAGGGGTTTTGCGGCATCATGGTCTTTTAGTCCCGTTTACTTGGGTGTGTAGAAGTCTGATAACATGTGTCAATGAGATGTCTGTAGGCTTAGTAGTGTGTGTACTTTTATACGAGGAATGATCGGGGTAGGAAGCTGTTGTTGTTTCATTGGAGATGCATATACACCATGGTCATTTAGCCCCGTGTACTTGGGTGAGTGTTGAATTTTGTCTGTTAGCATGTGTTATTGTGATGGTTGTATTATTGTGTGTATATATGATTCTGGTGAGGATTCAATCAATCAACGTATGATATTCGTATAGCACGTTCTATTTCAACAAGCTACTGCAACCAACATTCAATTAAACTCCTTGAATAGGACAAAGATTTATAACTAAACTCATGCATTTTGGAGAAAGTAGGCTATATGTTATTTACTGAACATCTTGTTTTCTCCTGAGTTGACTGTAGTTTGCCATAGCTTCAGCGTTGTAACTAGCCTTTGCTATCCAAAGATTATGTACGTCTTGTTATCGTTCCAAGTAGCAATCTATTTTGAACCATTTTTACGATATTCTATATCGGACCTTTGTGAATCTAGATTTAATGTACTCCTCTAGAGCGAGAGCCGAAGGGTCTAGATATTTCAATTGTATCTTGTTGTTTATGTCAATGATCCTGATCTGGGTTTGCTGAAAGATATCTGTGTTTAGATTCTGGGACGTCGGTTGTCGGAGTTCCATCTCTTCGTTTCCCCCTGACTGCCACGTTATAGTGAAGCTCCCCATAAAAGGACATTGTTTCGTCAGAGGGTTCACTGCAACGGTGTGCTCCGCTAAATATATACCAGTTCCTATAAAGAATGTTAGGTCGATCGTACTGCTTCCGTTATGAGCAAAATATGTCTTATCATATTCCCCATTCCTCTTCCATTGTTGAGAGCAGTTCTTCCTTTCTAAAATCATTCCTGTCGAGTCGGCATTTTTTCTATTTTTACTGACTTTAACTTTAATGTGTAAACAAATAGTGAAAATTTGCACAAATACAAATCAAATACTCGCAGTTTATCTTTACAATGGTATGTTGAGGAATACCCAATAATTAGGGAACTAAATATGTACAATTTTTTTAAATAGTGTCATATCCATTTATTTATTTATTTATTTATTTACAGTTAAGTATTTTTTTCTCTATTGTTTTTAGTAGGGAATAGATTTTAAATACATACACGCTGAATAAGACCCCATCGAGGGATCAAAACATGTACAATTCAGTAGATGTATCATTATTTATATTGCTTGGTGAACTATTTTTAGAGGGATAATATGCTATGGTTAATTATATTGCAAGTCAATACGGTTCCAGCAAATTAACAAATATGATCGATTACTCTGATTTCAGTACCGTACATAGAATGGGTTGGAAAGAAATGAGTTATTATTAAGGTTGGTTTGAAAGAATGGACAACTATGCATGTACCGTATATCTGAAAAAAATATGGTAATTTGAAAATAATCAAATGAAAACGACTGCAAATGTGGTGTTAGGCTTTTACAAAAAACACAATAATTTTGGTTTCCCTCTTTCAAGTTTCCAGTATCAACAAGAATATGTTTGAAGATGATTCTCTTCCCTAGTAGTTATAATCAATTCTTGTTGATGGCAGGAGTAGTTAATGGCGATGGTACTGGTGTAATGTATCCTGCAGTATAATAGAGCGGGCCGCAGCCATCACCCTGATTGGACCCCGCCTCAGTGACACACTTAGCCAAACATTGCCTCCAGATCAATAGCTATAGTTTCAAAGTAAATGCAATTACTTCGGAGACCCAAGACGCACTTTGCTCAACAAAGAGCTGTACACCACAGTCGAAACGATGCTCCGCTATTCTCTTACAACTGAAAACACTGAAAGGGAATGACACATCTCTTCAGTGCACTTGACAATGGGAGCGCATCAGTTGTCTAGTAACAATACTCATTGCAACTCAACCAAACTTCAAACCACACCTAGTAATTGTGGAGGAGCTGCATTACATTAACAGCCATTCATCCGTCGGTGTTAAGTAGAATAATATGTGTTGTCACCGTCCCACCCTGTGCCACTTGGAACTATTGAGGTAGTTCGTTAGTTAGTATTGTAGTTTTATGGGGCGGAACATCGAGGTCATCTTCCTCTTTTATCGAGGTAATATCAAACTTGTCATTTTCTCAAAAGGTTGTGACCATTAATATCGTTGTATGATTTTGTACCAGAAGCTGGGTGACTTATCAAGTGTAGAGATTCGAAGCCATTCATTATTCAGTGTTGCCTATACAAATTGACTTGTTGTAGCTCTTCAGTCAGTCAACATGGTTGTGCCCAAAGAATGGGCGGGGCGGGGTACAAGATACAAATATGTAAATACACTCCAGGAAAAAATTACATGTATTAGTTAATATTGCCCCACTTAATTGTGAATCAATGTAGATTTGAGCGCGGTGAAACGGTGTTGATTTGTGCCAAAGGGCCTCAATGAAGAGAATGGAGAGGGCTATCTGAAATTATTGTTGCCACAAACCGTCCTGGAGTTGTGCACTACAACCCAACAAAATTTCAATGCAATCCGTTAAACGGTGTCGGATTCTATTAATCTCTGACAGACAGATATACAGGTCCATTTTTACTCTCTTTTCCTTTATGAAACAATATGTTCAGTAAAGAACATATAGTCTACTTTCTCTTAATTGCATGGTTAGAGTTATAACTCATTGTCCTTTTCAAGGAGTATCATTGAATATTGGTTGCAGTACCTTGTTGAATAACATTGATTGATTGAATCCTCACCTGAAATATAAGTAGCCACACTAATACAGCCATCTCAATGACACAGGTTAGCAGGAAATATTCAGTACTCACCAAAGTACACGGGGATAAATGACCATGATGTCCAAACCTCTCAAAATGAAACAAAATAATATGGTTAAGATTATAACGTGTGAAGAGTTATAAATCAATAAATATAAAAGAGAATCAAGTAAAAAAAATGAAGCCACTAAGATTTGAACATCAAAACTTATAATTCGGAGCCTAGCACGCTACCATACTTCAAAACATGCCCACTACACCAAGCAACATTGACAACTGCTTATTATAACTGCCTAGCCTATTTACTTTCTTTTGAATAAACCATTTCATTAGCGTTTTCTGTCGATTTTATAAACCAATTGATACTAAATTTGTATTATTTTGTTCAGTAAATTCCTGGAAGACTATCAAGCTACTAAAATTTCGACTAGTGAGCAAACGATAGCCTCCATTTTAACCCAACGGGACGACACGGCCCAGCACGATACGGCACGGTCGGCCTGAACTGTTAGTCACTTTTATGGTGCTATATTCTATTACTAGCAGGTACCCGCAGCTTCGCTCCCGATTAAGACCATGGGGACGATGCATCATTGCTGACAATTGGACTATTCTCTTACAGCAATCGCAGCTACAGGTGGGTCAATTTTTATTCTGAAAATTCTGATACATACGGTATATTGATATGAGCAGCAAGGTGGAAATTTCATAGAGTTGAGAAAGTATGCAGGGTGCGATGTTACATTATGTGAATACATTTAAAAATTATGTTTTTGGTTTTGCCTTCTTCTGCTGAGACCTAACGATTTTGTTTCTCCGGATACATGTGATCACGCCACATACAGTTGCCCTTGGGAAAAAATAGTTTTGTCTAAATGTATACCTGCTGCTGTTAAGTGTGTGTCGTTGCGCTTTTTTAATAGAAATTGCGAATATTGTTTGAAGAGGGAACTGCACTCTTGCACACTGGAATGGCAAATCTATCTGAATATGGGGAATTAAAAGTATTTTCCTTAAGCTATTCAGGGTGTAATTTGCCACAATTATTGATGATGTGACCGTCAACATGTCGCTACTAATAGACCTATAGTCAAAATATCTCTCACCTTGTCCGCCGATGTACATTATACAGTCTCTTCCAGTGTTACATCTCAAGGATTGAAATTCTCCAACAACTCTTTTGCCTCACATGCCTCTCTAAGTAATTAAAATTCCTGATTGTTGTTGTTTGAGTCTTCAGTCTTTTGACTGGTTTCGTGCACAACTCCATGCCTTCCTCTCTTGAGATAATCGTTTAATCTCTACATAGCTATCACACCCTACATCCGAGGCGATCTGTTTAACCTTGGTTTACCCCTACATTTCGTGTCCTCTACCCTCCCATCCATAACTAAACTTGCTATTCCAGGGTGTCTTAAAATGTGTCCTACCAACCTATCTCTTCATTAGAAATCACCAGAAACATCTCCCCCCTTCCGCTCGTCTTACTACCTCTTCATGTGTTGACCAATCTACCCATTTGATCTTCATCATTCTCCTGTAACACCACATTTCAAACGCTTCATTCTCCTCTTTCCTGCTGCACCATAGTCCATGTTTCTCTTCCTTATAGTGCCACGCTCCAGACAAAAGCTTTCAAAAATGACTTCCTTATACCTAAATGTATATTCGATGTCAACAGATTCCTTTTCTGTAGAAATGCTTTCCTTGCCTGAGCCAACCTACTGTTATATCCTCTTTGCTTCGTCCGTCACTGGATACTTTGCTTCCTAAGTAACAGAAGTATCCTACTTCCCGTAGCGTTTCACCTGCCAATTTGATGTCCATAGAGGTTTCTGATTTATTTCGGCTGCATTCCAATATTTTTGTTTTACATTTATTGATTTTGATCATGAATTCTTTCCTCAAGACGGAGTCCATACCACTCAAAAACTCGTTCAAATCCTCTGGCGTATCGGCCAAGATGACGATGCCATCAGCAAATCTCAGAGTTGAAATTATTTCTCCTTGAATCTTCACTCCCACTTTAAACTTTTCTCCAAATTCCTAAAAATGCATTGCCCTCGCACATGGTGTGGATGAATTGTCAAAGGAAGAGATTCCATGTTACGAACATGGGCCGCATAAGCTGTACCGAAAGCTTCTGCAGATTTAACACAAGGCCTATTCTCAACAGCAGTTCCTTGAACTCAGATGTGCCAACATTTTATTGTATCTTTCCATGTCGTATATCTCTGAACCTCAACTTACAGAAGAGTGCTTTCAAAATCCCGTCATGTGTACATTTTGGATAAGGTGGTGAGTGTGGTTTTTAGCGAAGTGGATACTCGCTCGTAGAAATTATTTTCAGTAAAATAGTCTGGTTCACAATTTTGTAAGTGCACATTGAGGTATGTGACGGCGGGATGCCTTTAGTGTTACGGAAACGGCAATAGCCGCCACAGAGTTTCGTTGCTACTGGCATAACGACCAGACTGATATTTGTACTTAACTATACGGGATTTGTGAGCCCAGAGTTTATGAAATCGACCGTAGCTATATCGCTACCTTTATTTAGTAGCCGCTACTGAAGTGTTAAAAAATTAAAGGTGGTATGTGGAAGGCGCTAGCTCACACTAATTTTCGTTATTGTCGTTTCAAAAACATAGAATGTTATTTATTTTTAAATTATGATATAAATATATCTTGAAAGAGGGATGCCCGTTTAGATTTGTAATGCTCGTATCGTGTTTTAATAATAATGTTATTGGATTTACGTTCCTTTTAACTACTCTGGCTTTTAGAAACGCCGGGGTGCTAGAATTTTGCCTCGAAGTGAATCTTTAACGTGATAGTAAATCTACTGACATGGTTCCCTTGCATTAGCGCACCCACAAATGCCAGTTGATTGCGCCAGGATACGAACCTGCAACCTTGGGTCCAGCAAGCTAGAACGTTACCGCTGAACATCGCAGCTAGTCTATCGTGTATTAGATAATAAGTGGATTGGCTTTTCAGGGATAGATGGACAATTGGATAACATGTCTTGAGCTACTGTTGCCAAGGATACGGATTTACGATTAATTCATCAGTTTATCAGAGCGTACTGTTGCCACGGATACGGACTTGCCATTAGTTCATCAGTTTATCAGAGTGAAGATTGTTTTCTGGGAATATCTTTGAAACTGTTGGTTTTAGGGCCTTAAAAGTGGTTTTCGGTGTCCCGTAGGAGCCTACCTAGTATTGTTTCTCGCAACGAGGGGCTTAAAATGAGCTATGTCCGGTCTTCATGCGACAACTTCAATATTTTGTCCCAGTTACGTATAACAAAAATGTAAAACAATATTTCACCCCTTTTCACCCCTTTTAAATCGGAATTTTAAAAAATTCTTTCTTAGTGCGCATCTGCACTATGGTAGGAACATATCTTCAAAGTTTAATGCAATTATCTCCAATAGTTTTTGCTGTGCGAAGTTTATCAGCCAGTCAGGATATCTTCCTTTATATATATAGATAGATATGGTGTTAATGTCCTACGGTTCACCTCATTGAGGACTGTGTAAACCACCCTCTGTATAATAAACGGATTTGGTGAGGCTGGAACTCGTTGAATCGTAAGTAACGTTTAGGGTATATTAATGCATGATTCATACGTCCGCCATCTTGAAACCATTTGGATGGTGACATTGTAGTTTCGGCAAAGGACACTTCCTACATTAAGATACATTGCTGAAAAGTGTGGTACAGATGGGATGATTAGGTTAGTCGTAATTTGATTTAAGCTTAGAACGTTTGGATAGGCGCCATTTCTTAATCGTTATAGTGGTGGCGATATACTGTGCCCTTTTAGCAAGAAATATGCCAATCACAGTATACCAGCGTGGCTCAATTCGGAAATTTCGGGGCAGCGGTAAGTTCCCCCACTCTGTGACCCACATATTTTGGATTAATTAGAGGATACACTTGCAAAAATAACAACAAAATCAACTCCTATTTAAACACATTTAATTAATAAAATTAATGGCGCTACAAACACTTTAACAATTTAATTACTGACCCATAATCATCTACTTGTTCCAAATGAACAAGGAATCACAAATATAATAAAACAAATATTGTATTTAAAACATGTGGTTTCCACATAAACCAACAATTCCTACTTAGTCTTACTTCCATAAAGCATCACTATAAGTTTTATATAACTCCGAGCTCTTTTGGCTCCATGCTTTACATAATAATGGTGTCATTCTTGTACACCTCACATACTATCCTTTATATCTTCTTAATTCTCAAAGACAAATTTATAATTACATTTGAAATCTATGTTAATTATCTAACTCAATATTTTGGGCATGTCCACACATTCAGTTGTTATCATCTCTCTTTATTTCACAAATATATTAAGGTAATCAGGAAATCAATTGTGTACTCCAGAGCGTGAAGATACTTGACACAGTCAAAAAAACTATAGTTACTCCCGAAACTTAGTTGCCTTCAAATAACTCGTGGAATCCTACGTCCATACATCATTACAATAGGGATTGTTATTTATCTCTTATATTTTATAAGACCATTATCATATAAGAAACTACGATCTGAACAGGCAAACGAAAATATCAATCTACAAGGACCTCGGTTCAACGCCCGGGTCGTTAACAACTTTAAACACTCCTGGTGTATTCATTTCTCTTTACAACATCTTACGAGACGGTTTCCGGTCCCTCTCGTTCTAAGAGAGCTAGACCCTTATACTCGGGCGCGATTTATGACACGTAGGGTGACGGCGACTCCCTGTCTAACCCACGTTAATAGCTTATTTCCAAGGCTTTCAAAACAGACCTTCACATTATATTCAGTTCTGGGGAGAGACCGGGCTTTACTGTACCGTACTCATTCAAACTACTATTCCTTTGGTTCAAAGACCACTTTCGTAACCTTGGCATTTATTAATTATGAGAGGGTCCTCATTGATTGGGAAGATTAATACACATTCAACGACGAAGAATTTAAGGGGCTTTTATCATAAGAAGATTCTGCATTCGAATCTCTTCACGTGCCTCGGGAACCATTCCCTTACAGAGGACTTATACAAAATGCGATTTAAAGTCGGCCGTGGCCCATATGACATACGCTCAACAATACCATATATTAGCTCCCTTTCAAATACATACACAATGCCTCGTGATACTACGTCACAAATAGAGGACTTATACAATTATCAATTCACTGCAATCAACTACCCTCCATAAGTAATTTACCAAGTATTTAACCATTACGCGTTCCTAGCGTGACATTTTAATATTATTGGCGCTCTTTTGCGCTATACATTATTTTAAGCCGAATTGTCTTCCCAAGAACTGATAAATCTCATTAGTAACAATTCATATTATTTTAATTCTCATATTAATCTTTTCCGTTGCCGATAAATCGCTCCCTTTTTAAAATATTCCATTGAACATTATATCTTACACATACATTAAGGCTTTAACGCTCTTATGTTCACATCAATTTATTTGATCTTTATTTAATATTTCCATATTTA
Organism: Meconema thalassinum; assembly: GCA_946902985.2. Taxonomy (NCBI): domain Eukaryota; kingdom Metazoa; phylum Arthropoda; class Insecta; order Orthoptera; family Tettigoniidae; genus Meconema; species Meconema thalassinum. The sequence goes on from OX336391.1 coordinate 248,447,014, forward strand.
ATTATTATTATTACCTTTATTCTTTACACAAGCTCAAAAGCTATTTCTTTCACATTTCAACTTTACTTTATTTGAATATCCTTCATGATAATTACTGATATTTCGCTTGCTCTTATGACATTTGTTAAATACATTAACATTTTATTCACTTATTTCCTCTACGGGATTTATTCTTTACATAATCATTTATAATTTCTCAAATTTTCTATTATTGTTCAGACCGCGTTCTTGCTTATTCAGTATTTATTTATTAAAACACATCCCTTTTACTCAAAAACTCCGGTGGATTTGTACACAACCAATTTCTGACACCAAAATAGAATGAAATTCAGTACTCACATGTTATTAAGATCGTCCCATGATCTTTATTCTTGTGCGGTGCTTCATTTTGGGCCCACTTTGAACTTTTTACTCCATATTAAAAGAATTCATCTTATGGATAAACACTACTTGACATATATTTAAAACACTTAACATTGACGACATTTTTATACACTGATGTGTCCCTTTTGAACACATAATAAACACTAAAATATTAATTTAACACATAATCTTGATAAATTCACACTTCACAATTCTTGATCACTAGGCCGTATTTCTGAGCCTATCACACGTGATCTTCTTAATTTCCCGTTTCCAAGGGTGAAATTTATTCGATGTCGGCTTCCTATCCTGCAGAATATGAAAGTCTCGAAACATCTATTGTTCCCTGGAACCCAAATTCTTCTACTCCTATCCTGGATGACCGGCTATTTATCTAGCTTGAACGGCTTCTTTGTAGATCTGTTTATCGATCCTAGCGAAAGTCTATTCGGATCGAGGTCTCCTCAATGACCTATAGATTTAGTGTATAGCAGCTAGTACTTCTCGATTCTAGTACTTTTAGAATAGTTCGCCTGCTTTCTGGAGATAATGTTTATAGTCTCCTATCTTCTCTATTTGATCGGTTCTAACACTCCTACGTTTCTGGTATACGTTCCGAACCTTATTCTGTTCTTCCCTTTGTGGGTTCTTTAATTTAAATACCAGTTTATCTTTCTGGTAAGGTACTTCCGTACGTTATGATCTATTCGTTCGTCTATTAAACGACCTATCGCCTTTAAGTCCGACGTTCGCGGCCTGCTCTGACTATATCTTACGAACTTTCACTATAACTTGTATACAGTCGGGCCTAAATCCTGTAACTAGGATTTTCCTACTCTTTCAATACGGCGATACTTTAAATTTCTTCTTGACCACTCCTTATGGAGGCAAGCAAGTCTTTAATACTGCGACGCCTATGGCTATCGGATATTACTTCTGCGGTGTAACACAGTATTTCTCCCCTCAAGGAGTACTGGTAACTGTCTTCGGTGTTACGCCGAGTTACGTCCCAAACGGCTGTCTGGATACTGATGTGCTGTGATGTAGTCTTACGCCCCTCACGGGCTGTTGGAACTGCGTGCGTAGTAACACCCTCACGGGTTGTCAGAATAACTGCATTCGGTGTTTGATGTAGCCTAGTGACGTGCCCTCAGGCCGTTTGAAACTGCACGTGCTGATGATCCAGCGTTACGTCCCCCTGGACGGACTTGTACTGCGTGATGCGTGGTTATGCCCCTCACGGGCTGTCGAGACTGCATGCGTAGTAACACCCTCACGGGTTGTCAGAATAACTGCATGATTGGCTTGGTGAAGCCCGAAGCTTTATACTATTTTACTACAAAAAAATAAGACTCTAGCCTTTTCTGTGGTCAACTTCTAAAATAATGGTGCCACAATTATAAAAATTATACCTTCCGAAAGCTCGTCTTCTCAATGTCAAATAATCTCATTGCACCTAAGAATCGATCGTGCAATTCGGAGATATTAATTAATTTCTCGTCCTCAGATGTGTGGGTGTTGCATTTCTTTTGCTCTCTCCCCTCCACACAGGCTTCGGTAATTCCCCAATGACGTCGTCTTGCGTTGGCAGTTTTTTCCTGCGCAATTATTAAATGGTTTCTCTTTACTGAAAAATCTCTCATTCAAAATGATTCACTGTACTGTACTTGTTTACTCATTATTATACTTGTAAACGGGTTAAATTTAATTATTCCTCTCCTGGCGCATAAGCGGTGTTGTCAATTTCCAGCAACGTCAGCTCGAATTCCGATTCAGGTCTCCTTGTCTAATCCTGGGAAATTTCCACTCGGTTATTAATACTCGTGACTCGCTCCCTTCAGAATGTCAAGAGGGATGATATCATCCTCTCGAACACCTGGTTCTCGTTAGTTGCACAACCTTATACTGGCCTCCTAGCTGGATCTTTCTTTAAGTTACATTAGAAACTATATGCTCCTTTGATTTCTTCCTCAAATGCATGGATTCGACCATCCATGGACCTGATGGCACATGGGTTTATCTCTCCCCTCCTTAGGTAAATAAATTTTCGAAAATTTTTGAGGAAATTTATTTCAATTAAATTTGTATTTCTTTATTCGTCGAAGCCATCATAACGTTGTCCGTACCTTCCGTTGTTTTTACTTCTTTAAAGTCGTATCCGGTAATTGTGTAGGTCGGGTATGCTCTGACCCTACCCTTTCTTTCTTTCTTTATTTGTCTGGACTTTAAGTCCCCAGAACCTCATTCTTCCTTACGGGTTTGGTCTATCCCTACCCGTTTCCTTATTTCATCATTTTCTTTTCTTAAATTGGAATTTTCTTCTTCAATAAATTCAATTATTTCTTTAATTTCCCAATATAATTTCTCCAATTCGCATTCGCACTCGAATGCTTGAGCTCTATTTTCTATCTCTTCCTTATTCTTGTTTTTGTCAAAAGCGGATTCATCTCTACATGTTTCCATAACCAGGGCTTGTTCATTTTCTTCATCAAAATCTTCGGGAGGGTAATATAATTTCAAATTTGCTGAATTCATGGTCACTTCGTGATCCGTTTCACAGTGCCGAATTCTATATGCGTTATTCCTCAAATCTCTGATTATTTGATATGGTCCGTGGTACATTTTCTGGAACTTCTTGTACACACGATTCCCTGGATCCGAAATGGCTGGTCTTTTTACTAACACCATTTCTCCTGCTAATAATGGTCGATGATACCTCTTATGCCTATTTCTTCTCTGCCTCCTGTCGGCTTGAGCTTTTAGGTGCTCAAATGCTCTTCTAATTCGTACATCTCTTCCAGGCTGAGCGTCTGCTGGCCTAGGAATTACCAGACTCCAAGGTCTTTCTGGTTGCTCATTCCGATGTAACGTTATGGGTATCTCTCCTGTGGATTCATGGATTGTATTATTAATACAAAATTCGATAATATCCAAGATATCTATCCACTTCCAATTTTCTTCGGTACAGTATATTCTACAATATTTGGCCGTTTCTCTCATAACTCGTTCTACAGGGTTTGCCTCAGGATGGCGAATACTTGACAAAATCTGACGTATTCCAAGTCTTTCTAATTCTCGTCTGAACTCTACACTGGTGAAACAACTGCCGTGATCCGACAACAAATTCTCAGGTTTCCCCAGAATCGGTATCACTTTTTCTTTAAGTCGTTTTAACACCTGTTTGGTACTAGTCTTCTGTATGGGAGCAAGGACAACCATTTTCGTGAAGACATCCATAGCCACCATTATGTGTCGATTTCCTCTTCTTGCCTTTGGCAAAGGTCCAAAATTATCAATAGATATGATTTGGCCGGGCCTTTCGGGCAACAATGGTATAGGCTTCTGTCTCATCAGAAATGCATTAGGTTTGATCCTTTGACATAGATCACATGTCTTTAGTGTATCCCTTACAGTTTCTCTCAGTCTCGGCCATACAAATGCTTCTTTCAGCATCGAGACTGTTTTGTCGACTCCCATATGTCCGAACGATCTATGGGCTAACCATACTATTTTCCTCTGAAAAATTGCAGGTACAACAATCCTTAATTTTGTATGGTCAGAGTCTACAAACTTATAAAACAATCCATTATAAAACGTGTAGTCTTGAGCTATCTTCTCAGCTTCCGTGTATGCTGGTGTTCCTCTTATCAAGCTTCCCTCAAGGAAAGATATGAGCATGTTCATCCATGGATCCTCACGTTGTCTTTGACTAATACTTCTTAACTCATTAAGAGTACGCTGATCCCTGTCTTCCAAATCTATAGCCATTACTTCCTCTTCTATGGACTCTGGCTGTCTACTTAAGTAGTCTGGAACTATATTTTCTTTTCCTGGGCAGTACTCTATCTTGACATCAAATTGTTGAATGTATAAAGCCCAACGCATCAACCTTTGACTGGATAAATCAGTCTTCATCAAAAAGGTTAAGGCTTTATGATCCGTCCTTAGAATGACCTGAAACCCATATACGATCTTCCGCCAATATTGCAACGCGTGCAATATCGCTAACAGCTCGATCTCGCTGATCGTATAATTTTTCTCGTGTGGTTTCAGTCTCCTACTTGTGAAAGCTAGATAGTTCTTCTTATCAGGGTTTTCCGGGTTCTCCTGATATAGCATTGCCCCTATTCCAATCTGGGATGCGTCTGTTTGAATGATAAATCTCTGATTAAAATCAGGATATCCTAGCTTCACGTAATTTAAGAGCATTTCCTTGGCCTCTACAAATGCTTTTTCTGCTTCCTCCGTCCATTTCCACTTGCCCCCCTTCTTCAGAAGGCCCTGTAGTGGTGCAACAATTTTTGTATTTGATGGACAATGTCCTGAGAAGAACCCAATCAATCCCAAAAACTGGCGAACGTTCTTCACCTTCAAAGGCCTTGGAAAATCCCTTATCGATTCCAATTTGCATGGATTTGGTTTAACACCATCCTTGTCAATCACATGCCCTAAAAATGTCACTTGCCTTTGACAAAAATTCGACTTCTTTAAATTTATTTTAAAATTTGCCCTTCTTAAGTCTTCCAATAATTTCTTCAAATTTCCTAAATGTTCATCAATGTTCTCCGAGGTAAGCAAAATGTCGTCCACGTATCGGATAGTGCAATCTTTCACTTCCTCTGACAGGTTTCGATCAAGCGCTCTTATTAATGCAGATCCCGCAGTCTTTAATCCAAACGGACATCTTCTAAAGCAGTATGTTTGTTGGTCGAACTGAAATCCAGTCAACAAGCTGGTTTTCTCTTCCAGTTCGAGATGATGATACGAGGAAGTCATGTCAATATTTGTAAAAATCTTCTTGCCTTTGAACTTCCTCGGTATTTCTTTTATGGGTTGTGCCGAATCATTTTCTGGTATGATTTTTGCATTTAAATTTCTGGCATCTAAACACACCCTTACTGAGCCATCCGGTTTACTCACAATCACTAATGGACTAACATATGGTGTCGCCATCTTTTCTATAACACCTGCATTCATCATCTCCTGCAGTGTTTTCTTAGTTTGTGGGTAATGTTTTTCCGCAACCGGGTATGGTTTTTGTTTGAACGGTGCCCAATCATTGACTTGGAACGCGTATTTAAAATTTTCAATCTTCCCTGGCTTGGAATCAAATACGTCCCTATAATCCAATAATAATTTCTTTAACTGTTCCTTAATTTCGAGGCTGACTTTAGCTTCCTCCACTTTTCCTGACAGGTTGGTCTCGAACTCATTTTCCACATTATCTACGAGTTCTATGTTGAGGACTTCAAATATATTTTCTATGTCCTTATAATCTTCCTCACTCACTTCTTCCATATGCCATACCTGTTCTTCTATTTTCGCATCCTGTTCCTGTAGGTTAATGTTTTGCTCGTCCACATCCTCTCTTTGAACTCTAATGCAGTTTTGCGCTAGGTCTATAATGACCTTGTTCTCACGGATAAAATCAATACCTAATATGACATTATACGGTAATTGATTTACCAGCAAAAAGCACTGCGAAATTTCAGCGTTACCCGTGATCAGATCAATGTATACCTGAAATTTACACGTCAAAGATTTTTCAGGGATAATTCCCTTAATCTTTACACTTGATGTGGGAATCTTTAGTACTCGGCCCCTTGTTTCCAATTCATTTAAAAGGGTTTGTGTAATTAGACTTATTGTAGATCCGGTATCAATCAATGCTCTGACCAGTAATCCTTCTATCCTAAGCATAATTATAGGTAGTTCTCTTTTAACAGGTGGGATTCCTTCCACATCCTCGTTAATTAATTCATCTGGTCTGGCTATCCAATTTACAATTTCTAGCTCCTCCCAGCTCCTGGTATGTTTCCACTTTTGACAATTTAAATTTGGAGTTTTTTTTTTATCCTCCCTTTTCCCTCATTCTTTAATTGAGCTTGTAGTTCCAAGCTTTGAGCTCCGTCTAGTCGGTCGGGTGATTTCCGGTTCTTGATTGCCTCACTCCAACGGACTTTTTGCCTATCAGGTTCATCTGGTCTTTCGTTCATATAACGAAGACTTTCCTGATATCTTTCTTCTATTTCGGCCCGATATTCATCATCCCTATCGTCTGGCCTTACATTTCTCCTGGGATAATTCTCCCATTTCTTTCTGTTTTCTTGCCTTTGATGGTTATTGTTATAGGGTCGGCTTTCTTGTTGCCTATAACCCGTAGTTCTAGGATTTCTTCCTCGATATCCTCCCCTGTAATATGGCTGTATCCTTCTAGGCTCCTGGTGCCCATACTCTCGATCTAGTCCTTGAGTATCCGTACTGGTGGACTGATTCCTGGTCGCTGGTTTTTCTCCTGTTTCCTGACTGCTGGCCATGTGTACTTGCTCAGTCTGTCTTTGATGCCGAGGAGTTACGTGCGAAGTCGTCTTATCTAACTGACGTAATACACTTTCCACTTCCACAGCACTTCTGGCTTTGGATGAGATTAGCAGCCTCTGAATCTCATACGGAAGCTGTCTCGCAATGGCGGCACACAGGTCGTTTTCTGCCGGAGCAATATCCAGTTCGCGGAATTTACATAGCTGAGCGGTGAAAAATTCCGAGTATTTAGTAGGTGCATTGGTGCTGTACTTCCTAGAGTACAGATCTAGCCTTAAATTCTCTTGGACGTCTGCTGCCCAATATCTTTTTAAAAATGCTTCCCTAAAGCCTTCCACCATATCGAAGGTGTATCTGAAGCTTCTGAACCAGGTGAGACAATCACCTGTCAACAGCTTTTCAATAGCTCTCAGTCTCCGATCCTGAGGAACCTTCATTTCGTTTAGATACTCTGCCACTTCTTTTAGCCAGTATTTTGGAGTAATAGACATGTTATTACCCGTAAACTTTACTGGTCTGTCCTCATTGGATTTAATAATGTTTATTATCTGGCCATTTGTCTGATTCATGTACGGGGTTGACATCGCCCTCGGATATCCTGGGTTCTTATAAGGGCTCTCCCCTCCTAAGTCCCTCTCCGTATCTGTGCCTTGTTCACGAGAATCTACCCATCCTGTCTTTGGAAACTCCTCCTGATTCTCAAATTCTAACTTCCTTTCCCTTCGGGCACTTTCTTCATTAGCCATAAGTTGGATTTCTATTTGACTATTCTTATGTTCAGTCCTCTCTAATCGGGATCTTAATTCATTCTGAATTCTTTCTTGATTCCTTTTAATATCTTCCTCTACCTTTTTGGATTGGAATTTCTCATCCCTGTAACTATCCCTGAATTCATTTAGTTGTTCTTCTACCTCTTTCTTAAAGATCATGACCCTTTGGTCTATAATTTCTGGCTTAATGTCACCTATGGTCTCCAGGCCCTCTCGTATCTCCTTTATTTGCTTTTCCACTTCTTTTCGTCCTTTGACCATATCTAATTCAATCCCTTTCAACTTTCCTTCCGTCTTCTTAGACACTTCCGTTAATTCATCTTTGACAGTTTTACTTCATTATTAGTTTTTCCTACTCGCCCTTCTAATTTTCCGATAGTTTCCTGGACCTCATTAATACCCTTGCTTATTTCATCTATCTTATGGGTGTTATCCTTATTTTCTTTCTCTCGTTGTTTTCTTTCACTCTGGAGATGCCCCTCGTAGGTACCTAATCTTCGATTTATTTCACCCTCATACTTCTTTAAGTTATCATCTACCTGCCCGGTAAACAGCTCAAATTGATCTTTCATATCCCGCGCATCCTTCAGATTTTGATTTTTCATCTCAGTTACTTCAGTCTGAACTGCACTGATTTTATTCTCGAGGGTCCCTACTTTCTCCTCAACCCCTTCAAATCTATCTCCTAGCTTATTCACGCTTTGTTTTATTTCATCCCGGGATGCCTCACAAATATCGCTGTTAGATTTTATCTGAGCTTCTAACTTTTCCTGCACACCTTGGATCTGGGTTACAAGTTTCTTTTCACAATCATCACCCTTTGTTTCTATGTTAATTAATCTAGTTTCTATAGAACCAAAATTATCTTCCATGATACAAATTTTACCCTCAATCCTCTTAAAATGATTTTGACATTCCATTTGGGAATCTACCATATTTTTGTTCATAGTATGTAATTGTGCTTGCATTCCTGAAGAAAATCCTTTACTTTCCTTTTTAATCTCACTTGTGATTTCCCCTTTCAACTCAGTTAACTTGTCCTCCAACCTAGTGTCAAAACCTTGAAATTTGTCATTCATTATCCCTTCTAATTTCTCATTTATATTACTTTGTATTTTAGTCTCCATGGCCTCTAGTTTAGTGTTCATGGCTTGACTTTTCAAGAAATTATCACCTATCATCTTCTCCTGAAAGGAATGTAATTTATTTTCAAAATTCCCTTCTATTATTCCTAGTTTATCTTCCAAAGCCCTGGATTGTGCTGAAAAATGATCGGTATTCTCTATCCTTATATTATCCAACTGACTTTCTATCTCAGCCTTCAATGTACTATTCATGTTAATACAATCGGCTTGGATAGCTTCTAATTTAGTTCCCATGTTAGTACTATCAGTTTTGAGAGCTGTTAAATTATCATTTATGGACTCGAACTCTTTTTTATTTTCATCCTTTTGGAGACTCAATGTATTGTCTATTGTTCCCAATTTATTGTTCAGGGTCTCCCACTTTTCTTTGCTATCAGCTTTTATAGCGTTCAAAAGTTCCTGCCTCTCTTCCCTATTCTCTTTTTTTGCATCTTCCCTACTTTGCGTACTTATTTTTATTATCTCGTCCCTATTCTTTTGGAAATGTTCATCCAAACACTCCTTTAACTCCATCATCGTCACCATCTTTTCTAATATAAAAATACAGTGGGCCACTAATGCCACCACACTAGTACATGCTTGAGAGATGATACTCTGAATCCGTGTGTCCCAATTTCTTTAAAACTTTTACTTTGGTACGGGTATTCACTTACAACGTACCCTTTTGATCCTTTTATTCAATTTCATAAACCTTTATGGAAGTATTTAAAATTCAAAATTTCGAAAAACAATTTTTTTCAAAAAATGAAAATTTTGATTTTTCGAGAAAACTCGGGTTTTTCCTAGGAAAACTCAACCCTGTGTACTGGGCGCCAAAATTAAATGTTTGCTAGGGGGTTGATAATATAATACAGGGCTGCTCGGTATGAGTTTCTAGGGACCCATGCGGTCAGTTAAGATTTTATGTTGTAGCTACACCTATCATTACTTTAATTTACATGAAATGACCGTCTTAAGTGCTCCTCTAGTTATTAATCCAGCACATTACTTATATGACCCCCGTGTGCCCTTTTAGCAAGAAATATGCCAATCACAGTATACCAGCGTAGCTCAATTCGGAAATTTCGGGGCAGCGGTAAGTTCCCCCACTCTGTGACCCACATATTTTGGATTAATTAGAGGATACACTTGCAAAAATAACAACAAAATCAACTCCTATTTAAACACATTTAATTAATAAAATTAATGGCGCTACAAACACTTTAACAATTTAATTACTGACCCATAATCATCTACTTGTTCCAAAGGAAGCTTGTAGTTTAACGTGACCGTTAATCTTGAGATCATGAGCCACGGGACCTCCTTTTTACGTGGAATCCGAACCACAGGACATGGCATTTCACTTCGAAAATCTCACATGCATTGACCAAATGAACAAGGAATCACAAATATAATAAAACAAATATTGTATTTAAAACATGTGGTTTCCACATAAACCAACAATTCCTACTTAGTCTTACTTCCATAAAGCATCACTATAAGTTTTATATAACTCCGAGCTCTTTTGGCTCCATGCTTTACATAATAATGGTGTCATTCTTGTACACCTCACATACTATCCTTTATATTTTCTTAATTCTCAAAGACAAATTTATAATTACATTTGAAATCTATGTTAATTATCTAACTCAATATTTTGGGCATGTCCACACATTCAGTTGTTATCATCTCTCTTTATTTCACAAATATATTAAGGTAATCAGGAAATCAATTGTGTACTCCAGAGCGTGAAGATACTTGACACAGTCAAAAAAACTATAGTTACTCCCGAAACTTAGTTGCCTTCAAATAACTCGTGGAATCCTACGTCCATACATCATTACAATAGGGATTGTTATTTATCTCTTATATTTTATAAGACCATTATCATATAAGAAACTACGATCTGAACAGGCAAACGAAAATATCAATCTACAAGGACCTCGGTTCAACGCCCGGGTCGTTAACAACTTTAAACACTCCTGGTGTATTCATTTCTCTTTACAACATCTTACGAGACGGTTTCCGGTCCCTCTCGTTCTAAGAGAGCTAGACCCTTATACTCGGGCGCGATTTATGACACGTAGGGTGACGGCGACTCCCTGTCTAACCCACGTTAATAGCTTATTTCCAAGGCTTTCAAAACAGACCTTCACATTATATTCAGTTCTGGGGAGAGACCGGGCTTTACTGTACCGTACTCATTCAAACTACTATTCCTTTGGTTCAAAGACCACTTTCGTAACCTTGGCATTTATTAATTATGAGAGGGTCCTCATTGATTGGGAAGATTAATACACATTCAACGACGAAGAATTTAAGGGGCTTTTATCATAAGAAGATTCTGCATTCGAATCTCTTCACGTGCCTCGGGAACCATTCCCTTACAGAGGACTTATACAAAATGCGATTTAAAGTCGGCCGTGGCCCATATGACATACGCTCAACAATACCATATATTAGCTCCCTTTCAAATACATACACAATGCCTCGTGATACTACGTCACAAATAGAGGACTTATACAATTATCAATTCACTGCAATCAACTACCCTCCATAAGTAATTTACCAAGTATTTAACCATTACGCGTTCCTAGCGTGACATTTAATATTATTGGCGCTCTTTTGCGCTATACATTATTTTAAGCCGAATTGTCTTCCCAAGAACTGATAAATCTCATTAGTAACAATTCATATTATTTTAATTCTCATATTAATCTTTTCCGTTGCCGATAAATCGCTCCCTTTTTAAAATATTCCATTGAACATTATATCTTACACATACATTAAGGCTTTAACGCTCTTATGTTCACATCAATTTATTTGATCTTTATTTAATATTTCCATATTTAATTATTATTATTACCTTTATTCTTTACACAAGCTCAAAAGCTATTTCTTTCACATTTCAACTTTACTTTATTTGAATATCCTTCATGATAATTACTGATATTTCGCTTGCTCTTATGACATTTGTTAAATACATTAACATTTTATTCACTTATTTCCTCTACGGGATTTATTCTTTACATAATCATTTATAATTTCTCAAATTTTCTATTATTGTTCAGACCGCGTTCTTGCTTATTCAGTATTTATTTATTAAAACACATCCCTTTTACTCAAAAACTCCGGTGGATTTGTACACAACCAATTTCTGACACCAAAATAGAATGAAATTCAGTACTCACATGTTATTAAGATCGTCCCATGATCTTTATTCTTGTGCGGTGCTTCATTTTGGGCCCACTTTGAACTTTTTACTCCATATTAAAAGAATTCATCTTATGGATAAACACTACTTGACATATATTTAAAACACTTAACATTGACGACATTTTTATACACTGATGTGTCCCTTTTGAACACATAATAAACACTAAAATATTAATTTAACACATAATCTTGATAAATTCACACTTCACAATTCTTGATCACTAGGCCGTATTTCTGAGCCTATCACACGTGATCTTCTTAATTTCCCGTTTCCAAGGGTGAAATTTATTCGATGTCGGCTTCCTATCCTGCAGAATATGAAAGTCTCGAAACATCTATTGTTCCCTGGAACCCAAATTCTTCTACTCCTATCCTGGATGACCGGCTATTTATCTAGCTTGAACGGCTTCTTTGTAGATCTGTTTATCGATCCTAGCGAAAGTCTATTCGGATCGAGGTCTCCTCAATGACCTATAGATTTAGTGTATAGCAGCTAGTACTTCTCGATTCTAGTACTTTTAGAATAGTTCGCCTGCTTTCTGGAGATAATGTTTATAGTCTCCTATCTTCTCTATTTGATCGGTTCTAACACTCCTACGTTTCTGGTATACGTTCCGAACCTTATTCTGTTCTTCCCTTTGTGGGTTCTTTAATTTAAATACCAGTTTATCTTTCTGGTAAGGTACTTCCGTACGTTATGATCTATTCGTTCGTCTATTAAACGACCTATCGCCTTTAAGTCCGACGTTCGCGGCCTGCTCTGACTATATCTTACGAACTTTCACTATAACTTGTATACAGTCGGGCCTAAATCCTGTAACTAGGATTTTCCTACTCTTTCAATACGGCGATACTTTAAATTTCTTCTTGACCACTCCTTATGGAGGCAAGCAAGTCTTTAATACTGCGACGCCTATGGCTATCGGATATTACTTCTGCGGTGTAACACAGTATTTCTCCCCTCAAGGAGTACTGGTAACTGTCTTCGGTGTTACGCCGAGTTACGTCCCAAACGGCTGTCTGGATACTGATGTGCTGTGATGTAGTCTTACGCCCCTCACGGGCTGTTGGAACTGCGTGCGTAGTAACACCCTCACGGGTTGTCAGAATAACTGCATTCGGTGTTTGATGTAGCCTAGTGACGTGCCCTCAGGCCGTTTGAAACTGCACGTGCTGATGATCCAGCGTTACGTCCCCCTGGACGGACTTGTACTGCGTGATGCGTGGTTATGCCCCTCACGGGCTGTCGAGACTGCATGCGTAGTAACACCCTCACGGGTTGTCAGAATAACTGCATGATTGGCTTGGTGAAGCCCGAAGCTTTATACTATTTTACTACAAAAAAATAAGACTCTAGCCTTTTCTGTGGTCAACTTCTAAAATAATGGTGCCACAATTATAAAAATTATACCTTCCGAAAGCTCGTCTTCTCAATGTCAAATAATCTCATTGCACCTAAGAATCGATCGTGCAATTCGGAGATATTAATTAATTTCTCGTCCTCAGATGTGTGGGTGTTGCCTTTCTTTTGCTCTCTCCCCTCCACACAGGCTTCGGTAATTCCCCAATGACGTCGTCTTGCGTTGGCAGTATTTTCCTGCGCATTTATTAAATGGTTTCTCTTTACTGAAAAATCTCTCATTCAAAATGATTCACTGTACTGTACTTGTTTACTCATTATTATACTTGTAAACGGGTTAAATTTAATTATTCCTCTCCTGGCGCATAAGCGGTGTTGTCAATTTCCAGCAACGTCAGCTCGAATTCCGATTCAGGTCTCCTTGTCTAATCCTGGGAAATTTCCACTCGGTTATTAATACTCGTGACTCGCTCCCTTCAGAATGTCAAGAGGGATGATATCATCCTCTCGAACACCTGGTTCTCGTTAGTTGCACAACCTTATACTGGCCTCCTAGCTGGATCTTTCTTTAAGTTACATTAGAAACTATATGCTCCTTTGATTTCTTCCTCAAATGCATGGATTCGACCATCCATGGACCAGATGGCACATGGGTTCAATACATAATGGCACTGAGTTTTCCCTGTACCAAAGGTCGTTCAATTTGGTTGCGTTGTGCTTGAATTGATAGAGGGGATCGATTTGCACGCATACACGGCCGCCATCTTCAAACTATTTGGCTGATGATCTTGTAGTTTCGTCAAAGACGCTACCCACATAAAGGTATGTTGTTGCAAAATTTGGTAGGGATCAGATGGTTAAGTTAGTCGTAATTTGGTTCAAGCTTCCAACATTTGGGTGGTCCTCATTATGCTTCCGTCAAGACGACGGCAATATAAAATATGAAACTCAGGTGTCCTTTGCTAGTGCTAAATTTTGTTGAATTCGGTTTCGTTGGGTTTGAATTGATAGGGGAGGGGGAAGACATAAAAACTCACACACAGACAGACCGACAACTTATGGTCCATGTAGATCTCAGGCTAAAACTAGGCTTATGCGATCACCTTTTATCCGTGAGCGTGTGTGTGTGTGTTCCCCTATTACGGTTAGAGTGATTTCAATGACACTCGGTAAGGTCATAGTAATATTTCATCCAACCCCGACCATGCCCTTCAAACATTAATACGTTTCACCTATCTAACATGGTGGCCACGCTAAGTATTTCTCTGGCATTCGATTTCACTACATCAGTAACAGATACCACCCTGAATTTTCTACGGTGATAAAGAGTGCTACTCGAAGTTCGCTTACGTAACATTCAAGAACCTCTCAAGTAGAGAACGAACATGGCGGCCACACGAATTTTAAACATTTAAATAGAGTTTTCTCGCGATTTAAATATCCAAGCAGAGTGAAACGTGTTACAGCAAATGTTTATACACATTGTAATGCTCTGACATCTAATTTAGTTCAATTGTTTACCTACATAACTCAAGATGGCGGGTGTGCGAAATTTTAAAATTAAGTTTGTATTTCTTGTGTTCTAATTATGCGATTGGAGTCAACGTTTGAATAACGAACCGACGCAATAATGTTCTTCTAATAGTATATAACTCTGTGGCCTACATATTATAAAATCGAACATGGTGATCATCCGAAATATTTAGACGGTTCTCAGTGTCTACTAATCTATGACAGCAATCCAATTGAAATGCTGTATGCTGATAAAGGCAATGAACATAAGTTCACCTATGAGACTTTCAATAACCTGGTGTGTAAAAATCTAATATGGCGGCGGAGCGAATTTCAAATATTTAAATGGGCGTTTCTCGTGATTTGACCAACCAACCGCAATGAAACATGGTAAGGTAAATGCTTATGCAAATTTCAATCCACTGACATGTAATTTACTTCAATTGTTTTCACAACTACAATATGGCGATTGTGTGAAATTTAGAAATCTCGTTTTTATTTCTTGTGTCCTAATCATGCGATTGAAGTTTGCATAATTCACCTACCCTAAAATCTTCATGTAATAGTACTTAACTCTATAACCTACGTTTATTAAAATCTAACATGGCGCCTATCCCAAATATCTATATGGTTCTTAATATCTATGAATATCTTACAGCAATCAAACTGATTTTTTTTAAATATTGATAGTGGCAATTAACTTAAGTAGGATATATGAAAATAGGATATTTAGTTCTTCACGGAACTGCTTGTTATATATAAGAACAAGTAGTTCCGTGAATAACTTTACAGCCTATTTTCATATATCCTACTTATGTTAATTGCCTCTATCAACATACAAAATTTCAGTTTGATTGTTGTGATGGATTCGTAGATATTGAGAACCGTCTAAATATTTCAGATGGTCACCAGGTTGGAATTTTATTTATGTACTATTACCTGAAGATTATTTTGTACTTGTGGTATTCAGACTTCAATCGCATGATTAGGACAAAAAAAGTAATAAAAAACGAGAGATTTTAAAATTTCGCACAGCTGACATCTTGTGGTTATGAAACAATTGAAATAAATTAGATGCCAGTGGATTAACATTTGTATAAGCATTTAACGTGCAATGTTTCACTGCACTGGGATGGTTAAATCGCGAGAAACGTCCATTTAAATATTTATACTTCGCCTCGCCGCCATGTTGGATTTGTGCTCACCAGGTTACTGAAAGTCATATAGGTGTACTTATGTTCATAGCCTCTATGAACATAAAAAATCATTTTGTTTGCTGTAAAAGATTCGTAGATCCTGAGAACCGTCAAAATATGTCAGATGCTCGCCATTTTGAATTATTATATGTATAGGCCATAGAGTTATGAACCATTAAAGGAATATTATTTCGTAGCTTCATTATTCAAACTTTCACTTCGATCGCATGATTACGACACAAGAAATAAAAATTTAATTTTTAATTTTCGCACAGCCGCCATCTTGAGGTTATATAAACAGTTGAATTAAATTAGATGCCAGTGCGTTACAATATGCATAATCATTTACTGTACTACATTTCACTGCCTTCAGGTGGAGCAAAGTCTATTAAAATGTTTCAACTTCACTTGGCCGCCATGATCGTTTTGTACTTTACAGGTTTTTGAAGGTACATAGATAAACTTGTAGCAGTGCCCTTTATCACCGTACCGTACTATATTTCAGGGCGATATCATAAACAGTTTCGGAGATATTGAATGCCAGTGAAATATTTCGCACAGCCGCCATTTTGAGGTAATGTAAACAATTGAACTAAATTAGAACCCAGTGCATTACGATGTGTATAAACATTTGCTGTACCATGTGTCATTACGTTTGGATGGCTAAATCGCGAGAAAAGTCTATTTATGAGTCTCAACTTTTCTTGGCCGCCATGTTGGTTTTGTAGTTACCAGATATCTGAAAGTCTCATAAATGAACTTTTAATAGTTCTATTTATCACCGTACAAAAATTTCAGGGTGATATCGGTAATAGTTTCGGAGATACTGAATGCTGGTGAAATGTTTCGCACAGCCGCCACGTTGGATTGGTGTGACACAATAAAATTTGGAGGGCACGGTCGGGGTCGGCCACAATGCTGCTATGAATTTACCGTTTTTCATTGATATCGTTCCAGCCGTTTAGAATTTATTAGAGGGGGGGGGGGGGGGACCACACACACACGCACACACAGACACACGGACAAAATATGATCTCATAAGCCTTTTTTTTTTTTTCCACAAAATGAAAATAGGCTAAATATTAGATGCCAGTGATTGACATTTGTAAAATGATTTAATGTACCAAGGGTCACTGCAATCGGATGGTTAAATTGCGAGAAACGTCATTGTTAATATTTATACTTCGCGTCACAGCCATGTTGGAATTGCGATCACCAGGTTATTGAAAGTCCTATAGGTGAACTTATGTTGATAGCCCCTATAAACGTTAAAAATTGAGTTTGACTGCTGTAATAGATTCATGGATATTGAGATCCATCAAAATATTTCGGATGGTTGCCATATTGGATTGTTATATATATAGGCCATAGAGTCATTTACCATTTAAGGAAAATTATTGCGTAGGTTCATTATTCAAACTTTCACTTCGATCGCATGAACCCGACATAAGAAATAAAAACTTCGTTTTAAAATCCGCATAGCCGCCATCTTGAGGTTATGTAAACAATTGATCTAAATTATTTACCAGTGCATTTCAATGTGTATAAACATTTCCTGTACCAGGTTTCATTGCGTTTGGATCATTACATCTCTAGAAAGGTCTATTTAAAATTTTCAAATTCGCTTGGCCCCCATATTCGTTTTGTAGCTACCCGGTTTTTGAAAGTCTTATAGATGAACTTCCATTTGTGCTCTTTATCTCTGTACAAAATTTCAGATTGATACCGGTATTAGTTTCAGAGATATAGAATGCCAGTGAAATAATTTGCACGGCCGCCATCTTGAGGTTATGTAAACAATTGAACGAAGTTAGATGTCGGTGCATTACAATGTGTATTAACATACATTGTACCAAGTTTTATTGAGTTGGTTTGGTTAAATCGCGAGAAACGTCTATTTAAAAGTCGCAACTTCGCATGGGCGCAATGTAGGTTTTGTAGTTACCAGGTTTTCAAAAGTCACATAGGTGAACTTCTAGTAGTTCCCTTTATCACCGTAAAATATTCCAGGGTGATATCGGTAATAGTTTCGGAGATATTGAATGCTGGTGAAATATTTCGCACAGCCGTCATGTTGGACTGGTGAGACGTAACAACATTTGAAAGGCACGCTCGGAGTCATCCGGAATAGTGCTATGAACGTACCGAGTTTCATTGAAATCGCTCCAGCCGTTTAGAAGTTATTAGGGGAGGGGGCACACACCATCACCCACGCACACACAGACATACACACGGACAAAAGGTGATCTTATAAGCCTATTTTTTTCATAAATGAAAATAGGCTAAAAATACTTTTCGTTTAAAAATGTAATATGCAGTATCTGCGAGGAATTTCAAGATTTACTATTTTATGGGATCAATCACAAGGTGATGTGCTCACATAATTTGGTCCATCCTTGTGTCTACTTTTAGGTGGCTGATTCTGTCACTTCGTTATATCAGATTCATACTAGTTACCTTAACTAGATGGTAACCAATTGTAAACATTTGGTTTAGTCAATTTTACAGATAACCTTTAAAAACTCTTCAACAATGAATCAAATTCGGACTAAATTTAGTACGGTCAATGTACATGTTATTTAAACAAGATTTTACATAATTATTTAGGAGCTTCCTGTGTTGGTAAAAGTTAGTTTTGAGTGACACTTACTTCAAAGGTAGCTAACAATTTACTGCCATCATATTCAGAAAATTTGTACAGCCCTATTTTATGAGTTAATTAGAATATTTACTTTTTGTTATAGGCCAATGACTAAAGAAAAATACCTTCTTGTAATACTTAAACTGTAAATATTTATACTGCTCTCAATCGCCTATCATGCCGTCTCTCTCCATGTGCAAAACAATAAGTATTTATTTCCACTTTAGAATCAAATTTTCTCCGAACATATTTGCACCACTAGTGTATACTCTCATATAGTCCTACTTTCCCTCTGTAGTTCCAGTTTCATGATAGTTTTCTTTGTTTGTTTTCTGCTACTTTTTGAGTTATCTACTGTCGTACTATACACTTTTTACAATTCACACAGTATTACATAATGAAGAGTTCAAGGATACTTGCTACTTTGTGTATTCTGAACAGTAATATATGAATAAAAATGTTAAAAAATTGGAAGTTTCGCTAATGGTAGTAAATGTTCAAAAGAACACAAAGTAAATTTGCTTGAAGTGTGCATGTATCTACCCCTCCATTAAAATGCTGTTAAACGAAGAATGTCCAACATAATTCTATTATCTACGGCGGAAGCCATCACCAAGCCCGGAAATCCTTTAAAATTCATGGAATGCAAATTGTGGATCCCTTGTTTCAGCGACAACGAATTGTCATGACACTCTGCAAACAATATGCCGGCCAATGCTAACAGCGCAATTACAGGCACGTGAAAGATCTGAGCGTACAAACTGCATCTAAAATGAGCATGGGTCATGAAAACAAGTCATCAAGTGGCAGCGAATAACTTTTGTTATCGAATTCATGCCATTCCGTTTCCATTAGAGAGGGAAATAACCTATATCATACCTTAAGTTGGGCCAATGCGCAACAGCGCACAGTACCAGGATGAATTTATGAATACGCACTGAATCGTCGTTCTACCTCCATCGGTAATCTCCTATACCATTATATCACTAAGGATTGCAGGTGGTCAGAAATACATATTAAGCCTAAAATATTTACATTTTGTTATAGGCCTATGACTGAAGAAGAATCTTTCATCATTCATTACCAACTCTTCATTAATTTTACTATTCCAATTTAGAATTGCTGTATTTTCTAGAAAAGAGAATATTTGGTAAGATTTTGTAAATTCTGAATTCATAATGAATCATAAACCTAACATAAACCAAAATATGTAGATATTAAATTGTTTTATGTGATTCTTTATTAACCTATTTACATCATATGAAAACATAGGCTTGTGAGATTACCTTTTGCACGTGCGTGTGTGTTTGTGTGTGTGTATATATGTGTTTGATTTGTGTGTGTTTCCCTTATAAAGTCTAACCAGCTGAAGTGATTTCAATGAAACTTGGTAAGGATATACTACTACTTCGTCTGACATCAACCATTTAATACAATTCACAAATCTAACATGGCGACCACGCGAAATATTTCACCGGCAATCAATATATCCGAAATTTTACTGATATCACCGAGGATTTTTTGGTCTGATAGAGAATAATATAGTAAGTTTAACTATGGGACCTCTAAAAATCTAGGGGCAGATGACCTCGTAGTTCCATCCCTTAAAATCTCAATAACTAACTAACCTCTAGAAATCTATTAAGTACAAAACGAACATGGCAGCTAGGCAAATTTAAAATATGTAAATAGACTTTTCTCGCGACTTAATCATCCTAGAGAATTGAGGCTTGGTACGGTAATTGATATACAAGATTAAATCTATTGCCAACTAAATAAATTGAATTGTTTAAATAAAAGCAAGATGGCGGTTGTGCTTAAATTTAAAATCAAGTTATTATTTTTGTGTCCTAATCATGCGATCGAAGTGAACGTTTGTATAATGAGCAAACGCAACAATCTTCACCTCTAGGTACCGGTACATAACTCTATGGCCTACATAGAGAAAGAGGATATAAAAAGTAGGTTGGTTCAGGCAAGGAAAGCATTTATACAGAAATGAAATCTATTGACATCAAATATAGATTTAGGTACTAGGAAGTCATTTTTGAAAGCCTTTGTCTGGAGCGTGGTACTATATGGAGGTGAAACATGGGCTATTGGTGCAGCAGAAAAGACGAGAATTGAAGCATTTGAATTATGTGGTGTTAGAGGAGAATGGTAGATGGGTAGATAGGGTAACAAATGAAGAGGTATTAAGACGAGTGGGAGAGAAATAGGTTGGTAGGACACTCACATGTATACTTAACGAGCTTAGTTATGGAAGGACGGGTCGAGGACAAGAACTGTAGTGGTAGATCAGGTTTAGAATATGTAAAACAGATTGCTTCGGATGTAGGGTGTGATAGCTATGTAGAGATGAAAATATTAGCTCAGGACAGGGAGGGATGAATTACTGCATTAATCCAGTCAAAAGACTGAAGGCTCAAACAACAACACATAATAGAGGTCAATACAACAAGGCGATCATCCGAAATAATACACCGGTTCTTAATATCGGCGAAACTCTCAGAGCAATCAAACTTAAGTGTTGTATGTTAATAAAAAAAAGCCATAATAACGGTAATTAGTCTGTTAAACGTTTAGTAACCTGATGAGCACAAAATCAACATGGTGGTGAAGTGAAATTTAAATATTCTGATGGTAATTTCTCGGGACTTGATCATCCGAGTACTGTGAAACTTGGCACAGTATATCTTCATACGAAGCTTAATAAACTGGCGTCTTATTTAGTATTTTTGAGAACTTAAAAATGGCGGCCGTGCAGATTTTTTAAATCACATTTTTATTTACGGTGTACTGTACTAAGCAAGCGATATATTGTGCCCTTTCAGCAAGAAATATGCAAATCACAGTATGCCAGCATTGCTCAATTCGGGATTTCAGGGTTGTAGTATGTTCTCCCACTCTGTGACTTACACATTTTGGATTAAATAGAGGATACACTTGCAAAAATAACAACAAAATCAACTTCTATTTTAAAACATTTAATTAACCAAAATTATGGCGCTACAAACAATAAAACAAATAAACTACTGACCAATAATCTTCTACTTGTTCCAAGTGAACAAGGAATAATATAAGAATTAAACAAATATTGTATTAGAACACATGGTTTCCTTTAAAACCAACAATTCATAATTATTTTTACTTCCATAAAGTATCTATCTTAAAGTTCCATCTAACTACGAGCTCCTTTGGCTCGATATTTTCCATAATAACGGTGTCATTCTTTAGTACACCTCAAACACTATTTTTATATTTCTTATCATCAAGACAAATATATAATTACATTTAAAGTACATGTTAATTCTTTACTTAAATCTTTGGGCACTTCACATGTTTTCAGCATTTACCATCCCTCTCAAGTTTTACAAATTCACCATAGTGATCGGGAAAATACCTGTGTACTCCAGAGTTATAAAGATTACTTGACAAAGTCAAAAACTATGATTACTCCCGGAATCTAGTTACCTTCATTTAACTCGTGGAATCCTACTTCCATACGACATTACAATAGGGATTGTTATTTATTTTATTTGTCTTATAAGACCATTATCACATAAGAAAACTACGATCTGAACTTGCAAGCGATAATTTCATCTACAAGGACCTAGGTTCACTTCCCGGGTCATTAACAACTTTTAAACACTCACGGTGTATTATTTACTTCTTACAGACGGCCTTCACCAACCCTCCTACTATTAAGGTCTGACCGTTATACTTGAGCGAGATTTATGACAGGGAGGGTGGCTTCCAGTCTAGTCTACAGTTGGAGCTCTCTTCAATGCTTTTAAAACAAATCTTCCTTTCTTTTCAGTCCTATGGAGAGACCTGGCATTTAACTTCACTTATTTCCTTTCAACAATATTATTTGGCTCATAAACCACTTTCGTAACCTTGGCATTTATTAATTATGAGAGGTCCTCATTGATTGGGAAGAGTAATACACATTCTACGACGAATAATTAGGGGCTTCAACAACAAGAGGATTCTAGGTTCGAATCTCTTAACATGCCTCGGGAACCATTCCCACATTGGAGGACTTATACAAAATGCGATTTAGGGTCAGCCGTAGCCTACATGACCTACGCTCAATAATACCATACATTTGCTCCCTTTTCAATATAATAACACACACATGGCCTCGTGATCTATGTCACTATTGGAGGACTTACAACATATCTCAATTCACCGCAATCAACTACCCTTCATAAATAATTTACCAAGTACTTTAACTTTTACGCATTCCTAGCGTGACATTTATTTTAATTGCGCTCCATTGCGCTATACATTATTTTTAAGCCTAGCGTCTTCCAAAGAACTGATAAATTCCATATTAACAATTGATACATATCTCAATTTTTATATTAATCTTTTTCTTTGACAATAATTGCTCTATTTTAATAACATGCGTTAATATCATGTCTTATCTTTTATTAAGGCTCCAACGCTCTTACTTTCATATTATTCAGTTTAATCTTTATTTATATTTCCTTTATATTATTATTATTATTAATACGCTTGCTTTTATAACATTCGTCAAATACACTGACATTTTATTCATACATTTCCTCTACAGGATTTATTCTTTTACATAATTATTTATAATTTCTCAAAATTCTATTTTTGTTCAGACCGCGTTCTTATTCTGTATTTAGTTATTTAGAAACATCCCTTTTACTCAAAAACTCCGGTGGATTTGTACACAATCACTTCCCCGACACCAAAACATAATGAAAATCTTTACTCACATGTTTAAGGTCGTTTCTTGACCCTTCTCCTCGTGCGATGCTTCATTTTTGGCCCACTTTTTTTTTAAATTACTCCATCGTGTACAAATTCATTGCATGTACAGACATATCTTGACACATATTTAACACGTATACATTTAACACTAATAACATTTTAAATACACTGGTGTATCCGTTTAGAACACACAATAAAAACACTGAAAATATATTACTTTTAACACAAAATCTTGATATATTTACACTTCACGAATTTTTATCAATAGACCGCTATTTAAGCCTATCACACGTGACCTCTTGACCTCCCGTCTCCAAGGGTGAAATTTAGTAATGTCGGCTTCCTATCCTCTCTGAATATGAAAGTCTCGAATCATCTACTTCCTCCCTGCAATAGCACTCCTTCGAATCCCGTTCTTGACGATCTGCTATTTCTCTGACACGAACGGCTCCCCTTTTAGATCCTATTTATTGATCTTAACGAAAGTCTGTTCTGTTCACGGTCCCCTCAATAATTTATCGGTGACCTATGGATTTTTAGCAACTAATACTTGTTGCGTCTTAGTGCTTTTGAATAGTTCGTCTGCTTTCTTGAACCGATGTCTATAGTTTCCTGTCTTCTTCTTTGCTTATTCGGTTCTCGCACTTCTAATCTTCTAGAATACTTACGAACCTTATTTTCTCTGTCCCTGCTCGGGTTCTTTAAATTAGATAAACTGTTTATCTCGCTGTTCCAGTACTTCCGTACGTTATGATATTTTTGGTCGTTTACTTAAAGACCTATCGCCCTGAGTCCTACGTTCGCAGCCTGCTTTGACTGTATTTTATGAACTTTTCACTGTCAATATTATACTGTCGGACCTAAATCCTGTAACTAGGATTTTCCTACTTTTCCAACACGGCGATACTGTAATATTACTTCTTTACAACTCCTTACGGAGGCACGCGAGTTATTGATACCGCGACGCCCGTGGCTGTCGGATATTTTCTATTCGGTGCTTATACTCGTTGCACAGTATGACCTCCCCTGAAGTTCATACGTTTGAAGACTTTGATGCAGCACCTCCACTCACGGAGTGCTCGTTGTAAAACTGCATGATGCGTAGTGACGCCCCCTCGGGCTCTTGAATACTGTCTTCGGTGCTTGATATAGCGTGACGCCCCCTCACGGGCTGTCGGAATGACTGCATGTTTGGTTTGGCTCTATTTAGTCACAAAAAGATAAAACTCTAGTCCTTTTCGTGACCAACTTTTGAAATAATTGCCGTACAATTATAAAAATTATATCTCCAGAAAGCTTGTCTTCCAAACGTCAAATGATCTCATTGCGCATAAGAATCGATCGTGCATTTCGGAGATATTAATTAATTTGTAGTCTTCAGCTGCGTGGGTGTTGCTGTTCATTTTTAAAATCCCCACTCCTCTGGTATCAGTGAATCCCCGATGACGTATACTGCGTTTGCTTTTTTTTCCTGTGCAATTATTACAAGGTTTTTCTTTACACAAAAATCTCTAATCCGAAATGATTCACAGTCCAGTGATTATTTACTTATTTTCATTCCTGCAAATGGGTTAAATTTAATTCTTCTTCTTCTGGCACATCGGCGCTGTTGCCGTTTTCCTGCAAGCTAAGCTGGATTTCCGAGTCACGCTTCTCTGTCTTACAGTAAAAATTTTCCACTCGTTCTATTAATATCCATGACCCGCTCCTCTCAAGGAGTCAAGAGGCATGATCTCATCTCCTGAACACCTGGTCCCTGCTGCTTGCACAACGTTAGGCTAGAATCCAGTCTTGAAATTTCTCTATGTTACATTAGAAACTGTATGTTTCTTTCATTCCTTCCCCAAATACATGGATTCGACCCCTTTTGAGCCAATGGTACATGGGTTCATCTCACCTCTCCTTAGGTAAATACATTTTCGAAAAATTTTGAGGAAATTTATTTCAATTAATCTTATCTTTCTTTATTCGTCGAAGCCATCATAACGTTATCCGTACCTTCTGTTTCTTTTATTTCTTTAAAGTTCCCTTCTTCTCTGGCTTGTCTTTGGGTCTCCTTAAAGGTCCCATTCATTCATTCCCCCTTAGTGGTCGACTACACTCAGGGTCATAAATTTCTTGTCATGTTCTGGTGTTTACAATTCTTCCCTAGTCTGGTACGCGTTCTCCAAACTTGAGTCAAACCGTTTTGTTTCTTTTCTCTTTTCATAAGACGGACTTCTTGTCGGTCTGTTTCTTTATTCATTACGTATTGTCAACCTAATGACCTTCTTTTAATTACCTTGCGGGTGCAAATGGCTTTACCCGTCACTTCATCATTATTGTACTCAGACTCGAAGTCTGTAAAATTTCATTTGGTTTTTTAAGAGCTCGGTCTAACCTCACCTGACTCTTTCTGGTTTTCTTCCACCTTCCTCATCTCTTTTTGAGATGGTATTTCAAACAAAATTATTTTATTCCTCTCATTCTTCAACGGTTGCATATGGCTTAACCCGTCAGCTTATGATGGAGTAGTCCTTTTCCTATCCTTTGTGCCTCCTTCTTACGTCTCCAACTGTTATTATTCCTCCTTGTTCTTCTTCCTCATTCTCTTCTTCTTCTCTTCAGAGTCTTCCTCAAGTATAACTCCCATTTCCATAACTTCTTCTCCTCCTGCTCTTAAATCTTTTATCATTTCATTTTCCCATTTTATAAGTAACTCTTGAGCTCGTATATTCACATCCCCTCCTTGTTCGTGAATACTTTCAACTGTCTCTACAACATTTGTTTCTATTAACTGTCGAACAGTTATGGGTAAATGTTTTAATATGCCTAGGCAATATAATAAAACATTTTCATTCCCCATACACCTTTCAATGGCTTTCTGATAATAAATGATGGTATTTGTCAATTCCATACTTTCATATCCCACCATCTCTTGTTCTTCGTCTTCTCCTTCGTCTTCATCTTCTTCTTCATTCTCATTTTCTTCTGTTTCCATTTCATCACTTTCTTTCTCTTCACTTTCGAATTCTTCTTCGTTACTTTCATTATCTTCTATTTCCATAGTGTTTCTTTCTGATTCTTCACTTTCGCACTCTTCTCCATCATTTTGGTCTTCCATTACCATTTCCTTCCAATGTTTTATCAAGGCTCGGGATACATCTCCTACCAAACCGTTTCTTTTTCTCATACCATTTACAACCTTGCCAATTCCTGTTTTCTCCAGATGCTGAACGTTTATCGGTAAGTTATATAATTGTTTTAAACAATGCATCGTTCTTTCTTCATTTTCTTCACATCTTTCTATGGCTCTAATATAATGCTCTATTTTCTTTATGATCTCAGCATCTTTCTGACTCTCTTCATCCCTTACTCTTTCTCCTTCTTCTCTTATTTCCTTACATTCCATATTCTCTCGTTTTCTTATTTCTATATAAGTTTTATTCCTTTTTTTCCACACTCTGTATCTCTTTTGCTTTATGAACCATCTCCCTCTTCCTTGTCCATAAGCGTGCTCTCCTTCTATCTCCCCTTTTCCATTTTTCCTTTCTTTCTTGCCTTTTCTTTTTACGGAGCTTCCAGCTGAAATATGCCTGTGCGTCCTCTTCCTCCAAGGCATTGTACGTCGTATCTCCTCCTTTCCTGGTTTCCATGGGGTATCTATTTTCTTGTAAACCGACTACCAATTGCGGTTTTCCTCTTTCCTGATTTTCTTCAAAGGCATCTCCTTCCCTCTTTTCATTATTTCCAACAATCTCATCTTCTCCATGGAGGTTTTCTTGGCTCTCATTTGGATCTGTTTCCATTTCTCTTTTCTTTTGTTGCCAGTCCTGGTATTTAATCATTAATTCAAGGATCTGTGCTTTCAATTTGGGTCCTTCTTCTTCTAATTGTTTCCTATCTTTCTTCTTCTCCAGAATTTCTTCTGGGTTTTCCCTTTCAATTTCTGTAAGATTTTGAACCTCTGCTTCTAATTGTGCTTCGACGATAGTTTCTATTATCGTTTCTTCTTCTTTCTCCATTTCTTCAGGAATTATTATTTCCGTTTCCCCAGTCTTCAATTCTTTTGTTATCACCTGTTCTGAGATTATTTCTTGCTCTTCCAACTCCACCTTTTCATCAAAATGTTCTTCTTCACTTTTCAGCTCATTTTCATTTCGGCTGTCCTCTTGGTCTGGAGTTACTATTTCCTCTTGGGTCTCCATTTGTTCTTCAGGAAAGATCTCAAGGTTTTCCTCAGTTTCCACTGGAGTCATTACGATTTCTAGTTCTTTTTCGACTTCTTCTTCTTTAATTTCAATTCTGGGCTCTTCCGGCACCGTTACTTCTTTTTCTTCTTCAATTTCTACTTGTTTTTCAGCTTGGGCAGCGGCTTCCTTTAATTTGAGGTCCTGTTCTAATATGTATTCCTCATATCTCTTCTGAGCATCCTCTAATATTTCTTGATATTCCGGAATTTTAACCTTTCTCACTTCAGCGAACTCCTGAATACTGACTATATCTTTGTCATCCAATATTTCTTGTATGTGATCCATCATTTTCCTGTACTTATTTCTCACTTGATCCATTTGTTCTTGGACGCCCTTCCTTCTCTCTACTTCTTCGTATTTAAACGATGACTGAATATTCTTCCATTTATTTATTATTTCATCCAACTTTCCCTGTATTTCCTGAATTTCTTCTATAACCTTTCTCTGCTCTGTCCAGGAACATAATTCAATCAATCCCTCCTTATCCATTCTTTCTACGAATTTCCGTCTTATTATGGTCATATCTACTCCAACGCGAATATATAATTCCCTTACTTCTTGTTCAGATACCTTGCCCACTTTTCCCCTTAACTCACTAAGGATTTTAACTACACTATCCCTTTTCCGTAGAATATTCTGTAATTGCTCATCAATTTCTTCGAATTCTTTAGGCCCTAGTCCTAAATGCATCTTCCCAAATTTCTCTATCAATTCATCATATCTCTGACGTACCTTTTCAATCATTTCTCCGTACAGCTCTATATCCCTCAACGAAGCCAATTCTATATTCTCCTGAGGTGGAATATTAAGACTATCATTCTTTTCGCTTTCGCTTTCCGAGCCTACTTGAACCTGCATTACTACCTGAGACTTTGAATTTTCTTTACTATTGTTATCCCCTGTACTAATTACATTCTCCCTTGGAATCGGTTTACATTTTTCTTTTTCCTTTTGAAGCTCTAACGGCTCACTTGTTACCCTGTTGTCTGCAGACATGTTACCTTCTCTTCGTGTAACTATGTCTCCAGGTGCACGCATGCTTTCTACAGAAACCTTTACATTTTCTTTACTTGGGTATTCTTTATCCTTTCTAGATTCAAATCCAAACATTTTTCTCATCTCCTCTCTCTCCTTATTGAAGTGCTCCTCCAGGCACTCCTTAAGCTCCCGCAACGCAACCGATCATCATCGGCTATACCAAATTACTCAGTTCCCTACCTGACCCAGTACCACCTTTACAGCTTGCATCCCAAACAGTTCCGTATCAGTCAGCAGTAAGAAATCTGGGAGTTATTTTTGACTCTCGATTATCGTGGCAGGATCACACAAACATGATTCTGAAAAGGGTTGCATCGTCATTATATCAAATTAGGCGAACTTGCTTCTATTTGCCTCAATATGTACGAAAGATACTGATACAGAGTTTGATATTACCAATATTTGACTATGGATCTATAATTTACCATGATATGGGAGAGGTCCTCAATACAAAATTGCAAAGAATGCAAAATGCTTGCTTGCGGTTTGTTCTCAATGTACCAAGAGAGTCTCATATAACTCCATTTTACGTCCAGATTGGATGGCTTAAGTTAAAGGAACGAAGACAGTATGCCATGGCTCTGACTGTGATAAAAATTCTAAAATTCAAAATTCCGTCTTATATTTACTGCACACTAACTCCCATGCAATCAGTGCATAACCGTGCGAATAGACACACTCCACAGATGCTCCAGATACCTCATCACTGAACCGAAAAATGCAAAGGTTCATTCCGTATTTCAGCTAGTATTCTCTGGAATAAATATAAATTGCACCAGTATTCAGGACTTCCTATCAGAGCGATAAAACACTCCCTTCATTGTAATCTATCAGCTATACAATTATCATGTTCAAGGTGAACGGATGTATTAACAAGAACTTCTATTGTCAACTGAATGTATAGGTTAAGTTTTTTCTTTCTTCATTTATTCTATTGTATTTAACCGCCCTCTGAATGAAGAGAGCTGCATAAAGAGGCTTTGTAGCCTCAGTGGCCTGTATAAGAGAAACAATAAATTCAAAATAAATTCAAAATCATCAACATCTTATTAGAATACAGTGGGCTACTCATGCCACATCGCCAAAACATGCTTGAGAGATGGTAACTGAACCATTGTGTCCCAATTTCTTCAAAAATTTACTTTGGTACGGGTTTTTACTACAGCGTACCCTTTTGATCTCTTTATATAAACTCAAAAACCTTTATGGAAGTATTGTACCCGATTGTCACCATGTGGACCATGTGTTCGTATCCCAACTAGCTCACGGTCTTTCGAGGTATGGGACGTTCCTGCCCACAATACGACCACATGCTCAGGATTTGAGTCTACCAGGTAACTACTCTACAGGAAATACACAACATTCCTAAAAATAAAACATTTACTGGTCTAAAATCATGGCTAAACAACAAATACAAATCAAAGGACAAATTACATTTAATTCCCACAAATAAAATAGGGTTATTCTGTGAGCTTTCTTCTTAAAAATAGTGCTACACTGCACTCAAACCTAATTCTAACATCCTGTCAATAATAGTTCAGATTACAAGGTTTCCATAGTGTTCATCATGTGACACAATTTTAGTTAATGGGAGTATCTTAACACAAAAATCACATGTCACATAAAAATGAGATTACTAAGACATTATTCCGTCTCTTACGGCATTTACTTTAACTAGCAAAAATTCACTATTTTCTGCATTTATTAACAAATATTTGTTGTGTCGTGCGAATCATCTTCCTTCTTTCCATCCCTATGAACGATCTAGGACAGTGGTACATGCTCCTTAAAAAAATAAACATGGATAGAATATTTTATAGTTTCACCATATAACGATTTTTCTGGGTCTTGTCGGGCTTACCATAGTTACAACTGTGTCATGTTCTCGGAAAAACACATACCCGTATGCATAAATTAGCATGAACTGGCAAAATGCATTTTTTTAAGAAGATGCCTACATTATTTTGGTTCAGCTTTCCTCCTCAGAGGATAACTTCGCCAAATATTATCTGATTTCTATGATCCAACAACGTATGTGACTTGCCACACACCATTCAATTCAATTGGCATCATTATAATACTCATATCTTAATTGCATATTTAAATACCGAGATTCCTGAGTGTCCTACTGTGACTGTAAATGACAAGGGATCGGTCGACGGACCTTTCTCCCCCTCAGCAGGCCATAAAATTCGTTCCAGCTGGCTAACCAAGATGGCCGCCACGGAAATGGTCTGCAATACCTTTCTCTCTCTATTGTCAAGGTCAAACTTGTTTACAATTATATAACAGTACAGATACGCTAGGCGTGATTCCTAAGTAATTGAGTCATTTAATTAATTAACACCTATCTTTATAGTGTATTTGGGCTCAAATGGCTCCTTAATAAACATTCATGGCTGGGGTGGAATTCTAGTGATAGCCTTGCCGTTCTATGGTGATTATGTGGCTTTAAGACGCGCATCATAATGAAACCCCACGGTTTTCATTAGCAGTTGTCAGTAACATATCAGGAAAACTGCGTTCCTAGACGACGAATATGATCCTACCTCTCAGGGTAGACCATTGGTACAAATGCTCACTGCGTCTCGACGGACGTCAATAGTGGCCATAATTCATGCAAGCGTTGGAAATAGACAGGATCTATCCAAATCGCTGCGTATAATACAGTATGCACAAAGGCGATACTCCTCGAAGATTCAGCCAACTTTTCACCTAACGCGCAAGCTATACTAGTCAATCCCCGCGATTATCTTACGTAAATCACTGGATTCTACGTTAATCTGCACGCTATACATGCGGCTCAAACAATATTTCACATAGATGACTCCATTATTAAGGCACCTGCGTTCTCTCCGTCATACTACTTAAGCCAAAGCTTTACATAGCTCCTAACACAAATGTATAAATTTACTGGCTTACTTTAATTTAATGGTCCTCAAACATAATCCTAAGGATTGACCATATCAAATATTCATTCAAAATTTTCACTGACACTGAAAAAGCTCTCGTATTTCGCTATATTCCACGTTACATTTCTACTGTTTACCAAATTACAGTATCTTTAAATTAGACATGACACTATTTGAACATTATTTAGGCCAAATTTGCCCATTACTTTATTGTTGCCGACCCCAGTTTATTATTATTATTCATTTACCGTTACCGTTAGATTCATCACTATTTTTGACCTAAAGGGTCCTAAACAAATCACCTTCCAAGCCATACTTTATTCAAGACGAGTGGTGAAAACTCGTTCAGCAAGTGACTATTACATCTTTTAATCTCAAATTGATAAATCGTTACATGGTGAACTATTCAGTTATAAGGATATAATTGCATGTGTACTCACTTTTTCCTTCTTGGTGGAAAATGCCAGCTCTTCAGCCTGAGCGCTACCATGATGATTGATTTAAGCCGTCATGATATCCTTAACACAACACTGAGATTCACACACTTGCCACATGATACACATATTTTTATAAGTGGCCTTTACCACTGCTATACACTGAATATTAACCATTAGACACATGAACACTTTAAATCATTATTTCACAATTTATGTATACTTTATCCACTACTTCACATGTTGATCCTTAATCCGGACTTCTCCTACGCTTGATCTCAGAGATGCGATGCAATTATGACAACCGCTGGTCTACGTGAAATCTAGTAGCGTTTTACGGATGTTCGATCCTCGTTCCCTGCATTCACGTTCAGCTCACTATCCTGGTTAGGTGGCAATGACTTCCACGCTCCCATCACTGTAGTGATCCTGATGATAATGTCATACAATTCTGACAATACCTCCCGGTATAAGAACTGTTCGAAAACATTATAAGTTCCTTTTCGCTGTAGCGAATTTATATCTGCGTCAGATAATAGATAAATATCTGTATTAATTTACTCTCGACGCACTTCATGATTACTTATGAAGCTTATAACTTGCTTCCATTGTCTTCAACGGCGGAGCGTTGATACTTTAATACTTGGCGTGCTTACTGTAGAGCGAATGTAGACAAAAGACTTCTAACTCTCAACTGCTGTAGGTCAACTAACAACTTTCAACTCGAGCGACTGTAGATCAACTGACTTTCAACGGACTTTCAACTGCTTTCAACTGCTTTCAACTGACGCTTGGCGTGGGCTGCTCCCCCTTATCAAGGTTTCTTGCACAAAATAGTTCACGGGACATGTGAGAGCGACTCCCTTCTTGAAATAATCCCTCTTCAGCCGAAATGACATCCGCATCTTGTTTATTTAGGTGTGGAGGTTTCAAAAACATTCGCGTGCCGGTGATCGCTTCGGCCAATTAATTACAATTAATTGCCTTAGTTCAGCGCGTTATGACGCCACGGTGGGGGTTCCCCGCTGGCTGGTTACAGTATCCCTGCTCTTGAACGTGAGTTAGGTTGTAATGCGGTCATTTGGAGATATGGGCATTAATTTAGGTGAAAAACCATTCCTAAATTACCTCTCCGTGAATATATTCATCTGGGTGTATATTTCAATGCATTACAATGCTCCATTTAGCTGGAATTAATTAATTTCCTTGTGCATGCGGTCCCGCCATAGCTTGCCCCGTTGTCGAGTGGTGGATACCCGGGTCATTAATTTTGAGCTGTCTCTCCGCTCCAGACATAAGTAGTGCGGTAGGCGCCGAAATTCTGCACCCGCTTGTTAAGGATCATTTGTAAACTGCCAAACTCGCCTTCTCTCTTTTTCGTATGCTCTGAAAACGTATATTTCCTTTACATTTGGCTACAATTCTTCCCTTAAATTGCTATGATTTTCACGTATAGATCGTGAAATCACGCTAGACTATTATATGTCAGTATACCTCTCATTGCTCTGTGGGTTCCCTATAATTGCTCCCCCTTAGAGACTAATGGTTCGACCCTAGGCATAACCATGTGCCTGGTCTTCTCTGATGAGACCTTTGTTCGATGCCAGACTGCCGTGACTATTTGGGCACATCTTTCTCCTGCTAAGTTCGAAAAATTTATTTCATAAGTGAATTTTTCGGGCCTATCAGCTGGCATCAACTCCATGCAGTATTTACTTTAAGCGGTCATTGCTCTCGGCAATGGGCTTTCTCGTTCCCCACTCCACTCTGTCTGCTGCCTTGTAGACTCTCGTTCTCCCTTCTCAATTGTTCATTCATCCCCCTTAGCTCCACAGCGGCTTCCCTCAACTGATCATAAAGTTCCTGCAGTAGACAGCTGCATTCTTCCTTTGTGTCCGCTGGGTTGGCGAGCTGGTTGCTTCGCTTCGACCCTTCTTGAGCCTGCAAGCTTTTCTCAAGAATCTTTCCGTGCATACGTAATGATTCCCCGTTCACTTGGATGTGCATAGTTTGCTCCTCTCTCGCATCATAGTCTTCTGGTGGACTATATAGTTTCAAGTTAGCTGCGTTTACCACAACTTCTCTACCCGTTGCTTCATCTTTGATCCGATATGCATTATTTTGCAGATCCCTTATAATCAGGTAGGGTCCGTGGTAGGCGTGCTGGAATTTCTTATATTTCCTGCTCTCTGGATCTGAACTGGCGGGTTTCTTCAGTAAGACGTATTCTCCCACAAGTAACGGTCTGTGATAGCGTTTCCTCCTGTTTCTCCGCTGTCGTCTGTCTGCTTGTTTCTTGCGATACTCGAGCGTCCTCTGGATCCTCAACTCACGTCCAAGTTGTGCATCGATGGGTGTCTGGATGACATTATTCCATGGCCTCTCTGGTCTTCTATCGAGATGTAGGCTCACTGGCACCTCTCCTGTCGCTTCGTGCACGGTATTGTTGATACAATATTCAATAATCTCACGTACGTCAATCCATCTCCAATTCTCAGTAGAGCAATATATCTTCATGTATTTTTGCAGTTCCCTCATAACTCTCTCAGCGGAATTCGACTCCGGGTGTCGAACCGTGGACAAAATCTGTCTTATGCCCAGATTTTCCAACTCCCTGCGAAATTCTACGCTGGTAAAACAACTTCCATGATCAGATAAGATGTTTTCTGGCTGTCCTAATATAGGAATGATTCTTTCCTTCAGCCTCTTAAGTACCTGTTTTGTACTGGTTTTCTGAATTGGACACAGGACTACCATTTTGGAAAACACGTCTAGTGCAACTAGGATGTGTTTATTTCCTCTTCTAGCTCTAGGAAGGGGCCCAAAGTTGTCCAGCGCCAGGAGCTGACATGGCTTCTCTGGTAAGAGTGGTATAGGTTTCTGCCTCATTAAGTACGAGTTAGGCTTCACTCGTTGGCACATATCACATGTCCTGATAGTATTTCTGACTGTTTCTCTAAGTTTTGGCCAAATAAATGCCTCTTTAAGCAGGGCAACAGTCTTATCTATACCGGAGTGTCCAAAAGCTCGGTGTGCTAGCCATACTAGCCTTCTCTGCAATGCTGGTGGTACAACAATCCTGGGTTTGGTGTGGTCAGAGTCGCTCCATTTATGTAGCATCTGGTTAAACCATAGATATTCCGTTGACAGTGCTTCAGCTTCCACATACATCGGGGTTCCTCTATCCAGCTTTCCCTCGAAGTAATTAATCATCAACCGTATCCAGGGATCTTCACGTTGAAAAACGGTGATGTTCCTCAGATCATCTAAGGTCTTCTGATCTCTATCTTCTATCTCGATAGCTAGAGCTTCTTCTTCCTCTGCTGTAGGGTATCTGCTTAGCAAGTCAGGTATGATATTGTCCTTCCCCGGGCAATATTCTATTTCCACTTGAAATTGTTGTATGTACAGGGACCACCTTGTCAGTCTTTGACTCGACAAGTCAGTTTTCAGCAGGAACGTTAGGGCTTTATGGTCTGTTCGCAATATAATTCTAAAACCATAAATCAGCTTGTGCCAATACTGTAAGGCATACAGTATCGCGAGTAGTTCGATCTCCGTGACCGTATAATTCTTTTCATTAGGCTTCAACCTTCTACTGATAAATGCAATATAAGTTTTCTCCTCTGGCCTGTCCATATTTTCCTGATATAACATAGCTCCAATGCCTATGAAGGATGCGTCAGTCTGGATAATAAATTTCTGAGTGTAGTCAGGATATCCCAATTTTACATAATCTAACAGCATGTGTTTAGATTTCACGAAGGCTTCCTCGCATTGCTCCGTCCATCGCCATCTTCCTCCCTTCTTAAGTAAGTCTTGGAGTGGTGCTACAGTCTCGGTGTACTTCGGACAATGGTTTGAAAAGAATCCAATAACGCCTAGATATTGCCTGACGTTCTTTACCTTCGTTGGTCTCGGGAAACGTTTAATGACTTCCAATTTTCCCGGATTAGGTCTGACTCCTTGTGCATCTATTACGTGACCTAGAAATTTAACTTCTCTCTGAGCAAAGTTAGACTTCTTTATATTGACCTTAAAGTTAGCCTGACTTAGGTCATATAACAACTTGCGTAGATCTCTGACATGTTCTTCGACTGTTTCAGAGGTCAGTAGTATATCATCTACGTAGCATATGGTTGTAGCTTTTACTTCTTCGGATAGGTTCCTATCCAGCGCTCGTATCAACGCTGAACCTGCTGTTTTTAATCCAAATGGAAGACGTACGTATGAAGAATACGTGTGCTGGTCAAATAAAAATCCAGTTAATAGACTTGTTTTCTCTTCCAGAGCAAGATGGTGAAAACTTGCCGTCAGGTCAAGATTTGAGAACACAGTCTTTCCTTTGAACCTCCTGAGTACCTCCTTAATGGGCGGTACTTTATCAAATTCCGGTATGACCTTGGAATTCAAATTTCGTAGGTCCAGGCATATCCTCACACTTCCATCCTGTTTCGGTACAACTACCAGTGGGCTGACATAAGGTGTGGCTGTTTTTACAATGACGCCTGCTTCTAGCATTTCCTGTATCGCTTCTTTGACCTTTAAATAATGTTTCTCAGCTACAGGATACGGCTTCTGTTTGAATGGCGTCCAATCGCTGACTTGGAACGCATACTGGAAATTCTTGATCCGGCCAGGTCTCGAATCGAAGACTCCTTTATACTCGAATAGCAGTTCCCTTTGCATTTTCTTATATTCTGGACCAAATTTAGCTTCCTCAATCTTCTCTTCCAGGCATTCTTCAAATTTTGGTTCGAGATCCTTTTCAATGTCTGCGGCCAGTGTTGCCAACTCTTCCTCAATGTCTTCTATTGTCGACACTGCATCCCCAGTCATATCTCCGTATGTATGCCATACGTATTCTTCTTGTCTCGTCTCATTATGCCTTAATGAGAGTTCTAACTCTTCCTTTCCCTCACTTGCGCGAAACATCACAATGTCTTGCGAGAGATCTATAATCACTTTATACTCTCTTATGAAATCCATCCCAACAATGAGGTTATACGGCAGCTTATTCACAAGTAGGAAGCTCTGTGAGAATGTAGAGTTCCCTATCTGCAAATCTAAAAATACTTGGTATTTGCATATCATAACTTTATCTGGTATGACACCTTTTATTTTCACGCTTGAAATAGGTATTTTCAATACGTGGATTTTATTCTGGATTTCACTGTATAATGCCTGGGTTATCAAACACACTGTTGACCCTGTATCAATGAGACTTCTTACTTTCATTCCCGCAATGTTCACAATAATAATAGGTAGTTCCCTTCTTACATTGACCGTTCTTTCATCGAGGTCTTCGATAAGCTCCTCAGGTTTGGCAATCCAGTTAACAACATTCACTGTATTCCATCCTGAACCTATCTCTCTTTGGTCATTTAAAATTGGTGTTTTTTTTTTCAATTGCTCCATTCTTTGTGGAGTTCTTCTGCCTGTCTTCATGCTGTTGAAGTTCCAGACTTTTGGCACCGTCATCATATTGATATATGTCGGGTGACCTTCTATTCTGAATCGCTTCATCCCAATGAACTCGCGATTGTCTCGGATCATCTCCGCGCTCTTCCATGTATCTTAAAGATGCGTGATAACGTTCTTCCGCCTCTTCATCGAACCCGCGACTCTGCTCTTGGGATCTCCATCCTTGGTTGTTCCCATTTCGACCGTAATTTCTTCTGTTATCCAGCTGCTGGTCTCTGGTACCACGCTGATTCCAGTTTTTCCTTCCTCGGTTACCACGGTTCGAACCTCCTCGATACGCTGGCCTCCAATTTTGGTTTTCGCGTCCTTCGCGCTGCCAGTCGGATTTTTCTGTTTCGGTGCTTGTGGATTTGCTCTTCGTCTGCACCTTCGTTGGTTCAATCGGCGTATTCGTCATGTTAACCTGTTCCACATTTCGACTTAGTCTTGTGTGCTGCACTGTGGTTAGATCGAGTTGTCTCAGCACTTCCTCCATATCGATTGCAGTTTTGGCGTTTGCTGAGATTAGCAGACGCTGTATTTCATACGGTAGCTGCTTGGCTATTGCTATGCATAAATCTGACTCTTTAAGCCCTTCATCAAGCTCGCGAAAACGGCATAATTGATTCACAAAGAACTCTCCGTACTTAGTCGGATTACTAGTACTGTAACGCCTGGAATACAAGTCCAGTCTGAGGTTTTGTTGTACGCTCGCGTTCCAATATCTGCTTAAAAATGCTTGGCGAAATTCGTCAACGGTGTCGAACGTGTACCGAAAACTTCTAAACCATAGTGCACACTCCCCTTCGGTTAGTTTTTCAATCGCTCTCAACCTGCGCTCTGGCGGTACTTTCGCATCATTCAAGTACTCGGAAACTTCTTTAAGCCAGTACTTGGATGTCATATTAGAATTACTCCCAGAGTATTTCTTTGGTTTCTCATCACTAGGCCTTATAACTGTGACTATTTGGTTTTGTACAGCATTTTCATGCGGTGTTGACATGGCCATTGGCATACCAGGTGTGGCATACGGGCTGTCACTTTGCATGGCTGCATTCTTTGGAGTGGGCTGTATTTCTATCTCTGCCCATTTATTTCTCCTATTCTCGTCTATACTTCCTTCGCTAGACCTAGGATTCCGCAACATGGATTCCTCCTGCGCTATCATTCTAGTCTCAATTTGGCTGTGCCTGTTTTCCGCCCTTTCCAAACGAGCTAATACCTCTCGTTCTATTTTCTCTAGGCGATCTCGATTTCTTTCTGCCATAGAAAATACCTTTTCCTTATCATCCTTAAGATTTTCCTTCAGGTGGATAATTTCCCCTGCTAGACTTTCTCTTACTTCGGCAAGAGTCTTATCGCTGGCTTCAGTCTTTAAGCCTTCTCGAAGCTCTAATTCTTCGCGTAAGCCTGTAACTTCCCTTTGAATGTGACCTTGTATATGAGAGATTTCAGTCCTTATTTTCGTGATTTCTCCTTGGTCTTCGTCCTGTATTTTATGGATAACTGCTAAGTCACTCTGAGTTTGTTCCAACTCTTTCTGCACTTTTCCGACTTGTCTCTTCATATTAGACATTATCTCCTTATTCTCTTGATCAGAAGTTTTTATTTCGTGAATTTCCTTACATTGGTCAAGGATATTCTGATCCTGTTTTCTTAAGGCTTCGTCTACCGCCTTGGCGTAACCTGCCATTCGCGTATTCCATTTTACGTCGTTATCCTCGAACCTATGATCCACGGTCTGAGTGAACGTGTTAAATTGCTCTAACTGACGTTTAGTATTAGCTTCATTCTGACTTTGAATGTCTTTAAGCTCCCTGGACATACTGTTTAAATTATCGTTAATTTCACGCTGTGACTCTCTGCACATTTGCAGATTGCTCTCTAATTTTAATTCAATAGACTCAAAGCGTTTATCGTTATCATCTTGCATTTCTGAGATCACGCTAACAATATTCTTAGTTACCTCACGCTGGACAGACTCTTTAACGTCGTCCATTTTCTTATTAACCTCTATTAGGTTTAATTCTAACTGCGTGTTTACATTAGCTTGACTAGCCTCTAGTCTAGTATTTACTTCGGCATGATTAGCCTCTAATCTAGTATTGACTGTAGCCAACATCTGGCTTACCTCAGTTTGATTAGCATCCAATCTATCCGCTATTTCATCTTTAAATGCCTTGGATTCTTCCTTACTCTTAGCATTAATAACATCGAAATGTTCCCTTAACTCAGCAATACACCTGAGTACTTCTTCCGTTCCAGCCATCCTGTACTACTTAATTTGAGATTCAGGTAGGCCGCAGCTGAATATGCTGGCACGTTCTATTGGAAAGAAAAGATTCCGATCCCGCGACAACAACAACAATATATTATAAAATGTCAAAACTAACTATGGAATGGGTATTGACCCTCGTACCCGTCTGACAACAGTGTCTGACGTCTGAACATCATCTAGAAAGACTCACAATCGCTCAAACAAAGTTTGAGGAAAAATATTATTTCTATGGTTTTCCCCATGAAAACCATGCTATTATTATGGGTTTTTTCTGAATCCCATAAGCCATCCACGTACGGGCGCCATGTTAATAATGTATGTTGGGGTAGTTATGGCTATGGTTGTTGTAAGACTTCGGCCATCTTCTAATTTATTATTAAAACTGTTCAGGGAGTGGTTTTTTTACTGCCAAATGCCCCACTTGGGCCATGCCATGTTAATTATGTTGCTCATTGCTCATGCCATGCTCCACAGGTGGGCGACATGTTAATTAATCTTGTGCTGGGTATCATGCTTAAGTGGAGGTTACCTGTATTTTAAACTGGCCCCACGTATCAGCGTCATGTTAATAATTTATAGTGACCTGATAATTAAAGGGGTTTGGTGAAAGTTACATATATATAAGCATGTCAGATGGAGGATTATCAACAATTATTTTTAACGTGATGGCTTATTAACAAATGGGACGCGGCCTTTCCTATGATGTCCTAATATCTATGCTGTACTTGCTTCTACCATTAATATCTCGGCCGACTTTAAGCAATACCTGTGACTCAATCCAAGTACAGAGACAACTCCCCCATGTACCTGATTGTCACCATGTGGACCATGTGTTCGTATCCCAACTAGCTCACGGTCTTTCGAGGTATGGGACGTTCCTGCCCACAATACGACCACATGCTCAGGATTTGAGTCTACCAGGTAACTACTCTACAGGAAATACACAACATTCCTAAAAATAAAACATTTACTGGTCTAAAATCATGGCTAAACAACAAATACAAATCAAAGGACAAATTACATTTAATTCCCACAAATAAAATAGGGTTATTCTGTGAGCTTTCTTCTTAAAAATAGTGCTACACTGCACTCAAACCTAATTCTAACATCCTGTCAATAATAGTTCAGATTACAAGGTTTCCATAGTGTTCATCATGTGACACAATTTTAGTTAATGGGAGTATCTTAACACAAAAATCACATGTCACATAAAAATGAGATTACTAAGACATTATTCCGTCTCTTACGGCATTTACTTTAACTAGCAAAAATTCACTATTTTCTGCATTTATTAACAAATATTTGTTGTGTCGTGCGAATCATCTTCCTTCTTTCCATCCCTATGAAGATCTAGGACAGTGGTACATGCTCCTTAAAAAAATAAACATGGATAGAATATTTTTTAGTTTCACCATATAACGATTTTTCTGGGTCTTGTCGGGCTTACCATAGTTACAACTGTGTCATGTTCTCGGAAAAACACATACCCGTATGCATAAATTAGCATGAACTGGCAAAATGCATTTTTTAAGAAGATGCCTACATTATTTTGGTTCAGCTTTCCTCCTCAGAGGATAACTTCGCCAAATATTATCTGATTTCTATGATCCAACAACGTATGTGACTTGCCACACACCATTCAATTCAATTGGCATCATTATAATACTCATATCTTAATTGCATATTTAAATACCGAGATTCCTCAGTGTCCTACTGTGACTGTAAATGACAAGGGATCGGTCGACGGACCTTTCTCCCCCTCAGCAGGCCATAAAATTCGTTCCAGCTGGCTAACCAAGATGGCCGCCACGGAAATGGTCTGCAATACCTTTCTCTCTCTATTGTCAAGGTCAAACTTGTTTACAATTATATAA
Source organism: Meconema thalassinum (assembly GCA_946902985.2). NCBI lineage: Eukaryota > Metazoa > Arthropoda > Insecta > Orthoptera > Tettigoniidae > Meconema > Meconema thalassinum. Next base: position 248,488,497 of record OX336391.1, read on the forward strand.
CAGTACAGATACGCTAGGCGTGATTCCTAAGTAATTGAGTCATTTAATTAATTAACACCTATCTTTATAGTGTATTTGGGCTCAAATGGCTCCTTAATAAACATTCATGGCTGGGGTGGAATTCTAGTGATAGCCTTGCCGTTCTATGGTGATTATGTGGCTTTAAGACGCGCATCATAATGAAACCCCACGGTTTTCATCAGCAGCTGTCAGTAACATATCAGGAAAACTGCGTTCCTAGACGACGAATATGATCCTACCTCTCAGGGTAGACCATTGGTACAAATGCTCACTGCGTCTCGACGGACGTCAATAGTGGCCATAATTCATGCAAGCGTTGGAAATAGACAGGTTCTATCCAAATCGCTGCGTATAATACAGTATGCACAAAGGCGATACTCCTCGAAGATTCAGCCAACTTTTCACCTAACGCGCAAGCTATACTAGTCAATCCCCGCGATTATCTTACGTAAATCACTGGATTCTACGTTAATCTGCACGCTATACATGCGGCTCAAACAATATTTCACATAGATGACTCCATTATTAAGGCACCTGCGTTCTCTCCGTCATACTACTTAAGCCAAAGCTTTACATAGCTCCTAACACAAATGTATAAATTTACTGGCTTACTTTAATTTAATGGTCCTCAAACATAATCCTAAGGATTGACCATATCAAATATTCATTCGAAATTTTCACTGACAATGAAAAAGCTCTCGTATTTCGCTATATTCCACGTTACATTTCTACTGTTTACCAAATTACAGTATCTTTAAATTAGACATGACACTATTTGAACATTATTTAGGCCAAATTTGCCCATTACTTTATTGTTGCCGACCCCAGTTTATTATTATTATTCATTTACCGTTACCGTTAGATTCATCACTATTTTTGACCTAAAGGGTCCTAAACAAATCACCTTCCAAGCCATACTTTATTCAAGACGAGTGGTGAAAACTCGTTCAGTAAGTGACTATTACATCTTTTAATCTCAAAGTGATAAATCGTTACATGGTGAACTATTCATTTATAAGGATATAATTGCATGTGTACTCACTTTTTCCTTCTTGCTGGAAAATGCCAGCTCTTCAGCCTGAGCGCTACCATGATGATTGATTTAAGCCATCATGATATCCTTAACACAACACTGAGATTCATACACTTGCCACATGATACACATATTTTTATAAGTGGCCTTTACCACTGCTATACACTGAATATTAACCATTAGACACATGAACACTTTAAATCATTATTTCACAATTTATGTACACTCTATCCACTACTTCACATGTTGATCCTTAATCCGGACTTCTCCTACGCTTGATCTCAGAGATGCGATGCAATTATGACAACCGCTGGTCTACGTGAAATCTAGTAGCGTTTTACGGATGTTCGATCCTCGTTCCCTGCAATCACGTTCAGCTCACTATCCTGGTTAGGTGGCAATGACTTCCACGCTCCCATCACTGTAGTGATCCTGATGATAATGTCATACAATTCTGACAATACCTCCCGGTATAAGAACTGTTCGAAAACATTATAAGTTCCTTTTCGCTGTAGCGAATTTATATCTGCGTCAGATAATAGATAAATATCTGTATTAATTTACTCTCGACGCACTTCATGATTACTTATGAAGCTTATAACTTGCTTCCATTGTCTTCAACGGCGGAGCGTTGATACTTTAATACTTGGCGTGCTTACTGTAGAGCGAATGTAGACAAAAGACTTCTAACTCTCAACTGCTGTAGGTCAACTAACAACTTTCAACTCGAGCGACTGTAGATCAACTGACTTTCAACGGACTTTCAACTGCTTTCAACTGCTTTCAACTGACGCTTGGCGTGGGCTGCTCCCCCTTATCAAGGTTTCTTGCACAAAATAGTTCACGGGACATGTGAGAGCGACTCCCTTCTTGAAATAATCCCTCTTCAGCCGAAATGACATCCGCATCTTGTTTATTTAGGTGTGGAGGTTTCAAAAACATTCGCGTGCCGGCGATCGCTTCGGCCAATTAATTACAATTAATTGCCTTAGTTCAGCGCGTTATGACGCCACGGTGGGGGTTCCCCGCTGGCTGGTTACAGTATCCCTGCTCTTGAGCGTGAGTTAGGTTGTAATGCGGTCATTTGGAGATATGGGCATTAATTTAGGTGAAAAACCACTCCTAAATTACCTCTCCGTGAATATATTCATCTGGGTGTATATTTCAATGCATTACAATGCTCCATTTAGCTGGAATTAATTAATTTCCTTGTGCATGCGGTCCCGCCATAGCTTGCCCCGTTGTCGAGTGGTGGATACCCGGGTCATTAATTTTGAGCTGTCTCTCCGCTCCAGACATAAGTAGTGCGGTAGGCGCCGAAATTCTGCACCCGCTTGTTAAGGATCATTTGTAAACTGCCAAACTCACCTTCTCTCGTTTTCGTATGCTCTGAAAACGTATATTTCCTTTGCATTTGGCTACAATTCTTCCCTTAAATTGCTATGATTTTCACGTATAGATCGTGAAATCACGCTAGACTATTATATGTCAGTATACCTCTCATTGCTCTGTGGGTTCCCTATAATTGCTCCCCATTAGAGACCAATGGTTCGACCCTAGGCATAACCATGTGCCTGGTCTTCTCTGATGAGACCTGAGTTCGATGCCAGACTGCCGTGACTAATTGGGCACAGTATTTAAAATTCAAAATTTCGAAATAACATTTTTTTTTTCAAAAAAAAATGAAAATTTTGATTTTTCGAGAAAACTCGGGTTTTCCCTAGGAAAACTCAGCCCAGCGTACTGGGCGCCAAAATCGATGTTTTAAAATCCCCACGTTGAAGCCACTAAACAAATATGAATTTCAGGGGGTCGTTTGATCCAGGGCTGCTCGGTGTGAGTTTCTAGGGACCCATGCGGTCAGTTAACATTATACGTTGTAGCTATTCCTATCATTACTTTACTTTACATGAAATGACTGTCTTTAGTGTTCCTCTAGTTATTAATCCAAGCACATTACTTCATATACACCCATGTGCCCTTTTAGCAAGAAATATGCAAATCACAGTATGCCAGCATTGCTCAATTCGGGATTTCGGGGTTGTAGTATGTTCTCCCACTCTGTGACTTACACATTTTGGATTAAATAGAGGATACACTTGCAAAAATAACAACAAAATCAACTCCTATTTTTAAACATTTAATTAACCAAAATTATGGCGCTACAAACAATAAAACAAATAAACTACTGACCAATAATCTTCTACTTGTTCCAAGTGATTAAGGAATAATATAAGAATTAAACAAATATTGTATTAGAACACATGGTTTCTTTAAAACCAACAATTCATAATTATTTTACTTCCATAAAGTATCTATCTTAAAGTTCCATCTAACTACGAGCTCCTTTGGCTCGATATTTTCCATAATAACGGTGTCATTCTTTAGTACACCTCAAACACTATTTTTATATTTCTTATCATCAAGACAAATATATAATTACATTTAAAGTACAAGTTAATTCTTTACTTAAATCTTTGGGCACTTCACATGTTTTCAGCATTTACCATCCCTCTCAAGTTTTACAAATTCACCATAGTGATCGGGAAAATACCTGTGTACTCCAGAGTTATAAAGATTACTTGACAAAGTCAAAAACTATGATTACTCCCGGAATCTAGTTACCTTCATTTAACTCGTGGAATCCTACTTCCATACGACATTACAATAGGGATTGTTATTTATTTTATTTGTCTTATAAGACCATTATCACATAAGAAAACTACGATCTGAACTTGCAAGCGATAATTTCATCTACAAGGACCTCGGTTCACTTCCCGGGTCATTAACAACTTTTAAACACTCACGGTGTATTATTTATTTCTTACAGACGGCCTTCACCAACCCTCCTACTAGTAAGGTCTGACCGTTATACTTGAGCGAGATTTATGACTGGGAGGGTGGCTTCCAGTCTAGTCTACAGTTGGAGCTCTCTTCAATGCTTTTAAAACAAATCTTCCTTTCTTTTCAGTCCTATGGAGAGACCTGGCATTTAACTTCACTTATTTCCTTTCAACAATATTATTTGGCTCATAAACCACTTTCGTAACCTTGGCATTTATTAATTATGAGAGGTCCTCATTGATTGGGAAGAGTAGTACACATTCTACGACGAATAATTAGGGGCTTCAACAACAAGAGGATTCTAGGTTCGAATCTCTTAACATGCCTCGGGAACCATTCCCACATTGGAGGACTTATACAAAATGCGATTTAGGGTCAGCCGTAGCCTACATGACCTACGCTCAATAATACCATACATTTGCTCCCTTTTCAATATAATAACACACACATGGCCTCGTGATCTATGTCACTATTGGAGGACTTACAACATATCTCAATTCACCGCAATCAACTACCCTTCATAAGTAATTTACCAAGTACTTTAACTTTTACGCATTCCTAGCGTGACATTTATTTTAATTGCGCTCCATTGCGCTATACATTATTTTTAAGCCTAGCGTCTTCCAAAGAACTGATAAATTCCATATTAACAATTGATACATATCTCAATTTTTATATTAATCTTTTTCTTTGACAATAATTGCTCTATTTTAATAACATGCGTTAATATCATGTCTTATCTTTTATTAAGGCTCCAACGCTCTTACTTTCATATTATTCAGTTTAATCTTTATTTATGTTTCCTTTATATTATTATTATTATTAATACGCTTGCTTTTATAACATTCGTCAAATACACTGACATTTTATTCATACATTTCCTCTACAGGATTTATTCTTTCACATAATTATTTATAATTTCTCAAAATTCTATTTTTCTTCAGACCGCGTTCTTATTCTGTATTTAGTTATTTAGAAACATCCCTTTTACTCAAAAACTCCGGTGGATTTGTACACAATCACTTCCCCGACACCAAAACATAATGAAAATCTTTACTCACATGTTTAAGGTCGTTTCTTGACCCTTCTCCTCGTGCGATGCTTCATTTTTGGCCCACTTTTTTTTTAAATTACTCCATCGTGTACAAATTCATTGCATGTACAGACATATCTTGACACATATTTAACACGTATACATTTAACACTAATAACATTTTAAATACCCTGGTGTATCCGTTTAGAACACACAATAAAAACACTGAAAATATGTTACTTTTAACACAAAATCTTGATATATTTACACTTCACGAATTTTTATCAATAGACCGCTATTTAAGCCTATCACACGTGACCTCTTGACCTCCCGTCTCCAAGGGTGAAATTTAGTAATGTCGGCTTCCTATCCTCTCTGAATATGAAAGTCTCGAATCATCTACTTCCTCCCTGCAATAGCACTCCTTCGAATCCCGTTCTTGACGATCTGCTATTTCTCTGACACGAACGGCTCCCCTTTTAGATCCTATTTATTGATCTTAGCGAAAGTCTGTTCTGTTCACGGTCCCCTCAATAATTTATCGGTGACCTATGGATTTTTAGCAACTAATACTTGTTGCGTCTTAGTGCTTTTGAATAGTTCGTCTGCTTTCTTGAACCGATGTCTATAGTTTCCTGTCTTCTTCTTTGCTTATTCGGTTCTCGCACTTCTAATCTTCTAGAATACTTACGAACCTTATTTTCTCTGTCCCTGCTCGGGTTCTTTAAATTAGATAAACTGTTTATCTCGCTGTTCCAGTACTTCCGTACGTTATGATATTTTTGGTCGTTTACTTAAAGACCTATCGCCCTGAGTCCTACGTTCGCAGCCTGCTTTGACTGTATTTTATGAACTTTTCACTGTCAATATTATACTGTCGGACCTAAATCCTGTAACTAGGATTTTCCTACTTTTCCAACACGGCGATACTGTAATATTACTTCTTTACAACTCCTTACGGAGGCACGCGAGTTATTGATACCGCGACGCCCGTGGCTGTCGGATATTTTCTATTCGGTGCTTATACTCGTTGCACAGTATGACCTCCCCTGAAGTTCATACGTTTGAAGACTTTGATGCAGCACCTCCACTCACGGAGTGCTCGTTGTAAAACTGCATGATGCGTAGTGACGCCCCCTCGGGCTCTTGAATACTGTCTTCGGTGCTTGATATAGCGTGACGCCCCCTCACGGGCTGTCGGAATGACTGCATGTTTGGTTTGGCTCTATTTAGTCACAAAAAGATAAAACTCTAGTCCTTTTCGTGACCAACTTTTGAAATAATTGCCGTACAATTATAAAACTTATATCTCCTGAAAGCTCGTCTTCCAAACGTCAAATGATCTCATTGCGCATAAGAATCGATCGTGCATTTCGGAGATATTTATTAATTTGTAGTCTTCAGCTGCGTGGGTGTTGCTGTTCATTTTTAAAATCCCCACTCCTCTGGTATCAGTGAATCCCCGTTGACGTATACAGCGTTTGCAGTTTTTTCCTGTGCAATTATTACAAGGTTTTTCTTTACACAAAAATCTCTAATCCGAAATGATTCACAGTCCAGTGATTATTTACTTATTTTCATTCCTGCAAATGGGTTAAATTTAATTATTCTTCTTCTGGCACATCGGCGCTGTTGCCATTTTCCTGCAAGCTAAGCTGGATTTCCGAGTCACGCTTCTCTGTCTTACAGTAAAAATTTTCCACTCGTTCTATTAATATCCATGACCCGCTCCTCTCAAGGAGTCAAGAGGCATGATCTCATCTCCTGAACACCTGGTCCCTGCTGCTTGCACAACGTTAGGCTAGAATCCAGTCTTGAAATTTCTCTATGTTACATTAGAAACTGTATGTTTCTTTCATTCCTTCCCCAAATACATGGATTCGACCCCTTTTGAGCCAATGGTACATGGGTTCAATATATGCAGTTTGGTATAATGAACCACCATTCTAGTAATTCTCTGCTGGCATATAATCATACAGCTTCTAAAAAATAATCCAATATGGCATCCGGGCGATATATTTCACCGGCTCACAATATCTCCGGAACTATTTATGCAATGTCACCGAATTTTGGTATGGTGATTGAGGACTATTAAGTACATAAGTTATAAGCCTCCGTGGCTTAGGCGGCAGCACACCGGCCTCTCACCGCTGGGTCCGTGGTTCAAATCCCGGTCACTCCATGTGAGATCTGTGCTGGACAAAACGGAGGCAGACAGGTTTTTGTCCGGGTACTCCGGTTTTCTCTGTCAAAATTTCATTCCAGCAACACACTTCACTATCATTTCATTTCACCTGTCATTCATTTAGTCATTGTCCCAGAGGAGTGTGTCAGGCCTCGGCAGCCGGCACAGTTCATATCCTCGCCGCTAGATGGGGGCTTCATTCATTCCATTCCTGACCCGGTCGGAGACAGGAAGCACCCTGTGGATATTCATTTTCGAGTACATACGTTATACATAGTTTAGTCATTAAGTTAAGCCTCCGTGGCTTAGGCGGCAGCACGCCGGCCTCTCACCGCTGGGTCCGTGGTTCAAATCCCGGTCACTCCATGTGAGATCTGTGCTGGACAAAACGGAAGCAGACAGGTTTTTCTCCGGGTACTCCGGTTTTCCCTGTCAAAATTTCATTCCAGCAACACTCTCCACTATCATTTCATTTTATCTGTCATTCATTTATTCATTGCCCCAGAGGAGTGCATCAGGCCCCGGCAGCCGGCACAGTTCATATCCTCGCCGCTAGATGGGGGCTTCATTCATTTCATTCCTGACCCGGTCGGAGACTGGAAGCAGGCGGCGGATTTTTCATAGTCATTAAGTTCTGAGACGTGACGCCTGGAGGATAGGCCAGCACACGACCCTGGTATGTTGGCACTCTACCACTTTACCGGGCGTACACCTACCCAGAAACACATCCTCCCTCAAAATAGTCGCCGTTGGCCGTTATGCACTTTTGCCAACGTTGGTATAGCTACTGGAAGCACCGCTGAAAGCAGTTGGCAGGAAGGTCCCGTATGGGTTCTCCTGTGGCCGTCATGACCTCTTCGGACGACCAAAATCTGCGCCCACGTAGGAGTGCTTTCAGGCGAGGAAAGAAGAAAGAAATCGCATGGTGCAAGATCAGATGAGTACGGAGGGTGGGGAAAACTGTCACCTGTTGCCTTGCAAGTTCCTCTTTGACAAGGACAGAGCGATGTGCAGGGGTGTTGTCTTGTAGCTTCAGTCAATTTTTTGTACGTCAAAGCCCGGGTCGCTTATAGCGAATTGCATCGCGTAAACGGCCATGGAATCTCCTTGTAGCGGGTTTTGTTTACCGATGCACCGTCTGGTAGGAATTCCATGTGATCGATTCCTTTTGAATCAAAAAGTCCTCTCGGCACGCCGGAAGGCGGAGGTAGATTTCACCGGACAAACTTGGAGATAGGCGAAAATAGGCCGAATATGCAGGTTTTCGTAGAAGGATCGGACCTCATTTATCGCGTGAAAGTATTTTATAATTGGAGATTAATTAACTTTGTTTTTCTTCATTTTAAACATATTTTAAACATTTTATTGTCTTACGGGGACGGTAACCTTCTTGTCATTTGGAGTCCATTTTTAGCCTATTTTCAATTTAAAAAAAAAATAGGCTTATGAGATCACCTTTTGTCCGTGTGTGTGTGTGTGTGTGTGTGTGTGTGTGTGTGTCCCTAATAAAATCTAAACGGCTGGAGCGATTTCAGTGAAACTCGGTAAGTTCATAGCACTATTCCCGGCGATGTCGACCGTGCCCATCGATTTTTGTTACGTCTCACCAATCCAACATGGCGGCTGTGCGAAATATTTCACTAGCATTCAGTATCTCCGAAACTATAACTGATATCGCCCTGAAATTGTGTACGGTGATAAAGGGTACTACTAGAAGTTCACTTATGAAACTTTCAAAAACCTGGTTACTACATAACCAACATGGCGGCCAAGCGAAGTGGAGACTTTTAAATAGACTTTTCTCGCGATTTAACTATCCAAACGTAATGAAACTTGGTACAGCAAATATTTATACACATTGCAATGCACTGGAGTCTAATTTAGTTCAATTGTTTACATAACCTCAAAATGGCGGCTGTGCGAAATATTTCACTGACATTCTATATCCCCGAAACTGTTACAGATATCACCCTGCAATTTTGTACGGTGATAAAGGGTACTGATACAAGTTTACCTATGTATAATTCATAAACCTGTAAAGTACAAAACGAACATGGCGACCAAGCGAATTTGAAATATTTTAATAGACTTTTCTCGTGAGTTAACTCTCTGAGCGCAGTGAAATGTGGTACAGTAAATGATTTTGCAGATTGTAATGTACTGCCATCTAATTTAATTCAATTGTTTACATAACCTCAAAATGGCGGCTGTGCGAAATTTTAAAATTAAGTTTTTATTTCTTGTGTCGTAATCATGCGATCGAAGTGAAAGTTTGAATAATGAACCTAGGCAATAAGTGACCTTGAATGGTACATAACTCTATGCCCTATACATATAACAATCCTAAATGGCAAGCTTCCGTAATATTTAGACGGATCTCAATATATATGAATCTTTTACAGCAACCAAACTGAAATTTTTATGTTCATAGAGACTATGAACATATGTTCACCTATAGGACTTTCAGTAACCTGGTGAGCACGAATCCAACATGGCGGCGACGCGAAGTATAAATATTTAAATGGACGTTTCTCGCGAATTAACTATCCGAGTGCCGTGAAACGTTGCACGTTTTAAATGCTTACACAAATGTTGATCCACTGGCATCTAATTTATTTCAATTGTTTGCATAATCACAAGATGGCTGCTGTGCGTAATTTTAATATCTCGTTTTTACTTCTTGTGTTCTAATCATGCGATTGAAGTTTGAATACCACACTTACACAATAATCTTAATATAATAGTACAAAAATAAAAATCCAACCTGGCGACCATCTGAAATATTTAGACGGTTCTCAATATCTACGAATCTGATACAGCAATTAAACTGAAATTTTGTATGTTGATAGAGGCAATTAACATGAGCAGGATATATGAAAATAGGTTGTACAGTTCTTCACGGAACTACTTGTTATACTTGTGGTCACACTGTCCTTATGCAAGGTTTCGACACTGATGTGTAACTATGTAACGGTCTGTTACTTCTTCACGCAAAATTATATCTCCCGCAGAGATGTTGGTTGGTTCCTCAGTTTAGGGGCTGCGACAACGCGGTCATATAACCCCGTGTACTTTGGGTGAGTGTAGAATCTCTCTGATAAACGGTGTGAATTGTGATGGCGGTATTAGTCTGTAATTCAGGTAAGGAATGCAGACGCTAATTTTCAAGCAGTAGTTCCTAATGTTGCTACCAGATACTAACGTCAACGCCACCCAGCTGTGAACTTGGCTACTAGATGCCACCTCAATCAGCAACTCACAACGAACGTTGGAACTTCCCCTCCAAAGGAAAGCTTACTGAGGGATTTTTAGCGCTCTTAGAAAATCCGACGACTTTGGCCGGCTTTGAACCCGCGACCTTGGGCATAGAAGTTCAGCATGCTACCAGTTACGTCACCGAAGCCGCTTCACACTTAGTCAGATGGAAATCTGAATCTGATCTCGCGCAAGTGCGTTGTCATGGCAACGTCTGATGGCTCATCCCTCATCAATTTTGTAGTGTTGCCATGTCAACCACTGATAGCTCTTGGCATTTTCTTATAATTCCGAAATCATTTTTCTCATCCCTTGGCGCAATGGTGGCTCATATCAAAAATTCTCAGACAAACGTTTTAGGTAATTATTAGGGGAATATTGTCCATTTTGTACGGTTTTGATATTGTGCCTATTAACAGAGATATGATTAATGTTTCCCGAAAAAACCACTTTTTCCCACCCCTTTGGTCAATGGTTGGTGCTATCAAAAAAACGTTTCATACATAAATTTCTGAGCTTTATCCGACACATAGTATGAACTTTGAACGGATTCGATATATCACATATTAAGAGAGTTATAGCAATATTTCATTTTTTCAAAAAAAAAGTCCCCCATTTTCATCCCCTTCGACCGATTTAGCTCAGTAACGAACTCGTCCGAGATTTTATGGGTATACATATTCGGTAAAAAATTCAAAGTGATTGGTGCAAAATTACGGCAGTTATCGTGTCCACAAGAAACTGATATACATATATATACATATATTACATAAATTATATATAAACTTTTGAACTGACGGTGGTTTTGGGGTCTGGGGGATGTGAAACGCGAAGTTATGTCGAAATTTTCCGGAAATCGAAACATGGTACACATTGCAATAGTTACCTTTCTAATGAAATCTACCTAAAATACTGCCGTCAACGACACCTAGCTGTGAACTTGGCTACTAGATGCCACCTCAATCAGCAACTCGCAACGAACGTTGGAACTTCCCCTGCGAAGGAAAGCAAACTCAGGTTTTTTAGCGCTCTTAGTAAATCCGACGACTTCAGCCGGGTTTGAACCCGCGACCTTGGGCATAGAAGTTCAGCATGCTACCAGTTCCGATACCGATGTCGCTTCCCACTGGCATATGAAAACTGAATGTGATCTCGTGCAGTGGCGTTGTCATAGCAACTGCTGATGGTCATCCCTTATCAATTAAAAGTAAAGTTGTCATGGCAACCTCTCTTGGCACTTGGCATTTTCTTATAATTTAAATCATTTTGTTCACCCCGTGGCGTAATGGTGGGTCATATCAAAAATTCTTTCAGACAAAAGTTTTAGGTAATTATTGGAGGAATATTGTCCATTTTGTACGGTTTTGATATTGTGCCTATTAACAGAGATATGATTAATGTTTCCCGAAAAACCCACTTTTTCCCACCCCTTTGCTCAATGGTTGGTGCTATCAAAAAACTTATTTGACATAAATTTTTGGCACTTATCAGACACATATTATGAACTTTGAAGGGATTCGATATTTCATGTATTAAGAGAGTTATAGCGATATTTCACTTTTTCGAAAAAAGCCCCCCATTTTTACCCCCTTTGACCGATTTTGCCCATTAACGAACTCGATCGAGATTTTATAGGGATACATATTATGTAAAAAATTCAAAGTGATTGGTGCAAAATTACGGCAGTTATCGTGTCCACAAGAAACTGATATATACAGGGTGTATTTGATATGATGGAAGTCCGTTACACTGGTGATAGAAGAGACTATTCTAAGCTTCCTAGGTAAAAAATTTGTCACCTATCTTGAAATTGATAATTAATCATTAAAAAGTCAATGTTTTTAGTTATTTCAGAAACTAATCAGGCAGAAAGTGATGCGGCAGGCTGGGGTAAACGAGGCGGAGCCAGGAGAGACGACGCGCGAAGGGGAAGTTGTTACGTAATCGGAGCATTGACCTTACCGGTTGACTTGAGGGGTGGTAGGCTATCAGCTGTTATGAGGAAGAGCTCTACCGTCTCGTAAGAAAATGTGCATTGCCGTTGTTCTTGTTGTTGTTGTTGACAGCGCACGCAATGGCTTGGGACGTTGGGACCGGTTGTATTGTGTAGCCTACTTTGTGAGTGTGGAATTCATTGATTGATGTTCATGTATAAAATAATTTCGATACTCAGCCCTGATGTATCATTGGCGTCCGTGTCGGACCTTCTGTTGACTAGTTTCTGAAAATACTAAAAACATTCACTTAATGAAATGCAGTGTGACGAAATTCCGACATCCCGTAGTCTGTTCAGAACTAGGCATTTAGGACGGAAGTAAAATACTTGATGTTTTGTTTGAGAGGCTTGGCGATTTTGGTCATTTAGCCCCATGTAGCTGGGTGTGGGTAGAATTTGTGTGATAACCTGTGTTTTGTGGTTTCTGTAGTAACTTAATGTGGGTATTTGTAATTCAGGTGAGGATTCGGAAGAAGGCGCCGGCCCTGTGGTGTTGGGGCAGTGCAACTGCCTCTCACCTGGAGGCACTGGGTTCGATTCCTGGCTCCATCAGGGATATTAGAAACTGACGTGAGGGCTGGAACGCAGTGTACTAAGCCTCGTGAGGGCAATTGAGTAGCTGTCTGACAGTGAGGCAGTGCCCGAGTCAGGAAAATCAAGATAAATGGCCGAGGGGACCCGATGCACCGACCACGCGTCACCCTAATATCTGCAGGCCAAATGGCTGTACAGCGGTCGCATGGTAGGCCTAGGCCCTTCATGGGCTGCACTGCCAGCGGTTATGATTATTGAGAAGAAGGCGGCCGTGGCCTTAAGTAAGGAACAATCCCGGCATTTGCCTGGGGTAGAAGTGGGAACCCATGGAAAACTACTTCCAAGATTTAATACTAGTACGGTACCACATGTTCATATTGTGAATTGTCCCATCCCATCTCCAGCCCTCGGGTGGCCATTAACTGGAGAGGGGGGGGGGGGGGGAGGGTTGATTTATTGGTCCATCAACAATGTAAATACATATGAAAATACACGAAAATGAAAATAAAATACAAATACATTGTTATAATACAGTGTTATAATAATAATAATAATAATAGTCTAATAATAATAATAAGAGTCAGCATGTGTAGTTCTGGTGGTAGAATGCTAACATTCCCGAGGGTGCGATCTACGTTCTGTCATGTAGTAAATGAATGGGATCTAATACGATCATGCCCATGGATTTCATGGCACATACAAGAGATCCTACGTACATTAAAGTCTGGCAACTCGACATACCAAAAAGAAACATAAAAGAAGTTAGTGTGTCTAAAAGCCCACTATTACTATTATTAGTATTATTAATATGTTTATTACAGTTGTTTCACTATCTTCACACAAAGATAGACCAACAGTTCCTTAAATTAATTTACCAAATCTTTAGGATTTCTATTTTCTATGCATAGTTCATGAAGCTGGCAAAATCCTAGACAGATCCACCATCACTAGTCATGTAGCCACTCCCCATGAAGGTGTGAATCAGCTGTTCATAGGCTCGGTATGTGTATTTCAATGTCATTGGCAGACAAGGCGAGGAGGTCACTCAACTGCAGACTCTGGTCAACATTCCTCAGCGTAGGAGGGGAGGGTGACGGGGAGAAGTCAGCTCTGCTGCTGAGGGGAACGAAGTGAAAGACCGTTTCCAAGACATTGACCGACGATTTTTGTGATTTAATTCCACCTACACTAATTAAGATCCGACTTAATTTCATGAAGATATTTGCTTAGAATACCATCTTCTATCACCAGTGTAAAGGACTTCCATCATATCAAATACACCCTGTATATATAAACTTTTGAACTGACGGTGGTTTTGGGGTCTGGGGTATGTGAAACGCGAAGATATGTCGAAATTTTCCGGAAGTCGAAACATGGGACCCATTGCAATAGTTAGCTTTCTATAGAAATCTACCTAAAAACAGTTCCAGCATCACCTTGCCTTTTGACCTGTTTTTTCGTTTAATTTTCTGCCGTGGTGATGATGGCGTTTTCCAGGTGGCTGATTGTCGTTTCAGTTGCGGATCATAAAGGAAACACCATGTTTCGTCTCCCGTTATTATCCGGTTGAGAAACATCGGATCGTCGTCAGGTCCAACTGATGTATTCAAATCACCGTCAAAACAAGGACCTTATGTCGGCTGCCAATGCATGCACTCACCTGTCTGTTACAGGGACGAGGGACTAACTAGCATGGTACCATACCACGGCGCCACCTATGCACTACAGTGCCCGACAATGCCGTCACGTGGTCAGTCTCAGAACTTAATGACTGTACCACGTATGTGCCTTACAAAATTCTGACATACTCAAAAACATCATGGCGGCCAAGTGATTTACAAATATTTCAAATGACTTTTCTGGCGTTCTAAGCTCCGGATACCAATCAAATCTAGCACAAAGAATCTCTATTCAGAGCTTAGTGTAGAGAAATCAAATGACGTTCAATTTTTTCCAAAATATTTAATATGGCATCAGTTCAAAATTTCAAAACCTTATTTTCCCATTTCTTATTCAAGCGATTTAAGTGAAGATTTGTAGGATGGTCTATTGAAATTATAATTATCTAATGGCACTAAATTCCTTAGCTTACTTCCTGTGATTCGTTTATTGTTAGCCGTTTATTCGCCTTTTCTTAATATAACCCCCTCCTCGTGGGAGCAGCCTTAATCAACGATACTGAAAGTTACATAATCTAGTACATACTTTCTCAATGTAATGCTGTTGGTGAAGACATAGTTCGTGAACCAAAAGCTATCATATGGAAAATCCTTTTAATAGGTGGGAGACCATTTAAAAGAAAGGAACAGTGGGATAATTAAGCACACAATTTCTTAATGTAATGGCGTTGGTGCCGGCCGGTGTTGGGGGTAGCGTGCCCTGTCTTGCACCCGGAGATCCCGGGTTCGATTCCCAGCTCCGTCAGGGATTTTAGAAACTGATGGGTGCACTCAGTCTCTTGAGGACAATTGAGTAGTTGACTGACAGTGAGGCATCGCCCTGGTCACGGAGACCATGATTAACGCCTGAGGGTACCTGAGGGATTTCTAATGCTCTTAAAAATCCGACGACTTCGTCCGGGTTTGACCCCTGGATCTACTAACTATGCCACCGAAGCCGCCAATGGAAAACATCAGTGGAATATAATTAAATAGGTCTTTATGGAACTGTTTGATAAATATAGTTAAGTTAATTATTTATGACTAGATTTTAAATTAATTATTTAAGTATTTTACCATTTTTTTTTTTCACTTATTAGCTCTCGTATTCTAGCTTTTTAATCCCTTATCCGAGCTTTAAATTTGTATTTATTAAGCAAACTGTACTCATGTCATCTCCCACATTACCTTATTTCATAACTCATTGCACTCTCATATACCATCGAAGCTTTATTTATAACTCACATACTTCATTACTATCGTACTAATAACATTCAATTACCTCCGACCACCTCATAGTGTAGTGGCTGGCATTCTTGGCTGTCACCCCGTTGGACCGGACTTAATTCCCTGCTCTGCCAAGTCATTTAATTCTAGTTTGAGGTGCCTTGTAAGGCAAACTGAAAAAAGGTAACCCGAATACTACCTCAGTCATCCTGGAATGGGTTTCCCATGGTATCTCACTTGTACTCCAGGTGAATGCCAGGATGGTACCTAAATAAGGTCCCGGTCGCTTCCTACTCAAATCCTATCCCCAATAAAATGATACATAAAAGTAAAGATAGCTTTGAAACCATTTTTCAATGTAGCTTTGGTAACACAAAAAACCATTCCAATTACTGGAGTATGTGAAAAATAACCTGAAATAAATTACAAGTGATTAGGCCTAAGGTTTATATAGTTACGGATCATTGACATAGAAGAAAAAATAATTTAATCACATGTAATTTCAGTTTAATTTTCACATATTCCAGTAATTGGAATGATTTTTATATTGTCCGACTAAAAGCTACAATATTAACCTATTGATGATATACCCGGATTGTTCACACGTCCGTGACATTGTTGACATTCTTATTTTGGAAAGAGGAGTTGTTAGTTGAAGAGGTTGAAGGAATGGATGATTTGATTAACGCGCGGAGGAGACTCAAGAGTGCTGAGGGAAGCATACATCGCAGGGGCGAGTGACGCGAGATTATGACGTGGAGCCTGAATACGTCATGAGAAATA
This sequence comes from Meconema thalassinum, assembly GCA_946902985.2. Classification (NCBI taxonomy): domain Eukaryota; kingdom Metazoa; phylum Arthropoda; class Insecta; order Orthoptera; family Tettigoniidae; genus Meconema; species Meconema thalassinum. The sequence continues at coordinate 248,505,066 of OX336391.1, forward strand.
ATTTTTTAGTATTACCTTAAGGAGAAGAGATGGACGCTAGGAAATTAGCACACTTTTCTGGCTATAACAAGAGGAGGATTTTGAGCTATCAAGCATTAAAATCGGTCCAGTAGAAGCCGAGATACGAGATGGAATGTTCTCGAACAATTTCTCGCTGAACTATAAAAAGCCACGTTGCTGAGCAGAGCGTCATCATATCTTCAGAGCATTTGCTTATGTTCGGATCTACGCTACGTGAAAGTGACAGTATACACGCCGAGATTCTGACGGTCGGAGGACTTAGTCGCCGTACCAGTGGTCAGCACGACTTAGTTTTTGTTCAAGTGAACGAACTTAACTTTTGGCAGCGAATGGGCTTAGAATATTCACTGACTTTGAGGTCACTTATTCTATAGTCAGGTGATGGTAGTGTCGAAACCATTCACAGAAGTTAGCCTACAGAACGATGTATTTCTTGTGGTGACTATACATCAGGCACTTCGAATTCATCAGAAGAAGTTTATTTCATTTTGTTCGTTTATGCAGCTAATAGGTGTTCCTATCTTAGCGTGCAAACGAAACCGCATTATTGGAACATGAGATTTATTCTCGAATCTACAGGAGTACTGTACCAGTCTATGACTGAGCAACTTTTTGTCATGTTACACGGTACTAGTGATAACGGGAGTTATTTCGAACCGATGACTGCGAACATCATCATACGCCGCTAAAACTACTCTTATGACTGGAAGGACATGGAGACGAACGAGGTATTTGGATACGGCAGATGGCCATGGGAAGACACTGTGGGAATAGTGTACATCGCAGGACACGCCCGCCATCTACATCAAGAATGAAGTAAGACAGCCATTTCATGTACTATCCACTAACCAGTAGTATTAGAGAATTCCATATCACGATCAGAAATCAACACACATTTTTCACCATAGCTAGATATTAGCTAGATCTTCGATTGTATTTGTCTGGATGACAAATGGAACTGCTGTCTGACAATTTATTTTTCGATATAAGATTTTTGTTAGGACAGGCATTAGTTCATGTTTCGACATGAAATATTTCGATTATTCCAAGGGATATAAATATTTTTCGTTAATTCTGATTATGAGAAGAGAAGTAATTGAGGCTTGGATTATTTAAATAATTTGATTTAGTTAATAATAATATAATAATAGAGTGTGAAGTGAATACATTAATAAAAATAATATAATAATATTAGAGTGTGAAGTGAATTAGTTAATAATATTTATAAATAATAACAACGCAATTTAAAGTTATAAATAATTAGGGAGTGATAATACCGAACATTAGGAATTAAATTAAATTTTGTTAATTGTTTATTGTGATTAAATAATTAATGGATTAAATAAAAATTAATAGGAGACGTTGATAATAATAATTCACAGATGAGACTTAAATATTTATTTATTTAAAAGAATAGGCCGATAATAATAATTTGACATTGATCATGCTTAAATATTTTTTGTGGTGATAATAATAATTTGTGGATGAATTTAATTAGTTGGAAGGAATTAAATTAAATAACTTTGTTTGGAAGTTTAAATAAATTTAAATGAGTTTATGGATGAAGAGAATGAAGTATTAGATTTTTGAGCTCAGAATTATTTTTTTCAATAGCATTTTAAAAAGAAGAAAGAAAAGAAACTATTCAGATAAAAAAAGAAGGGAACGGCAGGTATTTAATGCATCAAATAGGGAGAATATATGTAAATGGGAGGCAAGGAGATATTGACCAGAATTTATTTAATTGGTAAAATAATACTGAAGATCCACAGTCTAGTAATTGACAAATATTACAAGAAAAAATATAATATGTAAAAAAAAAAAAAATAGTAATATTATGATGCTGTGTGCAGAATATTCTGGTGATGATTTTAGTGTGCGTTTGGCGATACTTAAAGTTGTGGAGGCCTAGGGGGTCATCCAAAAGTGGGTTATATTCCCGTAGTTGTGGGCACAGAAGGATGTGCGGATGTTTGAAGGAGCCTGTGGGCTATATTTGTAAAAGAAAGGTTAGGCGATGTGGACCGCCCCACATTCTTGTCAGATTTCACTATTCTATTAATCCAATTTTTTTTTTCTGGATCAACTCAAAATTCAAATGGAATGCCTAAATAAATAATTGAAGAACCTGTATTTAGATTTGTTGAACCTGACCGAGGAGAAAAAAAATAATAAGATGAAAAGTGCAAATGAATTAAAATAAATAATTAATGATTTTTATTTTTGAACTAGCAGAAGTACCCGTTTTTCAAGCGGTGTTCGGTGTTAACACCAGACATTATAATAATAATAATGTTATTGGTGTTACGTCACTTTTAAGTACTGTTGCTTTTAGAGATGCACCAGACATTATCAATTGAGCTACTGTTGCAATGGTTAGCAGCTTGTCATTCCTTCATAAGTTTATCAAAACGGAGTTATTTTTCTGGGAATATCACACACACTGTTAATTAAAGGGCCTTATAATTTGGTTTTCGGAGACCCTTTATAGACTCGCGAATTTTGTGTCTCACATTGAGAAGTGCAACATATGCTTTGGTCGTCCTTCTAGGATAATTTTTATATTTCGCCTATTTTAGCATGTATTTTGAGAAGTTTTTCCCTATATCCACCCTGCTACTGTATGAAATGAACGGTGAAGAGTTTTATAAATGATTGGTGTATTGACTCATGTTTACCATACCTAATTTTACGATGCACCAAGCATCCGAACATGAGTTATAGGCGTACATAAGGATACACAGAAAGACAGACAGACAGACAATACTATTGTCTACAACATATCACCCAGAAATCCAAATATGGGTATATCTACCACACAGTATCAAAGAAAATCATCCTTACGATGAACCCGTATGTCGACAAAAAAAATAAAAAATAAAAGAAAAAAGATTAGTTGAAATGTGCTCTCAAACTAAATTCACCTAACGTGTACTTCCTGACATGAAATAGAATTGAAAGCCTTCTAGATGAAACGCAATACACATCACATAAAAACTGACCCTCTACGTTGTGTTGGGTCCCCATACACAGTAAGACCTCTATCATAAATTACAAAAGCTTGTGGTGCATGAAAATTCTGGTTCTTTAGTCTCAAATGGCCCAAATTCCTAAAAGCCGCAAAAATTGCTGATTCAATTCAGGAATTTTTGAAAATAATGTTTGGAGATATAATAGACCTTCTGTACTATATGTCGCACGTGAAAATTGCATGAAAAAATCCTAGGTTACCCGTTGACCCCCTTAATTGCATTCATGAATTATACAGTCTACGTTGGTTCCGTGATAACCTTATATTTGCAAACTTTCACAGAAATGTAATAAATGTAATTAATTGCTTATTACTGAAATAGATGGAAAGTTGGATGCCACCCCTTGAGATAATGTTGCCATGGTTACTGATTTGCATTCCTTCATTAGTTTGTTAAATTAAATTTAATTAGTTTTCTGGGAATGTTTCAGAAACTGTTGGTTTTAGAGCTTTATAACGTAGTTTTCGAGGACCCTCTAGTTTTATTTCTGGCACCGAGGGGCTTTGTCTCGTCGTTGTACGCCATAATATAATACTAATAATAATAATATAATATAGGGATAGGAATATAATAGACCTGCCATACCACATCCGCAGATTTAAATCGCGTGAAAAAATTCGAGACTACCCCTTGACCCCCTTAAGCGCTTTTTACGTATTGATGAAATTTACAGCTTAATTTGGTTCCATAATAACCATCTAACCGTTTGCAAACTTTCACACTAATGTAATTAATGGATTTGTATTGCGTCTTACAGCAATAGATGGACCTCTGAGAATCTGTTGCCATGGTTATCGGCTTGCATTCGTTCATTAGTTTATTAAATTAAATTAGTTTTCTGGGGATATCTCAAAAATGGTTGGACGTAAGACCTTAAAATGTGCTTTTAGGGCCCCCAAGTTTTGTCTCTCACATTGAGGGGCTGAAAATGAGCTTTGTCTCGTCCTTCTACTCTTATTTCAGCATGTATTTTAAGGGGGTATGCCCCCTTTTATGAGAGGTACAGAGAAGCGTTACATCAATTATTAGTGTCGTGCCTCTGATGGATATCTGTACCAAATTTTACGTTGATACACCCAGCCGTTCTCGAGTTATAAGGGAACAAAATTGTTCACAGACAATCAAACAAACAGACAGACAGACAGACCAAAACATTATTTTCGCGCGCATCTATCATAAAACAGTCTGAAACGTGTAAATAACTCAAATTTCCCTAGAAATTCAGAAAAAAGCAGACAAATTTTCTTTTTTATATATGTATAGATATACTGCACCGCTCGGTGTTGACCTTTTTTTATTGCACAAATTTAGGTTTTACTCGCTAAGCGTCGGAGATACACGAAAAGTGATCAGAACCTTTGGATAGAAAAAAAATCCTCTCGGCACGCCGGAAGGCGGAGGTAGATTTCACCGGGCAAACTAGGGGATTGGCTATAATAGGCAAAATATGCAGGTTTTCGTAGGGGGATCAGACCTCATTGATTGCAAGAAAGTATTTTACATTTGGAGGTTAAAAATCAACTTTTTTTCGTTTTTGTATGCATATTTTTATCATTTTATTGTCTATGGGGATGGTAACCTTCTTGTCATTCGGGGTTCATTTTTATACTTCTGATCACACTGTCCTTATGCAAGGTTTGGAACTGATGTGTAACTATCTGACAGTCTGTTACTTCTTCTCGCAAAATTTTATCTCCCGCAGAGATTTTTGTTGGTTCCTCAGTTTAGGGGCTGCGACAACGTGGTCATGTAACCCCGGGTGTGTAGAATCTGATAAACGGTGTTAATTTTGATGACTGTTTTAGTGTGTAATTCAGGTAAGGTCTGCAGACGGTCAATTTTAAGTAGTAGTTCCTAATTTTGTACCATATCCTAACGTGAACGACACCTAGCTGTGAACTTGGCTACTAGATGCTACCGCAACCAGCAACTTGCAACGAACGATGGAACTTCTCCTCCAAAGGAAAGAATGCTGAGGTTTTTTTAGCGCTCTTAGAAAATCCGACGACTTTGGCCGGCTTTGAACCAGCGACCTTGGGCATATAAGTTCAGCATGCTACCAGTTAGCCACTTCCCACAGTCAGATGGAAAAATGAATGTGATCTCGTGCAATGGCGTTGTCTTGGCAACCTCTAATAGCTCATCCCTCATCAATTTAGAAGCGTTGTCACGGTAACCTCTGATGGCACTTGGCATATTCTTCAATTCCGAAATCATTTTTCTCATCCCTTGGCGTAATGGTAGGTCAGATCAAAAATTCTTTCAGACAAAGTATTATGTAATTATTAGGGGAATATTTTCCATTATGTACGGGTTTGATATTGTGCCTATTAAGAGAGATATGATTAATGTTTCCCGAAAAAAACACTTTTTTCCACCCCTTTGGTCAATGGTTGGTGCTATCAAAAAACCTATTTGACATAAATTTTTGGCACTTATCCGACAAATATTATGAACTTTGAATTGATTCGATATTTCACGTATTAAGAGAGTTATAGCGACATTTCACTTTTTCGAAAAAAAAAAAGAGCCCCCCCCCCATTTTCACCCTCTTTAACCGATTTTGCCCATTAACGAACTCGACCGATTTTTTAAGGGGTTACATATTATGTAAAACATTAAAGTGATTGGTGCAAAATTACGGCAGTTATAGTGTCCACAAGAAACTGATATATATGCATATATATACACACACATATATATATAAACTTTTGAACTGACGGTGGTTTGGGGGATGTGAAACACGAAGATATGTCGAAATTTTCCGGAAGTCGAAACATGGCACCCATTGCAATAGTTAGCTTTCTGATGAAATCTACCTAAAATAGGCTACATATTTTAAAATACTACCATCAACGACACCTAGCTGTGAACTTGGCTACTAGATGCCACCGGAACCATCAACTCGCAACGAACGTTGGAACTTCCCCTCCGAAGGAAAGCATACTCAGGGTTTTTTGGCGCTCTTAGTAAATCCGACGACTTCAGCCGGGTTTGAACCCGCGACCTTGGGATATAAAAGTTCAGCATGCTACCAGTTCCGATACCGAAGTCGCTTCCCATAGACATATGAAAACAGAATGTGATCTCGTGCAGTGGCGTTGTCATAGCAACTGCTGATGGCTCAACCCGTATCAATTAAAAGTAAAGTTGTCATGGCAACCACTCTTGGCACTTGGAATTTTCTTATAATTTAAATCATTTTGCTCACTCCGTGGCGTAATGGTGGGTCATATCGAAAATTCTTTCAGACAAAAGTTTTAGGTAATTATTGGAGGAATATTGTCCATTTTGTACGGTTTTGATATTGTGCCTATTAAGAGAGATATGATTAATGTTTCCCGAAAAACCCACTTTTTTCCACCCCTTTGGTCAATGGTTGGTGCTATCAAAAAACTTATTTGACATAAATTTTTGGCACTTATACGACACATATTATGAACTTTAAATGGATTCGATATTTCACGTATTAAGAGAGTTATAGCGAAATTTCACTTTTTCGAAAAAAGACCCCCATTTTCACCCCCTTCGACCGATTTTGCCCATTAACGAACTCGACCGAGATTGTATAGGGATACATGTTATGTAAAAAATTCAAAGAGATTAGTGCACAATTACGGCAGTTATCGTGTCCACAAGAAACTGATATATATATATATTACATAAATTATATATAAACGTTTGAACTGACGGTGGTTTTGGGGTCTGGGGGATGTGAAACGCGAATATATGTCGAAATATTCCGGAAGTCGAAACATGGTACCCATTGCAATAGTTAGCTTTCTAATGAAATCTACCTAATTAAATGCTAAAGCTCGTGTATACCATCAAAAGTTTGCTATTTCTCAGCGTTCTCTTTTAGGTAGATTTCATTAGAAAGCTAACTATTGCAATGGGTCCCATATTTCGACTTCCGGAAAATTTCGACATATCTTCGCGTTTCACATCCCCAGACCCCAAAACCATCGTTAGTTCAAAAGTTTATATATAATTTATGTATGTATATCAGTTTCTTGTGGACACGATAACTGCCGTAATTTTGCACCAGTCACTTTGAATAATTTACCAAATATGTATACCTACAAAAGCTCGGGAGAGTTCGTTACAGGGCTAAATCGGTCGAAGGGGGTGAAAATGGAAGGCTTTTTTCGAAAAAGTGAAATATTGCTATAACTCTCTTAATATGTGAAATATCGAATCTGTTCAACGTTCATACTATGTGTCGGATAAAGCCCAAAAATTTATGTTTAAAGAGTTTTTTATAGCACCAACCATTGACCAAAGGGGTGGGAAAAAGTGGGATTTTCGGGAAACATTAATCATATCTCTCTTAATAGGCACAATATCAAAACCGTAGAAAGTGGACAATATTCCCCTAATAATTACCTAAAACTTTTGTCTGAAAGAATTTTTGATATGACCCACCATTATGCCAAGGTATGAGAAAAATGATTTCGGAATTATAAGAAAATGCCAAGAGCTATCAGAGGTTGCCATGGCAACACTACTAAATTGATGAGGGATGAGCCATCAGACGTTGCCAAGATAACGCACTTACACGAGATCAGATTCAGATTTCCATCTGACTAAGTGTGAAGCGGCTTCGGTGATTTAACTGGTAGCATGCTGAATGTCTATGACCAAGGTCGCGAGTTCAAAGCCGGCCGAAGTCGTCGGATTTTCTGAGAGCGCTAAAAATCCCTCAGTATGCTTTCCTTTGGAGGGGAAGTTCCAACGTTCGTTGCGAGTTGCTGGTTGCGGTGGCATCTAGTAGCCAAGTTCACAGCTAGGTGTCGTTGACGGTAGTACCTGGTAGCAACATTAGGGACTACTGCTTGAAATTGACCGTCTGCAGTCCTTACCTGAATTACAGACTAATACTGCCATCCCTAAGTACACGGGGTTACATGACCGCGTTGTCGCAGCTCCTAAACTGAGGAACCAACCAAAATCTCTGCGGGAGATATAATTTTGCGTGAAGAAGTAACAGACCGTTACATAGTTACACATCAGTGTCGAAACCTTGCATAAGGACAGTGTGACCACATGTATAACAAGATGTTCAGTAAAGAACATATAGCCTACTTTCTCCTAAATGAATGGGTATTGTTATAACTCTTTGTCCTTTTCAAGGAGTATAATTGAATGTTGGTTGTAGTAGCTTGTTGAAATACAACGTGCTATGGGGATATTAAACATGAATATGAGGTGCCCTTTGCTAGTGTTACCTCTGTAAAAAAAATCATTCAATTCGGTTTCACCGTGTTTGAATTGATCTGGGGAATGGATTTGCACACATACATGGCCGCTATTTGCAAACTATTGGGCTGATGACCTTGTAGTCAGTCATAAGATGCGTTCCACAAAAAGGCATGTTGTTGCAAAATCCGGTAGAGATCAAATTATTAGGATGGTCGAAATTTGATTTAAGCTTTTAACATTTGGGGGGCCGTCATTCCGTTTCCATCAAGATGGCGGCGATATAAAACATGACAGTGGGGTGCCTTTTGCTAGTGCTACCTCTGTACCAAATTTCGTTCAATTCGGTTTCACCGTGTTTGAATTGATTGGGGGAATCTATTTTCACACATACTTGGCCACCATCTGCAAACTATTGGGCTGATTATCTAGCAGTTTGGTCAGTATATGCTTCCCACATAAAGATTTGTTGTTGCAAAATTTCGTAGAGACTAGATTATTAGGTTGGTCGTAATTACATTTTAGCCTTTAATATTTGGGTGGCCGCGATTACGTTTCCGTCAAGATGGCGGTGATATAAAACATGACACTGAGGTGGCCTTTTCTAGTGCTACCTCTGTACCAAATTTCGTTCCATTCGGCTTCACCGTGTTCGAATTAATAGGGGGAATCGATTTTCACACAAAGATGGCCGCCATCCGCAAAATATTAGGCTAATGACCTATTACATTTGTCAATGGATGCTCCCTCCATAAAGGTATGTTGTTGCAAAATTTGGTAGAGATCGGATGATTAGGTTAGTCGTAATTTGATTTAAGCTTTGAACATTTGTGTGGCCGCCATTACGTTTCCGTCAAGATGGCAGCGATATAAAACATGACACTGAGGTGTCCTTTGCTAGTGCTACCCTTGTACCAAATTTCGTTCAATTTGCGCTCACCGTGTTCGAATTGGTAGGGGGGGGGGGGGGGACAGACATTCAGAGTACACACACTCACACACATTTATAGTATCCAGATGGAGGTTTTTTTTAATTTTTAGCCTACTTTTCACATTTTGCAAAAATGAGGAAAAAGTAGTCTTATGAGATCGGGCAAATGTGTGTCTGTCTGTCTGTCTGTCTGTCTGTCTGTCCTTCTGTCTGTCTGTCTGGCTGTGTGTGTGTCCCCCCCCCCCTATCAACTCCTAAACGGCTGCAGCAATCAAAACCAAATTTAGTATGAGTAAAGATGTGCACCGGAATATCTCACGTCCATATTTGAAAATGATGTCAGTGCTACCAACTGCTGAAAAAACGCACTAGAAATTTGAGCTCCATGTTGGATATCCTGCAAGGTATACATGGGAGCTATTCCAAAATTGGCACACATATAGATAATACTATTTCAGTTCAATTTCCAGGAGGCCAAACATGACAGTGTTACCAAAATAATTTTAAGCCTCCTGATAGGTCCAATGTTTAAATGCATATAACTTTAACACTATCAATTGGATTTCAACCAAATTTTGTATGTAATATCTGTACATAAATGGATATGATTAGGCGTATTCATACGAGCCACCAGGGCTGCCAACTGTTAATAATTGCTCTCTCTATTTTTTTATCCAAATACCAATATATCAGAAAGTATGCAAGCCAACAGCTTTAAACTATGCACACGTATATTCTGACATTTTAGATTAATTTGGAGTAACTTATATACGTCAGTCCTACCAACATGATTATAAGCCTGCTGAATGTACCAATTTTTAAATACATGTAACTTCTATACTATCAGTTGGATTTCAACCAAATTTCGTATGTGCTATGTGTACCATAACAGATATGACTATAAGTATTGTTACGAGCAATCAGGGCTGCCAACTGTTAATACATGCTGTCTATATTTTTTAACCCTAATATCAATATATCAGAAAGTATGCAAGCCAACAGCTCTATACATTGCACACGTATAGTACCTGACATTCTAGATTAATTTGGAGTAATTAATACAAGGCAGTGCTGCCAACATGATTCCATGCCGGCTGATATATCCAATTTTAAAATACATTTAACTTCTATACTAACAAATGCATTTCATCCAAAATTGGCACAACAAGATATCATAATATTTCAGATTATTTCTGACCAGCACACGTATGGTATTGTTGGCAACATGCTTTTACGCGTGCTGATAGATCCAGTGTCTAACTGCATGTAACGTCCATTGGATTTCAACCAAATTTTGTATTCTGTACCTAAAGAGATGGAACAAAGAATATATTCAGTCACCAGGGCTGCCAACTGTAGTGCTCTATTAGGCTACATCATACCAGGTATATTTTGAACTAATTAGATATTTCGATATTACCAACTTAATTTCGTCATTATTCAAGATAGGTTCATATACTGTAGAATAATCATTGGCATGAAAAGTAGGCTGTATAGTTCTTCACGGAACTTCTTGTTAAATTTTGCTGTTGCTGTTTGAATGTAAATTTCAATGAGTAGATTTTTTCTTTTCCATTAGACATCGACGTGGGATTGGGTAGATTATTAGCTTGGGAATAATAAAACCCCTAAGGGAAGATGATGAAAAAAAGGGAAGTGGGTTTCGGACCGGAGAAAAAGAATGGAGAAATAGGAAGAGAGTTTGACATAAGTTATAACTAAGAGTTCTTGCTCAAATGCAACAAGTGGTGAAAACCCTAACAATAGATTTATTTTTATTAACGAGGGCATGAGCCTAGGAAGAGTTAGGGAAGACAGAATCTTGCCTAACCGTTATGTTTGAGAAATGATAAATCAAAAGAATAAATTTTAATTTATTTAACAATATAAAAAGAAGTAGTGTTTGTAACAAGTATATAATTTTGGTTTTGTAACAAATGGGGTCGCAGACCTCCGAAAACATCTAAAGCTTGCGCCAGGCAATTAACAATTCTTTTGGTATTAAACCTTTTATAAGTACTAAAATCTTCGTGAGATTTTGAAATGACGAAGATACATGAATGAAAAATTTAAAGATAACTAACGTAGTTAAAGTTAGACAATAAATCAAGTACAAGGTGTGTACTTTAAGAATTTCAAGGTAAATACCTTAGAAAGAGTAACAACTTCGGAAGTAACAACAACGAAAAGCAGGAAGAATAAAATAGAAGTTTCTATGACTTCTTATATTGATGCTGAAATACTTGGTTTGATTATACAAATAGGGCAGGTCACTTATTGTGAAACCTGAATAGAACAATCGAAAGGAAGTTTCTGGAAGTCAAATGTTTAAGTAGGGATCACGAGACAAATGGGGCAAGTTTCCCTTTCCTGAAACCTAGAGATAACTCACTTATGAGTTGAAAGAATTGTATTCCCTAATTAGATGGGAGAAACAATATAATTTAAGGCGTGTACTAGACACGAAGTTTTACAGACTTTAATTCTTTATACATGTGGCAAATAAGAGAGGGCTCTAATTGAGAGTGACACCTCATTGAAAAAAGACCTAAAGTAACAAGTTTATTATTTTGGTTTGTTAGTAAGGGGTTTGGGAAAGATCAAATAGGATGATGGAAAAGTGTTCATGGCCGTATTTATTGTACTCGGACGAACGCGACGCGGATGAAAGGTTGAACAAGTACTAAGTAAAAATGTAGACTTTCACGACCGGCGTTGAAATAGGAATCTCTGTTTCGCGGGCTTATATGTCGTGTTCCAAGGACATTTTGTCGCCCTGACATTTCGCTGAATACTGCGTTCAGCATGTTCACAGGTTACATAAAGCGAGGTAAAACAAGTAAACAGAAGATATATAAATAGTCAACAACCCACACATAGAGGCTACCATAGCAACGGCGTACCACATAAAAGTAATGCATCAAGGACAGGGCTGCTCGTCTGTTGCATCTTCTCGTCTACGACGGTCAATAAGGGCAGGCTTGAGGGGATTAAGGACTGGAAGCCAAGCTCTGTTCACACGTTCTGCTTCCTCCTTAAGATTGAAGCTGTTAGTATGCTTCAGGATTTCAATGGCCTCCCTTTGTAGCCTGGCATGATAAGACACCGTGGTGGACAGAACTTCGGTGTCTCCATATCTTATATCGTGACCTGCAAGTAGCGAGTGTGCTGCTACAGTGGATTTATCTGTTTGTCCCAGCCGGCTGTGTCGTTCCTGCTCCTTGAGGCGAGTGGCAATACTTCTTTTCGTTGTTCCAATATATACTTGGCCACAATCACACGGGATTTTATAAACCCCTGCCGCGGTATGAGGATGTCGCTTATCTTTAGCGGACCTAAACATGTCCTTGATTTTTCGTGTAGGCCTGTATATGGTCTTTATATCATGGGACTCGAGTAGCCTCCCTATTCTGTCCGTGACCTTTTTTATATATGGAAGAAAAGCTCTAGCCAGGGGCTGCTTGTCTCCAATTACCCTTGTAGTTGGACGTCTCGGATGGAGTGCTCGCTGGATATCTTTCTGGCTGTAACCATTCGCGCGTAAGGCCTCGTTGAGGTGTTCAATTTCTTGTTTTAGGCACTGCTTTTCACAAATTCTTTTAGCGCGGTCAGCCAGTGTTTTTATAACTCCGTATTTCTGTCGTGGGTGGTGGTTGGACGTCTTATGTAGATATCGGTCAGAATGGGTCGGCTTACGGTAAACTGTATGTCCCAAAGTTAGATCAGCGGTCTTCGTTACCATAACGTCGAGAAACGCGATTTTCAGTTCATTTTCTAACTCCATGGTAAACTGAATGTTCGAGTTCTGTCTGTTAAGATGTTGTAAAAACAGATTTAATTGATCTTTACCATGGCCCCATATTACAAAGGTATCGTCCACGTATCGTAGCCACACATTAGGTTTCAAAGGTGCGGTCTCTAGTGCTAATTTGTTCAAATTGTTCCATGAAGAAATTCGCGATCACCGGACTAAGGGGACTGCCCATGGCGACCCCATCAATTTGTGATAGCGAATTTCTTCATGGAACAATTTGAACAAATAGCACTAGAGACCGCACCTTTGAAACCTAATGTGTGGCTACGATACGTGGATGATACCTTTGTAATATGGGGCCATGGTAAAGATCAATTAAATCTGTTTTTACAACATCTTAACAGTCAGAACTCGAACATTCAGTTTACCATGGAGTTAGAAAATGAACTGAAAATCGCGTTTCTCGACTTTATGGTAACGAAGACCGCTGATCTAACTTTGGGACATACAGTTTACCGTAAGCCGACCCATACTGACCGATATCTACATAAGACGTCCAACCACCACCCACGACAGAAATACGGAGTTATAAAAACACTGGCTGACCGCGCTAAAAGAATTTGTGAAAAGCAGTGCCTAAAACAAGAAATTGAACACCTCAACGAGGCCTTACGCGCGAATGGTTGATTCCTTAGTTTGAAAAAGTATTCCCACATGTGAGTGTAAAATACATGACAGTATAACTGGTAGGTAGAGTGCAGATTCTGGAAGGTTCCAGAGCAATCATGACTGAAGAATAGGGCAAAAGTTAGTCCAGCGGTGGAACGAGCTATGTATTTTATAGACAATGGGTAATTTAATGTTATCCCACGTTGCGAGAGAATCTCTCATTTAATAAGCATAAGAAATGCTACTTCCTGTTAAGATTGGCTTAGATAGACAAAAGCCCAACATAGAAAATCCCGCGAAGGATGATTATTGCCCCAAATATAGTAATCTCACACTGCCTATAAATGACCATTAAAAAGCGTGAAGCTATTTAAAATCCATTAAAATTAGTTGAAGAACGTAGAAGTAGTACTTAGCTTTGCTTCATGGCGAAGGCGATGTTTTCTTTGACGGTTGATACTAAAATTCTAACCTGGCGTAGAATTTAAAAGGTTGCCTCTCGAGTTGAGGAGGCGAGCTTGAGTGGAGCTCTAACTGACGAGGTCGACTTCCGACTTACAAGTGAGGGCTGCTAGACGCAGCGAAAGCACACCAGCCTAGACGGCATGTTCAACAAGAAGTTGAGTGCACTGTGAGAGTGGGCGGTTGCTCACGACGCGGAGACAAGTCGAGACGAAGTTTAGAAGTGAAGTGACCGAGCGGGCTGGCTGCGCGCGCGGAGGAGAGAGCACTAGGAGGAGGGGAGAAGAGGGGAAGCGGGCGAGTGAGGGGAGGAACAAAGAGGTTACACATAAACATGAAAAATCTTTACAAAAATAAAATTCTTGGAGCGGTGTCTTCATGGAGTAGTTGGTTGGTGAAGAACACGACGCCCAGCGGATTAATGTAGAAGTCTTCATGGTTTGAAGCAATGGAAGTTCGGAAGGCAGCAATGGGACGCTGTCACTCTGGTTCAGCGGAATATGCGTTTCTGTAAAAAACTGAAAAAAAATGAACAAATGCACGGGGCAAACGGGAGGTAACAGTTCAATGTTGGTGTGTGCGGGAAAGAAATTTAAATAAACTGACTGATATAAAGTAATGAACAGCAAAAGCTAATTCATTCTCTCCGTGTATTTGCAAAAATACACCATGTTGGGGGACATCAGCAAACAACAGCAAAGAACAAGAACACAATATGAAAGAGATCTTATAATAAACATTTGGGTAGTAAAGATAATTCTTTCTCTGACTCTTCCCTTCCCTCCTGGGTAACAATCGGTCATTACGCCAAAGATCTATGCTAAAGGGTGAAAGGAAAAAGGGGGTGGCATTTATGAGGAACTGACCAGGTGTAAGTGGAAGCAAGTTATCAGGGTTATTAGAATGCGGGGGCGACGGGCGCGAATTAACAACGCTCTCAATCACAAAGTAGCTAGAAGCTGCAATAAATAAAGCTCTAGTGAAGATCGCGACAAGATGCGAAAGGAGAGTTAACAAATTTAAACAAAGCGTATAGAAACAAGTACTTCGATTAAGGATAAGAATATACCAAATAAACAAAGGAACTATGCGAGTAGAAGGCAAGAACGCCATAGGTAACAACAATCTAGCAGCAATAAATAATGACCTTAAGTTATAATAAGTATCAACAGGGTTAATCAGAAGAATACTTAAGTCAACAAAAAACGTGACGTAACAAGCATAGATGCAAAAACACATCGAGTGTAACGACGAGAGAAAACAAGTTTGTTTAACAATGAACAATAATAGTGCAAAATATGTAAGCAAAATGCAATACATGAGCGCATAAAAATATGCAACTATGTTATGAAACAGGAATCGAAACAACTATAGAATACGAGGGTAAACAAGTGGGAGAGATAGGTAAGAACGACCTTGACCCACATAGTACAGCGAGATAACGTATATAAATATCTGAAAGAGTCCTTGACCAGAACAAGTTTATTTTGGGAAGGAGGTGAGCAGCTTCTGAAATTACGGGAGCAACGCGCAAGACAATGGTTGGCAGTCAGCCAAAGTTGAGATAAGGAAAACTTGCTCTGACCTTTGTTTAGCATAGAGGTAGTCAACGGCAGCTTGGCCTTACCCGAGCTTGTATACAAACAAGACTGACAAACAAGCAGTTCAAAATAAACAAACTAAACGAGTGCAATCAGCCGAGACTTAAAGTGGATATTCAAGTATTACGGCATGCAGTCATTCGTAGCTTGGACGTGAGAAAACAAATTAAAGACATATGAAATAAAGTAAGAAATCAATTTCGCAAAATTTTGAGGATCACGGAATCCGTCAATTTTCAAAAGAAAAAAGCTTAATTCTTCTGAACAAAGAAGAGAAGCTGGGACATTGAGAAGGAGTTTATGCGTAAGAATAGTTATTCTAGATGCTAGAGAATTCAGATTTTCAAGCGGTTTCAAAAGCGGCTTCCGAGTGTGAGGAAGGGGGAAGGAGGCGGCCTTGGCCATCCTAATAAATAGAGAAAGAAGTGAAACATAGCTTACAGCGAAATTATGTTGACTGATAGCCATGGTTTTACACAAGGGGAAGATAGTTTTCGATAGAAAGTTTAAACAATTACCTTCTACAAAAAATGACATGAGAAAGTAAACCAAGTGACACAAGGCGAGGCGAACTTGAATTGCCATTTTGTGCGGAAATAAGGCAAAACCATTTAAACAACTTGCAAAGGTGACGTAGTATTTACAATGAGACATCGTTTCGGCAAGTGTTTTTGAAATGTATCGAGATCAGAAACATAAGCGTTCTCTTTTTCAGAAAAGGGATTTGAATCGGCAGTAACAAAATGACATTGCGATTTGGTTTGAAGACTGGAATGTTGGATTTGACCAGTGACAACCCAACCAAAATCGGTGTCTCTGGCGACCACGTTTGAAGATAGCCTACGGGTTTGTTTACGAAGGCAATTCCAGAAAATATTGGCACTGAAAAGTATATCAATGGGGCCTTGAGCAGTAAACTGAGGATCAGCTAACCTTAAATGCGAAGGAATCTTTAAACCGGAAGTTTCAATAGAGCTGCTAGGAGTGTCCTTGCCAATACTGGTAAGAATGAGACAGTTTAAATTAAGATTGGTGTTTCTTTGACAAATGTCTCTGATTTTGAATTTTGAAGACTGCAATGCTTGAGTTTTCAAATTGTCAATGCCAGATACATTGATGGAAATAGGTGATGAAGAAAGACTTAGTTTTTTATTAACGATTGCGAAACAAAGTTGTGAGTTGAAGCGGAGTCGAGAAGACCACGGGTTCGAATCCAATTTCCAAATTTATATTTTATTTCGAATTTACAGAGGACAAAAGGACTTGCGCACTGTGAGAAGTTTCGGCGTTAGAAATACAGGATGAAGCACTAGTTTGTTCTGAGCTGCTCTGCATGGAGTTTGAAGAGGCAGGTACTAGTGACCTCGATTGATCATGAAAGTGCAATAAAGAATGATGCGGTCTTTTACAATGAAAACAGAGGTTGGATGACGTACAATTAGAAGAAGAATGCTTAGGTGACAAGCAGTTATGGCAATATTTATTGTTGAAGACAAACTTCCCTCTGTCTTCAACAAACAATTCTTTAAAGGATTTGCAGGAATACAAAGTGTGAAACTTTTTACAGAGCGTGCATTTTAAAGATTTGTTGAGCGGCCTGATATGTTCTCTTGGATGGTTGAAAGAGGCAGAACGAGTTTGCTTGTTCTCGACAGATGGGTGCTGATGTCCATTTGAAGAGACAAGTTTTTTATCCAGAATGTGACACTGATGACTCGTTTCGACATTTTCGCACTGAAATGAGAGTACTGTAAGGACTTGGCACCGGCTGTTTAGAAACGAGATGAGGTGTTCAAAAGAATATTCCTCCTTGCGAGTGAGTTCGATTTCCCAAGCCTTTAATGTCGAAAAATCGAATCTGGATGTAGCTAGATGAATAACGACGGTGTCCCAAGTTTGGACTGGCTGCTTTAGTTGGTATAACGCTCTCACGTGCAATTGAATGGAGTCTAACAGGTCTCTTAAAGAGATGACGTCATTATGTTTTACGACTGGCAAATTGAACAAGCAGTGAATGTGGCGAGCAACACACAAACGTTCATTGCCATATCTCTCTTTAAGGAGATTAAAGGCAATGTGGTAGTTATCTGCGCTTAAAGGCAGTGACTCAACCAAGGCCAAGGCCTGGCCTTCCAAAGACGAACGCTAGAAATAGAACTTGTGGATGTCGAGAATGTCTGTGTTTTCATGAATAAGGGAGCATTAAAGTTCGTAAAAGGAATACCATTCACCTTCCTGGCCTGAGAAGTGAGGTAGGCTTATCTTTGGAAGTAAAGGATTCGGTTTGTCCTTATGAACTGAAGCGGGTGCGAACTGGGCCGGATTGATGACCCTAGTGTCCGGTTCTGAGATACTGCGGATCAGTTGGTGGGCCTTGGCAATCCCTTCAAAATACAAGGGTTTAACCTCGTCCCGATCCGATTGAAGTTCTGGGCAAGCGGATTCAATGTCGGCTTGAATTTGATCATAGTAATCGTAGGACCGTTCGTACAACTTAAGGCGTTGTGTCAAGACGTCTAGATCACACTCGGTGGGATTTATTTTGTAAATGAAATTTCTAAATCTGGTAAGCTGTCCTTTGTAGGAAGAACGTCTGGCAATGAGAGTTTCATCCTCTTCAGTTGGCAGGTAGAAAATAGGTAAATTGAAGTGTAACTTACGAAACTGTAGCGAGATTTCGAAAATGCTGTCAGGTTGGCAGCAGAAGACAGGTTGCAAGTAAGACAGGCTGAAGAAGACAGGAACGACCTCTATCACCTTCACCAGCTTTGCACTGCGAAGTTATAGCTGGAAAATTCAAAGAAGGTATTAATGATTTACAAAATATTGTCAAATGGACTTTGAGCAATAAATAACGAAAAGATTCTCATAAATAGACTCTGAGAAATGGACTCTCCCGGGTTTCTGGGACAAAATTTTGGGTAGATTATTAGCTTGGGAATAACCTAACCCCCGAGGGAAGATGATGAATAACAAGTAGTTCCGTGAAGAACTATACAGCCTATTTTCATATATCCTATTTATGTTAATTGCCACTAACAACATACAAAATTTCAGTTTGATTGCTGTAATAGATTCGTAGATATTGAGAACCGACTAAATATTTCGGATGGTCGCTATGTTGGATTTTATATATGTAGGTCCTAGAGTTATGTACTGTTACATGAAGATTATTGTGTACGTGTAGCATTAAAACTTCAATCGCATGATTAGGACACAAGAAGTAACAAGGAGATTTTAAAATTTCGCACAGCTGCCATATTGTGATTATAGAAACAATTGAAAGAAGTTTGATGCCAGTGGATTAACATTCGTATAAAGATTTAATGTATCAAGTTTCACTGCACTCGGATGATTAAATTGCGTGAACCGTCCATGTGAATATTTATATTTCCCGTCGCCGCCATGTTGGATTTGTGATCACCAGGTTATTTAAAGTCCTTTAGGTGAACTTAAGTTCATAGCCCCTATGAACATAAAAAAATCAGTTTGATTGCTATAATAAATTCGTAGATATTCAGAGCCGCCTAAATATTTCGGATGGTCGCCATGATGGATTGTTAAATGTATTGGCCATAGAGCCATATACCATTAAAGGAGAATTATTGCGTAGGTTCATTATTCAAACTTTCACTTCGCATGATTACGACACAAGAAATAAAAACTTAATTTTAAAATTCGCACAGCCGCCATCTTGAGGTTATGTAAACAATCTAACTAAATTAGATGCCAGTGCATTACAATGTGTATAAACATTTTCTGTACCAGATATCATTGCGTTTGGAACATTAAACAGCGAGAAACGTGCATTTAATTTTTTCAAATTCGTTTGGGCGCCATGTTCGTTTTGTAGTTAACCGGTTTGTCAAAGTCTTATAGATGAACTTCCAGTAGTGCCCTTTATCTCCGTATAAAGTTTCAGGGTGATACCGCTAATAGTTTCAGAGATATAGAATGCCGGTGAAATATTTCATACATCCGCCATCTTGTGGTTATGTAAACAATTGAACGAAGTTAGATGTCGGTGCAATACAATGAGTATTAATATTGTTACGGCTGTGAGTTTGTGTCATCACTCGCCGCATGAGTCACAACTGCCCCAGGGCTGGGCTGTGTCCTGCCTCCTGTATTGCGCGCGCCTTATGCAACAGGGCTACTATGACAAAGGGATAGTCCAGAATGTTCGTGACTGGACCAGCGATGGAAACCTCGAGAAGCCGTGAACCCTGGATGGATCTAGAAGCATTTATTGAGTCACCGGCCTGCTATATAAGTGCGACCTGTCTAGCAGTTGTTGTTGTTGTGTTTTACGAGCTAGTGCGAGCGATTATCTTGTGCGACAGAAGTGTGGTGACGAAGTGCTGTGCGAGTTACGAAATCCAGTGACATTGTTTCTCCAGCTTGTGGACAGCGAAATAGCCTGCAGCAAGTGATCGTAAGTAATTGTGGTCGGAGAAAATAAAGGAGAGGAGCAGGTAGTTCCTGTCAAGGCCACCGTACTCATTAGGACGGATTAACTTCTGTGATCTGTTGACAAGTGGAAGGGCCAAGAGCGCTCAAGGAAGAGACTTGAGGAAACTGGAATAAGGCTCCTAATTGCTTGTATTTGCTGACTAGTGTAATTTTCTGGCCACAATAAAGTTAATTATTTCTTTAAGCAGTAATTGGTGTTGTGCTTTGTACCCCCACCGTAATCCAGTTAACAAAAGTGCCACTAGGGGTGGCACGTAACAACTGGTGTCAGAAGTGGTATTACGAACTCAAGCACAACACCTGACGGTCCTGGTTTCAAAACCCGAGCAGGTCAATTTTTTTTAAATTTTCCGGTGAGCGAATGCCCTTTACAAGACGAACAGCTAAAATGGAAGAGCAATTCGCAGCATTGCTAGAGAAGTTAAATGGCATGGAAACCAAGATGGAAGTCGGCCAGAAGAAATTAGCCAAGGACCTGAAGGATGACCTGAAGAAGATGGAAGACGGCCAGAAGAAGATGGAGGACGGCCAGAAGAAGATGGAGGACGGCCAGAAGAAGTTAGCCGAGTACCTAACTGCCAAACTAGAAGACGGCCAGAAGAAGATGGAAGACGACCAGAATAAGTTAGCAGAGGACCTAACCGCCAAATTTCTGGATAGCCAGAAAAATCTGGAAGAGTGTCTGCTGACGAAATTAGAGGAGAGCCAAAGGAAACTAGAACAGGGCTTACGTGAGGAAGTCGCAGCAGTGGAAAAGAAGTTCGACGCCTTACAAGTGGAAGTTGCCGAGCTGCGCCAACGCCCGCTGATGGGGGTGGAGGAGAAATTCAACGCCTTACAAGTGGAAGTTGCCAAGCTGCGCCAACGCCCGCTTATGGGGATGGAGGAGAAATTCAACGCCTTGCAAGTGGAAGTTGCCGAGCTGTGCCAACGACCGCTGATGGGGGTGGAGGAGAAATTCAACGCCTTACAAGTGGAAGTTGCCGAGCTGTGCCAACGCCCGCTGATGGGGGTGGAGGAGAAATTCAACGCCTTACAAAAGGAAGTTGCCGAGCTGCGCCAACGCCCACTGACGGGGGTGGAAGAGAAATTCAACGCTCTACGAGAGGAAGTTGCCGAGCTGCGCCAACGCCCGCCCACCGTTACACCGGGAATATCAGGAACGGGACATAGCAGAGTGACGCCCCCAACCTTCGACGGAAAGATCCCGTGGAGCACCTACTTACCTCAGTTCGAGGCGGCATGTTCCATAAATAACTGGAACAACACAGAAAAGGCTACAGCTCTCATTGTAGCGCTGAGAGGTGACGCCCATAACGTCCTTCAGGCCATCCCGACTGGATCCCAGGACTACGCTTCACTGATCGCCCATATGGAGTCCCGATATGGAGATAGCCATCTTCAGCAGGCCTACCAGATGCAGCTCCGGACCCGGGTACAGAAGAACGCGGAAACCCTGCAGGAGTTCGAGATGGACATCGCACGCCTCGTAAAGCTCGCCTATCCAACAGCGCCGGCCGACTTCCTGGAACAGATTGCGACGCAGACCTTCACCGACGGGCTTCGGGACTCGGACACTCAACAGGCGCTGCGACTCGCGCGCAATAAGACCCTGGCAGATGCGCTGAGCCACGCACTTGAGTTCGAGACGGCAAAACAGGCATCCAGAATGCACGCGCGGGTGCGTCAAGTGGACGTCGACGAACCAGTAAAAACCAACGAGACCAAGCCCCTGGCCGACGAATTAATGGAGGCGCTAAGCCGTTTCTTCGATAGTCGCGGCACCACCAGCAACGACTCAGCTGGAAGGCAACCGGAGAGGCGGCCCGGAAGAGGACTACCGATCTGCTGGACCTGCGGTAAGAAAGGCCACCTGAGCAAGGACTGCGGTGATCGCCGCCGCCGAGGGTATCCGACGGGAAATCAGTCGTCCGAAAACCGCGCGGCCCTGGGAAACGAGTATTAGCCAGCCTTGGGGGGCAAAGGTTGGCTTGTGACAGTCGTCAAGCCCCGGCAGTCCAGGTTCGTGTGACGAAGTTACGGAGGGACAATAGCAGCCTGATGGTCGACGGAGTCGTCAACGGAGAGAGCTGGCCCATGCTAATCGAAACGGGAGCATCGAGGACCATCGTCAGACCCACCGTGATCCCGAAGTGGAGAGTGCAACCCACACAAAGGAACCTCCAGCTAATAACCGCGACCGGAGAGACCGCACCGGTACATGGCGAAGCATCACTGGAGTTCGTCATTGGTCGACGGGCGATAAAGCATCCAGTGCTTGTGGCTGACGTATCAAATGAAGTGATCATCGGACTGGACTTCCTGGACCAGAACAACATCATCTTGGATCTGAGTACCAACACTCTGCACTTCGGAGGTGAGGAACTTGCTTTGCAACCTGCGCACGAGTCCATCACCGCACGACGAGTAAGGCTGAGAGAAGACGTCATCGTTCCCGCCAGGACGGAGGTCAGCGCTGCCGTAATTGTCGACGGAACTGCTGAGGGAGTGGCGGCTGTCATCGAGCCAAAATATGAGGACATCCAGACAAAAGGATTGCTAGTTGCCAAGACTCTCAACAACACGACGTCTCGGCCGTACGTCCGCCTGTCCAACCTGAACGACTACGACATTACGGTTCACCGGGACACCAACCTAGGAGTCTGCGAGCCCGTTACCTGGATTGCCCGCATCACAGATACGACGGACGGACACCTGCAGACGGACAACCGAAGAAGACGCGCCCTGCCAGAAGAACTACAGAAGCTGTACCAAGGATCCCAAGACCATTTAGACGAAGAGCAATCACGCCAACTTCAGGACCTACTACGCGAATTCCAGGATGTCTTCTCCGTGGGGAGCAAAGACTTCGGCAGGACAAGCTTGGTCCAGCACAGAATCGACGTTGGGGCAGCGCACCGATTAGGGCCCCATTCCGACGTGTCCCGCTCACCAAGCAAGCCGAAGTCGACCGGATGGTAGAAGAGATGAAGGAGCAAGGGGTGATCGAGCCATCACATAGTCCTTGGAGTTCTCCGGTCGTGCTAGTGAAGAAGAAGGACGGTTCCACCAGGTTCTGCGTGGACTACAGGCGGGTGAACGACGTCACGAAGAAGGACAGCTACCCTCTACCCCGGATCGACGACACGCTGGACACCATATCAGGATCAAGATGGTTCTCCACCTTGGATTTGAAGAGTGGCTACTGGCAGGTGGAGGTCCACCCTAACGACCGCGAGAAAACGGCGTTCTCTGTGGGCAGCGGGCTCTGGCAGTTCACCGTCATGCCTTTCGGTCTGTGCAACGCCCCTGCAACCTTCGAAAGGCTAATGGAGTCCATTCTGAGGGGACTACACTGGAAGACCTGCCTGGTATACCTAGACGACGTCATCGTTCTGGGGAGGAGCTTCGAGGAGCACTACAGCAACCTGAAGGAGATCTTGTTGAAGCTACGGGCTGCCCAGCTGAAGTTGAGCCCCAAGAAGTGTCAGCTCTTCCAGAAGCGGGTCCAGTACCTTGGGCATATCGTCTCCGAGGAAGGGGTGCGCACCGACCCAGAGAAGACCGCAGCTGTGAGGGACTGGCCAGTTCCGAAGGACAAGTCCCAACTACGAAGCTTCCTGGGACTCTGCACTTATTATCGTCGCTTCGTGAGAGGATTCGCCGACATCGCCAAACCTTTACATCGACTGACTGTGAAGGACCAACTCTTCACGTGGACAGCAGAATGCCACAGTGCCTTCGAACAACTCAAGCAGGCCCTGTGCACCGCACCTATTCTGGCCTACCACAGACCTGGAACAAGGTTCATTGTTGATACCGATGCCAGCGACTTTGGCATAGGGGGAATCCTGTCGCAAGTAGTGGACAGCGAGGAGAGAGTAGTGGCCTACTTCAGCAAGGCCCTGTCAAAGCCAGAAAGGAACTACTGCGTCACCAGGAAGGAGCTGCTCGCCATCGTGAAGACCATTGAACACTTCCACAAGTACCTGTACGGGCAAGAATTTCTCATCAGGACCGACCATGCATCCCTGTGGTGGCTCCTGAACTTCAAGCAGCCCGAGGGTCAACTCGCGCGGTGGTTAGAGAGACTTCAACAGTACAACTTTGAGATTCAGCACAGGAAAGGCCAACTGCATTCTAACGCCGACGCCCTGTCACGAAGACCGTGCCCCGAAGACTGCACCTTCTGTCCCCGAAGGGAGGAGAACACCGGGATACAGTGCCGACGGACTACTGTGGAACTTCAGGGGAACTGGAGCCGCGAATCTTTCACGCGGGCACAAGCAGAAGATGATGACCTGGGACTGATAGCCGAATGGAAGAGGACCTGTGTCCCCAGACCCGGGTGGAACATTGTGAGTTACTGCAGCCCAAAGTTTAAGTCCTACTGGGCACAGTGGGACTCGCTGATTGTAAGGGATGGCCTCATCTGCCGCGCCTGGGAGAGCACCGACGGGAAGACATCTCGGGAACAAGTCGTCGTTCCAAAGGCTATGACGGAGGAAGTCCTGAAGGAAGTTCATGGAGGATCATCTGGTGGACACCTAGGGATAAAGAAGACCCTGGAGAAGCTGAGGGAGCGGTTCTACTGGATCGGATGCCGAACAGACGTGGAAAACCACTGCGCGAGGTGCCACGATTGCGCAGCCAGCAAGGGTTCAGGACGAAGACGACGGGGTCAACTGAAGACCTACAACGTGGGCGGCCCCATGGAGAGAGTGGCCATCGATGTTGCTGGGCCATTCCCGTTAAGCGAGGCAGGGAATCGCTACATATTAGTCGTCAGCGACTACTTTACCAAATGGCCGGAGGCGTATGCGCTCCCTAACCAAGAAGCCGCGACGATTGCAGAGACCCTGGTGAAGGAATTCGTCAGCCGGTACGGAGTACCCCTGGAGCTGCACACCGACCAAGGGAGGAACTTCGAGTCGCAGGTGTTCCAGAACCTATGCCAGCTGCTCGGAATCCGGAAGACAAGGACAACGCCGCTACACCCTCAGTCCGACGGGATGGTAGAGCGATTCAATCGCACCATCGAGAACCATCTCCGATTAGTCGTCAGCGAGCACCAGAGGGATTGGGACAAACATCTTCCACTATTTCTCCTGGCATACCGCGCTACCGTGCATGAAGCCACCGGGTGCACTCCAGCCCGGGCCATGTTTGGGAGGGAGCTCCGTCTACCTGTCGATCTTGCCTTCGGCCGACCTGGGAATGATCCGATCCCGGTAAGCCAGTATTGTCAAGAACTGGTCGACCAACTGGAGGACGTACACGCGTTCACGAGGAGGAAACTACGGATCTAGACCGACCGAATGAAGACCCGATACGACCAGCAGACGGATGCCGGCGGATTCCACGAGGACGACCTGCTCTGGCTCTTCAACCCATTACGGAAGAAAGGCCTGTCACCCAAACTGCAGAAGTCCTGGGAGTGCCCGTACCGAGTCGTGAAACGGATCAACCATGTCGTCTACAGGATACAGCGGAGCCCGAGGGCGAAGATGAAGATCGTGCATCGAGATCGCCTGGCAGCCTACGGAGGGACACAAACGGACCAATGATTGATCGGGACGATCAGCCTTTTTAGGAAGGGGGTGGTGTTACGGCTGTGAATTTGTATCATCACTCGCCGCATGAGTCACAACTGCCCCAGGGCTGGGCTGTGTCCTGCCTCCTGTATTGCGCGTGCCTTATGCAACAGGGCTACTAAGACAAAGGGATAGTCCAGAATGTTCGTGACTGGACCAGCGATGGAAACCTCGAGAAGCCGTGAACCCTGGATGGATATAGAAGCATTTATTGAGTCACCGGCCTGCTATATAAGTGCGACCTGTCTAGCAGTTGTTCTTGTTGTGTTTTACGAGCTAGTGCGAGCGATTATCTTGTGCGACAGAAGTGTGGTGACGAAGTGCTGTGCGAGTTACGAAATCCAGTGACATTGCTTCTCCAGCTTGTGGACAGCGAAATAGCCTGCAGCAAGTGATCGTAAGTAATTGTGGTCGGAGAACATAAAGGAGAGGAGCAGGTAGTTTCTGTCAAGGCCACCGTACTCATTAGGACGGATTAACTTCTGTGATCTGTTGACAAGTGGAAGGGCCAAGAGCGCTCAAGGAAGAGACTTGAGGAAACTGGAATAAGGCTCCTAATTGCTTGTATTTGCTGACTAGTGTAATTTTCTGGCCACAGTAAAGTTAATTATTTCTATAAGCAGTAATTGGTGTTGTGCTTTGTACCCCCACCGTAATCCAGTTAACAAAAGTGCCACTAGGGGGTGGCACGTAACAATATACACTGTACCAAGTTTTATTGCGTTTGGTTGGTTAAATCGCGAGAAACTTCTACTTAAAAGTCGCAAATTCGCGTGGCCGCCATGTTGGTTTCGTAGTTAGTTTTTCAAAAGTCACATGGGTGAACTTATAGTAGTTCCCTTTATCACCGTAATAAATTCCAGGGTGATATTGGGAATAGTTTCGGAGATATTGAATGCTGGTGAAATAATTCGCACAGTCGCCATGTTGGATTGGTGAGACGTAACAAAATTTGAAGGGCACGGTCGAGGTTGCCCGGAATAGTGTTATGAACTTACTGAGTTTCATTGAAATCGATCGAGCCGTTTAGATTTTATTAGGGGGCACACACACACACACACACGCACACACGCACACACGCGCACACGCTCACACACGGACAAAAGGTGATCTCATAAGCCTATTTTTTCAAAATTGAAAATAGGCTAAAAAGGAAGTGGGTTTCGGACCGGAGAAAAAGAATGGAGAAATAGGAAGAGAGTTTGACATAAGTTATAACTAAGAGTTCTTGCTCAAATGCAACAAGTGGTGAAAACCCTATCAATAGATTTATTTTAATTAACGAGGGAATCAACCTAGGAAGAGATAGGGAAGACAGGATCTTGCCTAACCGTTATGTTTGAGAAATGATAAATCAAAAGAATAAATTTTAATTTATTTAACAATATAAAGAGAAGTAGTGTTTGTAACAAATATATAATTTTGGTTTTGTAACAAATGGGGTCGCAGACCTTCGAAAACATCTAAAGCTTGCGCCAGGCAATTAACAATTCTTTTGGTTTTTTATAAGTACTAAAATCTTCGTAAGATTTTGAAATGACGAAGATACATAAATGAAAAATTTAAATATAACTAACGTAATTAAAGTTAGGCATTAAATCAAGTACAAGGTGTGTACTTTAAGAATTTCTAGGTAAATATCTTAGAAAGAGTAACAACTTCGGAAGTAACAACAACGAAAAGCAGGAAGAATAAAATAGAAGTTTATATGACTTCTTATATTGATGCTGAAATAGTTGGTTGGATTATACAAATAGAGCAGGTCATTTATTGTGAAACCTGAAGAGAACAATCGAATGGAAGTTTCTAGAAGTCATATGTTTAAGTAGGGATCACGAGACAAATGGGGCAAGTTTCCCTTTCGTGAAACCTAGGGATAACTCACTTATGAGTTCAAAGAATTGTATTCCCTAATTAGAAGGGAGAAACAATATAATTTAATGCGTGTACTAGACACGAAGTTTTACAGACTTTAATTCTTTATACATGTAGCAAATAAGAGAGGGCTCTAATTGAGAGTGACACCTCATTGAAAAACGACCTAAAGTAACAAGTTTATTATTTTGGTTTGTTAGTAAGGGGTTTGTAAAGATCAAATAGGATGGTGGAAAAGTGTTCATGGCCGTATTTATTCTATTCGGACAAACGCGACGCGGATGAAAGGTTGAACAAGCACTGTTTTCACTATAGTCTGTTGAAATAGATGAAAAGTTCACTGTAGTAGCACAAAAAGTTTATGGCAAAGAAAGTTCTTGCAATGATCGAAAATAACTAGTTACACTAGATATGCGAGAGTCTATTACTTGAGAAAGTTGTAGATTATAGTTGAATGAGCCAGAGAAAATCCCAACGGAGGAAGAAAAATAGCTATTGATTAGTAGTTCATAAGGAAGATTTCTTAGTTTGAAAAAGTATTCCCACATGTGAGTGTAAAATACATGACAGTATAACTGGTAGATAGAGTGCAGATTCCGGAAGGTTCCAGAGCAATCATGACTGAAGAATTGGGTAAAAGTTAGTCCAGCGGTGGAACGAGCTAAGTATTTTATAGACAGTGGGTAATTTAATGGTATCCCACGTTGTGAGAGAATCTCTCATTTAATAAGCATAAGAAATGCTGCTTCCTGTTAAGATTGGCTTAGATAGACAAAAGCCCAACATAGAAAATCCCGCGAAGGATGATTATTGCCCCAAATATAGTAATCTCACACTGCCTATAAATGATCATTAAAAAGCATGTAGCTATTTAAAATCCACTAAAATTAGTTGAAGAACGTAGAAGTAGTACTTAGCTTTGCTTCATGGTGAAGGCGATGTGTCCTTTGACGGTTGATACTAAAATTCTAACCTGGCGTAGAATTTAAAAGGTTGCCTCTCGAGTTGAGGAGGCGAGCTTGAGTGGAGCTCTAACTGACGAGGTCGACTTCCGACTTACAAGTGAGGGCTGCTAGACGCAGCGAAAGCACACCAGACTAGACTGCATGTTCAACAAGAAGTTGAGTGCACTGTGAGAGTGAGCGGTTGCTCACGACGCGGAGACAAGTCGAGACGAAGTTTAGAAGTGAAGTGACCGAGCGGGCTGGCTGCGCGCGCGGAGGAGAGATCACTAGGAGGAGGGGAGAAGAGGGGGAAGCGGGCGAGTGAGGGGAGGAACAAAGAGGTTACACATAAACATGAAATATCTTTACAAAAATAAAATTCTTGGAGCGGTGTCGTCATGGAGTAGTTGGTTGGTGAAGAACACGACGCCCAGCGGATTAATGTAGAAGTCTTCATGGTTTGAAGCAATGGAAGTTCGGAAGGCAGCAATGGGACGCTGTCAGGCTGGTTCAGCGGAATATGCATTTCTGTAAAAAACTGACAAAAAATGAACAAATGCACGGGGCAAACGGGAGGTAACAGTTCGATGTTGGTGTGTGCGGCAAAGAAATTTAAATAAACGGACTGATATAAAGTAATGAACAGCAAAAGCTAATTCTTTCTTTCCGTGTATTTGCAAAAATACACCAAGGGTATCTCAATTTATTCGGAATTCTCTAATGCTATAGGTTAGTATATGTTTAGTATTAAGGGTTCGTTCTATCCAAGGAATACCAGTCCTGTATTTCTATTGGAAAATTATGGATCAGGTTTTGGAGGTGTTGGCTCGGCTGGAGTCAAATATTAAACAGAGTATCGAGAGAGCTACTCAATTAGAGAATATGTTGTCAGAAAATTCCAAAAGGTTGGAAAAGCAGATACAAGGAAATTCGCAATATTTAGACAGTAGGATAAATGCAAATTCTACATCATTAGAATCTAAAATAAATGAAAACTCTAAATCTTTAGAACAATCATTAGAATCTAAAATGAATGAAAATTTCCAGTCATTAGAATCTAAAATAAATGAAAATTCCCAGTCATTAGAATCTAAAATGAATGAAAATTCCCAGTTATTAGAATCTCAACTATCTGAAAAATTGTTAGAAAGTTCTAATTCAATTAGGTCAGATATTGACAGTAAACTATCCGAAAATTCTAAACATTTTGAAGACAAATTAAGTGTTAGTGCAGAATCTTTGAGAGACACTTTGGAAGAGAAGATTGCTGAACATTCTAAAGCAATTGATAGGTTGACTGAAAATTCCCGCATAATGGATTTAAAAATCATTGGAAATTCAGAAACGCTAAGGTTAGATTTGGCTGATAATTCTAAACAGTTAGAACATCGCTTATCAGAAAGTTTGGGGAACCAATTCGCGGAAAAGTCCAAAATTTTGGGGGAAAAACTTATCGAATTATTTGAAAAATCCAAGAACGTAGAAACTAGGTTAAACGAAAACAAAGTTTCACTGGAGACAAAAATTAATGATAGTATGAAAAACTTAGAGGACAAAATCGAAAAATCGCATGATAAATTGAAAGACATGGAAAAAGATTTTGATAAACATTCTAGAAGAGTTGTTGAAGATTTGGTAAACTTGGAGATTAAAATTACGGAAGAGTGTAATTTTACTGCAAGGCAGGTGTTGCAGAAACTGGCAACATATTTCCAGGGGACTATTCTATAACAGCTGAAAGAGGACAAGTTAATCCAGGAACTTAGTATCAATGTAAAGGAGATAGCTCTTACTGAGGTCAGAAGTTCAGTACTAGAGGAGGCTAAAGAAGATATTCAGGAAGTAAGGAATTCTTTTTCTACGCATATCAAAGTAATATCGGAAGATGTAGGAAAAATTCAGAGAGATGTGTCTAAGTTGACTAATTTAGTGAAGACTCACGAAACTATAATTGAAAAACTAGTAAAAGATGTTCAGGACACGAATCAAGACTTGAGAAAGAAAGGAATCGATCATGTAACTATAGAATTTGTTGGGACAACCATAGAAAATATCAGAGGAGAGATAGCAGAGAAGACAGATGATTCTGGATTAAAGAAGACATTGGACACATTATAAGAGAAAATGACTTTTTATGAATCTCAAAGACAGCAAAGAAATGTAGAAGAAATACCGATTTTTGAGCAGAACAAAAAGAGAGAAATGTCGAAAGAGATGGAGGATCAGAAAATTATGGCAAATTCTATTCCTATCGCTATATATAAGGATAAGGATGATAAACCAGGAAAAGTTTCAGGAATTGGAAGCATCCCACCGGCCGAATTTTTGAGAGAAGTCAGGGATTACATCCGGGATTCAAAAATTTCAAAGGAGGGAGAGATAAGAGTGGTCATCAGATTTTTAGATGGACCTGCACTAGTTTGGTTCAGGGCTTTTAGATCCAGTTTCCACAATATTCGATGAATTTTCCAGGGGGGTGATGAGAAAATTTTGGTCGCGGGAAACTCAACAACAGATCAGGGCGGAATTGTATGCAAAGAGATATTCAACATTACAGCCAACAAAGTACTCGGCTTATTTCTCGCAACAATTATCAAAATTGCAATTTCTCGAACCACCAATGCCAGATTTTGAAATGATATCTGCGCTCATACGTCAATTTCCAATCGAGGTGCAAAGAACATTGATTGCAGCGAAAATCGGAAACATGGAGGAGTTCGATGAGGTGCTACAAAAATTAGATCATGTCAATGCACAATTTTTTTCACTTGACAGGAAACAATAAAACTGAAAACCATACGATAAACACTGTAGTGACTGATCTTCACAGCCAAACAAATCAACAGTGGAACAAACCTCAGAATCAGATTGAAAATAAGGAATGGAGCAACAGGAGAGACACTCCATATCAGAATAGACCATATGTGAGGCCATATCAATACCAAAATAGATGGAGTCAGTCTAGAAAACCAGGGTTTCAATTAAAACCATACAATAGGCCACAGCAACTGTATGGAAATCAACAACAAAATAGAAGAGAAGAACAACGAGGGAAGCAGGAATTTAAGCAACAGGCTAGAGAAGATCTTCAAAGAAGGCATCAGGATAGCAAGCAATACCTAGATGAGCAACACAACAAACCTAGTACTTCCGGATTACAGAAGACTACAGGTGATGAAAAAAACGTCGAAAAATCAATAAGTAGTTACATTTCAAAGATTGTTAAATGGCAAGCAGAAGATGAAGACTTGATAGATGTAAAGGAAGAGAGAATTGGACATGAGAAAAGATCGAAATTACCAATTATAGAGTGTGAAGTCTATGATACGAAGATTTATACACTTATAGATACCGGAGCTATGCTGTGTGTAATTAGAAACTCTATGCTTTATGGAAGATCACAGATAGTTTGGAGGAATTATACCTAACAAGGTGACTACATGCAAAGTACGGTTATATCTAAAGCTAAAGATGGGAGGATGCTATTTTGAGCACATTTTCGTGGTGATGAAGGACATTAACCATGATATGATCCTTGGAAATGATGTTATGACTAAGTACAAAGCTATAATCGATATGAAGTCAGAGACCATACGTTTTCATCATACTGAAGAAGAAGATTTGGAAGGTGACGAAGAGAAATTCACCGAGGGAAACATCCGATGGTCACAGGTTATTCATAATATTGAAGGGGAAGAAGAAGAAGTAGTCAAAGTAGATGAAACACCTGAATTGAAAAAGATCTTATGTGAATTTGAGGACATTTTTGATGCGAAACCGGGGGAGATCAAGGATTTTGAATATCGCATCCAAGTGAGAGATGAAGCACCATATCATTGTAAACTTTACCCTATTGCAGAGAAGTATAGAGAGCAGGTGAAAGTCATGATTGAAGAGTTGGAAAAATGACATAATAGACAAATATACCACAGCTTATTGGAATCCATTAGCAGTTGTGCCAAAACCAGATGGGAGTCTGCGAATTTGTTTAGACGCAGGATCTCTAAATTCCAAAATTTTGCCTGAATATGACCGACCTCCGGTTATAAAGGAATTGTTGAGGAAATTTAAAGGCAAGAGATGGATTTCCACTGTCGATCTTACATCATCTTACCATCATGTGAAGCTAAGCGAAGAGTCGAAGAAATTCACCGGATTCATGTTTAACCAGCAAACATATGTTTTCAAAAGATTACCATTTGGAATGAAAACATTCGGATCTGTTCTATTTAGGGCATTACGCAAGAATCTTAGTCCAGAAGTGAAGAGCTCCGTTATATGTTGCATTGATGACATACTGGTAGCGTCTGAAGATGAAGAGCAACATCTGTTACACTTAAGGAGTTTATTCGATGACTTAAGGAAGTCAAATTTCAAGGTGAATCTGAAGAAATGCCAGTTTTTCAAAGAAGAGATCAAATTCTTAGGGCATATCCTAGATGGACAGGGGTATCGTCCAAATGAGGCCAAGATACAAGCAATTGCCAACTTTCAAAGACCCAGGAGGATAGAGCATGTCCTTAGTTTTCTGGGGACTTGCCAATTTTTCTCTGGACATTGTCATAACTACACCAACATTGTTGTGCCTTTGCAGAATCTTTTGAAGAAAGGGAACAGATGGAAATGGAGTGAAGAGCACGAGGAATCTTTCAGAATAGCCAAGGAGTTATTGATGAATAGTGTAAAACTGGAATATCCTGATTTTTCAGAAGAATTTTATTATCGAATCAGATGCTTGACATGTGGGTATAGGAGCTATCCTATTACAAGAAGACGAAGATCACACTAGCATTATTTATCTTCTATAAGCAGAAAATTAAGACCTTCAGAGCGAAATTATTACACGACTGAACTAGAAGCTTTAGCTATTGTTCACGCTCTAGAAACTTGGAAGAAGATGCTTATAGGACATTCTGTCATTGTGCGAACAGACCATCATGCACTTGAGTTTATCTTGAAGACGAATTTTGCAAGTGAAAGGATTACTCGTTGGGCTTCGTTTGTCCAACAATTCAACATTATGATAGAGCACAAACCTGGGAAAGCGAATGTAGGAGCCGACTTGTTCGGTCGTGCAGTTGAACCGATTTTAAAGGTGATGCCTATTACCTTGATACAAGAAGATGAAGAAACTTTAGAAGGTTTGGAAAGGATATCTGTTTCTCAGAAGAGGAACACAAGTTTGAGGAAGTTATACATTAGTTGAAGAAGAATCTGGTAACATCGTGGGAAAATTCAACGCCACAAGTTTGAAGATTTATCATTCAAGAGCCAGACAAGAATGGGGAAAAATATATCATGTGTCACATATTTTTTATTGGCGTGAGGGGTGGATATACCCGGATAGTTCACACGTCCGTGACATTGTTGCCATTCTTATTTTGGAAAGAGGAGTTGTTAGTTGAAGAGGTTGAAGGAATAGATGATTTTAATAACGCGCGGAGGAAACTCGAGAGTGCTGAGGGAAGCATACATCGCAGGGGCGAGTGACGCGAGATTATGACGTGGAGCCTGAATACATCATGAGAAATAATTTTTTAGAATTACCTTAAGCTGAAGAGATGGACGCAAGGAAATTAGCACACTTTTCTGGCTATAACAAGAGGAGGATTTTGAGCTATCAAGCATTAAAATCGGTCCAGTAGAAGCCAAGATACGAGATGGAATGTTCTCGAACAATTTCTCGCTGAACTATAAAAAGCCACGTTGCTGAGCAGAGAGTCATCATATCTTCAGAGCATTTGCTTATGTTCGGATCTACGCTACGTGAAAGTGACAGTATACACGCCGAGATTCTGACAGTCGGAGGACTTAGTTGCCGTACCAGTGGTCAGCACGACTTACTTTTTGTTCAAATGAACGAACTTAACTTTTGGCAGCGAATGGACTTAGAATATTCACTGACTTTCAGGTCACTTATTCTATAGTAGGTGATGGTAGTGTCGAAACCATTCACAGAAGTTAGCCTACAGAACGATGTATTTCTTGTGGTGACTATACATCAGGCACTTCGAATTCATTAGAAGAAGTTTATTTCATTTTGTTCGTTTATGCAGCTAATAGGTGTTCCTATCTTAGCGTGCAAACGAAACCGCATTATTGGAACATGAGTTTATTCTCGAATCTACAGGAGTACTGTACCAGTCTATGACTGAGCAACTTTCTGTCATGTTACACGGTACTAGTGAAAACGGGAGTTATTTCGAACGGATGACTGCGAACATCATCATACGCCGCTGAAACTACTCTTATGACTGGAAGGACATGGAGACGAACGAGGTATTTGGATACGGCAGATGGCCATGGGAAGACACTGTGGGAATAGTGTACCCCGCAGGACACGCCCGTCATCTACATCAAGAATGAAGTAAGACAGCCATTTCATGTACTATCCACTAACCAGTAGTATTAGAGAATTCCATATTATTGAACAGCCACGATCAGAAATCAACACACATTTTCCACCATAGCTAGATATTAGCTAGATCTTCGATTGTATTTGTCTGGATGACAAATGGAAAAGCTGTCTGACAATTTATTTTTCGATATAAGATTTTTGTTAGGACAGGCATTAGTTCATGTTTCGACATGAAATATTTCGATTATTCCAGAGGATATAAATATTTTTCGTTAATTCTGATTATGTGAAAAGAAGTAATTGAGGCTTGGATTATTTTAAATAATTTGATTAAGTTAATACAAATATAATACCGACAGTAGTGGCTACGCTGGCTAAAGCTCAGCATTAGGTCATGGGGCCAAGCTCTCTGCTGACTCAGTAGACGCGTGGGTTCGAGCCCCACCGTCGGCCGTCCTTGAAATGTTTTTTCGTGGTTTCCCCATTTTCAACACCAGGCAAATGCTGGGACGGTACCTTCTGACAGGCCACGGCCGCTTCCTTCCACATCCTTGCCCAGTTTCATTCACCATCATACATTTCATCTCTCATTAACTCCTCTCATGAGGTTGGCGTCAGGAAGGGCATCTGGCCGTAAAAATCATCGCCACAAAGACTTCCATCGCATCTCATCCCCTACCCCGTTGGAAAAAACGGGAGTAATAAGGGGTAGACTTACAGTTAATAAAAATATAATAATAATAATAATAGAGTGTGAAGTGAATAAGTTAATAATATTTATAAATAATAACAACGCTATTTAAAGTTATAAATAATTAGGGAGTGATAATACCGAACATTAGGAATTAAATTAAATTTTGTTATTTGTTTATTGTGATTAAATAATTAATGCATTAAATAAAAATTAATAGGAGACGTTGATAATAAAAATTCACAGATGAGACTTATATATTTATTTATTTAAAAGAATAGGACGATAATAATCATTTGACATTGATGATGCTTAAATATTTTTTGTGGTGATGATAATAATAATTTGTGGATGAATTTAATTAGTTGGAAGGAATTAAATTAAATAACTTTGTTTGGAAGTTTAAATAAATTTAAATGAGTTTATGGATGAAGAGAATGAAGTATTAGATTTTTGAGCTCAGAATTATTATTTTCAAAAGCACTTAAAAAAATCAGATAAAAAAGAAGGGAGCGGCAGGTATTTCATGTATCAAATAGGGAGAATTTATGTAAATGGGAGGCATGGAGATATTGACCAGAATTTATTTAATTGGTAAAATAATACTGAAGAAACACAGTCCAGTAATTGACAGAATATTACAAGAAAAAACAAGAAGTTCCGTGAAGAACTATACAGCCTACTTTTCATGCCATTGATTATTCTACAGAATATGAACCTATCTAGAATAATGACGAAATTAAGTTGGTAATATCGAAATATCTAATTAGTTCAAAATATACCTGGTATAATGTAGCCTAATAGAGCACTTCAATTGGCAGCCCTAGTGACTGAATATATTCTTAGTTCCATCTCTTAAGGTACAGAATACAAAATTTGGTTGAAGTCCAATGGACGTTACATGCAGTTAGACACTGGATGTATCAGCACGCGTAAAGGCATGTTGCCAACAATGTCATGCGTGTGCTGGTCAGAAATAATCTGAAATATTATGATATCTTGTTGTGCCAATTTTGGATGGAATCCATTTATTAGTATAGAAGTTACATGTATTTTAAAATTGGACATATCAGCAGGCATAGAATCATGTTGGCAGCACAGTCTTGTATTAATTACTCCAAATTAATCTAGAATGTCAGGTGCTATACGTGTGCAAAGTATAGATCTGTTTGCTTGCATACATTCTGATATATTGATATTAGGGTAAAAAATATAGAGAGCATTTATTAACAGTTGGCAGCCCTGATTGCTCTTAACAATACTTATAGTCATATCTGTTACGGTACACATAGCACATACGAAATTTGGTTGAAATCCAACTGATAGTATAGAAGTTACATGTATTTAAAAATTGGTACTATCAGCAGGCTTATAATCATGTTGGTAGAACTGGCGTATATAAGTTACTCCAAATTAATCTAAAATGTCACAATATACGTGTGCATAGTTTAAAGCTGTTGGCTTGCATACTTTCTGATATATTGGTATTTGGATGAAGAAAATAGTGAGAGCAATTATTAACATTTGGCAACCCTGGTGGCTCTTAAGAATACGCTCAGTCATATCTGTTTATGTACACATATTATATACAAAATTTGGTTGAAAAAGGAATTAATAGTGTAGAAGTTATATGCAATTTAAACATTGGACTTATCAGAAGGCTTAAAATTATTTTGGCAACACTGTCATGGTTGGCCTCCTGGAAATTAAACTGAAATAGTCTTATCTACATGTGTGCCAATTTTGGAATAGCTCCCATTCATACCTTGCAAGATATCCAACATGGAGCTCAAATTTCTAGTGCGTTTTTCCAGCAGTAGGTAGCACTGACATCGTTGTCAAATATGAACGTGAGATATTCCGGTGCACATCTTTACTCATACTAAATTTGGTTTTGATTGCTGCAGCCGTTTAGGAGTTGATAGGGGGACACACACACACAGCCAGCCAGACAGACAGACAGACAGACAGACAGACTGACTGACACACATTTTCCCGGATCGATCTCATAAGTCTACTTTTTCCTCATTTTCGCAAAATGTGAAAAGTAGGCTAATAATATGTAAAAAATAATAATATAATAGTAATAATATGATGCTGTGTGCAGAATATTCTGGTGAAGGTTTTAGTGTGCGTTTGGCGAGGAGGCCTAGCGGGTCATCCAAAAGTGGGTTTTATTTCCGTAGTTGTGGGCACAGAAGGATGTGCGGATGTTTGAAGTAGCCTGTGGGCTATATTTGTAAAAGAAGGGTTAGGCGATGTGGACCGCCCCATATTCTTGTCAGATTTCCCTATTCTGTTAATCCATTTTTTTTCTGGATCAACTCAAAATTCAAATGGAATGCTTAGATAAATAATTGAAGAACCTGAATTTAGATTTGTTGAACCTGACCGAGGAGAAAATAAAATAAAATGAAATGTGCAAATGAATTAAAATAAATAATTAATGATTTTTATTTTTGAAATACAATAATAATAACATTGGAAATGATCAAATAAAATATTCATCATGTGAGAGGTTGAGAAAACTTGTTATAAATAAAGTGAAGGGAAAGTTTGAAATTAATTAATTAATAATAATAATAATAATATTTTATTAATTTTTTTTGTGAGATTATACGAAAAGTTTGGTGATCGACATTTTTTTAACATGAAAATTTGGTGAAGAGTTAGATGATTTAATCCGCTGATGGTGGATAGAAATAACAACATTGTTTACAACAATTTTTGTGTAATGTTAATAACATATGAGAATAATTTAAAATCGTTGATGACATTTAAACAAATGAAAGTGATAAAAGAAGAAAGTTGAATTTTCAAAATATTATGAAAGTTTTTGAACAAATTTTGTTTTTTTGAATTTGAAAATCTTTATGAACAACTATTAACATTCGACTTTATGTCAGTCGAGTATTGATATTGTTATGAAACAACGAATCAGTGATATGATCATTTTCCAAATAATTTTAATTTTGGAATAACATCGAATGAATCAAGTGACTATTTATTTTGAGAAATTTTTGCTACGTTATGTGATAAAATCAAATTGCAATCTTTGTAAAGTGAACTACGAACGTGTAAATAGTAGGGATCACTCAGAACTCCTTATTGAACAGTGATTACCGAGTGTAAATATTCTTTTTTTGAAATTTTTTATGGATAACAGAATGGACTATTTAATTTTTCCTGATTATCACATCTACGACAATTCTAATAATATTATAGGGACCGTTGATTTCTTATGTGTGATGTGTTTTTATCTTTGTTGAGAGTTTTTACCAGTTGAATCATATTTTTTATTTATAAATAATATGAGAATTTTAAGGAATGTGCTAGTTCAAAAATAATTTCTCACCTTACCTTACTTGTGAATTACCGAGATCAGGGATGCCAGATTAGACCCAAGTATTTACCTAGATAGACCCTGAGATATATTTTCTCGTGCTGATCTGATTTCGGTATTTTACAAAATGTGGTCGTTGGATCTCGGTCCAAACGGGCACAGTACAGCCCTCACAGGACATCACACAGATTGCTAACACACCCATGAACAAGGGGCTACTATCTTGTTGGAAGCCACTTTCCTGTTGTGCAGTTATCAAAATTTAATGCTTTTCGGTTGGTCAACACGATAGTATCCAATTGTAATGGGTGTTCCCCTGATCTTATACAAGTAGTTCCGTGAAGAACTCTACAGCCTATTTTTATAAATCCTACTTATGTTAATCGCCTCTATCTGCATACAAAATTTCAGTTTGATTGCTGTAATAGATTCATAGATGTTAAGAACCGACTAAATATTTAGGATGGTCGCCATGTTGGATTGTTAGATGTATAGGCCATAGAGTCATGTACCATTAAAGGAAAATTATTACGTATGTTCATTATTCAAACTTTCACTTCGATCGCATGATTAAGACACAAGAAATAAAAACATAATTTTAAAATTCGCAAAGCCACCATCTTGAGGTTATGTGAACAATTTAACTAAATTAGATACCAGTGCATTACAATGTGTATAAACATTTCCTGTACCAGATTTCATTACGTTTGGAACATTAAATCGCGACAAAAGGCCAATTTAAAATTTTCAAATTCGCTTGGCCGCCATGTTTGTTTTGTAGTTAACCGGTTTTTGAAAGTATTATAGATTAACTTCCAGTAGTGCCATTTATCTCCGTACACAATTTCAGGGTGATACCGCTAATAGTTTCAGATATATTGAATGCCGGTGAAATATTTCGCACATCCGCCATCTTGTGTTTTTGTAAACAATTGAACCAAGTTAGATGTCTGTGCATTTCAATGTGTATAAACATATACTGTACCAAGTTTTAATGCGTTTGGTTGTTTAAATCGCGAGAAACGTCTATTTAAAAGTCGCAAATTCGCGTGGCCGCCATGTTGGTTTTGTAGTTAACAGTTTTTTAAATGTCACATAGGTGGACTTCTAGTAGTTCCCTTTATCACCGTATAAAATTCCAGGATGATATCGGGAATAGTTTCGGAGATATTGTATGCTGGTGAAATATTTCGCACAGCCGCAATATTGGATTGGTGAGACGTAACAAAATTTGAAGGACACGGTCGGGGTCGTCCGGAATAGTGCTTTGAACTTACCGAGTATCATTGAAATCGCTCCAGCCGTTTAGACGTTATTAGGGGGACACCCACCCACCTCACTTCACACACTCACCCACACACACACACACACACACGGATAAAAGGTGATCTCATTAGCCTATTTTTTTCAAAATTGAAAATAGGCTAAAAATATTTACATGAGATTAATAATTAATGGATTTATTGATATCGTGTAAATTGCAATTAGGTACAATCATTTTGATCAAATGAAGGTAATTAAATTTCGAACACAGGCTACTTGACCACGATATCGCGGAGCCCCTAACGGACACATGCTGAAATGCTGTGCCCGAGATGGTGGGTTCAAACCCGGCCGAAGTCGTCGGATTTTTTAAGAGCGTTAAAAATCCTTCAGTATGCCTTCCTTCGGAGGGGATGTAAAGCCGGCGGTCCCATGTCATAGATTTATGGCATGTAAAAGATCCTTTCACAGACTAAACTTGTGTAAAGCAGAATTGTTAGGTTAGATTTCGTCAGAACGCTCTATCAAAAAGTTCCAACGTTCACCTCTAGGTATCATTGATATCTGGTGGTGAAAGTTGGAACTACTTGAAATTGAACGGAACTTGTAGCTCACCCTTTAGGGTGTCCGCTGGAAGCAGCTACTGGCTCAGGCGAGCGTACATGTCCTCGGACACTCCCGGCACTAAAAGCCATACGATAAATAAATAAAAAAATATACAATTTATTAATGTCATGTAATCTTTTTTTTTTCAAAATTACGGAACCACCCTTTCCAATTGGGGACTGAACCCGCTGAGCTATGGTTGATGTGATATTTTTTATAACAGAATATTTATGATGGGATGTTGTACCTTTGAACACACCCAGAAAGCCACGTGGAGCTGAGAGATCACGCTATACTCTTTGAAGTAGCGCTGAATCGCACTTTTGACTTTGGTGAAAACTGCTAATTATTTTTCTGAGGTCTTATTAATTAATTTTATCTTTCCACGAGACTCAGAATATTCCATTTCGTCATGCTGCATTATTGAAACATTTTGGAGAATGTTATTTTTACTTAAGGTAAGGTAATACCCTTGCAGATACGCAAACAGGAACGTAAGTAGTCGCTCAACGACTTCGTTTTGACGACCTACTTCCTAGAGACACTCAGTGCATTGCACTACGTCTGGAGAATCCGCCCTGTGTAGGCGTGGAATTGTATTTGTCCTACGAGACGTAGAGAATATCTGCTGTTGAGCGTTGAAAGTGATTATCAGGTGCCATCGAGCACGCGAATACTACTATTCACTGTTATCCAAGCACAGTGAGCCAAACAAGAATTTTGGGGAATAATAATTGGCAAGTATAATGAATTGCATAACATTGCCGTAACACCACATTTTGTACCCACGTGTATGTGGAGGGCCAAGTGCCTAGTGGAAAATATACAGGTAAAAGTGTTACAACTATTATGAATAAGTGTGATTATGATTGTATGACATATTTAAATTGCCAAAGTGAATTTATCATTTGAAAATCGACGCATAATTCACGGATGCTACGTGATATAATAGTAGCGTCACTAGCACGTGAAGAATCATAAAACAGTGTTAGCTCACATGTTAATTCACATCGACGAAATTAAGGCTGTGTCCTATACTACAATTGAAGCCTATAACATTTACGACGAACATTATATTTTTGAAAGTGAAAGAATGAATTATTACGCAACTTATTTCACTATCCACGTGATTGGACTATTCTTCACCATGTTTGAGACAGTCATCATGGGCTAATACCATCACGGTATGAGGGTGATGTTTCTACGGGAACCAGCATGATGGTGGAACTTCCAGGACAGCGAACGAGAAGGAAGGAACCCAGGATGCCATTTCCAGGCATATCCAGCATATTCACGAAGTTGTCGACAGGGACAGGGGTCTTTGGAGGAGTCCAGATGGGGATCCAGATGAGGATAATACCGTTCCAGAGAGCCAGAGATGATTTTGTACAACCCTTGTTGTTAAATAGAGGGCTGAGTGAGAGCTTCTCCATTTCGTGAGTTTTTGGATACCCCTTTCCTGTTCTAGTTTCTGGTGGTATAGTAGATTAAATGTAGTTTGTGAACCAACCGAACTCAGTGTCAGCCATTTTTATAGGTAGGGAATGTAACTAGTTTAATTAGATGTCGTTTATTTCAGTAAGTGTGAGACACCCTTGGGTCAGACATTTTGGTCAGCCCTGGTGCAGCCTGATGAACGTCGTAGAACGTCAATGCCTATCTTTTGCTGAACGTGACCGTAGTCATTTGAGGCTATTTTGTTCAACCCTATTTGGGGTAATTTTTCAAGTCTTTGCTGACCTTAGTTATGGCAATCAGATGCCCTGGTTAGTTAACTGCATTCTTTGCAGCCATTCTTTGTTACACCCCTGACTGTCGTTAGAACGGTCGTATCAGTTAGGTAGTCAACTGTAATTACCAGTTTTGTAACTGCATTATATTTCATTTTGAATAAGCTCAGAAGCTATTCTTGGTCATGTGTGAACCTAATAATTAGAAGGAATGTTTCGTTGTCAAGCATCGAACCCAGTTCCCAACGTATCATTAAGCAGATCCAGAGTGTGAAATCTGCGCCACAATTGTTATTTTGTTAGTGTCATGAGAAGGCACGTTTTTATTTGATGTTGTACAAGCAACTGCTGAATTATACTTTTGAGAGCAAAGAGCTCCAGTATT
This sequence comes from Meconema thalassinum, assembly GCA_946902985.2. NCBI lineage: Eukaryota > Metazoa > Arthropoda > Insecta > Orthoptera > Tettigoniidae > Meconema > Meconema thalassinum. The sequence goes on from OX336391.1 coordinate 248,547,997, forward strand.
AGTAACATTGCTATCATTTAGACGTCTTTGGTTTGGAAGACGGAATTGCATTATTGTATTCAGATTTATAGCGTGTTTTTATACACGTATTCTTCGAGGTTTTTAACCCATGGTAAAGTTTTTTGTGAAGAGGCCAGATGTATAGTTTTATTTGTTTAAATCGCCGGCCTTGGACAGTAAATGTGTTGTGACAGCCGAGCGCAGGAATGTTGAAACCTGCTAGCGACACAAAACTGGTTTGTAACCCAGTGCCCTTGAAAGCACGCCTGTTATATTGTGAGACGGAACTACTTTGACAAAAGACAGAATACGAGTTGTATTCGCATTTCCTTTCATTGCAACTTAGCTTATGGAACTCAGTGTCCATTCCTGTATCTGATAACATGTTTTATAGATTGTTTTTTGTTGTTGTTGTTAGTTAAACGCACTGCTGCGTGTACCGTCGTTCGACGTGTAAAGTTATGTCAAGTTTTCTATAGTATGTTGAAGGCTACCCTGTTATAGCAGGAAGTTATTGTATGAAGGTATTTTGTGTATGCCTTGTCCGGGATTGTTCCCGTTGACTAGATGTTATTGGAGGGTAACTGTAGTGTGCAGGCCCGTCCCAGAGTTATTGAACGCGAGCTTTGCGCCGCTGGTAACTTGTGTTATTGTGTGTCCGAGTTGTTATTGCTCGTTGATTATATTCCGACTTTTGAGTCGAGGCTTTTAGGTGGAGAATGATCTCAATGGAGACACTCCGTGCCCAGGCAATTGTTAATATTATTCGCCATAAACCAAAGATAACCTAAACCGATATCTTAATAATAAAACGCATAATTTTGGTAAAACAAAAAATAACTAACGAATTCTTTCTATCTAACTTTGTTCTTTTGCATTTTGGAACTGTTGACATAGCCGTGCAGATGAAGGTAATTTCCTTTTGTGGAAATGACAAGGACAGCTGACACTATTGTAGCGACCTGAAGTATGCACGAACCTTGAGTTCGTAGCTTGTGGAGCTCAGGCCATGCGATGTTAGACGTAGTCTTAACTACTCATTCGTCACCGTAACTACACTTTAGATGACTATGGCTTACAAAGAGTAAACCAAGGTGCAGGCAGGCATTTTAATAAAACTACTGTGTCTATTTCATTACTTATTTATGATGTACAAGTGTATAAATCCTACATGTTACCTTATTGTGTGCTGTTAGCACATAGTTATTAAGCATAATTAAATGTTTTTTTAAGGCTGTACACTTAGCTTTTGAATGTAATTGTTTTCTTTTACGGACGTCATCGACGTAAACTTTGTTATTAATTGATAGGACTTAGCTAGATGAATTAACGTTAAATGTTAATGTGGAGATGGTATCATCCTAACTTAGATTTGTTTTGCTACCCTGTTAAATGTAAATTCTGATATTAGATTGATCTTGTAACTTGAACTAGGGACTTGCGTCGTACCAATTTCCTAGCGTTGCTGTTGTTGCTTTATTATTGTGAGATAGATCTTTCGCGAGGGTTTTCCGTAACTTCTCAGGTAGGGACCTGCTCTTTATTTTTGTTTGTTTATTAGCTTGCGGACTAGCCGATCGTAACCCTTCGAACTAGGCTAGGGGCTAGTGAATTTTATCAATAAATTTTCACGGTGTTTTACATAAGTCTGGATGTTAATTTTCTCAGTCTAGTTTTTAAGGTGAACCTTTCCTTAGGCGGTCTATGGCCATCGTCACCATGTACCACGATCCCTGTGGACTACGGACTCTCGTGCCGCTTTAGCCTATTTGGAAGTTCACCTGATCCTCACGGCAATTAAATTATGTGTCCGATGGGTGAGATGTTAGGGAGGTCATTGCGGTTGTTGGCTATCCTGGCAACTCCAACCTTGACGGCCTCAGTACAATCATGTTGACCGACTGAAAAACATTACATTTCGATTGCTTAGGCAACACTGAAAAATGGCTTCAAACACCATGAAATTAACTACTTGAACTACATGACGTGACAGCTGAAAGCATCTATTTTTCACAACATATTTGGCAGTTGACTTTTTTTTTTACAAAACGGACCTTGCGTAAATCTACCCCACGTATTTCCATATTCTGCGCGAAGTTTTCTCGCTTACCTACCAGTTCACCGTTTAGCCACGATAATATATTCGACATTCAGCTATCGATCGTGCTATTATTGCTCACTACCACTGCCCTCGTCACCTACTTAACGGATTTATGTGATGTGACATTTACATCGCGTGTCCATGACAAGCATGAATGAACGTAGGGGATTTTCAGTTTCCCTTCAAATTGGAACTGAATTCGATATGATTACTGAGAAGGCTATTACCGCAGCCCACAACGAAATCATGTATTAAGTGAACCATTTCTATTTCAGTAGCGATCTCTCTGTAATGTAATTCCACGGAATTTGACTTGCATGACTTTAATTTTCACTAAGCTTTCCATGGGTTCAAAATTAGAAAAAGTTGACACATACTACGAGGGGCGATCAGAAACTAAGGTAACATGGCCTTTAGCGGCTTCGGTGGCATAGATGGTAGCATTCTGAACTGCTGTTCCCAAGATAGTGGGTCCAAACCCGGCCGAAGTCGTCGGATTTTTTAAGAGCGTTAAAAATCCTTCAGTATGCTTTCCTTCGGAGGGGAAGTAAGGCCGGCGGTCCCATGTCATAGATTTATGGCATTTAAAAGATCCTTCCACAGACTAAACTTGTATGAAGCTAAATTTTTAGGTTAGATTTCGTCGGAACGCTTTATCAAAGTTCCAGCGTTCACCACTAGGTATCATTGATATCTGGTAGCGCAAGTTGGAACTACTTGAAATTGAACGGAACTTGTAGCTCACTCTAAGGGTGTCCTCTGGAGGCAGCTACAGACTCAGGCGAGCCGAACATGTCCTCGGACACTCCCGGCACTAATAGCCATACGTTAAATAAATAAATAAATAAATAAATAAATAAATAAATAAATGTCCGATATTCCTGGAGTTTTGTCTGTTATAGAGAAATTAGTAGTGTGGGATGGTTCGAATACATATATACAACGCTAGTTGTAGGTAAACAAATAATGGCGAGTCATTGCAAAACTGGTCTCGAGAAGAGATCCGCCCAGTTATTCGATTTCCGTGGACAAAACATGTAGCCGCGGCCAGGACTTCTCACCAAGGACGTCATATTTCTTATTGACAACACGCAACCTCATACAGCTCCGGAGACACCACGCTGTTGAAGCAGTTTCGCTGGGATATCATTGATCACCCTCCATACAGCACGGACTTCGCTCCAAGCGGGTTTCACCTGTTTTCTCACTTAAAAAGCACCCAGGGGGACAGCAATTCGCTTCAGACGAGGAGGTGAAATACTTCGATTAGCTGAACTGGCAACGACAACATTTTTACCACGAGGGAATATTCAACCTTATTCCACGAAGCGACAATTGCCTAAACTGATATGGGGACTGTGTCGAAAAAGAACCTAATATGGGAACTATCATTTGGCTGTATTACTTGTGTGGAATAAAATGCACACTGCAGGCTATGTAACCTTAGTGACTGATCATCCCTCGTATCTTGAACTCTTTCCACATGTTAAGAGTATTGGGAATGGTGAATAAAAACTTGATAATAAAAATAATAATATTAATAATTACGTGACTTAAAATGAACATTTCGATCTGTCACCAAACGAACAGTGAATTATAATAGGCCTGACATAGTGATCTTCAACAAATGAATGAGGGAAGTGGTGCTGATTGATTTTACTCTTCCAAATACCCAAAACGTGAAGGCTAAACATGCTAAAAGTGTGTCCAAATAATTGGAGCTGTACCAATGGTCAACTCAAGCACAGGTGCGGCTCCCAAACATATACTGCAACGGTTAAAAAAGCTACTGTCAGCCTCGTGAGGCAGAACTAAGATGAGGTTCTGAATTCCCATTTCATTCTTCCTAGAAATGGTGCTGCATGGTTTCTCAGTTCTGCGCCAGGAGAATATCGAGATGGTTCTTAACATAAGACTATGGTCGCCTCCCTCACATTTCCATCAACCTTAATTACGAATCTACACACATTTCCATAGGCATCAAAATGGCATTACACTTGTAATCAGTGCATAGTAATTATTCACATGTATTTTTTCTGGTGGAGCTTTACACTTTTCTTCTTTTATAATTGGGCATATATAGTGTCGACTGACTGAAAAGATATCATTTAAATGTTGATAGCACTGAAAATGGCTTCAAATCACTGTGGATTCTAGTGCGATGAGCGATTCGTCAACTCGCCGGTTATGAGTCTTTTGTCAAAATTTCATACAGTAATGAATAGGGTGGGCCTTGTGAAGAAGGGTATAGGAATATAACCCTTACATAAAGCCTTATTCCACATACAGTAGGAGAGCAGATGGGAAGCTAAAACCCAGTCATAAGCAGTAGTTCCGTGAAGAAATATACAGCCAATTTTCATATATCCTACTTATGTTATTTGCCTCTATCAACATAGAAAATTTCAGTTTGATTGCTGTATAACATTCGTAGATATTGAGAACCGTCTAAATATTTTACTTGGTCGCCATGTTGGATTTTTATATACGTAGGTCTTAGAGTTATTTACTATTACATGAAGATTATTGTGTAGGTGTAGTATTCAAATTTCAATCGCAAGATTAAGACACAAGAAATAAAAGCATGATTTTAAAATTTACCACCGCTGCCATCTTGTGGTTAAGGAAGCAATTGAAATTAATTAGATGGCAGTGGATTAAAATTTGTACAAGCATTTACGGTACCAAGTTTTACTGCACGCGGATGGTTAAATTGCGAGAAACGTCCATGTGAATATTTATAATTCGCGTCGCCGCCATGTTGGATTTGTGATCACCAGATTATAGAAGTCTTATAGGTGAACTTATGTTCATAGCCCCTATGAACTTACAAAAATACGGTTTGATTGCTGTAATAGATTCGTAGATATTGAGAACTGTCTAAATATTTCGGATGGTCGCCATGTTGGATTGTTATATGTATAGGTCATAGAGTCATGTACCATTAAAGGAAAATTATTGCGTAGCTTCATTATTCAAACTTTCACTTCGATCGCATGATTACGACACAAGAAAAGAATACTTAATTTTAAAATTCGCACAGCCGCCATCTTGACGTTATGTAAACAATTGAACTAAGTTAGTGCATTACAATGTATATAAACATTTGCTGTACCATGTTTCATTGCGTTAGGATCATTAAATCGCGAGAAAAGTCTATTTGAAACTTTCAAATTCGCATGGCCGCCATATTCGTTTTGTAGTTAATCGGTTTCTGAAAGTCTCATAGATCAACTTCCAGTAGTGCCTTTTATCTCCGTACAAAATTTCAGGGTGATACCGGCAATAGTTTCAGTGATATTAAATTCCGGTGAAATATTTCACACAGCCGCCATCTTGAGGTTATGTAAACAATTGAAGGAAGTTAGATGTCTCTGCATTACAATGTGTGTAAACATATACTGTACCGAGTTTCATTGCGTTTGGTTGGTTAAATCTCAAGACACGTCCATTTAAATGTCGCGAATTCGCTTGGCCGCCATGTTGGTTTTGTACTTAGGAAGTTTTCAAAAGTCACATAGATGAACTTCTAGTAGTTCCCTTTATCACCGTACACAAAATTGCAGGCTTTTATCGGTAATAGTTTCGGAGATATTGAATGCTTGTGAAATATTTAGCACAACCGCCATGTTGTATTGGTGAGACGTAACAAAATTTGAAGGGCACGGTCGGGGTAGTCCGGAATAGTGCTATGAACTTACCGATTTTCCTTGAAATCTCACCATCCGTTTAGATTTTATTAGGGAGGGGGTGCATACACATACACACGATTCACACATGCACACACAGACACACGGACAAAAGGTGATCTCATAGCCTATTTTTAGCCTACATTCGATTTTTGCAAAAAATGAAAGTAGACTTATGAGATCAACACAGGGCGAAAAAAGTGTGTCTGTCTGTGTGTGTGTATGTGTGTGTGTGAGTCTGTGTGTGTGTGTGTGTGTGTGTGTGTATATGTGTGTGTGTGTGTGTCTGTGTGTGTGTGAGTGTGTGTATTCTGAATGTCTGTCCCCCCCTATCAATTCGAACACGGTGAATGCGAATTGAACGAAATTCGGTACAAAGGTAGCAATAGCAAAGGACACCTCAGTGTCATGTTTTATATCACCGCCATCTTGACGGAAACGTAATGGCGGCCACACAAATGTTCAAAGCTTAAATCAAATTACGACTAACCTAATCATCCGATCTCTACCAAATTTTGCGTCAACATACCTTTATGGGGGGAGCATCCTTTGACCAAACCAATAGGTCATCAGCCTAATAGTTTGCGGATGGCGGCCATCTTTGGGAGAAAATCGATTCCCACTATTAATTCGAACACGGTGCAACCGAATGGAACGAAATTTGGTACAGAGGTAGTACTAACAATAGGCACCTCAGTGTCATGTTTTATATCGCCGCCATCTTGACGGAAACGTAATGGCGGCCACACAAATGTTCAAAGCTTAAATCAAATTACGATTAACCTAATCATCCGATCTCTACCAAATTTTGCAACAACATATCCTTATAGAGGAAGCATCCTTTGACCAAATGAAGAGATCATTAGCCTAATAGTTTGCGGATGGCGGCCATCATTGTGTGAAAATCAATTCCCCCTATTAATTCAAACACGGTGAAACCGAATGGAATGAAATTTGGTACAGAGGTAGCACTAGCAAAGGGCATCTCAGTGTCATGTTTTATATCGCCGCCATATTGACAGAAACGTAATGGCGGCCACACAAATGTTCAAAGCTTAAGTTAAATTACGACTAACATAACCATCCGATCTCTACCAAATTTTGCAACAACATACCTTTATGGAGGGAGCATCCTTTGACCAATCTAGTAGGTTATTAGCCTAATAGTTTGCGGATGGCGGCCATCTTTATGTCAACATTGATTCCCCCTATTAATTCGAACACGGTGGAACCGAATGGAACGAAATTTGGTACAGAAGTAGCACTAGCAAAGGGCACCTCAGTGTCATGTTTTATATCGCCGCCATCTTGACTGAAATGTAATGGCGGCCACACGAATGTTCGAAGCTTAAATCAAATTACGATTAACCTAATCATCCGATCTCTACCAAATTTTGCAACTACATACCTTTATGGAGGTAGCATCCTTTGACCAATCTAATAGGTCATTCGCCTAATAGTTTGCGGATGGCGGCCATCTTTATGTCAGAATCGATTCCCCCTATTAATTCAAACACGGTGAAACCGAATGGAACGAAATTTGGTACAGAGATAGCACTAGCAAAGGGCATCTCAGTGTCATGATTAATATCGCCGCCATATTGACAGAAACGTAATGGCGGCCACACAAATGTTTAAAGCTTAAATCAAATTACGACTAACATAACCATCCGATCTCTACTAAACTTTGCAACAACATACCTTTATGGAGGGAGCATCCTTTGACCAATCTAATAGGTCATTAGCCTAATAGTTTGCGGATGGCGGCCATCTTTATGTCAAAATTGATTCCCCCTATTAATTCGAACACGGTGGAACCGAATGGACGAAATTTGGTACAGAGGTAGCACTAGCAAAGGGCACCTCAGTGTCATGTTTTATATCACCGCTATCCTGACGGAAACGTAATCGCGGCCACCCAAATTTTAAAAGCAAAAATGTAATTACGACCAACCTAATAATCTAGTCTCTACCAAATTTTGCAACACCATATCTTTATGTGGGAAACATATTCTGACCAAATTGCAAGAATATCAGCCCAATAGTTTGCAGATGGTGGCCAAGTATGTGTGCAAATCGATTCCCCCTATCAATTCAAACACGGTGAAACCGAATTGAACGAAATTTGGTACAGAGGTAGCACTAGCAAAGGGCACCCCATATTCATGTTTAATATCCCTATAGCACGTTGTATTTCAACAAGCTACTACAACCAACATTCAATTATACTCCTTGAAAAGGACAAAGAGTTATAACAATACCCATGCATTTAGGAGAAAGTAGGCTATATGTTCTTTACTGAACATCTTGTTTCATAAATGAAAATAGGCTCAAAATTCAACATGGTGACCATCCGAAATATATAGACGGTTTTCAATATTTACGAATCTATGACACCAATTAAACTGAGATTTTGTACGTTGATAGAGGCAATTAACAAGAGTAGGATATATGAAAATAGGCTATATATTACTTCACGGAACTACTTGTTTGCTATGTAATCCGGGTAATGTTCCTGTGGTATTTGAGTTGTGAAACTAGCGCGTCAGCCCGCCTTCAGGCACTGTACACACAGTGACCGTGCTGTTTGACAAACACTGCTGAGTGCTGCTTTAAACGCAAATGTTTAACCGACTAAGTAAAGTATTATCCTTTAAATATTGTAAACTTTAATGCTTGTCTCTTTATCCCTTTGAGTGGGAGACCTCTTGCTTCATTCATTCTTCCTTCGGGCTGATCATTGTGTAGCCTCCAGCTCAGGTTAGTTTGTCGATTTTATGTAAAGGTTCATATAATTCAAATTTGAGTAGAATATGGTGTTCTATAAGCCTTCATTCATATGGTATGAATCAATACTGACCACCTCGTTGTGTAGTGGATAGTATTATTTGCTGTCTGTGTTCAATTCCTGGTTCTGCCAAGAAATTCAATTCAGGTCTGAGCACTCTAATGGGGCACACTCAGCCTCATGAGGCAAAACTGAAAAGAGAGGGTTCGATATCCATCTTAGCCATGTTCGAAGTGATTTTTTGTGGACTCCCACTTTTTCTCCAGGGAAATGTCGGTATAGTTCCTATTTTAATACCACGACCGCCTCCTTCCCAATCGTCATCAAGATTACATAACAACGCACTAATACATTCATCACAATTACACAGATCAAACAAATACCTACACACAAGTCCATGGGGCTACACGACTACAATGTCGCAAAGCACCTAAAATCAATCAACAACAACAATATAATCAATACCAATCATTAAGGTGCTCGTTTGTTTTTATATCTTGTGAATAAAGGTTTATGGAATTTATTAGCCGATACGGTTCAATAAGCTCTCAATATGATTAACTTTATATATATTTAAAATATAGTATGCAAAAGTATCGATTGTTTGAATTGAACATATCCAATCAATTTCCCAGAAATTTAGGTAGGAATTTGTCACTGTTTCAATTTTTCAACTTAATAATAATTTGTATTTGAATAGTTTTTTTCTTGCATGATCAACAGTCATTGTTTTAGCCATTTTCAATTTTTACACTTGATGATATTATATTAATTTCCAGGTGATAAATGCCATTAAATCCTCAGCAACCAATCTCAATACTATCTGTAATGAGTCAATTTAGTCTCTTGTATTGTCGAAGCATATCTTCGTATCTTTTCAGATGTTTCTCAGAAATAATTTAAAAAAAGGACTTCCTGTTTATGTGTTTGCAGATAATTATATTTTGAGCGTTTCCTATTTGTCTTTCCCACCAACAAAGATAGGATCAAGTTGCCATCCCCTTCTTACTTACTTCTTTCTTCGTTGGCCACACGAACCGAAGTCGGTTTATTGCCTCACTCATTAGCCTCTTCCATTGGTCTCTGTTGCTAACCATGTTCTCGTTGGCTCCCAGTGTCTCCAGGTCTTTCTTGACTTCATCCATCCACCTCAGTTTAGGTCTACCCAGGGGTCTCGTACCTTGTAGCTTCCCTTCTAGCACTGTCTTCACCATTTTCTCTTATCTTCTCAGGACATGTCCCATCCATTCAATTCATCTGCTCTTTATTACAGCTGTCACATCAGGTTCATTAAACAGCGTGTGGATTTCAATATTTTTTCTTCTTCTAAAGATTCCATTTTCAGATACTGGCCCAAAAACTTTTCTTAATACCTTGTTTTCAAAAGTTATAATTTTTCTCTCCATTTCTTGCTCAATGTCCATGTTTCCGCCCCTTCTTACATAAAAGAAAATCCCTTTGGTAGTGGCAACCTCAATTTGAATAACCTAGTGAACCTCTACTTGTTGCCCAGTTAGCGAGGAACGAAAGCACCACAACTGCCCAGGTGCCGCCATAGCGAAAAGGTTCCAAATCTAACCTTTACATGACTAGAACTACATAAGTGACTCTGTTCGATGGAGTGACAATACAATCATTCTGCTCATATCCACAACTAGACTCTCGTTCTTTTTAATCCTTCGGACGTATCAGTATTCCATACCAGGGGGTCGACTGTGATTATCTGGTGGTTTGCACCACCCATGAAAAAGTGCTCAGATTTCATAAAGTAGGAGCTGTAGGACCCATGTTTAACAGACAAGTTATTCTTGTCTTGATGCAAAATTTCACCTACTAAAATATTGGATACTTTTGTAACACTCATGATAGACTCACCTCACGAACATTAATATCTGTATAATCGTTATTGCAGTCTGTGGTCATATCGAATGAGAGTACATTTTAACAGAAACCCAAATAAATGAGTGTCCTTTCTATATGCCACTATTGGCATTATTTGGCTTGGGCATGTCATGATGTGATACACTTTACTTACATCCCCACATAGTTCACATATGCAATTTTCATCTGAATCATGGAACACTTTCCTGGAGCAGATCTTATAATAAACTCCATGGACCACAAACCTGGTCACGACGTGCCACATTTCACAGACTGGGCGCGTCCATCTCCTGTATAGCATCGCATTTTATGCGTAGAATTCCATTGGCATGTCTAGTATTTTTAGCCTACTTTTCACATTTTGCAAAAATTAGGAAAAAGTAGACTTATGAGATCGGGCAAAGGTGTGTCTGTCTGTCCGTCCTTCTGTCTGTCTGTCTATCTGGCTGTGTGTGCGTATCCTCCCCCCACCCCCATCAACTCCTAAATGGCTGCAGCAATCGAAACAAAATTTGGTAGGAGTAAAGATATATACCTGAATGATGTCAGTGCTACCAATTGCTGAAAAATGGCAATTGAAATTTGAGCTCCATGTTGGATATCTTGGAAGGTATGAATGGGAGCTATTTCAAAATTGGCACACGTATACATAATAATATTGCAGTTTAATTTCCAGGAGGTCATTAATGGCAGTGTTGCCAAAATGATTATAAGCCTGCTGATAGGTCCAAATTTTACATGCATATAACTTCTACACTATCAATTGGATGTCGACCAAATTTCGTATGTGCTATGTGTACGTAAACAGATATGACTGAGCGTATTATTAAGAGCCACCAGGGCTGCCAACTGTTAATAAATGCTCTCAATTCTTTTTATCCTAATACCCATATATCAGAAAGTATGCAAGCCGACAGCTTTGAACTATGCACACGTATAGTACCTAACATTCTATATTAATTTGGAGTAACTTATATACGTCAGTGCTACCAACATGATTCTAAGCCTGCTGAGAAGTACAACTTTACAGTAAATACATGTAACTTCTATACTAACATTTTGATTTCAACCAAATTTCGTGTGTGCTATGTGTACCATAGCAGATATGACTATGCCGATTCTTAAGAGTAACCAGGGCTGCCAACTGTTAATAAATACTGTCTCTATTTTTGTTACCCTAATATCAACATATCAGAAAGTATGCAAGCCAATAGCTCTAAACTTTGCACACCTATAGTACCTGGCATTCTAGATTAATTTGGAGTAACTAATATAGGCCTACGCCAGTGCCGCAAACATGATTCTAAGCCTGCTGATAGGTCCAATTTTAAAATGCATGTAACTTCTTTACTAACTAAAGGATTTCATTCATAATTGACACAACAATAGATCATATTATTTCAGATTATTACTGACCAATACATGTATGTCATTGTTGCCAACATGATTTTACGCGCGCTGTTAGATCCAATGTTTAACTGCATGTAACGTCCATGCTATCCATTGGACGTCAACCAAATTTTGTATGCTGTACCTTAAGAGATGGAACTAAGAATATATTCAGTCACCAGGGCTGCCAACTGTATTTCTCTATTAGGCTACATTATGCCAGGTATACAGTATTTCGAACTAATTAGAAATTTGGATATTACCAACTTAATTTCGTCATTATTCTAGATAGATACATATAGATTAATCATTGGCATGAATCTTAAATTTTAAGAAAAGTAGGCTCTTTAGTTCGTCAGGGAACTTCTTGTTATTCTGTAGATCTTGAAGCAGTTTTCTGTAACTGACTGTGGCTGGTAGTAGTAGTGACATTCGGATGTCTTCTATTAAGAACGTTTCTCTTGCGAGCTCGTATACCAGTCTAGATTTGGTTGTCTTTGATACTCCAAGGGCTCATTTGAGAAATCTGGATTTTATTTTTTCCATTTCATTGAATTGTCTATAGGTAAGAAATTCCCGTAATTACTCAAGCCCATACATCAGAACGGGCAGTACATTTGTTCGAAAGAGTGCCATAGGTGTCATATTAGATTACTATATCTGATATCGTTTATACCTTTTATTGCAGCAGCTGTATTTGACCTTATTTGCAGTCGAAATTGTTATCCTGTAACCTGTAGGCTGATATCTAAGCATTTAAAGTTAGTAACTACTTTCAGTTTCTTACCATTGACGTACTACTTGATCGGAAAATGCTGTTGTACCACCTTTTCAAAAAATTATCACTATCATTATGAACATTAAAAGGGCTTCAGACTCATCATTGTGGAGCTCAATACACCCACGTAAAGAAGGAGATTTTTTGGAGAGGGCAGAAGTTCCAAACTTCTGACTCTACAAAACACATCCCCAATGCAGTGTGGAACGATCAAGACGGCACACCCTACAAGCTGTTGTCTGTTTAGTGACTTATTTCAAAGAACTGATTTTTGACATAGTTTTATGCTTTAACGTGTGAAACAATCATAGGAAAGTACTTGATGACCCTCAAATTATAGAAACTCCGCAGACTAGCCATGCGCGTTATATGCTGCGCCATGATTGTGACAGGGAAATGTAGGACGTCCGGAGATCCAAGGTTTGAATCCCTGCACGGATAGCCTCAATCCTGGCTGCGCTTTTCGCCAAGATTTTCTGCATTATAACGTGGCCAATGCCGGGAGAGTATCTTATTTGAAGTTCTAGAGAACCTAATCCATCCCCAACCCTAAAAAATCCCCTCGGCACGCCGGAAGGCGGAGGTAGATTTCACCGGGCATACTAGGGGATTGGCTATAATAGGCAAAATATGCAGGTTTTCGTAGGAGGATCAGACCTCATTGATTGCAAGAAAGTATTTTACATTTAGAGGTTAAAAATCAACTTTTTTTTTCGTTTTTGTATGCATATTATTATCATTTTATTGTCTTATGGGGATGGTAACCTTCTTGTCATTCGGGGTTCATTTTTATACTTGTGATCACACTGTCCTTATGCAAGGTTTGGAACTGATGTGTAACTATCTGACAGTCTGTTACTTCTTCTCGCAAAATTTTATCTCCCGCAGAGATTTTTGTTGGTTCCTCAGTTTAGGGGCTGCGACAACGTGGTCATGTAACCCCGGGTGTGTAGAATCTGATAAACGGTGTTAATTGTGATGACTGTATTAGTCTGTAATTCAGGTAAGGTCTGCAGACGGTCAATTTTAAGTAGTAGTTCCTAATTTTGTACCATATACTAACGTGAACGACACCTAGCTGTGAACTTGGCTACTAGATGCCACCGCAACCAGCAACTTGCAACGAACGTTGGAACTTCTCCTCCAAAGGAAAGCATGCTGAGGGATTTTTAGCGCTCTTAGAAAATCCGACGACTTTGGCCGGCTTTGAACCAGCGACCTTGGGCATATAAGTTCAGCATGCTACCAGTTAGCCGCTTCCCACAGTCAGATGGAAAAATGAATGTGATCTCGTGCAATGGCGTTGTCTTGGCAACCTCTGATAGCTCATCCCTCATCAATTTAGAAGCGTTGTCACGGTAACCTCTGATGGCACTTGGCATGTTCTTTAATTCCGAAATCATTTTTCTCATCCCTTGGCGTAATGGTAGGTCAGATCAAAAATTCTTTCAGACAAAGTTTTATGTAATTATTAGGGGAATATTTTCCTTTTTACGGGTTTGATATTGTGTCTATTAAGAGAGATATGATAAATGTTTCCCGAAAAAAACACTTTTTTCCACCCCTTTGGTCAATGGTTGGTGCTATCAAAAAACCTATTTGACATAATTTTTGGCACTTATCCGACAAATATAATGAACTTTGAATTGATTCGATATTTCACGTATTAAGAGAGTTATAGCGACATTTCCCCTTTTTCGAAAAAAAGCCCCCCCACCCCCCCATTTTCACCCCCTTTAACCGATTTTGCCCATTAACGAACTCGACCGATTTTTTAAGGGGTTACATATTATGTAAAACATTAAAGTGATTGGTGCAAAATTACGGCAGTTATCGTGTCCACAAGAAACTGATATATATGCATATATATACACACACATATATATAAACTTTTGAACTGACGGTGGTTTGGGGTCTGGGGGATGTGAAACGCGAAGATATGTCGAAATTTTCCGGAAATCGAAACATGGCACCCATTGCAATAGTTAGCTTTCTGATGAAATCTACCTAAAATAGGCTACATAATTTAAAATACTACCATCAACGACACCTAGCTGTGAACTTGGCTACTAGATGCCACCGGAACCATCCACTCGCAACGAGCGTTGGAACTTCCCCTCCGAAGGAAAGCATACTCAGGTTTTGTTTTGGCGCTCTTAGTAAATCCGACGACTTCAGCCGGGTTTGAACCCGCGACCTTGGGCATAGAAGTTCAGCATGCTACCAGTTCCGATACCGAAGTCGCTTCCCACAGACATATGAGAACAGAATGTGATCTCGTGCCGTGGCGTTGTCATAGCAACTGCTGATGCCTCATCCCTTATCAATTAAAAGTAAAGTTGTCATGGCAACCACTCTTGGCACTTGGAATTTTCTTATAATTTAAATCATTTTGCTCACCCCGTGGCGTAATGGTGGGTCATATCGAAAATTCTTTCAGACAAAAGTTTTAGGTAATTATTGGAGGAATATTGTCCATTTTGTACGGTTTTGATATTGTGCCTATTAAGAGAGATATGATTAATGTTTCCCGAAAAACCCACTTTTTTCCACCCCATTGGTCAATGGTTGGTGCTATCAAAAAACTTATTTGACATAAATTTTTGGCACTTATCCGACACATATTACGAACTTTGAATGGATTCGATATTTCACGTATTAAGAGAGTTATAGCGAAATTTCACTTTTTCGAAATAAGCCCCCCATTTTCACCCCCTTCGACCGATTTTGCCCATTAACGAACTCGACCAAGATTTTATAGGGATACATGTTATGTAAAAAATTAAAAGTGATTGGTGCAAAATTACGGCAGTTATCGTGTCCACAAGAAACTGATATATGTATATATATATATATATATAGATAGATAGATAGATACATATATACATAAATTATATATAAACTTTTGAACTGACGGTGGTTTTGGGGTCTGGGGGATGTGAAACGCGAAGATATGTCGAAATTTTCCGGAAGTCGAAACATGGTACCCATTGCAATAGTTAGCTTTCTAATGAAATCTTTCTAATAATTATTAGACTGAAATGACACACACAGCTAGTCATCACAGTTACCAGGTATGTTCAACACACACACAAGTACATTGGGTTGATGACCAATATGGCCCATGTCCCAGAAATTAATAAACAACAAAATCGAAATATCAACTCGTTCTTATGAAATGTATACTTTTCAGTCAGACAACACCATTTCCTTCGTTTGTCTATTTATTTATTTATTTATTTATTTATTCATTTATTAATTTATTTATTAATAAAAGCCCAAACTACAGCTATGTTAGCCCTTCACGCTTGTACACATAAAAACCAAATAACAATTTAAAATAAAATATCAGATAAAATTTAACAAATCACCAAACAATACAAGTCCAGATCAAGAGCCGGTAGATAGTCCTTGCTCGTAGCCGTGTCGTCAGTGGCCAAGATGACAGTTCTAAATACAATTTAACTTCTCCTTCGCCAGCTTTAGGAACGTCCTCTTGTTTGTGGATATGTCCAACTCGCGTTTACTTGCAATGCTATTGTACAGGGATGATATGCGGTTTAGGAAGTATCTTTGGATTATGGAATGTTTTGTGTGTGGAATGTGAAAAATATCTTTGAGCCTAGTAGAACGGAAAGGGCTCTTAGTTTGAAAAGTGACAGCAGGTGGTCCGAACGGTAATGGCCATTTAAAATAGAATGTAGGAAGGACAGGTCTTGTGTTGAGGAGAGGGATGTTTATGGCTGAAAGTATCTGCTGAGTGGTGAAGTGTCTAAACCTTGGCATTCTGTTCCTTACAATGGCAGCAAAGAAGGATTGAATTCTGTTTAATTTAGCTATGTTTGACGGGCAAGAAATTGTCCAAATTGGAAAGTAGTAGTTTGCAATGGGCTGGATTATCGAGAGGTAATAGAGGTGAAGGGCTGTGGGATTTGATATATCTGAGAAGCGGTAGAGTATGCCAAGGAATTTCATGGCTTTGGATAAAGAATGTTGTATGTGTTCTTTAAAGCTCAGCTGGTTTTCGAATATGACCCCGAGATCTCGCTGATGCACAACTGCGGTAATGGGCCTGTCAAGTAAGGGATATGTTGTAGGCACTGGCGAATTGCGTAGGGTAATTGTTAAAAGGCTGCATTTATCTGGGTTTGGTTTCAACTTCCATGTGCGGCACCAGTCGGATAGAGCGTTAAGTGAGGACTGAAGGAGTGCGGCGTCGGCTGGTGTCTTAATTTCCTTGAAAATCTTGCAGTCAACTGCGAAGAGCAGGGTATCGGCTGTGTCAGAGAGTTTGGATGGTAGGCCGTCCATAAATAATGAAAATAAAAGTGACCCAAGGGCACTGCCTTGTGGGACGCCAGAGAGCACAGGTAGCCAAGGGGATGAAGTGCCTGATATTACGACTCTCTGTTGTCGGTTCTGGAGAAAGCCGGCAAGCAGTGATTGGAAATTGCAATTTATATTGAACGGTTCAGCGATTTTGTGGAGTAGTAGGGTATGGTCTATTGAGTCAAATGCTTTCGATATATCTACGTAGCAGATATCGAGCTGGGACGTTTCTGCAATGGCATGTGTTGTATAGCTGTGGATATAGGCCAAGTGGATAGTGGCACGAGCCTCCAGGAAGGAAGCCATGCTGGCTGGTTGAAATATATGGTGAGGTAAAAGACAGGTGACGTTGGTGGATTATTTTTTCAAATATAAATGATAGTGTGGCTAGTATAGATACTGGTTGGTAGGATGATACGTTTGTTTTGTCCCCAGATTTGAATATAGGGACGATGTTGGCCTGTTTCCAGGCAGTGGGAAAATAGCCCTTGACAAAGCACCTGTTGATAGATTGGAAAGCGGTGTACAGAGAACTGTGGCGGTGTTTTTCAGGAAGATAGGACCAATATCATCGGGACCGGTAGCTTTGTTGGTGCGGAGAGATTGAAGTAGACTGAGGACTTCATTTGGTGATGTTGTTATTTTCGATAAAGTGCAATTTGCTGCTGTTTTTAGCGGTGGAAGGGGTTGATTTTGGGTGGGAGTGGAAAAGTTTTCAAAGAAATACCCGTTGAATAGCTCATTTCGGTCTGGTCCCTCCGCAGTGGTTCCCTGGTGTTCTACGCTGACGGAAATCCTTTCGCTTCTCCTCCTCGAGTTGATGACGAACCAGTAGCGGTTGGGATTTTCCCGGTCGTTCTCAGTGATGGCTTCTATATGCCCCGTGTAGTCTCTCCTGAGCAGACGTCTTGCGTGTCGGCGAATGTACTCGTAAGTATTACGAGGGTGGGGGTTGGGTAAGTCCTTTCAAAGCCGCCAGGCCTTCTTTCGTTGCCCATGGCCACCTCGCCTGCAAGCGAGTTCCTCATTTCTCTACTAGAATGCGCTATGGTGTTCAAGAAGCTTAGATATCTAACATCCTTGACTTTCATAGTGCTTCAAGGAACAACGAAATTCGACATACAAGCTACCCTCTGGGTGTCAAATTACAAAGCTGGCACCCAGCATCCAAGGCCATACGATATTTGTATTATTATTATTATTACGTTTCAGATGAACTCCAGCTGTAGAGGACAGACGTCTACAAAATACTATGTTAGTTACCTCCAGGTACAAAAATCTTAACTCAAAGAGTACTACTAAACAGATGACACAACATGCCAGAGGCACTCGAAAGCGAATGGAGAATATGAAAAGAAACAACGTTCTTGTGCACCGTTTATAGACGGGCGAAGACTCAACGGGTTAATTATATCGCATAATAATATTTAGAAATTAACGAAGGGAGATACTGTAGCTACTCTTTCCTAGAAACTCGCTAGTAACACAATATTGAACCAACAATGTTCATAACCTTGAATTTTCATTGTTGTCTAAAGCTGATACTTTCCGTCACAGAGCAGCGAGTTTATCTCCCTTCAAAACAAAACAGATGAAGGTCAAAGCAGAGTTAACAACATCTTGGATGAATCTATAAATTGAGTGGGAACCGTAACTGCGCATTACAGTATAGGCCGGGTTCACTATAGTTCGTCAAAAGGTTTACAAACATTTAAAGGCTGTTAACGGACGATTACCGAAATGTCATGGCTCACCAAACTATAACAATCCATTACCATCCTAAACGAGCCATTAAAACTAATTGTTGTGTCTACTTGCAATTAACGGCTGACGGTCGATTTACGTAGCATTCGAATCCAAAATGGAGCGTGCATTAAACATTATTTTCAACGATGACGATGTTCTTGAAAACATGTTTGGTATTCGTCCACCTCGAATTTTAAAGAACAGAGGAAGCACTGTAATGAATCCGACGACAGAGAATTTATTATGAGATTTCCGTTGCCAAGACCTTCTATGTTGAATGTTCTACAGATAACAGTAACTGACCTGGAATTCCTAACTGACGAATAAGATAGAGTACCATTTCTTAATGTACAATATCGTGTGATGCATTACGGTAGAGCTCATGTAGTTAATTTAATAAAAGTCTACACTGGCTTCACAGATTCAGTCCTCTTATTTTCAACGATTTCATGATACTTATCCATCAAGTCGATAAATGCGTTTCTCTGAACCTAAGAAAAATTCAGTCTCTGGCTCTTCTTCCTCTTTTCCCCATCAGCCATGTTTGTTTTTAACCAAGGAGTATATAACGTTTAAGAATTTTTCAGTTCTCTGCCTGCACGATTAAACCAAAGAATATACCAATACCGTCACAATCATATTTTATTGAGTTATGTACAGCCCTTAAACATAACGATTCGTTTGCTAATGCCAATTGGCGAATGTGCTGGTGAAAGGCCAACGAGATTAATTCCAATGTAAAAATTAACGGGTCGTTTACGGACGGCCTTTTAACGCTGCGTTGGTGCACCCGGCCCTAACTATCTGAAAAAAAAAAATCCCTTTCATGAACTTCCATCTTTAAATATGTTTCAAAGTGGTGAAAATTTGTGTGTTGAGTTTAATAATTTGAACGGATCTGTACACATGTTTTTACGTCTTTCGTCACGTCGTGGCCGGGGAAATCCTATGTTATCAGCTCCCTGGTTATAACACACCCCTTTGTGTATCGAAATTGAATTGCCCGCAGGCTACCTGTTGTCCCGGTAAATACCGTTTCATGAAGACAAATATGTTAGCAATGTGAAAACATGTGGGATATTTAGCTATATTTAGTCAGTATTTATTACTGTTTGCTGGTGATGTAATAGGTAATTACTGCAATAGACAGTTTTAAACGTTTAATAATGTTCCTAGTTACGATACAAATGGCCGCATTTCATTCTATAATTACTTTCTCTGTACAAATGATCAACCATCATCACTGGCACTAAAGGTAGCTAGCTACCAGTTGTTTAACTATGCAACACTCGGGCAGTGACACTCAAACACAGTTACACATTTGAGTTAACTGTTAAGTGTTGTTACAGTTGTTATTTATTGAGATGACGGACTAGGACCTTCTTGGTTGACTGGCAGCGTGGCTCAGCGGTAAATTTCTCGCCTGCTGTACCCAAGGTTGCAGGATTGAGCCCTGGCGCAGTCAGCGGGCATTTGAGGGTGCTCAAATGCGATGGAGTCGTACAGTAGATTTATTGGCACGTTAAAGATCCTCCTCGGGATTAAATCCCAGCACCTCGGCGTCTCTAAAAGCTGCAGTAGCAAAAAGGAACGGAAAACCAATAAAATTATTACCACTAGACCCGTGTAATTGGGTGTGTGGTAACCTGTATTTACGTGATGACTGTAGCAGCGTGTATAACTGTATTAGAGATAGAGATGAGATACAGTAGATGCCCTGGGACTTGAAATACGGTACTATCCAGGCATTTGCCTGGAGGGAGCATGGGAAAACTTGGAGAGAAACCACACACAGTATAATCACTGCCAGGTTCGAACCTCTGATCTACTTACTTGCTGTAGCTGCCCTCGCGGCCGTGGTGTATTGATTAACTAGTAATGCTACGCCGCAGGATTAGCTGTTAACGAAGCTGAGTCAAATATCCCATCTTTCAAATAATCTTCCACAAACAAATAATGCCTAATATTGATAATATTTTGTACCGACATTGGTGGCTACGCTCGCTAAAGCGCAGCGTTAGGCCATGAGGCTAAGCTCTCTATTGACTAGGTAGACGCGTGTGTTCGAACCCTACCGTCGGCCGTCATAGAAATGGTTTTCCGTGGTTTCCCCATTTTCAACTCCAGGCAAATGCTTGGACGGTACCTTCTGACAGGACATGACCGCTTCCTTCCACATCTTTGCCCATTTTCATTCACCAGGATCCATTTCATCGCTCATTAACTCCTCTCATGAGGTTGGCGTCAGGAAAGGGCATCCGGCCGTAAAAATCATCCACCACAAAATACTTCCATCGCATCTCATCACCAAACCCGTTGGAAAACGGGAATAATAAGGGGTAGACATACATTGTTAATATTTTATGTTCGCTACCTCGCCCATTTTCTTTCAGTTCCATCCGAATATAGCCGGGTTGAAGATATTCGCTCTAACACATATTCTTTTTACAACGATTTCAAGATAACTGCTGAACATTATTGGAATTATGGAGAGGGAAAAAATATGTTTTTATTACTGAGTTGAGGAGTGGCATGATATAGTCCACGTCACCATATATAGGTTAATAGCACTGTGGCCATATCATTTGCTTGCCAATCCTTACAACGTAGCACATAACATAACCTACACTTATTCGCACACCGGAAAGCTATCTTCTGTGTTCAAACGGATTAAGATCATAGCCATCCTGAAACTAGGCAAACCGATAGGTTGCCCTGAAAATTGTCGGCCAATTGCTTTGATGAGTGCTTGCTATTAACTCGAGGAAAGGACAACAGGATTAGCCCTCAAATGTTTAGCATCCCTTCAGTTGAACAGGCAAGCTTCAGACCCAAGCGTAGTTGTGAGGACCAAGTTCTTGCTTTATCAACCCTTATTGAGGCAGATTTTGATAGAAAATAGACGAGTGGCGCAGTGCTATTAGTCCTCACAGCTGCATATGATACAGAGAGGAGAGAAGGTTTGGTGTGAAAGTTCATCGAATTTACAGGAAGTAAAGTCATGTCAGCGCTCGTGAACAACATGCTGTCGAACAAGGTGATCCAGGCAGAGATGGATAGTAACCATAGTAAGCTAAATGTGCTTAACATTGGTCTACCTCAAGGATCTGTGCTCTCCCCTTTATTGCTCAACCAGTACATTGCAGATATTCCTTATACTACCTCCCGCCAATTTGCTGATGATGATGACCTTGCTATTGCCACTCAATAATCCACCGTGATTATGGTAGAAGAAACTGAATTACAGACTTTGATATTCTGTTTGGATACTTTAAAGAGTGGTGTCTGATTCCTAGCTTCAGCAAAACAGAAACTTGCCTTTTCCATCTCAACAACAGTCAGCCAAATTTAACCTTGTATGTCTCACTTAATGGTAGACTTCTATCCCAAAACCCTCACCCCAAGAATCTTGGAGGTACTCTGGATCGGACACCATCCTCCCAGATACACTTGATTAAGAGTGCTGCTAAACTGAGGACAAGGAACAAGATCATCATGATATCTGCTGGCTCTACATTAGGAGCATCTGCTTCTGTTTTTTGAACATCTGCGATGAGACTGGTATATTCAAGAGCAGAGTACAGGTCTTATGTGTGGTTGAACAGTCCAATTGTTCCGGAAATCGACACTGTCCTGAATCAGACAATGCCCATCATCAGTGGTACAGTTTTCTGGTTGCCTGTGCCGAGCTATATCGTACCACCATAACTAAGTTGATACAACCATCTGAACCGTGATTTCACAAAAATATCAGTAAACGTAACTCTCCCAATCCTTGAATATATGCTTCATAAATTTCGTCGTTTAAAATCACGATCTTCATCGGTGTTAAAAGCCCAAGAGTTGGTTCGGAAAGGATTTTACTTTGCAGCAAAATGGTGATTGGAGTGGAACAACGCAGCACCGAAGGAACGGCGGTCACTGCTGAAGGTACAAAAGCCCGGTGGAAGGGTAGCCCTCGTATATCATTTTGACGAATAGAGTTTATGCCATGTAAAATTTCAAGAATATCACATCGGTTAATTCACTTATATTTACAAAATATTACGCAATTGAACTGGTTGACATACACTATGTTGCAGTGTGAAAACACATACTTAAATTCAGTAAAAAACATATTTGTATCAAATGAATTGGCTGTTCATTTATATATCAGCACTAACTAGAATCATTTCATGAATTTCCAGTTATTATCATAAATATTTCACCTGTGTCCTTCTAATCATCAAAATAAACGAGGCATTAAATGTCACACTGGGTTATTCGTACAGATACTGCTGATCAATTAGGTCAATGAACCAACGCCGGTCATTCCATCCTATTTAAGATCACAACTATTGTAGAGTAAAGATACAGTTGTCACCAAGTACTTAGTGAGGATTTCTTTCATGAGGGAACTGGATCTATTAACATTGCGTGCAACATGTTATGATGATGCACACAACTCACAATTAATGATATGTACTTGAATACTTTTCCGATTTGAAGAGCAATGTGTGTGTTATCAGTCTCCTTTTTTGACAAGGGACAAACGTATCACTGTGGGATCTACATAAACATTGCTACTGACTGGAACTCTTGAAAATATACCATGCCACGTGCTAAGTGGTTTGGTCACTGTTGATACGAAGCCGATCGCAACAACGCACGACACAATGTTAAATATTGATCTCTAGCTCAACGACAATAGAATGCATGGTTTAAACGTTAATGTTCTTTAACTTAAAGAATATTTTCAGTGCTATTCTGATATTGAAAATTTCACATCTCCACGAAACATGTGAAAACTAGATCCGTTTCACTTACTCCAACGAGTTTACTCGTATAAAGGGTTTCAGTTATATCCCAATCGCTGCAGCACCACTGCAGCAGATTTTGAGAGATATTCTACTAGCAAAAACATGCCTTCAATAGGCGGTCGTCAACTTTCAAACATAATACACCTTAACTTTTAGTTCAGAAGGAGGTATCTGGTCGTTTTATTTGAATTTTTAAAATTTAAGGATAACAGAACCAACGATTAATGTTTTGCTACCTCTAAACAAAGTAGAATATACCTACTTTTTCTTTCACTCTCCTTCTTTTTAGAGGTGGCAACTTCGTTTGCTTTGCCGCAAGAGAACAATAGCAGGCTTGCGCATTCTTCTCACGAGGTGACAATACGTTTTCATCGACATGTCACTCTATTAGAAGTGGAACTAAGACACGCACTCTGAAGGATCGCAACGACAACATGCTATCAATTCTGGTCTAGTCTTCTGGTATTTGTGTAACATTACGAGGAGTCTACTTTATTTAGGCGTGTTTCCTGTCCATGTACATCATTCATTTCACGTGTTATGAGTGGTGCGATCATTATTGACAGGGATTCTGTCAATAAGAGTTGGATATAGGTATTACCTTGCTAGCATGCAGAAATTGTGATTTACATGACGTAATTCCTATTGACCCTCGTGGAACATTCGGCATCAGCAAAGCATCTACATCTGGTTCTATCGACAGCCAACCTCTGCACCTCACTCCAGATTTTGCCTTCTTCCATTTTTTTCCATGTGTACTGATCTTCGCGATATTTGTTTGGGTCTTCTTCAGTTCCTTGTACCCTGTGGGTTCAATTCGAATTACTCTCTTGCAATGGATTCATTTCCCTTTATCAGTGCATGCCCAATCTATTTCCATTTCCTTCTTTTGATTTGCATGGCCATCTCAATTTACCCCGCCCTTCTCCAAAGTTCTTGGTTATATTCCTCCAAAACGTCTTTAAAGTATTAGATCCTAATTTGGGTTAGTTTCAAACAGTAGATATGGCAATATAACAATTTGATGCCAATGCCAACCAAAGTTGGGATATGGAGACACGAGGGTCATTTACGATGTATTTGCCACTTGAAGCACTTCCGACGCTCGTACACAATCTACCTCCAAGTATAGAACAATATATGACATAAACTAAAAGGTTTTCACATCGCAGCTGCGCGTTAAATCGCTCAATACGACCGCGATGGGGCGCTGCAGCATGTCCGGATTTCGGATGTTTGAATCCCGGTGCTGATAGCGTCCATCCTGAGTGTATACTAACCCAGTATTTTAAAAAATCCTTCCAGTCAAATGCTAGTATAGTACCTTCTTTCAAGACCTAAGGAATCTACTCCATTCCCGACCCTAATAATTACAGTTACACTACTACAGCCAGCACAGAAATACAGCGCGAGAATTCGAACCGCGGTCTTGGTGAGCGATTAATCGTGTACGGCTATGTGACAGTGAGACACTAAAAGTGAAGGGTTGTTAGGTCCACGCCCATCCGTGTTTACTCCACGTCAACCATTTCTCTTGTATGCAGAGTGAGCTCCAGGACCAATTGCATTTCTCAAAGTGGAAGTTTTGTCTCTAAAATCCACTTCCGAGGTTGAAATCCAACCCACTCTCTGCCAGTTAAAAACACAGTGCCTCTACCGTATTTAGGCCTATTTATTAATTTATTAATTTATTAATTTATTCTTATATTACACCGCTGGGTCCGTGGTTCAAATCCCGGTCACTCCATGTGAGATCTGTGCTGGACAAAACGGAGGCAGACAGGTTTTTCTCCGGGTACTCCGGTTTTCCCTGTCAAAATTTCATTCCAGCAACACTCTCCACTATCATTTCATTTCATGTAATTCATTTAATCATTGCCCCAGGGGAGTGCGTCAGACCTCGGCAGCCGGCACAGTTCATATCCTTGCCGCTAGATGGGGGCTTCATTCATTCCATTCCTGACCCGGTCGGAGACTGGAAGCAGGCTGTGGATTTTCATTTCATTCTTATATTAATTGATTCATTTATTCATTTATTTATTTATTTATTCATTTAGTCAATTTTTCATATATTCGTTTATTCATTTATTCATATATTCAATTATTCATTTTTTAATTTATTAATTTATTCGTATATTCATTTACTCATTTATTAATTTATTCATATATTCATTTATTCATTTATTAATATATTCATTTATTCATTTAGGCATTTAGTCATTTATTCAAACATTCATTTATTCATATATTCATTTATTCATTTATTCATATATTCATTTATTCATATATTCATTTAGTCATTTAGTTATTTATTCAAACATTCATTTATTCATTTATTCATATATTCATTTATTCATGTATTCATTTATTCATATATTCATTTAGTCATTTAGTTATTTATTCAAACATTCCTTTATTCATTTATTCATATATTCATTTAATCATTTATTTAAATACTCATTTATTCATTTATTCATACATTCATTTATTCATTTATTAATTTATTCATATATTCATTTATTCATTTATTCATATATTCATTTATTCATTTAGTCATATATTCATTTAGTCATTTAGTTATTTATTCAAACATTCATTTATTCATTTATTCATATATTCATTTATTCATTTATTCATTTAGTCATTTAGTTATTTATTCAAACATTCATTTATTCATTTATTCATATATTCATTTAATCTTTTATTTAAATACTCATTTATTCATTTATTCATTTATTCATTTATTCATACATTCATTTATTCATTTATTAATTTATTCATATATTCATTTATTCATTTATTCATACATTCATTTATTCATTTATTCATATATTCATTTATTCATTTATTCATTTATTCATACATTCATTTATTCATTTATTTATATATTCATTTATTCGTATATTCATTTATTCATATATTCATTATTATTTTATTCATTTATTCTTTTATTCGCATATTCATTTATGAGAAAATAGGCTTGTGAGATCACCTTTTGTCCGTGTGTCTGTCTGTGTGAGCATGTGTGATTCGTGTGTGTGTGTGTGTGTGTGTGTGTGTCCCTAAAACTTCTAAACGGCTAGAGCGATTTCAATGAAACTCGGTAAGTTCATAGCGCTATTCCGGGTGACCCCGACCGTGCCCTTCAAATGTTGTTACGTCTCACCAATCCAACATGTAGGATGTGTGAAATATTTCACCAGCATTCAATATCTCCGAAACTATTACTGATATCACCTGGATTTTTTACGGTGATAAAGGAAACTACTAGAATATCTCCTATGTGACGTTTGAAAACCTGGTAACTACAAAACCAACATGGCGACTTTTAAATAGACGTTTCTCGCGATTTAACCAACCAAACGCAATGAAACTTGGTACAGTAGATTTTTATACAAATTGTAATGCACCTACATCTGATTTCGTTCAATTGTTTACATAACCTCAAGATGGTGGCTGTGCGAAATATTTCACCGGCATTCTATATCTCTGGAACTATTACCGGTATCACCTTGAAATTTTGTACGGAGATAAAGGGCACTACTGGAGGTTCATCTATAAGACTTTCAAAAACCGGTTAACTACAAAACGAACATGGTGGCCAAGCGAATTTGAAAGATTTAAATTGACTATTCTCGCGATTTAATGATCCAGACACAATGAAATTTGGTACAGGAAATGTTTATACACATTGTAATGCACTGGTATCTAATTTAGTTCAATTATTTAAATAACCTCAAGATGGCGGATGTGCGAATTTTAAAATTAAGTTTTTATTTCTTGTGTCGTAATCATTCGATCGAAGGGAAAGTTTGAATAATGAACCTACGTAATAATTTTACTTTAAAGGTACTTGACTCGAAGGCCTATACACATAACAATCCAACATGGTGACCATCCAAAATGTTTAGGTGGCTCTGAATATCTACGAATCTATTATAGCAATCAATCTCATATTTTTTTTTTTATATTCATAAGGACTATGAAGATAAGTTCAGCTATAGGACTTTCAATAACCTGGGTGATCACAAATCGAACATGGCGGCGACGCGAAGTATAAATATTCAGAGGGTCGTTTCTCGCAATTTATCCATCCGAGTGCAATGAAACTTGGTACAGTAAATCCTTATACAAATGTTAATCCACTGGCATCTAATTTATTTCAATTGTTTCCATAACCACAAGATGACAGCTGTGAGAAATTTTAAAATCTCGTTTTTAATTCTTGTGTCCTAATCATGCGATAGAAGTTTGAATGCTGCAAGTACACAATAATATTCATGTAACAGTACATAACTCTAGGACCTACATATATAAAAATCCAACATGGCGACCATTCGAAATATTTAGTCGGTTCTCAATATCTACGAATCTATTACAGCAATCAAACTGAAATTTTGAATGTTGACAGTGGCAATTAACATACGTAGGATATATGAAAATAGGCTTTAGTTCGTCACGGAACTACTTGTTGTGTTTTCTTTGTTTGAGAATAAATAAAGTACGAAGGTGCAAAATATCTTGCAGCTATTGAATGGCTTCAATACAAGCTAATGTTTATGTTGCTCTGTTGGTCCTTGGGGTAGAATATAATATGTTTCAGTCTTAGTGGATGTGGGGAAACACACAATTTAACTTCAGATAACAAACTAGGACCGGCCCCGTGGTGTTAGGGTAGCGCGCCTGCCTCTTATCCGGAGGCCCCGGGTTCAATTCCCGGCTCCATCACAGATTTTATTTATTTATTTATTTAATAATTATTAGATACAACCATGATAGGTCATTTTACACTAATATTTTAACAATTTCAAATAGTATTAACAAAAATAACAACAATAACAAGAACAATGGCTGTGATGGCAGCAAGGGACAAGTCTCGGGAAAAATGCAGGGAGTGATTGGGGTAGTGGGTGATTAAGAGGGTGAGGGGGTAGGAATCGAGGATGAAAGGGATCTTCTAATGTTATTGTTACGTGCCACCCACCTAGTGGCACTTTTGTTAACTGGATTACGGTGAGTTGAAGCACAACACAGAATGTTTCTTTAAAGAAATAATTAACTTTATTGCGGCCAGAAAATTACACTACTCATCAGCAAATACAAGCAATTGGAACCTTACTCCAGTCTCTTCCTTGAGCGCTCTTGGCCCTTTCACTTGTCAACAGACCACAGAAGTTAATCCGTCCTAATGAGTACGGTGGCTTTGACAGAAACTACCTGCTCCTCTCCCTTATTGTACACCGACTACAGTTACTTACGATCACGTGCTGCAGGCTGTTCACAAGCTGGGAGAAACAATGTCACTGGATTTCGTAACTCGCACGGCACTTCGTCACCACACTTCTGTCGCTCACGAAAACACGCACTAGCTCAGAAACACACACCCACAGAAAGCTCGGTCCCCTTACTGTTGAAGCCGCTTATATAGCATACTGGTGACTCAATGAATTCTAGAATCGTCCAGGACACCCGGCTTCTCGACATTTCCTTCGCTGGCGGGGTCACGAACATTCTGGACCATCCCTTTGTCCTAGTAGCCCTGTTGCATAAGGCGCACGCAATACTCGAGGCAAGGCACAGCATAGCCCTGGGGCAGTTGTGACTCATGCGGCGAGCGATGACACAAACTCACAGCCGTAACATTATGTTTGAATGTTCTAACGTGAGTGTTGGAACGGGGTGCACTCAGCCTCGTGAGGACAATTGAGTAGCTGTCTGACAGTGAGGCAGCGCCCCGATCACGAAAACCAAGATTAACGGCCGAGGGGACCCAATGCACTGATCACGCGTCACCCCAATATCTGCAGGCCGAATGGCTGGGCAGCGGTCGCTTGGTCGGCCTAGGCCCTTCATGGGCTGTATAGTGCCAGGGGTTGACTTTTTTGGCTTTTTTATAACAAATAAGTGCTATCAATGTTAGCCATGTTATTAAATAATTTGAATGTAAATAACAGACTTATAATCTGCCTTTTTTTCTCTTAAGTCTAATGAAAGTTGTGTCAGTAAGCAATTATGTTTGTCATAAAAATGATATACGTCCAATTTGTCCTTTAGTATTCCAGGTATCAAATAAATTTATTTTGTATCATATGAATTCTATCGTTGTCTTCTGCACTCTTTGGGTTCTTAACGAATGAGTCAAATTCAATTCTACTTCTTGTGAATGCAATTAATTTGTTAAGAGTGTTAAGGTTCCTAAAATCATAAATGCACCTTCTTATTAATCCCAGGATTTTGTATGCTCCTCAAACAATTTGATGAATATGATCAGAAAAGGATAACGTCGTATTGATGTATAGACCTTTCTCCTTCATAGAGCTTACTTTTGAAATTGTGGTGTTTTCTATCGGATATTTAAACTGGAAATTTGAGTTTATTCCTGTAAATGTTATCAAGTGACATTTGTTCGTACTAAAATATAATGTATATCTATGACTTTCATCATAAATGCCATTTTTGCCCGTATGGAAATTTACAATTGCTAATTGAGAGATCCACTATTAAATACGACTTTAGGTATTTAATAGTGGATCTCTCAGTTAGCAATTAAAATCTAAATATCTTGTTTTGTTCCAATTTACAAAATCCAACATCTTGTTGGAGCAATATTCAGTTACATAATCAATGCATTTCTTTCAAATAATTCATGTCATCAGAAAACATAATATATTGACATCATTAAAACACTGTGAGAGATCGTTAATTAGGTTTCAAAATACTGCAGAGCCAAGATTCGATCCATGAGGATCACCAGGGTTCAAGGAATGACAAGGAAATTGCTTTTCTGAATGTTACAGATTGTTGCCTGTTGTCAGTTGGTGTAATCCTGCTGAGAATAGGCCATGTTGTACTAAGTTTTCACACTTCGCTCTTCATAATCGCAACCTTAATTTCAAATATATTAGGGGCAATCAAAAAGTTTCCGTTTGAGGGTGTTGCTGCAGCGTTTTCCCGGGCGTTGAATGTCGAACAAAAAGCACACCAGATAGTTATTTGCCTGAAACATCCCATAAGTTTAAATGTTTAAGGCAACACAACACTGGAGTGCATTGTTACAAGTGACGAAAGCTGGTACCGCTACTGGGAACCGGAATAAAAAGCGTCGGCGATTCAGTGGTGTCATCCATGATCCCCTCGTCCCAAGAAGTTCAAGAGCTAACCATCCACTGGAAACGTGATGCTTACTCTATTCTTTGACTACCGGGAACCCTTGCTTACTGATTTCAAGGTACCTGGTGTCTCCATCACTGGGGAACGTTACTGCGCAACCCTGAAGAAATCATGGCTTGCAATTAAGGCGAAACTTCCATGAAAACTGCGACAAGGGATGCTGCTGCTTCATGATAACGCACGACCATACCGCAAAGTTCGTAACGCTGATGGTATGTCAACTCAAGTGGGAGACACTTAAGCAACCGCCCTATAGTCCTGATCTTTCCCCATGCGATTATCACGCTTTCGGTTACTTAAAAAAGATTTGTAATGCCGACAATTATTGTCCAACGAGAATGTGCAACAGGTAGTTACGGACTTCTTCACACAGCAGGACACTGTGTTTTACCACACGGGAATCTTCATCCGGTGTGTCGGTGGGATGAGTGCCTCAATGCTCACAGTGAGTGTGCCTAATAGGGGTACATATTCTGGATTGTACGGCCATCTAACACAAACATTGACCTCTCCTTATATTTACATAAGACACAAATTATAATAATAACAACAATTTTAATTATTACCCTATTTTCATCTTATGAAAAAATAGGCTTATGAGATCATATTTTGTCCGTGTGTCTATATGTGCGTGTGTGATTCGTGTGTGGGTGTGTGTGTGTGTGTCCCTAATAACTTCTAAACAGCTGGAGCGATTTCAATGAAACTCGGTAAGATCATAGCAACACTCTGGCCGACCCTGACGGTGCCCTTCAAATTTCATTGTGTTGCACCAATCCAACATGGCGGCTGTGCAAAATAGTTCACCAGCATTCCGTATCTCCGAAACTATTACAGATATCACCCTGAAATTTAGTACGGTGATAAAGGGCACTAATAGAAGTTCACCAATGAGACTTTCAGAAACCTGGTAACTACAAAACCAACATGGCTGCCAAGCGAATTTGAGACTTTTAAATAGACTTTTATCGCGATTTAACCAACCAAATGGAATGAAACTTGGTAAAGCAAATATTTATATACATTGTAATTCAATGGCGTCTAATTTAGTTCAATTGTTTACATAACCTCAAAATGGCGGCTGTGCGAAATATTTCACTGGCATTCTATACCTCCGAAACTATTACAGATATCACCCTGAAATTTTGTACGATGGGAAAGGGCACTGCTACAAGTTTATCTATGTAACTTTCATAAACCTGTAAAGTACAAAACGAACATGGCGGCCAAGCGAAGTTGAAGCATTTTAATAGACTTTTATCGTGATTTAACTCTCTGAGCGCACTACTGGAGGTTCATCTATAAGACTTTCAAAAACGAACATGGTGGCCAAGCGAATTTGAATGATTTAAATTGACTATTCTCGCGATTTAATGATCCAGACGCAATGAAATTTGGTACAGGAAATGTTTATACACATTGTAATGCACTGGTATCTAATTTAGTTCAATTATTTACATAACCTCAAGATGGCGGATGTGCGAATTTTAAAATTAAGTTTTTATTTCTTGTGTCGTAATCGTGCGATCGAAGTGAAAGTTTAAATAATGAAGCTACGCAATAATTTTCCTTTAATGGTACATAACTCTATGGCCTA
This sequence comes from Meconema thalassinum, assembly GCA_946902985.2. Lineage (NCBI taxonomy): Eukaryota > Metazoa > Arthropoda > Insecta > Orthoptera > Tettigoniidae > Meconema > Meconema thalassinum. The sequence goes on from OX336391.1 coordinate 248,580,264, forward strand.
TACATATAACAATCCAAAATGGCGAGCATCCGAAATATTTTGACGGTTCTCAATATCTACGAATCTTTTACGGCAATCAAACTGAAATTTCTTATGTTCATACAGACTATGAACGTACGTTCACCTATAGGACTTTCAGTAACCTGGTGAGCACAAATTCAACATGGCGGTGACGCAAATTATACATATTTAAATGGACGTTTGTCGCGATTTAACCATCCGAGTACAGTGAAATTCTTTAAATGCTTATACAAATGGTAATCTATTAGCATCTAATTTATTTCAATTGTTTTCCTAACCACAAGATGGCAGCTGTGCGAAATTTTAAAATCTCGTTTATACTTCTTGTGTCCTAATCATGAAAATGATGTTTGAATACCACACGTACACAATAATATTCATGTAATAGTACATAAATAAAAATCCAACCTGGCGACCATCTGAAATATTTAGACGGTTCTCAATATCTACGAATCAATCACAACAATCAAACTGAAATTTTGTATGTCGATAGAGGGAATTAACATGAGAAGGATGTATGAAAATAGGCTGTATAATTCTTCACGGAACTACTTGTTTTTGTTTGTTTCCGACTTTGGCCAACTGTGGACCGCATGGAACCAATGGCTTTCTGGTCATTTTTTTCTTCTTTTCTTCCCAGAACCTCTTCATTCTTTCACTTCTAATATTTCTCTGCTCCTCTGTTATTACCATATTTGGCCTGTGTTGCGGTGGTTTTTCTTCGAACGTCTTGATATTGAAAACTCTGCTTCGAAACGTTTTCCTATCGTTAATGACAAGTTCAGTTAGTGCAACTTCAATGACGTCTCTTTTGACCTCGTCTACCCATTTTGTAGTAGCTTTCAACCCTGTGATGTATTTAAAAATGTTCTTTGTAAGCCGGTTCCCGTCCATTCTCATCAAATGCCCGTAATATTTTTGCCTTCTTTTACGCATTGTGACCAAAATGGGTTTTGGTCTGCATATACAGATCTTCAACACTTATTATGATGGTAATAAAGTTCTAGGTTTTACGAACCATGGGATGACGAACAAGATCTTCAAAATTTCTCAGAAACCCCAGGGGCAGAGAAATGTACGAGACTTGTGTGTGTTCAAAGAGAAAAGAGCTCCCTCCTGTGGAGGAAGTCGTTTCCTTGGTAATGGTGGGACATTAAGAATAAAATTACTTCTTTCATTTTGAAAGTACTAACCGTCCCTTTCAGAGGAGGCTTAATGTTGTCTCAGGAGGGCTTCGCTTTACTCTGCTTATCTAGCAGGGCGTATAATTTTCGCTTGTACTTCTAATAGAAACAGATGGAAGTTAGATCCTCAGATATGTTTCAACTAGAGAATTAACCCTTGCTATCCTAACAATTGAATCACCAACATTACGGGGGAAGAAATATCTCGCACTTTTAGCAGGCAACACGGATTATTCCTTCTTAAGTAGTGGAGTGGATCATCAGTACTGTGTTATGGCTGATATACAGTACTAATGATTACTTAGCGTGCAGTGTAAAACATCATTTCCATTACCCATTTGGTGGTGGGAATCTTTTTTATAAGTTGTATAATTGTGGCGACTGGTCTAGTGTGTGTATTTGTAAATTGGTTGTGAGTTTGGGATGGAAGCAGTCGTGAATTTATAGGTGCCATTCTAACATTTACCTCAAATACAAGTGGGGCATTACGTAAAATTACCTACAGGTTGGCTAAGGTTGGAATAGAACCAAACTTTTCTCACTTAACCTCCTGAGGCTGAGTGAAGGCCGATCTAGCCCCCTGGGCCGAATTAGTAATCTTAGCTTAGCGAGGAATCGAACCCAGCATACGTTGACGCAGGAATCTCAATACGTACTCCTAGAAATCAGACGCTATGAAGAAATATTATTCATAGTCTGAGAAACATAAACTATTCTGACTGGCAAATAGACTGATCACTAAGAGAAAATTAATGAGACATTCAAGTTCTGAACGAAATTATTATATCACCCTAGGAATAACCTTCCTTTAACGATAACCATTTCAACAATACACTTCTTGTTATCGTTGTAGTTTTTAGCCTATTTTAATTTCATGAAAAAAAAAACAAGATGTTCAGTAAAGAACATATAGCCTACTTTTTCCTAAATGCATGGGTATTGTTATAACCCTTCGTCCTTTTCAAGGAGTATAATTGAATGTTGGTTGTAGTAGCTTGTTGAAATACAACGTGCTATAGGGATATTAAACATGAATATGAGGTGCCCTTTGCTAGTGCTACCTCTGTAAAAAAATTCATTCAATTCGGTTTCACCGTGTTTGAATTGATATGGGGAATGGATTTACACACATACATGGCCGCTATTTGCAAACTATTGGGCTGATGACCTTGTAGTCAGTCATAAGATTCTTTCCACTAAATGGCAAGTTGTTTCAAAATCTGGTAGAGATAAAATTATTAGGATGGTCATAATTTGACTTAAGCTTTTAACATTTGGGTGGCCGTCATTCCGTTTCCGTCAATATGGTGGCGATATAAAACATGACACTGAAGTGCCCTTTGCTAGTGCTACCTCTGTACCAAATTTCGTTCAATTCGGTTTCACCGTGTTTGAATTGATAGGGGGAATCGATTTGCACACATACTTGGCCACCATCTGCAAACTATTGGGCTGATGATCTAGCAGTTTGGTCGGAATATGCTTCCCACATAAAGATTTGTTGTTGCAAAATTTGGTAGAGACTAGATTATTAGGTTGGTCATAATTACATTTTAGCCTTCAACATTTGGGTGGCCACGATTACGTTTCCGTCAAGATGGCGGTGATATAAAACATGACACTGAGGTGGCCTTTTCTAGTGCTACCTCTGTACCAAATTTCGTTCCATTCGGTTTCACCGTGTTCGAATTGATAGGGGAATCGATTTTCACACAAAGATGGCCGCCATCCGCAAAATATTAGGCTAATGGCCTATTAGTTTGGTCAAGGGATGTTCCCTCCATAAAGGTATATTGTTGCAAAATTTGGTAGAGATCGGATGATTAGGTTAATCGTACTTGTATTTAAGCTTTGAATATTTTTGTGAGGGCGCCATTACGTTTCCCTCAAGATGGCGGCGATATAAAACATGACACTAAGGTGCCCTTTGCTAGTGCTACCTCTGCACCAAATTTTGTTCCATTCGGTTTCACCGTGTTCGTATTAATAGGGGGAATCGATTTTGACACAAAGATGGCCGCCGTCCGCAAACTATTAGGCTATGACCTATTAGATTGGTCAAAGGATGCTCCCTCCATAAAGGTATGTTATTGCAAAATTTGGTAGAGATCGGATGATTATGTTAGTCGTAATTTGATTTAAGCTTTGAACATTTGTGTGGCCGCCATTACTTTTCTGTCAAGATGGCGGCGATATAAGACATGACACTGAGGTGCCCTTTGCTATTGCTAGCTCTGTACTAAATTTCGTTCCATTCGGTTTCACTGTGATTGAATTAAAAGGTGAAATCGATTTTGACACAAAGATGGCCGCCATACGCAAACTATTAGGCTAATGACCTATTAATTTGGTCAAAGGATGCTTCCTCAATAAAGGTATTTTGTTGAAAAATTTGGTAGAGATCGAATGATTAGGTTAGTCGTAATTTGATTTAAGCTTTGAACATTTGTGTGGCTGCCATTACGTTTCCGTCAAGATGGAGGCGATATAAAACATGACACTGAGGTGTCCTTTGCTAGTGCTACCTTTGTACCAAATTTCGTTCAATTCGCGTTCACCGTGTTCGAATTGATAGGGCGGGGGACAGACATTCAGAGTACACACACACACACACACATACACACACTCAGACAGACACACTTTTCTTCGCCCTGTGTTGATCTCATAATTCTACTTTCATTTTTTGAAAAATCTAATGTAGGCTAAAATAATAGGCTGATGACATACCCTTTTGCCCGTGTGTGTGTATGTGTGTGCGTATGTGTGTGTGTGTGTGTGTGGGTGTCCCCTTAATAACTTCTAAACGGCTTGAGCGATTTCAATGAAACTTGGTAAAGTCAAAGTGCTATTGTGGTCAACCCCGACCGCGCCCTTCAAATGTTATTACGTCTCCCCAATCTTACATGGTGGCTGTGCGAAATATTTCATCGGCATTTTATATCTCCGAAAGGTACTAAAGGTGATTCAATTTGGTTTCGTTGTGTTTGAATTGGTAGGGGGGGGGGGGGATCGATTTGCTCACATACACGGCTACCATACTCAAACTATTTGGCTGATGACCTCGTAGGTTGATCAAAAGATGCTTCGCACACGAAAGTATAAAATGTTGTTGAAGAATTTAGTATAGGTCAGATGATCAGGTTAGACATAATTTGATTTAAGCTTTGGATATTTGGGTGGCCGCCTTTACGGTTCCTGTTTGAATTGATAGGGGTGAACCGATATACTCATACTCACTCACACACAGACTGACAACTTATGGTCCGTGTAGATCTCATGTCCACTTTCATTTTTTGCAAAAATCGCAAGTAGGCTAATAGTACTCGCTGGTGTTTGATAATGCCAAAGGATGATATTACTGTAAATGACATGACTATTTATTACAGTGAAGAGTGAATGTTTTCATCACCCCCCTCCATAGAATCACAGCTCTTGAAAGACCCTGGCTCACCAAGCAACCGCTGTCTAGCCATTTGGCTTACAGATACGGAGTGACGTGTGGTAAGCACGTCGGCTCCCCTTGGCCGTTAATCTTGGTTTGCAAGACCCAGGCACTGCCTCACTCTTAGACAGTTACGCAGTTGCCCTCACGAGGCAAGTGCACCACGTTCCAGCCCTAAAATCCCTGATGGAGCCGAGAATCGAACCCGGGGCCTCAGGATGAGAGCCAGGCGCGCTACGCTAACACCATGGAAATGGCACAAAGGGAATATAAAAGCAAAGCCATCTCCATACCGGCCATTGAGGCCCTGGGAGTAGTGGAAGGTAGAGGCTTCCACTTTTTGTGACATCGGAAATAATACACGAGCTAGCCACTCCGGGTGAAAGCTGTACAGCGTTGCTGAAATGGAGCCCATCACGCATCATGGCGCGCCTCGCTCGGAAGTGATGGGCTCCATCTCAGCAACGCTGTACAGCTTTGTCCGGAGTGGCTAGCTGGTGAACCATGTATTAATTCCCGGTACAAAAACAAACCGATATTTAATAAGTGAATTAATTTACGTATTTCACAGACATACAGCATAACCTTTTTGATATTTAAGGATTATAACGCGACCAAGAACTACATTTTCCAACCACCCCGAGCCGAGAAAAATTTACCTTGCAAAAATGATAACAACCTTGTTTCTTGAACACACAACATTTTGAAACTAATAAATCAGTTATACACCATTCCAATGTGTATTGTGTTAAAATTTGAATTCAATCTGATGACGGGTTTTTGAGATAATAATTCTTAAATGAGACGCATGGTTGAAACACGTTTAAAAACGGGCACTTTTTGTATTCCAACTGCTATAAAAAATATTAAAACATAAATTAAAAATTCCAAACCCCCATGAACTAACGTAAGATAGATTGAAAAAATAATAATGATGTTATTGGATTTTATGTAGGTCTATTGGTTACTTCACAAACAACCTTCAAACTCGAGTGCACATAATACTGTGGTCGACAGTAGGTGGGATGGAGTTGTCAGCTCCACGCCCGGCCGTCTTTGCTCCCAGGAATTACGCTGGTACTCATTTCTGGTGTAGGCTGAGTGAACCCCAGGGCTATTTGCGTTTCCGAAAGTGGTAGTTTTCTTTCTAAAATTCACTAGTTGGGTGGGGATCGAACCCACTCCCTTTCGGGTAGAAGCTCAGCGCCTCTACCGACTGCGCCACGCAGCCCCCTATAAAGAGAATATAGCAACCTACAATTGCAAAAGAGATATTTGCGAATGACCTTCTCATTGACTCATCCTGTATATACTCTTGAGCGCTCGGCGTGAAAGGAACTTTTAGGGTAACGTATAGAAATGGTTTCATTGTCCCAGGTACAGTTTCTGAACCGCTGTTCTCGTAATGAGCATGGACAAGCACAACTCCAAGCTGTGTGGGTGTGGAAGCTAACAATGCCTTTTGTGTTCAAAGCCTCATAAAACTTCCTCCTTCTCAACTTGGCATGAATTACACAATTCTTAGATCAACTTTAGTCATAATTCCCAGCTTTCTCTCGTGAATACATTAGCTTCCAGCCAATTACGACACAGTCTGTATGCCAAATAGTTACTTGTCGGCAAGGGTTCTTCCTATTGATTGATGATGACTGGTAAACATATTCTGAACACAGGAACGTTTTATACACACAGACCCTACTGTAGAGCCCATCGTCATCATATATCTTAGTGAGGATGCTTAATCTGTTTATAGCAACCCAATAGTGGATCACCAACATATTTTCATTGATCACGGCACTCAATAATTAGCCTACTTATCACATTTTCTAAAATGAGGAAAAAGTAGACTTATGAGATCGATCCCGGAAAATTTGTGTCTGTCTGTCTGTGTGTGTGTCCCCTCATATCAACTCCTAAGCAGCTGCAGATTTCGAAACCGAATTTGGTATGAGTAAAGAGTTATGCCTGAATATCGCAAGGCCATATTTGAAAACGACGTCGGTACTACCAACCACTGAAAAATCACAGTTGAAAATTCAGGTCTATGTTGGATATCTCGGAAGATATGCATGGGAAATGTTCCAGAATTGACACACATATCGATAATATTACATCAGACTAATTTGCAGGAGCCCATACATGAGAGTGTTTCCAACATGAGTCTATGCCTGCTGATAGGTCCAATCTTTAAATGCATGTAACTTCCATACTATCTATTGGATTTCGACCAAATTTGGTATCTGATTTGCGCACCGGAGCAGATATGAATATGCATTTTGTAGTGCCAACAGGACTGCCAACTGTTGAAAAATGCACTCTATACTTTTTTATCCTAATCTCAATATATCAGAAAGTATGCAGGCCAACTGTTCTAAACTTTGCATACATATAGCACCTGCAATTGTAGGATACTTTTCAGTAACCGATATACGAAAGTGCTACCAACATGATTCTACGCGTGTTGATAGGTTTATTGTTGAATCACATGTAACTTCCATACTAATAACTGAAGTTCTTTCAACACTGGCAAATGTACAGGGTGTATTTGATATGATGGAAGTCCATTACACTGGTGATGGAAGAGACTATTCTAAGCAAATATCTTCATGAAATTTATACTTCTTTAGTATAGGTGGAATTAAATCACAAAAATCGTCGGTCAATGTCTTGGAAAAGGGCTTAGGCTGCGTTCCCCTCAGCAGCACAGCTGACTTCACCCCGTCGCCCTCCCCTCCTACGCTGAGGAATGTTGACAAGAGTCTGAAGTCGAGTGACCTACTCGCCTTGTCTGCCAATGGCATTGAAATACGCAGTCGAGCCTATGAACAGCTGATTCACAACTTAATGGGGAGTGGCTACATGACTAGTGATGGTGGATCTGTCTAGGATTTTGCCAGCCTCATGGACTATGCATAGCAAATAGAAATCCTAAAGATCGGGTAAATTAATTTAAGGAATTGTTGGTCTATCTTTGTGTGAAGATAGTGCAGCAACTGTAATAAAAATATTAATAATACTAATAATAGTAATAATAGGCTTTTACACACAATAACTTATTTTATGTTTCATTTTGGTATGTCGATTTGCCAGACTTTTATGTACGTAGGATTTCTTGTATGTGCCATGAAATCCATGGACATGATCGTATTAGATCACATTCATTTACTACATGACTGAACGTACGCACCTTCGGGAAAGTTAGCACTCTACCACCAGAACTACACATGCTGACTCTTATTATTATTATTATTATTATTATTATTATTATTATTAGAATATTATTATTATTATTATTATTAGAATATTATTATTATTATTAATATTATTATTATTATTATTATCATCATCATCATCTACATGTGGTGCTAGTGTTTGGACAGATTACCATTACCGGCCGATATGCAAGTCTGGGCGTGATGGCGCAGCGGTCCAGCTGTTGGCCTCTCACCATGGCAGACCAGGTTTGATTCCCGGTCAATGTATGTGTGATTTATTCAAAGTGAAATGCCGTGTCCTGTGGTTCGGAATCCACGTAAAATGCAGGTCTTGTGGCTCATGATCACGATATTTACGGTCTTGTAAAACCACAAGCTTCCTTACTTCCCACCATCACCGCAATATGATTTCCCATGGCATCCCACGATGCTCAAGTTGGGATGTCCCTTCATAAGACCTCATGTGTTTTCTTTCCTACCGCCGCGGTGTAGGCTTGGGCGTTTAATCGCGCACCACGATAGCAGCAAGTCTGGTGATTGGAGGTCCGAACTCAGCACCGACAGTGGCTATCCTGAGTTTGGATTTCCCCGGATTCTTCCACGTGCTTTCCAAGCACATACTGAGCCCGAAATCACATCTGCCATGTGACCTCTATGGTTCATGAGGAATTTACCATCCTTGAGAGAAGCGAAGACTTCCAAGGAGAAGGCATGAGTAGCGCTCATTTGATTTAGTATGAGTTGCCGCGCCGCTGATGTACATAATTTTTGTGTATTTCTTGAGACTGCATTTATTGTACATATTGTCGATGCACCGGAGGAAGATTTGATTTATAATGTGAAGGAAACATGAAGACGAAACCGGCAGAGAATGCCATAAACATTTCACAGTCGCACATTTGACTGATAGCTAGATAGCGCATCCGGAATTTTGCTAACCACCACTCTTACTGCAAACATGGTCTTGACATAACGTACCACTCTTATTGCAGGCATGGTCCTGGCATAACGTGAAAATTTGTGATCGTCAAAATCGACGAATATCTAGCGAAATAAACTTAATCCGACGAACAGTGATGTGCTTTAGCACGCAGCAAGGCTGCTGAGTGAATTTGAAATTATTCGTGAAGGCCAATTCTGAATATTTGCGGTATTATAGTTTTCTTGTCCACGCTGACATCGAACACGCCGCCTAGCACGTTTTTCCAAAGTGTAGCTAATGTGTTACGATATTACCAGGTAAAGGTACAGTGCAAAGTGCTAATGAACAAATCACGTGTGATTCAATTCACCTAGTTTTGAGTAGGATAGTAGCAAAAGCTGCTAAGATTAAAATCAGTGAGCGGAGAAAAATCCATGGCCATTATTGCTTACACGCTAATGTAAGTGTAGCTTCAGTGAGAAATTGCAACTTATATTTAATAATAGATTCAGTGCAAACCTACAAACACGACAACACCATGGCATTAATTACACATATTCCACATGCCGAAGAAATGCTAATTATTCCCATTATGAAGGAGTGGGAAATGGAATAAAAACCTCATGATGGCGGGGTTCAGTGACGGCTGGATAATACTATGAAGGAAGGACCGAGTATCCTAGGCATCTTACCACCATGCCTTACTTGCAACCTAAACCAGGCAAGTCATTTCACGAAGGAAATGTGAAGCACACATGTAAGTCTGGCTAGAAGCCGAAACACTTTTATATACGATCTCTTTATGGGGGTAAGTTTTAGTAAGACCTTACGCCGCACATTCTTAGGTAGGGCCCTTAATTAACATGTTTTCCTAGTGGTGAGGTAACCACAATCTTTATGGTTTGCCCCAAGCTTTTGCCAACATTTTTGTAAATAAACATTTTCTAGTTCGACAGTGCATCGAACCCACACTATTTAACGTGTAGGAATTTTTGTTATATAATCATGTCTGAATAACTGCATTCTTACTGGGACAGTAAAACCAGCAATCACTTGTTGTCCGTGAAACAAGCCAATGTCACATTTTTTTATTATTGACCTTGTAAACGCGACTGCAGCGCACTATTTTCTTGAGATATTATTTAGATGGCTGTGAGTGGAGTGAATACTAGACAATACTGCAGAAAACCTGTTTACGATATGTGGAGAAGTGGGAGTGTAACTTTATTAAATTCGGCACGCAGACGACTATGATACAAGCTATGAACTGTATATTTTTGTAAGATGAGCCAAGCAGGCTATCTTGAGTTCGAAGTGAGGGGTCATTTTAGGACTGTAAACGAAAGACCCTGGTTTATTAATACAAGTTTTCCCAGACTGTAGATGTCTGATATATGAGCACATAATGCACACTTTCTATATGTTCAGAATGCAAAGCTGTCATTGCAGCGGAATACAATCTTGTCCACAAGCTGGAAATGTATAAATTTAGTAAAACCATTGTTATGTTAGAATGCACTACAGAGCTAGGATATGATTACCCTTAGTTGCCCAGTACAAGTTTTGGTACTATATGAGCTGATAACGTGAACGACTTTTGTCTCGTTATTGCAGCAGATGATCGATGGATCAGTGGTATTGATCAGCACACGGAGGTGCTAGCTGAAGTTTGGAATTGATTTTCCTTCCAATGATGAGTTTGATATTGGATGCTTTTCACACCAATTTTTCACACTTTACCAAGTTAACATGGTCACTAAACAACACAATGAAACTGATAGGACTGAACTAATCTGATAAATAAGAAAGTAATAATCAAATATCAGGATTTTATACTTAATAAAGATCATAAACAAAGAACTAGGAAGTATAATAAAACGTAAATAAACCAATAAACTTAAAGGAACCTTGATGATCAGTACTTAGATTTGATTCTTCGACACATCTAAATACAAATATGGCCATTCCTATTGTGAGACGACAATCAGTTAGTTACGTGTTTAAACACGGTAGGTAACCTAATAATGCGACATTAGACATGTTTTACTCATGCAGTCGCCGACCTAAATTCTCTCTCCCCACACAAATCATGACCCAACTTCACAAACATTGAAGCTACTATGTAGGTAGGCAGAAACAGTGGCGCCAATTGCGCAGTATTAAAAGGGTTACATGTTACTTATTTGTGTTGTTAATTAGAATAGATTTTCATGCGTTCTGTTAGGTCCAGAATGTGCATAGATTTTGCTTGGAAATAAATTTTGGATGAAACGCTTCTCGTTGACTTCATTGATACTATTAACGTACGATAGGTATTAGATTAAATGACAATAACGTTAAATGTTAGAGATGACACCATCATAGCTTAGCTTTAAATTTATTGTGCTGTAAATGTAACGAATACCTCGCATTGTAAACAAGTAAATAACTTTCTTTGCTGTAGAGTCATGCTTGTATTATTATTATTATTGAATCTCCGAAGTAATTGTATAGGGAAGAACTACGTGTCATTCTCCTAGATTGAATTCTTTGACTTTCCATTTTGCGTAGGACTTCGAGAGGCTTAAGTTATTAGGATTTTCGCACGGATACGAGTTAAATTATTATCACCATTGTTTAGCACGGATAAGCCGTTTTCACCTCTCTGAAGTAGTTAGGGGTCTGTAACTTATTTGATTAAACTGAGTGCGATTTAAATGTACGCCTTGCCTCTTTATTGCTTTTTTTTTTGAGTTTGTATTCCTCTGACTGGTTGTTTCACCTCTCATTACACCCGATACCCCCGAGTACAGTTTCTTTAGTGCTTTCCCAGTCCAACAATGCATTCCTTCCCGTCCTATATGTCTTCCTGGGAGATGGGGGTTTCGGAAGAGTCATTTAAGGTCAATGGCTCCCCGAAATTCTCGCCAAACGGGCAGAATACCGGGATAGTAATTAACTCGGAGTCCCGGGACACCAACCTCATTCACAACCCTAATAACTACAGCTACACATACTACTACATTCACCGCAGAAACACAGTTTATCAGACAAATTCAACACTCACCCAACTAAACGAGGTTGATAAACAAATGTCCTAAGCCCCTAAAATTAATTAACAACAACCATCACAACAAGCTTGCACAACAAGCTTGCAAATCTCTTCCATCATCATTGTTACCAAAAATATTTATTTCCTGAACGTCCTAAACAATTGGAACCCTTCTTAAAAATAAATAACATTCAGTAAAGATATAATCTCTTATAATTTGTTTAGTAGTCTAATACTACTATTTTTACGAGGGAAGTGGAACAATCTTGCATAAGATCTTGAGAAGGGTCCGCACTCCTCAAGAGTGTGGGATTCATACCCACTAAAAAAACACACCCTGTCCTCTTGACAAAACCCATCCCGGGACCACTACTACTACTACTACTACTACTACTACTACTAATAATAATAATAATAATAGTATGTTAAAAGAAGACCAACAGATTATGCTTAAGAAAGGGCAGAGACCAAAGAGGTCAGAAGATGATAAACAATTACAAAGTCAGAAAATGAAGGAGATATGGGCTAGGAAGAAGACTCTTAAGAACGTGAAACCAATCACAGCTCATCAAGCTGAAAACCATTTTGGTTAACCTACGTAGTCCATAGTTGGCTCATTCGAAGAAAGATGAAGAATAAGTTGTTAGAGACACTATTTTTATTTTTTCGGAGATGTCGAGATTCCGGAATGTTGTGTTCACAGAGTTTCATGTACGTGCCATTACATCCATCGGCATTTATAACATGACTGAGCCTAGATCGAACCCTCGAGAAGGATAACACTGTACTACCTAAGCTACACAGCCTCGCTATCATTTAATTATTAGTATTGTATTATACAATAGTCTACATAACTTATAGCACATAGCTGGTACATCACAACGTATTTATGCGGGCTTCAGGGAACCAAAGTATAGTTACTGCACTGAAAAAGCCACTTCTAAGCTGGAAAGTCGAAATCGCTACCCAAGAACTTCCGGACGAATCGGGTTGTTGAGAGAACTACTGCCTTCTGCATTAGTTTCTACAGTTGAGTATCCAGATCCAGTTTTTTCTGGCCTTGGAGCAAGGTACTTGGGATCACGTCCGAACCTGAGACAATGATAGGTATGGTCCTTACCCATTCTACTGCCATTGCCTTTTGGCAGGGCCAACCAACTCGCTATATTTCCTTTATTGTTATTATTATTGAAGTGTAACATCTTTCCACTCGGTTGCTGGATATTTTTGTGGGAGTGATTTTGAAAAATGGGACGGAAGTGGATCGGAACGATCGAGGTGACACCAGCTGTCACACTTCCGTACGATCGAACGGAAGTGTGCTTGAACGGAAGTGGGCTAGCTGGCAGTGGTGGTTCGAAGGGAAGTGTTAGACGCACTGCCAACTCGATCGATCGATCCAGCTGGCAGTGGAATGAGAAAAAATGAGCGCGCGGTGTCGGAAATTGGTACATGACGTACTCTCGGCCATGTGGAATGTATATGACATACTGAACTTTAAACGCTCATGAGAACTCTGGTGTCAAGTGATTGAAACAAAGCACGTGGTACATTTTTGAAGTCTTCGTATCAGTATTTAAATGGTAAAATACCTTAATAGCAAACATTGTAAGTAGTCGGCATTGCCGGTATTATATTTCTGCATAATGGCTATTCAAATATTAACCCACATAACGGTAAGGACGAAGCAAAGAGGATATAAAAAGTAGGTTGGCTCTGGCAAAGAAAGCATTTCTACAAAAAAGGAATCTGCTGACATCGAATATAGATTTAGGTATTAGGAAGTCATTTTTGAAAGCCTTTGTCTGGAGCGTGGCACTCTATGGAAGTGAAACTTGGACTATTGGTGTAGCAGAAAAGAGGAGAATTGAAGCATTTGAAATGTGGTGGTTACAGGAGAATGATGAAGATCAGATGGGTAGATAGGGTTACAAACAAAGAGGTATTAAGCCGAGTGGGAGAGGAGAGATGTTTCTGGCGACTGCTAATGAAGAGAAGAGATAGGTTGGTAGGACACATACTAAGACACCCAGGAATAGCAAGCTTAGTTATGGAAGGAAGGGTCGAGGACAAGAACTGTAGGGGTAGATCAAGGTTAGAATATGTTAAACAGATTGCCTCGGATGTGGGGTGTGGTAGCTATGTAGAGATGAAACGATTAGCTCAGGACAGGGAGGCATGGAGAGCTGCATCAAACCAGTCAAAAGACTGAAGACTCAAACAACAACAACGGTAAGGCAGTTATCAATATAATATATTCGTTGTGGTTATCCGAGAATTTAACAAGCTTTCATGAACATTGCTGAAAACATTCTCTTTACTCACAAGAGGGCCTATTCATAAGCCATTTTAAACTCAATTTCACGCAGGAACATTATCGAAACAAGCAAAATATAAATGAAACTTAATTCCGCAATGCAGTATTATTGGAACGTGGAATTAGGTCACCATCTTGTGCACAATATTTTCGTAGTCGAAATAGCCGTGGGGTTAGCACCTATGACAGTGAATCTGCAGATCTGGGGTTCGAATCCCGGACGGGGTATATATTTCTGCTACCAGATTATCATTTTAAACGATATATATCATATCAATATGACTCATTTTAACAGAATCCATATGGAATTACGTGTTGGTCTGTGAATCAAGAGGACCTGTTTATAAGGAATTTAAGGATATGAGCGGTGTCGCGTCTATTAGTTGATCCATATCGTATTCTTTATTTAGGCTAGTAATGGTGGAAATTACAAATCATCAAATAAAATGAGTTCCGTATTATAAACTAAAATATCTGTAAAACACTCCCTTTTATAATAGATTAATTTTTGTGCCAATAATAGTATAAAATACCGGTGTATGAACAATTTCATGTGAGGTTTCTTCTATGTCAGATGTTACACATCATATGCGACTACAGAAAGGCTCTTTTTTTATAATTATAAGACTGTATTATAACAATGTGGTCGCCTCCGTAGCGTAGCGGTCAGCATGGTTAGCTGCCGCCCCGGAGGTCCTGGGTTGGATTCCCAGCTCTGCCACGAAATTTGAAAAGTGGTACGAGGACTGGAACGGGGTCTACTCAGCCTCGGTTGGCCCAAATGAGTAGAGGGGGTTCGATTCCCCCTCAGCCATCCTCGAAGTGGTTTTCCGTGGTTTCCCACTTCGTCTTCGGGCAAATGCCGGGATGGCACCTTCTTCAAGGCCACGGCCGCCTCCTTCCCTCTTCCTTGCCTATCCATCCTGACCATCCATTACCTTCCCTCATGAGGCCTCTGTTCGCATTGCAGGTGATGCCGCCTGGGCGAGGTGCCTATCACACCTCACCAGTTGTATCCACTCCGATTAGATGTTCCCAGCTCTAGGACACTGCCCGTAGAGGCGGTAGTGGTGAGTTCCCTCGCTGAGTCCGTGGGTTCCACCAACCTGGAGGGTAAACGACTAAGAAAGAAGAAAATTATAACAATGTATTTGTATTTTATTTTCATTTTCGTGTATTTTCATATGTATGTACATTGTTGATTGACCAATAAATCAACCCCCCCCCCCCCCTCTCCAGTTTATGGCCACCCGAGGGCTGGAGATGGGATGGGACAATTCACAATTATGTACATGTGGTACCGTATTAGTAGTATATCTTGGAAGTAGTTTTCTATGGGTTCCCACTTCTACTCCAGGCAAATGCTGGGATGGTTCCTTACTTAAAGCCACGGCCGCCTTCTTCCCAATAACCATAACCACTGGCAGTGCAGCCTTTGAAGGGCCTAGGCCTACCAAGTGACCACTGTCCAGCCATTTGGCCTGCAGATATTAGGGTGACGCGTGGTCAATACATCGGGTCCCCTCGGCCATTAATCTTGATTTTCCTGACTGGGACACTGCCTCACTGTCAGACACCTACTCAATTGCCCTCTCGAGGCTTAGTGCACCCCGTTCTAGCCCTCACGTCAGTTTCTAATATCCCTGATGGAGCCGGGAATCGAACCCAGGGCCTCCAGGTGAGAGGCAGTTGCGCTGCCCCAACACCAGGGGGCCGGCGCCTTCTTCCGTATCCTCACTTGAATTACAAATACCCACATTACTACAGAAACCACAAAAACACAGGTTATCACACAAATTCCTCCCACACCCAGCTACATGGGGCTAAATGACCAAAATCGACAATCCTCTCAAACAAAACATCAAGTATTTTACTTCCGTCTTTAATGCCTAGTTCTGAACAGACTACGGGATGTAGGAATTTTGTCACACTGTATTTCATTAAGTGAATGTTTTTAGTATTTTCAGAAACTAGTAAACAGAAGGTCCGACACGGACGCCAATGATACACCAGGGTTGAGTATCGATATTATTTTATACATGAACATCAATCAATGAATTCCACACTTACAAAGTAGGCTACACAATACTACCGGTCCTAACGCCCCAAGCCATTGCGTGCGTTGTCAACAACAAGAACAACGGCAATACACATTTTCTTACGAGACGGTACCACTTATCCTCATATCAGCTGATAGCCTACCACCCCTCAAGTAACCCGGTAAAGTCAATGCTCCGATTACGTAACAACTTCCCTTCCGCGCGTCGTCACACCTCGCTCCGCCTCCTTTCCCCCAGCCTACCGCACCACTTTCTGCTTGATTAGTTTCTGAAAAAAAAACATTGACTTTTTAATGATTAATTTTCAATTTCAAGATAGGTGACATTTTTTTTTACCTTGGATGCTTAGAATAGTCTCTTCTATCACCTGTGTAACGGACTTCCATCATATCAATTACAGCCTGTATAGATCATACTATTTCAATTTATGTTTGAGCTTCCAATTTATGGCAGTGTCACCAACCTGACTTTACGCATTCTGATAGATTTAATATTTAAATACATATAACGTGCATACTATATATTGAATCTCAACCAAATTTTGCATGTGCATAGTGGACCATAAAAGATGGAACTAAGAATATATTTAGAGTCGGCAGGTCTGCCAACTGTTGATATATGGTCTCGATAATTTGAAGAAAAGTAGGCTCTTTGGTTCGTCACAGAACTACTTGTTTATTGTATCAAAATGTTAATACTGATAAGGGGCCCATAACTATTTAAAGTCACCTTAAAATAGCGTATAATTTAGTAAACTGTATTTCTCATGAATCCGTCCGAAAGGCATTTAAAATTGTAGTAGTAGGGGAAATGAAAATTCCGCTTATAGGATGTTGTCGTTGATTCTTTAGGGGCTTTGTGACGTCATGGTCATGTAGCCCCGTGTACCTGGGTGTCTGTAAAATGTGTCTAAATACCTGAGTCATTGTGATGTATGCACTAGTGTGTGTATTTTTAACTGAGGTAGGATTTGGGTAAGGAAGCGACCGTAGACCTAGGAATTTGTCAGTGGTAGAAGTGGAAACCACGGGAAACCACTTCTCGGTTGGCTGAGTGTACCCCGTTCCAGCCTTCAAACAAGAATTAATTTTTTTTGCAGAACTGTGAATCGAACTCGGTCCTCCACCGCGACAGCTAAGAATCCTAGCCAGAACGCAACGAGGCGGACGTTACTTATAGGTGAGAGAAGTGTACATTTAAATGGAAAATGCAGTGTTCTACTGAACACCCTCTGAACTGATTTGTAGCTACCGTTGACACATCTTCTGAAGACAACAATTGGACCATTCTATGCAGGTTTTATATGATATTCTATATTTTTGAGTTGGCTATCGACCTCCGTTTTTGTGGTGTTGGCGGAGACATACTCTACGAAAAAAAAAAGAGAAGCATTTTCACCCCGTAGGTACGTTTGCTCTTCCGAAGAGGTGTTCATGATTCAGAGTGTGTTACTTGCGGTGGGGTGGTCATTTTCTTTCCATTCCCCCTTCACTTGCCCTGCGAACAGAGCATGGTACCCCAGAACCAGTTATTCGTACAATGTTGCTTATCTTCATGGATGGATATGTACATAATGCGTCAACATAAGAAACGTGTTTGATATACTTTACGGTGTGTTCATTGTTGTCCTTGTTTGAGACGTCAGTCTTTTGACTGTTTTGATGCAGCTGTCCACGCCCCCTGTCCTGAGCTCATCGTTTCAGCTTTACATAGCTTCCACACCCTACATCCGAAGCAATCTGTTTCACATTTTCTATTCTTGGTCTACCCCTACAGTCCTTATCCTCGACCATTCCTTCCATAACTAACATTGCTATTCTTGGGTTTCTTAGTATGTGTCCTCCCAACCTATCTCCTCTCATCATTAGCAGTCGCCAGAAACATCTCTCCTCCTCCAATCGTCTTAATACCTCCTCATTTGTTATTCTATCTACCCATCTGTTGTTCACCATTCGCCTGTAACACCACATTTCAAACGCTTCAATTCTCATCTTCTCTGCTGCGCCAACACTCCAAGTTTCACTTCCATAGAGATGTGGGTCAGGCAGTGAATCCTATGGTTTAATTGGTTTGAAAAGAGGACTAACATCAGCATCCTGCAATAAATTCAAGGAAAGGGAGAATTGAGATCAAGGATCCATTAAAGAGATGCTAAATTCACAAGCCGCATCTTGCGCCATAACGCTCTCCTAACTAATCTGCTGGAAGGAAATATCACAGGGAAGAAAGGACGAGGTCGACCGAGAAAATTTTTCCTGCAAGACATCACACTAATTCATCATTATGGTTCGTACTATGAAATGAAACGAGGCGCTGAAGACATAGAACAATGGTTGAGGAGACAAGGCACTGCTATTGGAAGTTGATGATGATAATATTCGTATTGACACTAATCAATTGTTAATGTAATTGTGTGTGTTTGAGTCTTCAGTCTTGTGACTGGTTTACTGCAGCCCTCCCTGCTTCCCTGTCCTGAGCAAATCTTTTCATCTCTACATAGCTACCACACCCTACATACGAATCTGTTTAACATTATCTAACCTTCATCTACCCCTACAGTTCTTATCCTCGACCCTTCCTTCCATAACTAAGTTTGCTATTCCTGGGCGTTTTGGTAGTGTCTTTCATACCTATCTCTTCTATTCATTAGCAGTCACCATAAACATCTCTCCTCTCCCATTCGTCTTAATTCCTCTTCATTTGTAACCCTATATACCCATTGAATATTCAATACTAAATACTTCACAACTACTTGTTATCTGAGAGGTGTTTATCATTTGTCTTAAGAGATATTTCATTGAGAGTGTTGGACACCATTACAATCAGTCCTGTGTACTTGTGTACGTGTGAACAGTGCTGGATTACCCATTAGGCCCAACTAGGCCCAGGCCTACGGCCCCCAACTATCTGGGGCCCCCAAAAAATGTTCATCAAAATCGCGTTGGGAATCTCACGCAAACGCTACCGAGGCAGTCCTCAATTCATTTTATCAAGTTTTAGAAGCGTTAATTGAAATCGCTTACGATCCTTCTCACAATCCTGAAACTAGGCATGAAGCTGAATGTATTGAGGTCAAAATGCAACATTAGGAATTTGTTTTCATGCTTGTATTGTGGAGCGACATGTTAGAGAGTTTTCGAGCCTCAAGCAAAGCTTTGCAGTCAGAACAAATTAATCTGAAAACATGCGCACTAATGTACGCGTCGTTGGAAAAGTCCTTAGATGAGAAAAGGGAAAAGTTTGCCGAATTTGAAAACAAAGCCAAATCTATTTTCCCTGACACCGAATTCATCACAGAGCGAATTCGTCGAAGAACAATAAGATGTAACGATGGAAATGCTTCAGAAGTGGTAAATAATGCTCGAGATAATTTTCGTTTAAGCGGGTTTCTTCCAATTATTGATGCGCTCAGAAGCGAAATTAACAAACGAGGCAAATTGTATTTCGAGATTTTGGGGAAATTTTATTTTTTAGCTGATAAAGAACTATCCGAAAATGAATGTCAAAAAGCAATTTCTAATTTAGTTCAATTTTATTCCGAAGATTTAGAATTTTTTATCCGGAACTGAGACAGTTTCAGTATTATATTAAATTACAATGTCCTTTAAAAACTGAGTTCACTCATTCTGAACTTTACATAATTCTTATTCGAGACTAGCTTAAGTCAGTTTTTCCGAACGTTGAAATTACTTTTCGTATTTTCCTGATTCTCATGATAACGAATTGTTCTGCGGAGCGCTCGTTTTCAAAATTGAAACGGATCAAAAGTGCGCAAAGAAGTATCATGTCACAAGAAAGATTGGACATGCTAAATTTAATGTATATCGAGTCAGCTGTTCTGTGGGAAGATTTTGATGACATTGTAGAAGATTTCATTGACCGAAAAACAGAAAAAAATGATTATATTTTACAGAAGTAAAAAAAATAGTATGATTTTTAAATTGTTCATCAAATCATCTGAAAGTTTTTCAAATAACGATGATCGTTCCAATTGAAATGTATGTATATAAGTATATATGATTTAATAAAAAGTGTATTATTCATCTTGAGAAAAAAAACTCTTGTATATAGTTTATTAAATGTAAAGGTGCTAAAAAAATAAAAAATTTTTGAAAAAAATAAAGGGGCCCCAAAAATCTGAGGGACTTGGGCCTAATTTTACCTTAATCGAACACCGCGTGTGGAACTCATCTTATAGCAACCAAAGCTAACTCCGTACGGGCTATGGAGGCTCTGGGAGTAGTGGAAGGTAGAGACTTCCATTTTTTTGTGACATCGGCACTTGATGAGATGGAGTTGTAAGCTCCACGCCCGGCCGTTCGAGCTCCCAGGAATTACACTGGTACTCATTTCTGGTGTAGGCTGAGTGAACCCCATGGACATTTGCGTTTCCGAAAGTGGTAGTTTTGTTTCTAAAATCCACTACCTGGGTGGAGATAGAACCCAATCCCTTTCAGTTGGAAGTTCAGCGCCTCTACTGACTAACCTGTCAATATTTTGCTGCGCATTTGTACCAGGTTAGGAGAAGAAGGGGGCCATGGACTCACAGTAGCAGTCATACATATATTTGTCAGGGGGTAGTAGTGATAAACCACGGGAAACCACATTCAAGATGACTGAAGTGGATGTCGAACCCACCTATTGCCAGGTTTGTCTCATATCGTTGAATGAACCCCCGTTCAAAACGTCATAAAAATAGAGCTGGAAATTGTGGTAATATAGACAAGATAATTAATTAATGCTATGGGTTTTACGTCTCATTTAACTTGTGTGGCTTTTAGAGACGCCTGGGTGTAGGAATATTGCCCCAAAGGGGAACTTTAACATGCCAGTAAATTTACTGATACGGCTCTCATAGATTTAAGCACCCTCAAAAGTCAACTGACTGCAATGGGATTCAATCCCTCTTTCTTGGGGTCAGCAGGTTAGAAGGTTACCATTGAGCCACGCAGCTAGCTAAAGAGCGAAGAATGCTAGCTACTAGACCACTATAGTCATCACACGTCATTATCTTCTAGCAGTTGTTGTTGTTGTTGTTTGAGTCTTCAGTCTTTTGACTGGTTTGATGCAACCTTCCATGCACCCTTGTCCTGAGCTATTCGTTGCATCATTACATAGTTATCACACCCTACATCCGAGGCAATCGGCTTAACATATTCTAACCTTGGTCTACCCCTACCGTTCATGTCCTCGACCCTTACTTCCATAACTAAGCTTGCTATTCCTGGGTGTCTTAGTGTCTGTCCTACCAACCTATCTCTTCTCTTAATTAGCAGTCGCCAGAAACATCTCTCCTCTCCCACTCATCATAATAGCTCTTCATTTGTTACCCTAACTACCCATCTGATCTTCATCATTCTCCTGTAACACCACATTTCAAACGCTTCAATTCTCCTCTTTTCTGCTGCACCAATAGTCCAAGTTTCACTTCCATAAAGTGCCACGCTCCAGACAAAGGCTATCAAAAATGACTTCCTAATACCTAAATCTATGTTCGATATCAACAGATTCCTTTTTATTTAGAAATGCCTTCCTTGCCTGGGCCAACCTACTTTTCATATCCTCTTTGCTTCGTCCATCACTGGTTATTTTGCTTCGTAAGTAACAGAAGTCTCCTACTTCCTTCAGCTTCAATTTCTAGCAGTATTGTTAGGGATTATCAATTCCCTCGAGTAGACCAACAACTGGGCCAGACTAACTTGTTTCTTTACTTAAGAACTAACTTATACCTCCTTACTGATGAGCTCTTTAATGGTTAAAGAAACATTTTAATTAATGTTCTCACAAGTTGATGATACAAAAAGGAAACAGATTGTTTTAAGAGTATCTTGCTGCGCTACTGCAATAAAAGTTATTCATGTTATTTTATCTGCAGTAATAATCGCTTTTGCTCCAAGCTTTCTTTGTTCAAAAGATTATGCAATCTTGTAGTTTACTGGGAAAATAACACAGACCATCGCTTTGTATTTTACAAAAGAAGTACGAGAGAGGAGATTAGAGAAGAGATGCATTGTGTAAAAATAATAAGGCAGAAATTCTCTCGGTTCTCATTTATATACAGAATGTTTCAAAATTGAAAAATCTCCTTTCCAGAGCTTGTTCTGAATGGATAAACAACTCTAAATCTCTAATCATAACCTCTGTAGGCACGTTTTAGATGGATTTCATGAGACAGCGACGTACTGAAATGCGTATCATGTCGCAACTTCCGGGAAGTTTCGACATATATTCGCGTTTCACATCCCCCAGACCCCAAACCCACCGTCAAATCAACAGTTTATCTGATCTTATATATACCAGGAGAATCAGATACCCCTAATTATATTGTTTAAGCAGGCCAACTAGCGTTATTATCAGGAAGGTCCATATTTCTCTGCTGCATCCCATATGGTATAATGCACTGCAAGCGTATCCTGTCAACGATACTGAACACTGTTAGTTTTCCCTCGTTGTGACCACAGAATACTTCGCATTAAACATAATAATGTTCAGTATCGTTAGCGGGGTGCTTGCAGTGCATTAATGATACCATACGGGATACAAGCAGAGAAATATCGACCTTCCAGCACCCACACGCTCATTGGGCTGCATAAAACAATATTATTAGGGGCTGCTGATTCACTTGGTATATACCAGATTCCACCAGAAAATGTATACACTCTTTATCAGACGATATTGGGTTATGGACTTTGTCACTGGTTTCCATTGTTTTTAAATGTTTCAGTATGGTCTTTCGCTCAACAGATGTTGGTACTTCCAACACGATAGTGGGAATACAAAATGGCTGGGGCGGCTTCGGTGGCGTAGTTGGTAGCATGCTGAGCTTCTATACCCAAGATAGCGGGTTCAAACCCGGTCGAAGCCGTCGGATATTTTAAGAGCGTTAAAAATCTCTCAGTATGCCTTCCTTCGGAGGGGAAGTAAAGCCGGTGGTCCCATGTCATAGATTTATGGCATGTTAAATAACCTTCCACTAATTACACCTGCGTGAAGCTAAATTGTATAGGTTAGGAATGTAAACAACGCTCTTAGGTTTCTATGTTCGTTGCCAAGAGCCGACTGAGGTGGCGTCTAGTAGCTAAGTTCTGAACTTGGCTTAGTAGTCGTTGACGGTGGCGTCTGGCGGCAAAAGTAGGAACCATTTGAAAAATTCAAAGTTGCAGTCCTTAAATGAATTAAAAAACAGATTCACACACTAATACAGCCATCACAATTAACACCGGTTATCAGGCAGATTCAACACACACCCAAAGTACACGGGGCTACATGACCGCGTTGTCGCAACCCCTAAACTGAGGAACCAACCAACCAACCAAAATGGCTGGAACACGCTTGACGTTCGAGCAGCGAAAGTGCATTCTTAAGTGGATTATCAGGTTTGATAGTGCAATTGAAGTGCAACGTCAGTGGAAAAGGGAGTTTGAAACAGAATCCCCAACACGCCTAACAATTAAACGCATTACTGGGAAGTTTGAGATGCATGGAACGATTTGTGATATTGACATGGAAGGTCGGGAAGAACGCGTACATCTACCAGCCCTGCTTCGTTGGCTCACGTGTAGGAGAGGTTTGCTAATTCTCCACAGTAGTCAGCTACGCAATGTGCGCAGGAAGTGGGGATTAGCAGCACAAGTGTACGACGGATTTTCAAAACAGCTAAGTGGAAAGTTTACATCCCATGATTACTGCATGCGCTTAATGAGGACGATCCTGATCGTCGAATGCAATTTTGCGAATGGTATTAGCAAATGGTGACCCAAGATGAACAATTTCTGACGAAGTTAGCATGGTCTGACGAAGGTCAGTTTAAACTTAATGGAACAGTGAATCGACATAATGTGTCTACTGGGCACCGGAAAATCCGCATGTTCATCTGGACAAGGTGGTCAATCTACCAGGGATAATGACTGGTGTGGACTGTCATCGAGGGGCTTAGTAGAACCCTTTTTCCTAGTTTACTATCATTGGAGCAGTGCACTTAGGACTGTTACGCACATTGATTTTACCAACTGTACGTATGCTTCTTGAGATGATGATGAGGTCTGCTACAAAGTTACATATACAGTAGATCTGCCATCAGCGCTCTGCATTCAATGCGCAGTCTTTTAAGGTGGAGTTGCACCATAAACAGTTTCAAAATTAATCTGACGGTTTCGAAGAAAATAGTGAGGAACCATTAGGGGTTTCCTCTTCACTACCTCATATGTTAGAACCATACAAACATTTGCGGGATATGTTCATTTTAGGAGCGCCTTCTACTAAAATAAGAATTGTTACGCTATTCACTCCAATAGTTCGAACACTAGTCCATTACAAACAGGAAAAACAAATAAACGGACTACATTGGTCATTATAAACCTCATCCAAAATAATTAGAGTTATAGTAAACAAAAGTGTTTCATAGATTAAGCTAACTTTATGTATGAAGATTATTTTCTTGTCGTGTAGTTCTCCGGATTTGCTTTCATGTGCTTGAAATCCCCTAACAGTAGCGGCGTCCAACGAATGCAGACTTTCAACATTCTTTGACAAATATGTTCGACGAAGCTGCCATAGATGTGTCAAGGCGGACAAAAGCCCACAACATGTCGCTCCTGATATTGACAAGCGTGACATGTGATGCTCCTTTCCAACATGGCACTTCATGGATAGAGGAAGTGTGCTTCAATATCGATATAGATCAGTAGGGCTAGAGGGAGACCTCGGGCTTTGCAACTAGTATTGGTAACTTGGAATTTATAAAATACTCTAAATACTATTCACAAATCGATAGATATCTATGTTATAAATACTGCCTTGATTGGTGAAAAGTCTATCTCTTCAAATATAAAAGTTAACCCAGTTTCAGCCCTCGCACGAGTATTACATTTCTTTGGAGGGCCGGAAATTTGAACCCGGACCTCGGGGATAACAGCCAAGAATACTAGCTACCACACCACGAGATGATCTATTTCTCAAAAAAAAAAAACAAAAAAAAAAACACGTCGATGAGAAAATAAGTTTGAATGTGGCACCTACTTAAATAAGACTAATTTTCTCCTGAATGTGTCCTTGGATACAGTGGCGTTATGAACGTCTCGTAATGACTGGTTCAAGATCCCATCTATTTCGCGTACATTTCTGACGCATGGTAAATGTACCATGATGGAGACCGACACTACATATTTAATGGATCAAATCTTGGTTTAACCCCCTCCCCACCGTGAACCCATACAACAGCTGTTAGTTCCCCCTTAGATAGAAAAGGAAGGAAGAAGGAAGGAAGGTATGAAGGAAGGGAGAGGAAAGGAAGGTATGAAGGTAGGAAGGAAGGAAGGAAGGAAGAAGGAAGAAGGAAGGAATGTATGCAGGAAGGAAGAGGGAAGGAAGGTACGAAGGTAGGAAGAAAGAAGGAAGGTATGAAGGAAGGAAGAAGAAAGGAAGAAGGATGGAAGGTAAGAAGGAAGGAAGGAAGGAAGGTAGGAAGGAAGGGAGAGGAAAGGAAGGTATGAAGGTAGGAAGGAAGGAAGGAAGAAGGAAGAAGGAAGAAGGAAGAAGGAAGGAATGTATGCAGGAAGGAAGAGGGGAGGAAGGTACGAAGGTAGGAAGAAAGAAGGAAGGTATGAAGGAAGGAAGAAGAAAGGAAGAAGGATGGAAGGTAAGAAGGAAGGAAGGAAGGAAGGTAGGAAGGAAGGAAGGAAGGAAGAAGGAATGTATGAAGGGAGGAAGAAGGAAGGAAGGAAGAGGGAAGGAAGATAAGAAGGAAGGAAGGTATGAAGGAAGGAAGAAAGAAGGAAGGTATGAAGGAAGGAAGGAAGGAAGAAGGAAGGTATGAAGGAAGGAAGAAGGAAGGTATGAAGGAAGGAAGAAGGAAGGTATGAAGGAAAAAAGAAGGAAGGAAGAGGGAAGGAAGGAAGAAGGAACGAAGGAAGATGGAAGGAAGATATGAAGGAAGGAAGGAAGGAAGAAGGAAGGAAGGAAGAAAGAAGGAAGGTATGAAGGAAGGAAGGAAGGAAGAAGGAAGGAAGGAGGATGGAAGAAGGAAGGTAAGAAGGAAGGAAGAAGGATGAAGGAAGCTAAGAAAGAAGGAAGGAGGAAGAAGGATGGAAGAAGGAAGGAAGGAAGGAAGGTAATGAACTCGAATTCCGCCCAGCTTAGGACCTTTGACCGAGCCGAGGTTCGAACGACTTGTGCACCATTGAAAGGAAAAAAAATCCTCTCGGCACGCTGGAAGGCGGAGGTAGATTTCACCGGACAAACTAGGGGATAGGCTATAATAGGCAAAATATGCAGGTTTTCGTAGGAAGATCAGACCTCATTTATTGCGAGAAAGTATTTTACAATTGGAGGTTAGTTATCATTTTTTCGTCTTTCTATGCATATTTTTAACATTTTACAGTCTTATGGGGATAGTAACCTTCTTGTCATTTGGAGTCCATTTTTAGCCTATTTTCAATTTTGAAAAAATAGGCTTATGAGATCACCTTTTGTCCGTGTGTGTGTGCGTGTGTGTGTGTGTGTATGTGTGTGTGTGTGTGTGCGTGTGTGTGTGATTCGTGTGTGTGTCCCCCCCTAATAAAATCGAAACGGCTGGAGCGATTTCAATGAAACTCGGGAAGTTCATAGCACTATTCCCGGCGACCTCGACCGTGCCCTTCAAATTTTGTTACGACTCTCCAATCCAACATGGCGGCTGTGCGAAATATTTCACTAGCATTCAATATCTCCGAAACTATTACCGATATCGCCCTGAAATTGTGTACGGTGATAAAGGGCACTACTAGAAGTTCACCTATGAGACTTTCAAAAACCTGGTGACTACAAAACCAACATGGCGGCCAAGCGAAGTTGAGACATTTAAATAGACTTTTCTCGCGATTTAACTATCTAAATGTAATGAAACTTGGTACAGCAAATGTTTATACACATTGTAATGCACTGGATTCTAATTTAGTTCAATTGTTTACATAACCTCAAAATGGCGGATGTGCGAAATATTTCACTGACATTCTATATCTCCGAAACTATTACAGATATCACCGTGCAATTTGGTACGGTGATAAAGGGTACTGATACAGGTATACCTATGTATATTTCATAAACCTGTAAAGTACAAAACGAACATGGCGACCAAGCGAATTTAAAATATTTTAATAGACTTTTCTCGTGATTTAACTCTCTGAGCGCAGTGAAATGTGGTACAATAATTGATTTTGTAGATTGTAATGCACTGCCATCTAATTTAATTCAATTGCTTACATAACCTCAAGATGTCGGCTGTGCGAAATTTTAAAATTAAGTTTTAATTTCTTGTGTCGTAATCATGCGATCAAAGTGAAAGTTTGAATAATGAACCTAGGCAATAATTGTCCTTGAACGGTACATAACTCTGTGGCCTATACACATAACACTCCTAAATGGTGAGCTCCCGAAATATTTAGACGGTTCTCAATATCTATGAATCTTTTACAGCAACCAAACTGATTTTTTTTATGTTCATAGAGACTATGAACATATGTTCACCTATAGGACTTTCAGTAGCCTGGTGAGCACAAATCCAACATGGCGGCGACGCGAAGTATAAATATTTAAATGGACGTTTCTCGCGAATTAACTATCCGAGTGCCGTGAAAAGTTGCACGTTAAATGCTTATACAAATGTTGATCCACTGGCATCTAATTTATTTCAATTGTTTGCATTATCACAAGATAGCTGCCGTGCGTAATTTTAAAATCTCGTTTTTACTTCTTGTTGTCTAATCATGCGATTGAAGTTTGTATACCACACGTACACAATAATCTTAATGTAATAGTACAAAAATAAAAATCCAACCTGGCGACCATCTGAAATATTTAGACGGTTCTCAATATCTACGAATCTGTTACAGGAATTAAACTGAAATTTTGTATGTTGATTGTGGCAGTTAACATATGAAAATAGGCTGTATAGTTCTTCACGGAACTACTTGTTATACTTGTGATCACACTGTCCTTATGCAAGGTTTGGAACTAATGTGTAACTATCTAACAGTCTGTTACTTCTTCACGCAAAATTTTATCTCCCGCAGAGTTGTTGATTGGTTCCTCAGTTTAGGGGCTGCGACAAGGTGGTCATGTAACCCCGTGTACATTGGGTGTGTGTAGAATCTGTCTGATAAACGGTGTTATTTGTGATGACTGTATTAGTCTGTAATTCAGGTAAGGTCTGCAGACGGTCAATTTTAAGTAGTAGTACCTAACGTTGTACCAAATACTAACGTCAACGACACCAAGCTGTGAACTTGGCTGCTAGATGCCACCGCAACCAGCAACTTGCAACGAACGTTGTAACTTCCCCTCCGAAGGAAAGCATGCTGACGGATTTTTAGCGCTCTTAGAAAATCCGGCGACTTTGGCCGGCTTTGAACCAGCGACCTTGGGCATAGAAATTCAGCATGCTACCAGTTAGCCGCTTCCCTCTTAGTCAGATGGAACAAGAAGTTCCGTGACGAACTAAAGAGCCTACTTTTCGTAAAATTAAGATTCATGCCATAGATTAATCTACAGTATATGAACCTATCTAGAATAATGACGAAATTAAGTGGGTAATATCGAAATGTCTTTATTAGTTTGAAATAAGGTATACTAGGCATAATGTAGCCTAATAGAGCAATACAGTTGGCAGCTTTGGTGACTGAATATATTCTTACTTCCATCTCTTAAGGTACAGATTACAAAATGTGGTTGAAGTCCAAAGGACGTTACATGGAGTTAGACATTGGATCTATTAGTACACGTAAAAGCATGTTGGCAACAATGTCATGCGAGTGCTGGTCAGAAATAATCTGAAATATTATATCTTTTTGTGCCAATTTTGGATGAAATCCATTTGTTGGTATAGAAGTTTCATATATTTAAAAATTGGTCCTATCAGCAGGCTTAGAATCATGTTGGTAGAACTGACGTATATAAGTTACTCCAAATTAATGTAAACTGTCAGGTAATATACGTGTGCATAGTTTAAAGCTGTCGGCTTGCATACTTTCTGATATATTGGTATTTTGATACAAAGTAGAGAGCAATTATTAACAGTTGGCAGCCCTGGTGGCTCTTAAGAATACACGCAGTCATATCTGTTTATGTACACATTTACATACAAAATTTGGTTGAAATCCAAATTGATAGTGTAGAAGTTATATTCATTTAAAAATTGGACTTATCAGAAAGCTTAAAATTATTTAGGCAACACTGTCATGTATGGCCACCTGGAAAATAAACTGAAATACTGAAATAGTATTATCTACATGTGTGCCAATTTTAGAATAGCTCCCATGTATACCTTCCATGATATCGAGCATGGAGCTCAAATTTCTAGTGCGTTATTTTCGCAGTTGGTAGCACTGATATTCCGGTATACATCTTTACTCACAGAAGGACAGAGACATTTTCCCGGATATATCTCATAAGTCTACTTTTTCCTCATTTTTGAAAAGTGTGAAAAGTAGGCTAAAAATGAATGTGATCTCGTCAATGGCGTTGTCTTGGCAAGCTCGGATAGATCATCCATCATCAATTTAAAAGCGTTGTTATGGTAACCTCTGATGGCACTTGGCATTTTTTTAATTCCGAAATTATTTTTCTCATCCCTTGGCGTAATGGTGGGTCATATCAAAAATTCTTTCAGACAAAAGTTTTAGGTAATTATTAGGGGAATATTTTCCATTTTGTACGGTTTTGATTTTGTGCCTATTAAGAGAGATATGATTAATGTTTCCCGAAAAAAACACTTTTTTCCACCCCTTTGGTCAATGGTTGGTGCTATCAAAAAACTTATTTGACATACATTTTTGGCACTTATCCGACACATATTATGAACTTTGAATGGATTCGATATTTCACGTATTAAGAGAGTTATAGTGAAATTTCACTTTTTGGACAAAAGGCCCTCATTTTCACCCCCTTCGACCGATTTTACCCTTTAACGAACTCGACCGAGATTTTATAGGGATACATATTATGTAAAAATTCAAAGTGATTGGTGCAAAGTTACGGCAGTTAATGTGTCCACAAGAAGCTGATATATATATATATATATATATACAAGCAGTAACCGACATGCGTTGCAATGCCAATCAAAGAAAGTGTTGGCGTTGGAATTCTGTTTCTTGAAGTGCTTTTGGATACACAACATGTTAACTGCCTCTAAGCTATCGTAAAATGGATTTTCTAATTTAGAACCATTCGTGGGAGCGTGCACAACAACTTTCAAAAGTTTCATCGCTGTCACTCATTTGTTGAATCTACTCGTACGCTACCTATTGTGAAATTGATTTACTAAGTCGAAACCCTTCCCTGGCGTGTACACAATGACTCATCAATGATTCATCGCAATCGGATGAATAGTATACGAACGCATACCTGATTTTGTTTAAACGATTCGCGCTCCGTCACTCATTTGTTGAATCTACTCGTGCGCTACCTACTGTGAAATGTATTTACTAAGCCAGAAACCTTCCTTGGAGTGTCCACCATATTTCACCCAAGTTTCACCGCTAACGGCAGAATGGTATATGACCTTATACGGGACTATGTTGAAACGCTTCGCGCGTCATCTCTCATTTGTAGAATCAACTTGTGCGCTGCATATTGTATAGGGGATTTACTAAGCCAGAAATTTTCCATGACGTGTACACAACATCTCACCCAAGTTTCATAGCTACGGACGAATGGTACATGTATGCATACGGGACTTGGTTGAAACGCTTCGCGTGTCGTCGCTCATTTGTTGATTCTACTCTCGCGCTACATATTGTAATATGGATGTACTCAGCCAGAAACCTTCCCTGGAGTGTACACAACATCTCACCCAAGTTTCATCGCAATCGGATGAATGGTATGTGAACGTATACGGGACGTTGTCGAAACGTTTCGCGCGTAGTCACTCATTTGTTGAACATAAACGTGCGCTTCGTATTGTAAAATGGATTTACCTAGCTAGAAACCTTTCCTGGAGTGTACACAACAATTCACCAAACATTTATCACTATCAGACGAATGGTATATGACTTTATACGGGACTTTGTTGAAACGCTTCGCGTGTCATTGCTCATTTGTTGAATCTGCTGGTGCGCTACCTATTGTTAAATGTATGTACTAAGCCAGAAACCTTCCCTGGAGTGTACACAACATCTCACCCAAGTTTCATCGCTATCGGATGAATGGTATATGAAATTATATGGGACTTTGTTGAAACGCTTCGTGCGTCGTCACTCATTTGTTGATTCTACTCGTGCTCTACCTATTTTTAAAGGGATTTACTAAGCAAGAAACCTTCCCTGGAGTGCACACAAAATCTCAGCCTAGTTTCATCGCTATCGGACGAATGGTATATGAACGCAAACGTTACTTTGTTGAAATGCTTCGCGCGTCGTAGCTCATTTGTTGAATCTAATCGTGCGCTGCCTATTGTAAAGTGGATGTACTAAGCCAGAAAATTTCCCTGCAGTGTACACAACATTTTACGCAAGTTTCATAGCTATCGGACGAATGGTATATGAATGCATACGGGACTTTGTTGAAACGCTTTGCGTGTCGTCGCTCATTTGTTGAATCTACGCGTGCGCTACCTATTGTAAAATGGATTTACTAAGTCAGAAACCATCCTTGGAGTGTACTTAACATATCACCTAAGTTTCATCGCTATCGGACGAATGGTATATGAACACATACGGGACTTTGTTGAAATGCTTCGCGCATCGTCGCTCATTTGTTGAATCTACGCGTGCGCTACCTATTGTAAAATGGATTTACTAAGTCAGAAACCTTCCTTGGAGTGTACTCAACATCTCACCCAAGTTTCATCGCAATCGGACGAATGGTATATGAACGCATAGGAGACATACATACCCACAAACTATCACGTTACATTGAGTTTTATATATATAGATAGATAGATAGATACATATATACATAAATTATATATAAACTTTTGAACTGACGGTGGTTTTGGGGTCTGGGGGATGTGAAACGCGAAGATATGTCGAAATTTTCCGGAAGTCGAAACATGGTACCCATTGCAATAGTTAGCTTTCTAATGAAGTCTACCTAATTGGAATTTTGGAATTAAAATAATGTAATAAATATATAAGTATTATGGGATGCAAATGATGCATGATGAAAGTATTTTGAAGAAATTTGAAGTAGTTTGAGGAATTTATTGTTTGGAAATATTCTGGTGAATGAGATTTTAACGAAGGAAGGGCTCGATCATTCGAAGCTGGAGTTTGTACAAAGCTTCATGTTTGGAACGATAAAACCAGTTTGGTTAGCAAGGCTATCATAACAAAGTAATGAACACGACCCGTGGAGAAGAGGCTAGACCCAGGAGCCTTTTTCAGAATATTTCAACAGCCAATCAATTAATAGCGCATAATTTTTGTGGGAATCGCTTTTATATAAATTTGGCAGATATTGAGAGAGATAGGCACATCTACAAGTGTAGAATGAAAAATGATTTATTTGGTTGAAAAGAAATATGAATTATTGGATAATAGAGCGAATATGAGTATATTTCTATTAATATACATGTGTTGGAGGCTAGCGAAGCGAAGCCAGGACTGACACGCGCCGCGAAACAGAAGCGTGGCGTGACACTCTCTCATAGCGACTGGCCACGAGTAGACGCGTTTCACGCACGCGCACAGCAAAGGAGCAGGTTTTGCACACAGCATTAGCCCGGACGATAAGCACCGTTGTACCATCAAACAACCAAGGCATCGCCGAGGAAGATGGGAAGAGAAGCCGGCGAGACGCATTTATATTATTGAAGAGAACAGCGAGTATAAAAGCATTATAATTATTGAACAAAACTTCGCATATAAGCAGCACTTCACGCAGAGGCAATAACTAAGAGCATTATCTACTGAAAGCATCGATATTGCTGCAATTATTCCTTATATAAATATACAGCAGTATTTCATCACAAGCTACATCACAGTCTACATGATGGCAGAAATCATAAGTCGGGGAGGAGAAGCTTATTTATTATACGTCTATTGAAGAAGAGATAATGGAGAACTAAGTAAAATGAAAGGAGGTTAATCTATACCATGGATTGGGAGGTCAGAGTGACTCGGAAATTCAAGGATCGACACAGCTACAACTGCACACCAACTAACAGTATTAAAATATGAATTCCTACACCATAAGCAAGATGTCCAACTTCACCAGGACGAGATGTCAACCCAGGACTTGCGGATCTACAATGGCGAGACCACTCTGCAGGACAGAGATAAGGAGAAGAAGAAGACCATTTGCAGCCGATCTAACTGGGAATCGCAGTTTCCAGGCCGCTGGCCGAGAAGAGGGCGCAGCTACTGTTAGCAGCTCAAGCCATGATGGAGAACAGGTGGCAGGCCAAGTGAGTTGGAGCCGACCGCAGCTGAAGCACGAGCTTGGCAGTAACTGGTTTCGCTGGGAGACGAACGATGACAGCTTCGACGCAACATCTAGGACAGCTGACAGAGGTATTCCCTGGCTGTAGAAGACGTCTCAAGGTAGAACAACCGTTTGTTTCATGTCTGTAGTTTTGCTGTAGTAGTAGAGGTCCATTTTTGGAGTGACCAACATCATTTGTAGAAATCCTTATCTTTATCCTTTGTCTTTTAATAGCTTAAATTGTAGAGTTTCAGTGTGAATTTTGATACGTCTTCATGTGTCGTATGAGACGTTATTTAATTCACATTTTAACTTAGATTTGCGTTTCTCGTAATTTTTTAATTCTGAAGGAAACGTTATTTGACTCTCACTTTTGAACGATACTCGTTTTATAAAGGAATGCTTCGATAAAACTAAGATAGTTCGATAATGCTAAGATAATCCGATTATTCAATTACATTGTATTTTGGAGAAGAGCGTAAATGTTGACAAATTGTAAGAACAATTAAACATTATAATTGTTATTAACAATTTCTATGCGTAACAGCGAAAGTATTCATTGATATGTCTATAATGCACTGTTATCAAGTAAAGCATAATAGTGAGATGCTATAATTCTATGTAACAAACATTACGATGTTAATATACATCTGGTTCCCGGTCAATGCATGTGAGATTTTCGAAGTGAAATGCCATGTCCTGTGGTTCGGATTCCACGTAAAAAGGAGGTCCCGTGGCTCATGATCTCGAGATTAACGGTCACGTTAAACTACAAGCTTGCTTGCTTGCTTTAATATACATCTGGTATATTTGTTTACAACAATTTGAGTGTTATAAAATTCCTATAGCGGAATACAACGTATTAGACAACTAAATAGTCTTGAACTATTATATTACGAATATACACTATAAATTAGGATCATGGTATTGACAATTGAGGTCAAATGATGCCTATATTTATCAACAATTAAAGTGTAGACATTGTTTAACTGAGATGATTAGACCAGGAGATATGTTAATCTACCTGCGGTCTTGTATGTTAAAAACAACTTAAATATGAATTGTTCGGATATTTAAACTTACACCAGAAGCGGGAGGATATGAATTTATTTTTATTAATAACTAAAAGACGAGCAAACTACAAAGTAACATTGTTAACGTTTGGTAACGTGAAAGAACAAGTTTATTATGGATCATAGAGAATGAAAAGCGCTAAGGAAAGGAGTAAGAAGTACTTTGTGAATTGTATTAATGTGAACGAACATGTAATTGTTGTAATTTGATGCACGAGGTTAAATAATTTAGACAGGAGGTGAAAGTTAGGAGTGCATTCTCAACGGTAACATAACGCCGGCTTAGGACCAGAACAGCGTATCTACAAAATCACTACTTTTCAGGAAGCAAGAAAAACTAACAACATTGTTGTTAATTAGCATGTAACTGGTTATATATTTTGATTTGGAAGTCGCTGATTTTTTTATATAACCAACATATTTCCAAAGATCATTGTGCACTCATTTCTTACATGCACAGTTATAGAATCATGGTATACATTTTTAAGGTCATTAAGAGAGATACGCTATTTTGGCTCTAATGATTTTCTATTAAAAATATTTTACATTAGCGTATGTAGGTAACTTAAGTGTAGGAGTAAATTCTTTATGAATCATTTAATGACCACAAAGCATTATTTGATTCTAATTCTTAATATGCAAGCGGTGGTGTGAAATAAAATAAATAAAAACCTCTGTGCTTCTTTAATTAAATCTTGCACGGAGCTTTTGTTTATGTTACCTTCTTATCTGTGTGCTCATGCTGACACTTCACTCACTCGTTGTTGAAAGTTTAGTGGCCCTTGTATAGCTTGCCTTAAGGTTAAAGTTTTCAAGTGGATTGGCAGACCTCACGTCACCAGTTACGGTTAGGTTACAAAGTGTGTTGTACATTATCATTCATAATATTATATTTGTTTACACATGCTATTTTCTAGTTCTTTTGATTAAAGTGAATCAGTGAAAAGTGATCTGCAATGGATTTGTTTAATTTTAAGTGGCGACAACAAGCACCATGAAATGTATCAGAATGTCTGCATACTGTGAGTAAAAAATTCATAAAATAGCTACTTTTTCAGATTCTAAACATATTAATATTACGAGAGATTATTGCATGCTTAAACAGATAACATAATGCCAGTAGTTTTATGAAGTGTCAACATTTAATGTTCGTTATTGTGATATATTTAGCAGGAGTCTCGTAGACCTCACTTCACAAGTTATCTTTCGAAATCCGCACGTCACCAGTTAAAGGTTAAAGGTACAAGTGTTATCTATATATTTAAAACACTAAGCTGTTTTTTGTACACACGAAATTGTGAAAACGACTTAACCGATTGGCTTCGTAAGACATTCTAACGAAAGCTCTTGGCATGCAGATTTGCAGAGTTTCTTTAAAAGGAAAATGTATGTTACGGTATATTTTTAAATGAATAAAGAAATATGTAATATTTGACACTCCCGCGCATGCGCACAATGGCCTTTCTCAACAAGGAAAATGGCGATTCCGGTCGCGACTAACTGAGATCTTTGTTTATGAGAATTAAAAAGGGTCTCCAATAATGTTAATTATGTTTTTACAATATGCATTGAAATAGAATTATATTAAATAAACCACGAATTGAAGGACTTAAAACTGCAGGATGAGTGTGTATACTGGTTAGATAGCTTAATACTGCAGTGTCACATAGTTGTCTGGATGGCCGAGGGGATAAGCTTACTGCCCAGAAATTTGTATTATGCATGATCGAGAGGGTTCGATTCCCACCTCGGATATGTTTTTTTATTTTCGTTTTCTTCCTTCCTACGATTGGTATTACATTGTAGAAACATATTTCACTTTTATCATTCCCGTAAAGTAACGAATTCTCTGTTGCCATCCTTAGCATGGTCGAGAGGGTTCGATTCCCACCTCGGATACGTTTTTTTATTTTCATTTTCTTCCTTCCTACGATTGGTATTACATTGTAGAGACATATTTCACTTTTTTCATTCCGGTAAAGTAAATAATTCTCTGTTGCCATCCTTTGCATGGTCGAGAGGGTTCGATTCCCACCTCGGATATGGTTTCTTTTTGTTTTCTTCCTTCCTACGATTGGTATTACATTGTAGAAACATATTTCACTTTTATAATTCCCGTAAAGTAACGAATTCTCTGTTGCCATCTATATATTTAAAACAGTAAGGTGATTTTTGTTACCACGAGATTGAGAAAACGATAGAACCGATTTACTTCGTAGAGCACTCTAACGAAAGCTCTTGGCCTCTAGATTTGCAGAGTGTCTCTAAAATAAACAAATATATTACGGTATATTTTTAAATTAATATAGAAAATAGCAGAATTCTTGACCCTCACGCATGCGCACAATCCGCCTGGGGTCATGACAAAATGGCGGTGAGAAGTCCATTAAAATGTAAGATATTTAATAAGCTTCCATGTAATTGAAAACATACATTAACCAAGTTCTGACAATAAAATATAATAACATTATGAACGTATACGAATGTGCAACATTGATTTATTTGGATAATGAAATTGATTATTTGCTTCAAACAGCGGCTCTTGAATATAATGAATGGCTGCATCTGCTGCTAAACATGAGTGCGAGAGTAGCCATGTGGTTAAAGCGACCGACTGTGGTTCCAAGGAACGCCGGTTCGATCCTAGCCCTCGCCTGTAATTTTTTTTTACCACTGAAATATTGTTTAATCAAGGAGTATTAGTAAGGTTTTATGTCTGTTAAAGATACTTATTTCTACATTCCCTCTAAATACGTTTTATTTTCGTTTTACCATTGCATTGCAGAATGTGATCAAAAGAGCAAACTGTTGTCCGCAGTACGCCGTTTAAATATCTGCAATCAGTTCCTATAACTGACAACAGATGGCAGTACATCGCCCATATAGTTCCATTAACTGACAGCAGATGGCAACACCATTGCATCGATATATTTAAAACACAAGACATGGCATGTTTTCACGTGATGGAAAATTATAAAGGAGGGGAATATTTAGGAAGGGAAATGTTGAGGAACATTAACCGACAGTTGAATGTGTAGGCTAGGTTGTTTATGTACCTTCATATATTGCAATTTCTTCCCAATGCTTCGGTGGTCAAGTTATTAGCGTCCTAGACTAAAAGTTATAATTATGCATCGTCGATATACTCTTAAATTATTAAAGAAAAAAGTAGTTTTCCAGTCACTCGCGCGTGTCCACAATTGCTTTCGCCATGAGAGACACTTGGCAAATATAATTCGTTTCAAGGGCTCCGACATCTTGGTCACTCAGCCCCGTGTACTTGGGTGTGTATGTGTGAAATTTTCTCTGATAACCTGTGTTATTGTGATGGCTGCAATACTGTGTGTATTTGTAATTAAGGTGGTAAATGGCAAGGAGCCGGCCAAGGCCTTAAGTTAGGAACCATCCCGGTATTTGCCTTAAGTGGAAGTGGGAAACCACGGAAAACCACATCCAAGATTGTCGAGGTGGGAATTAAACCTTCCTCTTCTTAGTTATACCTCAAGAGACTGAATGTACCCCGATTTTGCCCTGAGACCAGAATTAAATTTCTTGGCAGAGCAGGAAATGTAACCCGGGTCTCCGGGGCGATAGACAAGAATAGGTGGGCGTCCATGTGTTAATCCGATTTTTGACATGCACGGGACATAGAATTCAAAAACTGCCTCCATTAGGGTGACTATCGAAGTGAGTATTGAGTATAGGCCTATGGTCATTCCAGTAGTTGGCGAAGTGATTCTATGTTCCCCTGCAAAATGTACTGCCATAACCTATAACAGGTGATGGAAATTGCTTATTTAGAGCAGTTTCGTACTGTTTATAACAAAATGAAGATCGTCATTCTGAGCTGCGTTTTCAAGCTATTGCAAAAAAAATCGCTGGCAGGAACAATTATAAGGAATTTATTTTAAGCGATCAGTCTCATCGCATTCTCCTCACCAACCAACTTGAGTATGAAAGTCTCTGGACGGTCATGTTGAACTTCATTGTATAAGACAATTGTTTAATGATTATTTGTTTAGAGTACTGAGTCTAACTACGGAGTTGATTTCGGCAATGGAAGTATTAATTGCCATTTAATATTTAGCGGCTCCGTTATTGCAGGACACTATAGTGTTATCGAATAATACGAAGCCACATTTAAAATCCAATATAAATAGGCCATTTCAGAAACAATTCCAGATATTATGCAGTACAGTGTACTCTAAGGTCCTTGACGATCAAATGTAAACATTGTTCTACATTGTATTTCTCTTGCGTAAAATCTATGCGTGGTTACTTTGGTCTTTACTGTTGTGAGGGTAAAATTGATCTGCTGGAATATAAAATATTTGCCAAGCTGCAACAATGTAATGATATTAATTTAAAAGTCATTGAACTTATATCCAGTAGTTCAAACACATACATCAGCGTTAACAGACTGGATACTGAAGATGAAAGCCAGCTACTTCATTTCCCTATTATTGAATTTTTCAATTCCTTGGAATTAAGAGATTCGCCTCCACATACTTCGAACGTTTGCGTCGTAGATATGCTTCTTAGAAATCTGAACGTTTCCCAAGGACTCATATATGGTAATATATTACTTGTAAGAAATCGCTTGGATTCGGATATAATAGGTGCAGTAATATTAGGCAGAGAACTCAAATCCTACGACTTGATTTAACACCTTCCGATAAAACACTTACAGGTACAGTACATTTTCTTTTAATAGGCAACAATGTCCTATTCGCTCGGCCTACTTTATCAAAATCAATCAAGCTCAAGGAGAAACTCTTGAACGTATTGGGCTATTTACCTCATCACGTTTTCAGTCATGACCAGCAGGATAGTGAAGGTGCAAAAAAGGTCCTGTTTGGGATGGTAAAGAATAAGAGGCGGAAGGATCCTACGGATTATGTTAGAATGGTGAACAAAAGGGGACAAGAGATAGAAAATAGGGAAGAACTGAAGAAAATGTGGAAAGCATATTTTGAAGAACTCCTGAACCCAAATGGAAACCACGGTGAGGAGGAAGAAATCGGGGAAGAGGTACAGTAGATGAACTGCAAACAGAAAAGGACTTAACATGGAAAGAAGTGGAAGATGCAGTGAGGAAGATGAAAGGAGGGAAGGCACCGGGTGTGGATGAGTTGAGTGTGGAGATGGTGAGAGCAGCAGGAGAGGTGGGGATACAATGGTTGTACCGAGTGATGAAGACAGCATGGAAGGAAAGGAAGACCCCAGAGGACTGGAAAAAGGGAATAATTGTCCCGATCTTCAAGAAAGGTAGTAGAACAGAATGCATAAACTATCGGGGAATAACACTGATGAGTCATTGTGCAAAGTTGTTTGAGAAAGTTTTGGAAAGGAGAATTAGGACAAGGATAGAAGGAGGGATGAGGGAAGAACAACATTGCTTCAGATCAGGAAGGCCCACAGTGGATTTGATTTTTGCTGTAAGGCAGTTACAAGAACAGCACTATGAGTATGGAACAGATCTACTGATGGCCTTCCTGGACATTGAGAAAGCATATGACAGTGTATGCAGAAACAAAGTATGGAAGTCCCTGGAGGATAGAGGAATATAAAAATGGACTATAAGGAAGATAAAGGAGATGTACAAGGGAAGCGTGAGCTGTGTGAAAGTGGGAGGAGAGAGATCGGACTGGTTGGAACAGAGAAACGGCCTGAAACAAGGAAGTGCACTGTCACCGTTACTTTTCATTGTGGTGATGGATGACATAATGACCCGAGTGGCACAAGTAATTGGGGAAGGAAAGATGAAAGCAATGGTGCTTGCAGATGATTTGATGATTTGGGGAAACAAGGAGGAGGAGGTACAGGAACAGTTGGACGTGTGGGAAGGAATAATACAAGGTTATGGGATGAAATTTAGCATAAATAAGAGTGAGATGGTGATCACAACAAGGAAGAAGGAAAGAACCACAACAGGAATAACAATTGGTGGGGAACAGCTGAAGGAAGTGGGAAGCCTGATACAAGAGAATGGAAGAAACGATAGAGAAATAAATGAGCGGGGGAGACAGGCAGAAGCATTCCGGAGGAGTGTGAGAAGCATGTTATGGAGCAAGAATGTCCCTCAGAACAGCAAAAAGATCATATATCGGACGTACTATGTCCCTATCCTGTCGTATGCCTCGGAGACCTGTGTTATGAAAGGAAGGGAGAAGAGCAAAATACAGGCCAGTGAGATGAGGTTCTTGAGAAGCAGTATTGGAGCTACAAAGATGGACAGAATAAGAAATGAGAGGACCGGAGAATTAATGAAGGATGAACCATTACAGACTGGTATAGAGAAATCTAGACTTAGATGGTATGGACATGTAAAACTAATGGAGGAGAAGAGGATACCCAGGAGGATACACGAGACGAAGTGGGAAGGAAAGAGACCAAGAGGGAGACCGAGAGACAGGTAGCTGAAGGGGGAGGAAGAAATCGTGAAGAAGAGAGGAGAAGACTGGACAAGGGTGGAGGCTGAGAGATGGTGGGAAGACAGAAGACGTTGGAGAGACTTGTGTTCCAAACAGACCCGGCCAGTGGCTGGAAACTGTGCAAGATGATGATGACCTCATCACGTTTTCAGTCATGACCAGCAATATATTGCAATGCTGAGAGTGCTATCTTTTGACGCCCTTAAAGTTGCAATAGTGCTAAAAAGTAATCGTACAAAGAATGTAACTTATATAAGAAGCTTCTTCAGTAATTTTGTTTTCCATTGTCCGTCATGTTTTGACGAGTTTCATCTAGGCTATATATTTAAAACACTAAGCTGTTTTTTGTACACACGAAATTGTGAAAACGACTTAACCGATTGGCTTCGTAAGACATTCTAACGAAAGCTCTTGGCATGCAGATTTGCAGAGTTTCTTTAAAAGGAAAATGTATGTTACGGTATATTTTTAAATGAATAAAGAAATATGTAATATTTGACACTCCCGCGCATGCGCACAATGGCCTTTCTCAACAAGGAAAATGGCGATTCCGGTCGCGACTAACTGAGATCTTTGTTTATGAGAATTAAAAAGGGTCTCCAATAATGTTAATTATGTTTTTACAATATGCATTGAAATAGAATTATATTAAATAAACCACGAATTGAAGGACTTAAAACTGCAGGATGAGTGTGTATACTGGTTAGATAGCTTAATACTGCAGTGTCACATAGTTGTCTGGATGGCCGAGGGGATAAGCTTA
The DNA here is from genome assembly GCA_946902985.2 of Meconema thalassinum. NCBI lineage: Eukaryota > Metazoa > Arthropoda > Insecta > Orthoptera > Tettigoniidae > Meconema > Meconema thalassinum. The sequence goes on from OX336391.1 coordinate 248,622,120, forward strand.
CTGCCCAGAAATTTGTATTATGCATGATCGAGAGGGTTCGATTCCCACCTCGGATATGTTTTTTTATTTTCGTTTTCTTCCTTCCTACGATTGGTATTACATTGTAGAAACATATTTCACTTTTATCATTCCCGTAAAGTAACGAATTCTCTGTTGCCATCCTTAGCATGGTCGAGAGGGTTCGATTCCCACCTCGGATACGTTTTTTTATTTTCATTTTCTTCCTTCCTACGATTGGTATTACATTGTAGAGACATATTTCACTTTTTTCATTCCGGTAAAGTAAATAATTCTCTGTTGCCATCCTTTGCATGGTCGAGAGGGTTCGATTCCCACCTCGGATATGGTTTCTTTTTGTTTTCTTCCTTCCTACGATTGGTATTACATTGTAGAAACATATTTCACTTTTATAATTCCCGTAAAGTAACGAATTCTCTGTTGCCATCTATATATTTAAAACAGTAAGGTGATTTTTGTTACCACGAGATTGAGAAAACGATAGAACCGATTTACTTCGTAGAGCACTCTAACGAAAGCTCTTGGCCTCTAGATTTGCAGAGTGTCTCTAAAATAAACAAATATATTACGGTATATTTTTTAATTAATATAGAAAATAGCAGAATTCTTGACCCTCACGCATGCGCACAATCCGCCTGGGGTCATGACAAAATGGCGGTGAGAAGTCCATTAAAATGTAAGATATTTAATAAGCTTCCATGTAATTGAAAACATACATTAACCAAGTTCTGACAATAAAATATAATAACATTATGAACGTATACGAATGTGCAACATTGATTTATTTGGATAATGAAATTGATTATTTGCTTCAAACAGCGGCTCTTGAATATAATGAATGGCTGCATCTGCTGCTAAACATGAGTGCGAGAGTAGCCATGTGGTTAAAGCGACCGACTGTGGTTCCAAGGAACGCCGGTTCGATCCTAGCCCTCGCCTGTAATTTTTTTTTACCACTGAAATATTGTTTAATCAAGGAGTATTAGTAAGGTTTTATGTCTGTTAAAGATACTTATTTCTACATTCCCTCTAAATACGTTTTATTTTCGTTTTACCATTGCATTGCAGAATGTGATCAAAAGAGCAAACTGTTGTCCGCAGTACGCCGTTTAAATATCTGCAATCAGTTCCTATAACTGACAACAGATGGCAGTACATCGCCCATATAGTTCCATTAACTGACAGCAGATGGCAACACCATTGCATCGATATATTTAAAACACAAGACATGGCATGTTTTCACGTGATGGAAAATTATAAAGGAGGGGAATATTTAGGAAGGGAAATGTTGAGGAACATTAACCGACAGTTGAATGTGTAGGCTAGGTTGTTTATGTACCTTCATATATTGCAATTTCTTCCCAATGCTTCGGTGGTCAAGTTATTAGCGTCCTAGACTAAAAGTTATAATTATGCATCGTCGATATACTCTTAAATTATTAAAGAAAAAAGTAGTTTTCCAGTCACTCGCGCGTGTCCACAATTGCTTTCGCCATGAGAGACACTTGGCAAATATAATTCGTTTCAAGGGCTCCGACATCTTGGTCACTCAGCCCCGTGTACTTGGGTGTGTATGTGTGAAATTTTCTCTGATAACCTGTGTTATTGTGATGGCTGCAATACTGTGTGTATTTGTAATTAAGGTGGTAAATGGCAAGGAGCCGGCCAAGGCCTTAAGTTAGGAACCATCCCGGTATTTGCCTTAAGTGGAAGTGGGAAACCACGGAAAACCACATCCAAGATTGTCGAGGTGGGAATTAAACCTTCCTCTTCTTAGTTATACCTCAAGAGACTGAATGTACCCCGATTTTGCCCTGAGACCAGAATTAAATTTCTTGGCAGAGCAGGAAATGTAACCCGGGTCTCCGGGGCGATAGACAAGAATAGGTGGGCGTCCATGTGTTAATCCGATTTTTGACATGCACGGGACATAGAATTCAAAAACTGCCTCCATTAGGGTGACTATCGAAGTGAGTATTGAGTATAGGCCTATGGTCATTCCAGTAGTTGGCGAAGTGATTCTATGTTCCCCTGCAAAATGTACTGCCATAACCTATAACAGGTGATGGAAATTGCTTATTTAGAGCAGTTTCGTACTGTTTATAACAAAATGAAGATCGTCATTCTGAGCTGCGTTTTCAAGCTATTGCAAAAAAAATCGCTGGCAGGAACAATTATAAGGAATTTATTTTAAGCGATCAGTCTCATCGCATTCTCCTCACCAACCAACTTGAGTATGAAAGTCTCTGGACGGTCATGTTGAACTTCATTGTATAAGACAATTGTTTAATGATTATTTGTTTAGAGTACTGAGTCTAACTACGGAGTTGATTTCGGCAATGGAAGTATTAATTGCCATTTAATATTTAGCGGCTCCGTTATTGCAGGACACTATAGTGTTATCGAATAATACGAAGCCACATTTAAAATCCAATATAAATAGGCCATTTCAGAAACAATTCCAGATATTATGCAGTACAGTGTACTCTAAGGTCCTTGACGATCAAATGTAAACATTGTTCTACATTGTATTTCTCTTGCGTAAAATCTATGCGTGGTTACTTTGGTCTTTACTGTTGTGAGGGTAAAATTGATCTGCTGGAATATAAAATATTTGCCAAGCTGCAACAATGTAATGATATTAATTTAAAAGTCATTGAACTTATATCCAGTAGTTCAAACACATACATCAGCGTTAACAGACTGGATACTGAAGATGAAAGCCAGCTACTTCATTTCCCTATTATTGAATTTTTCAATTCCTTGGAATTAAGAGATTCGCCTCCACATACTTCGAACGTTTGCGTCGTAGATATGCTTCTTAGAAATCTGAACGTTTCCCAAGGACTCATATATGGTAATATATTAATTGTAAGAAATCGCTTGGATTCGGATATAATAGGTGCAGTAATATTAGGCAGAGAACTCAAATCCTACGACTTGATTTAACACCTTCCGATAAAACACTTACAGGTACAGTACATTTTCTTTTAATAGGCAACAATGTCCTATTCGCTCGGCCTACTTTATCAAAATCAATCAAGCTCAAGGAGAAACTCTTGAACGTATTGGGCTATTTACCTCATCACGTTTTCAGTCATGACCAGCAGGATAGTGAAGGTGCAAAAAAGGTCCTGTTTGGGATGGTAAAGAATAAGAGGCGGAAGGATCCTACGGATTATGTTAGAATGGTGAACAAAAGGGGACAAGAGATAGAAAATAGGGAAGAACTGAAGAAAATGTGGAAAGCATATTTTGAAGAACTCCTGAACCCAAATGGAAACCACGGTGAGGAGGAAGAAATCGGGGAAGAGGTACAGTAGATGAACTGCAAACAGAAAAGGACTTAACATGGAAAGAAGTGGAAGATGCAGTGAGGAAGATGAAAGGAGGGAAGGCACCGGGTGTGGATGAGTTGAGTGTGGAGATGGTGAGAGCAGCAGGAGAGGTGGGGATACAATGGTTGTACCGAGTGATGAAGACAGCATGGAAGGAAAGGAAGACCCCAGAGGACTGGAAAAAGGGAATAATTGTCCCGATCTTCAAGAAAGGTAGTAGAACAGAATGCATAAACTATCGGGGAATAACACTGATGAGTCATTGTGCAAAGTTGTTTGAGAAAGTTTTGGAAAGGAGAATTAGGACAAGGATAGAAGGAGGGATGAGGGAAGAACAACATTGCTTCAGATCAGGAAGGCCCACAGTGGATTTGATTTTTGCTGTAAGGCAGTTACAAGAACAGCACTATGAGTATGGAACAGATCTACTGATGGCCTTCCTGGACATTGAGAAAGCATATGACAGTGTATGCAGAAACAAAGTATGGAAGTCCCTGGAGGATAGAGGAATATAAAAATGGACTATAAGGAAGATAAAGGAGATGTACAAGGGAAGCGTGAGCTGTGTGAAAGTGGGAGGAGAGAGATCGGACTGGTTGGAACAGAGAAACGGCCTGAAACAAGGAAGTGCACTGTCACCGTTACTTTTCATTGTGGTGATGGATGACATAATGACCCGAGTGGCACAAGTAATTGGGGAAGGAAAGATGAAAGCAATGGTGCTTGCAGATGATTTGATGATTTGGGGAAACAAGGAGGAGGAGGTACAGGAACAGTTGGACGTGTGGGAAGGAATAATACAAGGTTATGGGATGAAATTTAGCATAAATAAGAGTGAGATGGTGATCACAACAAGGAAGAAGGAAAGAACCACAACAGGAATAACAATTGGTGGGGAACAGCTGAAGGAAGTGGGAAGCCTGATACAAGAGAATGGAAGAAACGATAGAGAAATAAATGAGCGGGGGAGACAGGCAGAAGCATTCCGGAGGAGTGTGAGAAGCATGTTATGGAGCAAGAATGTCCCTCAGAACAGCAAAACGATCATATATCGGACGTACTATGTCCCTATCCTGTCGTATGCCTCGGAGACCTGTGTTATGAAAGGAAGGGAGAAGAGCAAAATACAGGCCAGTGAGATGAGGTTCTTGAGAAGCAGTATTGGAGCTACAAAGATGGACAGAATAAGAAATGAGAGGACCGGAGAATTAATGAAGGATGAACCATTACAGACTGGTATAGAGAAATCTAGACTTAGATGGTATGGACATGTAAAACTAATGGAGGAGAAGAGGATACCCAGGAGGATACACGAGACGAAGTGGGAAGGAAAGAGACCAAGAGGGAGACCGAGAGACAGGTAGCTGAAGGGGGAGGAAGAAATCGTGAAGAAGAGAGGAGAAGACTGGACAAGGGTGGAGGCTGAGAGATGGTGGGAAGACAGAAGACGTTGGAGAGACTTGTGTTCCAAACAGACCCGGCCAGTGGCTGGAAACTGTGCAAGATGATGATGACCTCATCACGTTTTCAGTCATGACCAGCAATATATTGCAATGCTGAGAGTGCTATCTTTTGACGCCCTTAAAGTTGCAATAGTGCTAAAAAGTAATCGTACAAAGAATGTAACTTATATAAGAAGCTTCTTCAGTAATTTTGTTTTCCATTGTCCGTCATGTTTTGACGAGTTTCATCTAGTCTATATATTTAAAACACTAAGCTGTTTTTTGTACACACGAGATTGTGAAAACGACTTAACCGATTGGCTTCGTAAGACATTCTAACGAAAGCTCTTGGCATGCAGATTTGCAGTGTGTCTCTAAAATAAACAAATATATTACGGTATATTTTTAAATTAATATAGAAAATAGCAGAATTCTAGGCCCTCACGCATGCGCACAATCCGCCTGGGGTCATGACAAAATGGCGGTGAGAAGTCCATTAAAATTTAAGTTATTTAATAAGCTTCCATGTAATTGAAAACATACATTAACCAAGTTCTGACAATAAAATATAATAACAGTATGAACGTATACGAATGTGCAACATTGATTTATTAGGATAATGAAATTGATTATTTCCTTCAAACAGCGGCTTTTGAATATAATGAATGGCTGCGTCTGCCGCTACCCATGAGTGCGTGAGTAGCCATGTGGTTAAGGCGACTGACTGTGGTTCCAAGAAGCGCCGGTTCGATCCTAGCCCTCGCCAGTATTTTTTTTTTTTTTTACCACTGAAATATTGTTTAATCAAGGAGTAATAGTAAGGTTTTATGTCTGTTAAAGATACTTATTTCTACATTCCCTCTAAATACGTTTTATTTTCGTTTTACCATTGCATTGCAGCATGTGATCAAAAGAGCAAACTGTTGTCCGCAGTGCGCCGTTTAAATATCTGCAATCAGTTCCTATAACTGACAACAGATGGCAGTAATTCGCCCATATAGTTCAATTAACTGACAGCAGATGGCAACACCATTGCATCGATATATTTAAAACACAAGACATGGCATGTTTTCACGTGACGGAAAATTATAAAGGAGGGGAATATTTAAGAAGGGAAATGTTGAGGAACATTAACCGACAGTTGAATGTGTAGGCTAGGTTGTTTATGTACCTTAATATTGCAATTTCTTCCCAATGCTTCGGTGGTCAAGTTATTAGCGTCCTAGACTAAAAGTTATAATTATGCATCGTCGATATTAAAGAAAAAAGTAGTTTTCCAGGCACTCGTGCGTCTCCACAATTGCTTTCGCCATGAGAGACACTTGGCAAATATAATTCGTTTGAAGGACTCCGACATCTTGGTCACTCAGCCCCGTGTACTTGGGTGTGTATGTGTGAAATTTTCTTCTGATAACCTGTGTTATTGTGATGGCTGCATTACTGTGTGTATTTGTAATTAAGCTGGTAAATGGCAAGGAGACGGCCAAGGCCTTAAGTTAGGAACCATCCCGGTATTTGCCTTAAGTGGAAGTGGGAAACCACGGAAAACCACATCCAAGATTGTCGAGGTGGGAATTAAACCTTCCTCTTCTTAGTTATACCTCAAGAGACTGAATGTACCCCGATTTTGCCCTGAGACCAGAATTAAATTTCTTGGCAGAGCAGGAAATGTAACCCGGGTCTCCGGGGCGATAGACAAGAATAGGTGGGCCTCCATGTGTTAATACGATTTTTGACATGCACGGAACATAGAATTCAAAAACTGCCTCCATTAGGGTGACTATCGAAGTGAGTATTGAGTATAGGCCTATGGTCATTCCAGTAGTTGGTGAAGTGATTCTATGTTCCCCTGCAAAATGTACTGCCATAACCTATAACAGGTGATGGAAATTGCTTATTTAGAGCAGTTTCGTACTGTTTATAACAAAATGAAGAACGTCATTCTGAGCTGCGTTTTCAAGCTATCGCAAAAAATGTCGCTGGCAGGAACAATTATAAGGAATTTATTTTAAGCGATCAGTCTCATCGCATTCTCCTCACCAACCAACTTGAGTATGAAAGTCTCTGGACGGTCATGTTGAACTTCATTGTATAAGACAATTGTTTAATGATTATTTGTTTAGAGTACTGAGTCTAACTACGTAGTTGATTTCGGCAATGGAAGTATTATTTGCCATTTAATATTTAGCGGCTCCGTTGTTGCAGGACACTATAGTGTTATCGAATAATACGAAGCCACATTTAAAATCCAATATAAATAGGCCATTTCAGAAACAATTCCAGATATTATGCAATACAGTGTACTGTAAGGTCCTTGACGATCAAATGTAAACATTTTTCTACATTGTATTTCTCTTGCGTAAAATCTATGCGTGGTTACTTTGGTCTTTACTGTTGTGAGGGTAAAATTGATCTGCTGGAATATAAAATATTTGTCAAGCTGCAACAATGTAATGATATTAATTTAAAAGTCATTGAACTTATATCCAGCAGTTCAAACACATACATCAGCGTTAACAGATTGGATACAGAAGATGAAAGCCAGCTACTTCATTTCCCTATTATTGAATTTTTCAATTCCTTGGAATTAAGAGATTCGCCTCCACATACTTCGAACGTTTAAGCCGTAGATATGCTTCTTAGAAATATGAACGTTTCACAAGGACTCATATATGGTAATATATTAATTGTAAGAAATCGCTTGGATTCGGATATAATAGGTGCAGTAATATTAGGCAGAGAGCTCAAATCCTACGACTTGATTTAACACCTTCCGATAAAACACTTACAGGTAGCCTACAGTACATTTTCTTTTAATAGGCAACAATGTCCTATTCGTTCGGCCTACTTTATCAAAATCAATCAAGCTCAAGGAGAAACTCTTGAACGTATTGGGCTATTTACCTCATCACGTTTTCAGTCATGACCAGCAGGATAGTGAAGGTGCAAAAAAGGTCCTGTTTGGGATGGTAAAGAATAAGAGGCGGAAGGATCCTACGGATTATGTTAGAATGGTGAACAAAAGGGGACAAGAGATAGAAAATAGGGAAGAACTGAAGAAAATGTGGAAATAATATTTTGAAGAACTCCTGAACCCAAATGGAAACCACGGCGAGGAGGAAGAAATCGGGGAAGAGGTACAGTAGAAGAACTGCAAACAGAAAAGGACTTAACATGGAAAGAAGTGGAAGATGCAGTGAGGAAGATGAAAGGAGGGAAGGCACCGGGTGTGGATGAGTTGAGTGTGGAGATGGTGAGAGCAGCAGGAGAGGTGGGGATACAATGGTTGTACCGAGTGATGAAGACAGCATGGAAGGAAAGGAAGACCCAGAGGACTGGAAAAAGGGAATAATTGTCCCGATCTTCAAGAAAGGTAGTAGAACAGAATGCAGAAACTATCGGGGAATAACACTGATGAGTCATTGTGCAAAGTTGTTTGAGAAAGTTTTGGAAAGGAGAATTAGGACAAGGATAGAAGGAGGGATGAGGGAAGAACAACATGGCTTCAGATCAGGAAGGTCCACAGTGGATTTGATTTTTGCTGTAAGGCAGTTACAAGAACAGCACTATGAGTATGGAACAGATCTACTGATGGCCTTCCTGGACATTGAGAAAGCATATGACAGTGTATGCAGAAACAAAGTATGGAAGTCCCTGGAGGATAGAGGAATATAAAAATGGACTATAAGGAAGATAAAGGAGATGTACAAGGGAAGCGTGAGCTGTGTGAAAGTGGGAGGAGAGAGATCGGACTGGTTGGAACAGAGAAACGGCCTGAAACAAGGAAGTGTACTGTCACCGTTACTTTTCATTGTGGTGATGGATGACATAATGACCCGAGTGGCACAAGTAATTGGGGAAGGAAAGATGAAAGCAATGGTGCTTGCAGATGATTTGATGATTTGGGGAAACAAGGAGGAGGAGGTACAGGAACAGTTGGACGTGTGGGAAGGAATAATACAAGGTTATGGGATGAAATTTAGCAAAAATAAGAGTGAGATGGTGATCACAACAAGGAAGAAGGAAAGAACCACAACGGGAATAACAATTGGTGGGGAACAGCCGAAGGAATTGGAGAGTTTCAAGTATCTGGGAAGCCTGATACAAGAGAATGGAAGAAACGATAGAGAAATAAATGAGCGGGGGAGACAGGCAGAAGCATTCCGGAGGAGTGTGAGAAGCATGTTATGGAGCAAGAATGTCTCTCAGAACAGCAAAAAGATCATATATCGGACGTACAATGTCCCTATCCTGACGTATGCCTCGGAGACCTGGGTTATAAAAGGAAGGGAGAAGAGCAAAATACAGGCCAGTGAGATGAGGTTCTTGAGAAGCAGTATTGGAGCTACAAAGATGGACAGAATAAGAAATGAGAGGACCGGAGAATTAATGAAGGATGAACCATTACAGACTGGTATAGAGAAATCTAGACTTAGATGGTATGGACATGTAAAACGAATGGAGGAGAAGAGGATACCCAGCAGGATACACGAGACGAAGTAGGAAGGAAAGAGACCAAGAAGGAGACCGAGAGACAGGTGGCTGAAGGGGGAGGAAGAAATTGTGAAGAAGAGAGGAGAAGACTGGACAAGGGTGGAGGCTGAGAGATGGTGGGAAGACAGAAGACGTTGGAGAGACTTGTGTTCCAAACAGACCCGGCCAGTGGCTGGAAACTGTGCAAGATGATGATCACCTAATCACGTTTTCAGTCATGACCAGCAATATATTGCAATGCTGAGAGTGCTATCTTTTGACGCCCTTAAAGTTGCAATAGTGCTAAAAAGTAATCGTACAAAGAATGTAACTTATATAAGAAGCTTCTTCAGTAATTTTGTTTTCCATTGTCCGTCATGTTTTGACGGGTTTCATCTAGTCTATCTATATATTTAAAACACTAAGCTGTTTTTTGTACACACGAGATTGTGAAAACGACTTAACCGATTGGCTTCGTAAGACATTCTAACGAAAGCTCTTGGCATGCAGATTTGCAGAGTGTCTCTAAAATAAACAAATATATTACGGTATATTTTTAAATTAATATAGAAAATAGCAGAATTCTAGGCCCTCACGCATGCGCACAATCCGCCTGGGGGTCATGACAAAATGGCGGTGAGAAGTCCATTAAAATGTAAGTTATTTAATAAGCTTGCATGTAATTGAAAACATACATTAACCAAGTTCTGACAGTAAAATATAATAACAGTATGAACGTATACGAATGTGCAACATTGATTTATTTGGATAATGAAATGGATTATTTTCTTCAGACAGCGGCTTTTAATGATAAAGAACGGCTGCGTCTGCTGGTGACGATGAGTGCGCGTGTAGCTATGTGGTTAAGGCGACAGACTGTGGTTCCAAGGTTCACCGGTTCGATCCCAGCCCTCGCCGATATATATATTTTTTTTTTACCACTGAAATATTGTTTAATCAAGGAGTATTAGTAAGGTTTTATGTCTGTTAAAGATACATATTTCTACATTCCCTCTCGGTATATTTTTGAATTAATATAGAAAATAGCAGAATTCTTGGCCCTCACGCATGCGCACAATCCGCCTGAGGTCATGACAAAATGGCGGTGAGAATTCCATTAAAATGTAAGTTATTTAATAAGCTTCCATGTAATTGAAAACATACATTAACCAAGTTCTGACAATAAAGTATAATAACAGTATGAACGTATACGAATGTGCAACATTGATTTATTTGGATAATGAAATTGATTATTTCCTTCAAACAGCGGCTTTTGAATATAATGAATGGCTGCGTCTGCTATTATGCATGAGTGCGTGAGTAGCCATGTGGTTAAGGCGACTGACTGTGGTTCCATGAAGCGCCGGTTCGATCCTAGCCCTCGCCAGTTTTTTTTTTTTTTTACCACTGAAATATTGTTTAATCAAGGAGTAACAGTAAGGTTTTATGTCTGTTAAAGATACTTATTTCTACATTCCCTCTAAATACGTTTTATTTTCGTTTTACCATTGCATTGCAGCATGTAATCAAAAGAGCAAACTGTTGTCCGCAGTACGCCGTTTAAATATCTGCAATCAGTTCCTATAACTGACAACAGATGGCAGTAATTCGCCCATATAGTTCCATTAACTGACAGCAGATGGCAACACCATTGCATCGATATATTTAAAACACAAGACATGGCATGTTTTCACGTGATGGAAAATTATAAAGGAGGGGAATATTTAAGAAGGGAAATGTTGAGGAACATTAACTGACAGTTGAATGTGTAGGCTAGGTTGTTTATGTACCTTAATATTGCAATTTCTTCCCAATGCTTCGGTGGTCAAGTTATTAGCGTCCTAGACTAAAAGTTATAATTATGCATCGTCGATATTAAAGAAAAAAGTAGTTTTCCAGGCACACGCGCGTCTCCACAATTGCTTTCGCCATGAGAGACACTTGGCAAATATAATTCGTTTGAAGGACTCCGACATCTTGGTCACTCAGCCCCGTGTACTTGGGTGTGCATGTGTGAAACTTTCTTCTGATAACCTGTGTTATTGTGATGGCTGCATTACTGTGTGTATTTGTAATTAAGGTGGTAAATGGCAAGGAGACGGCCAAGGCCTAAAGTTAGGAACCATCCCGGTATTTGCCTTAAGTGGAAGTGGGAAACCACGGAAAACCACATCCAAGATTGTCGAGGTGGGAATTAAACCTTCCTCTTCTTAGTTATACCTCAAGAGACTGAATGTACCCCGATTTTGCCCTGAGACCAGAATTAAATTTCTTGGCAGAGCAGGAAATGTAACCCGGGTCTCCGGGGCGATAGACAAGAATAGGTGGGCCTCCATGTGTTAATACGATTTTTGACATGCACGGGACATAGAATTCAAAAACTGCCTCCATTAGGGTGACTATCGAAGTGAGTATTGAGTATAGGCCTATGGTCATTCCAGTAGTTGGTGAAGTGATTCTATGTTCCCCTGCAAAATGTACTGCCATAACCTATAACAGGTGATGGAAATTGCTTATTTAGAGCAGTTTCGTACTGTTTATAACAAAATGAAGAACGTCATTCTGAGCTGCGTTTTCAAGCTATCGCAAAAAATTTCGCTGGCAGGAACAATTATAAGGAATTTATTTTAAGCGATCAGTCTCATCGCATTCTCCTCACCAACCAACTTGAGTTAGAAAGTCTTTGGACGGTCATGTTGAACTTCATTGTATAAGACAATTGTTTAATGATTATTTGTTTAGAGTACGGAGTCTAACTACGTAGTTGATTTCGGCAATGGAAGTATTATTTGCCATTTAATATTTAGCGGCTCCGTTATTGCAGGACACTATAGTGTTATCGAATAATACGAAGCCACATTTAAAATCCAATATAAATAGGCCATTTCAGAAACAATTCCAGATATTATGCAATACAGTTTACTGTAAGGTCCTTGACGATCAAATGTAAACATTTTTCTACATTGTATTTCTCTTGCGTAAAATCTATGCGTGGTTATTTTGGTCTTTACTGTTGTGAGGGTAAAATTGATCTACTGGAATATAAAATATTTGCCAAGCTGCAACAATGTAATGATATTAATTTAAAAGTCATTGAACTTATATCCAGCAGTTCAAACACATACATCAGCGTTAACAGATTGGATACTGAAGATGAAAGCCAGCTACTTCATTTCCCTATTATTGAATTTTTCAATTCCTTGGAATTAAGAGATTCGCCTCCACATACTTCGAACGTTTAAGCCGTAGATATGCTTCTTAGAAATCTGAACGTTTCCCATGGACTCATATATGGTAATATATTAATTGTAAGAAATCGCTTGGATTCGGATATAATAGGTGCAGTAATAATAGGCAGAGAGCTCAAATCCTACGACTTGATTTAACACCTTACGATAAAACACTTACAGGTAGCCTACAGTACATTTTCTTTTAATAGGCAACAATTTCCTATTCGCTCGGCCTACTTTATCAAAATCAATCAAGCTCAAGGAGAAACTCTTGAACGTATTGGGCTATTTACCTCATCACGTTTTCAGTCATGACCAGCAGGATAGTGAAGGTGCAAAAAAGGTCCTGTTTGGGATGGTAAAGATAAGAGGCGGAAGGATCCTACGGATTATGTTAGAATTGTGAACAAAAGGGGACAAGAGATAGAAAATAGGGAAGAACTGAAGAAAATGTGGAAATAATATTTTGAAGAACTCCTGAACCCAAATGGAAACCACGGCGAGGAGGAAGAAATCGGGGAAGAGGTACAGTAGATGAACTGCAAATAGAAAAGGACTTAAAATGGAAAGAAGTGGAAGATGCAGTGAGGAAGATGAAAGGAGGGAAGGCACCGGGTGTGGATGAGTTGAGTGTGGAGATGGTGAGAGCAGCAGGAGAGGTGGGGATACAATGGTTGTACCGAGTGATGAAGACAGCATGGAAGGAAAGGAAGACCCCAGAGGACTGGAAAAAGGGAATAATTGTCCCGATCTTCAAGAAAGGTAGTAGAACAGAATGCAGAAACTATCGGGGAATAACACTGATGAGTCATTGTGCAAAGTTGTTTGAGAAAGTTTTGGAAAGGAGAATTAGGACAAGGATAGAAGGAGGGATGAGGGAAGAACAACATGGCTTCAGATCAGGAAGGTCCACAGTGGATTTGATTTTTGCTGTAAGGCAGTTACAAGAACAGCACTATGAGTATGGAACAGATCTACTGATGACCTTTCTGGACATTGAGAAAGCATATGACAGTGTATGCAGAAACAAAGTATGGAAGTCCCTGGAGGATAGAGGAATATAAAAATGGACTATAAGGAAGATAAAGGAGATGTACAAGGGAAGCGTGAGCTGTGTGAAAGTGGGAGGAGAGAGATCGGACTGGTTGGAACAGAGAAACGGCCTGAAACAAGGAAGTGCACTGTCACCGTTACTTTTCATTGTGGTGATGGATGACATAATGACCCGAGTGGCACAAGTAATTGGGGAAGGAAAGATGAAAGCAATGGTGCTTGCAGATGATTTGATGATTTGGGGAAACAAGGAGGAGGAGGTACAGGAACAGTTGGACGTGTGGGAAGGAATAATACAAGGTTATGGGATGAAATTTAGCATAAATAAGAGTGAGATGGTGATCACACAAGGAAGAAGGAAAGAACCACAACGGAAATAACAATTGGTGGGGAACAGCCGAAGGAATTGGAGAGTTTCAAGTATCTGGGAAGCCTGATACAAGAGAATGGAAGAAACGATAGAGAAATAAATGAGCGGGGGAGACAGGCAGAAGCATTCCGGAGGAGTGTGAGAAGCATGTTATGGAGCAAGAATGTCCCTCAGAACAGCAAAAAGATCATATATCGGACGTACAATGTCCCTATCCTGACGTATGCCTCGGAGACCTGGGTTATGAAAGGAAGGGAGAAGAGCAAAATACAGGCCAGTGAGATGAGGTTCTTGAGAAGCAGTATTGGAGCTACAAAGATGGACAGAATAAGAAATGAGAGGACCGGAGAATTAATGAAGGATGAACCATTACAGACTGGTATAGAGAAATCTAGACTTAGATGGTATGGACATGTAAAACGAATGGAGGAGAAGAGGATACCCAGCAGGATACACGAGACGAAGTGGGAAGGAAAGAGACCAAGAGGGAGACCGAGAGACAGGTGGCTGAAGGGAGAGGAAGAAATCGTGAAGAAGAGAGGAGAAGACTGGACAAGGGTGGAGGCTGAGAGATGGTGGGAAGACAGAAGACGTTGGAGAGACTTGTGTTCCAAACAGACCCGGCCAGTGGCTGGAAACTGTGCAAGATGATGATGACCTAATCACGTTTTCAGTCATGACCAGCAATATATTGCAATGCTGAGAGTGCTATCTTTTGACGCCCTTAAAGTTGCAATAGTGCTAAAAAGTAATCGTACAAAGAATGTAACTTATATAAGAAGCTTCTTCAGTAATTTTGTTTTCCATTGTCCGTCATGTTTTGACGGGTTTCATCTAGTCTATATATTTAAAACACTAAGCTGTTTTTTGTACACACGAAATTGTGAAAACGACTTAACCGATTGGCTTCGTAAGACATTCTAACGAAAGCTCTTGGCATGCAGATTTGCAGAGTTCCTTTAAAAGGAAAATGTATGTTACGGTATATTTTTAAATGAATAAAGAAATATGTAATATTTGACACTCCCGCGCATGCGCACAATGGCCTTTCTCAACAAGGAAAATGGCGATTCCGGTCGCGACTAACTGAGATCTTTGTTTATGAGAATTAAAAAGGGTCTCCAATAATGTTAATTATGTTTTTACAATATGCATTGAAATAGAATTATATTAAATAAACCACGAATTGAAGGACTTAAAACTGCAGGATGAGTGTGTATACTGGTTAGATAGCTTAATACTGCAGTGTCACATAGTTGTCTGGATGGCCGAGGGGATAAGCTTACTGCCCAGAAATTTGTATTATGCATGATCGAGAGGGTTCGATTCCCACCTCGGATATGTTTTTTTATTTTCGTTTTCTTCCTTCCTACGATTGGTATTACATTGTAGAAACATATTTCACTTTTATCATTCCCGTAAAGTAACGAATTCTCTGTTGCCATCCTTAGCATGGTCGAGAGGGTTCGATTCCCACCTCGGATACGTTTTTTTATTTTCATTTTCTTCCTTCCTACGATTGGTATTACATTGTAGAGACATATTTCACTTTTTTCATTCCGGTAAAGTAAATAATTCTCTGTTGCCATCCTTTGCATGGTCGAGAGGGTTCGATTCCCACCTCGGATATGGTTTCTTTTTGTTTTCTTCCTTCCTACGATTGGTATTACATTGTAGAAACATATTTCACTTTTATAATTCCCGTAAAGTAACGAATTCTCTGTTGCCATCTATATATTTAAAACAGTAAGGTGATTTTTGTTACCACGAGATTGAGAAAACGATAGAACCGATTTACTTCGTAGAGCACTCTAACGAAAGCTCTTGGCCTCTAGATTTGCAGAGTGTCTCTAAAATAAACAAATATATTACGGTATATTTTTAAATTAATATAGAAAATAGCAGAATTCTTGACCCTCACGCATGCGCACAATCCGCCTGGGGTCATGACAAAATGGCGGTGAGAAGTCCATTAAAATGTAAGATATTTAATAAGCTTCCATGTAATTGAAAACATACATTAACCAAGTTCTGACAATAAAATATAATAACATTATGAACGTATACGAATGTGCAACATTGATTTATTTGGATAATGAAATTGATTATTTGCTTCAAACAGCGGCTCTTGAATATAATGAATGGCTGCATCTGCTGCTAAACATGAGTGCGAGAGTAGCCATGTGGTTAAAGCGACCGACTGTGGTTCCAAGGAACGCCGGTTCGATCCTAGCCCTCGCCTGTAATTTTTTTTTACCACTGAAATATTGTTTAATCAAGGAGTATTAGTAAGGTTTTATGTCTGTTAAAGATACTTATTTCTACATTCCCTCTAAATACGTTTTATTTTCGTTTTACCATTGCATTGCAGAATGTGATCAAAAGAGCAAACTGTTGTCCGCAGTACGCCGTTTAAATATCTGCAATCAGTTCCTATAACTGACAACAGATGGCAGTACATCGCCCATATAGTTCCATTAACTGACAGCAGATGGCAACACCATTGCATCGATATATTTAAAACACAAGACATGGCATGTTTTCACGTGATGGAAAATTATAAAGGAGGGGAATATTTAGGAAGGGAAATGTTGAGGAACATTAACCGACAGTTGAATGTGTAGGCTAGGTTGTTTAAGTACCTTCATATATTGCAATTTCTTCCCAATGCTTCGGTGGTCAAGTTATTAGCGTCCTAGACTAAAAGTTATAATTATGCATCGTCGATATACTCTTAAATTATTAAAGAAAAAAGTAGTTTTCCAGTCACTCGCGCGTGTCCACAATTGCTTTCGCCATGAGAGACACTTGGCAAATATAATTCGTTTCAAGGGCTCCGACATCTTGGTCACTCAGCCCCGTGTACTTGGGTGTGTATGTGTGAAATTTTCTCTGATAACCTGTGTTATTGTGATGGCTGCAATACTGTGTGTATTTGTAATTAAGGTGGTAAATGGCAAGGAGCCGGCCAAGGCCTTAAGTTAGGAACCATCCCGGTATTTGCCTTAAGTGGAAGTGGGAAACCACGGAAAACCACATCCAAGATTGTCGAGGTGGGAATTAAACCTTCCTCTTCTTAGTTATACCTCAAGAGACTGAATGTACCCCGATTTTGCCCTGAGACCAGAATTAAATTTCTTGGCAGAGCAGGAAATGTAACCCGGGTCTCCGGGGCGATAGACAAGAATAGGTGGGCGTCCATGTGTTAATCCGATTTTTGACATGCACGGGACATAGAATTCAAAAACTGCCTCCATTAGTGTGACTATCGAAGTGAGTATTGAGTATAGGCCTATGGTCATTCCAGTAGTTGGCGAAGTGATTCTATGTTCCCCTGCAAAATGTACTGCCATAACCTATAACAGGTGATGGAAATTGCTTATTTAGAGCAGTTTCGTACTGTTTATAACAAAATGAAGATCGTCATTCTGAGCTGCGTTTTCAAGCTATTGCAAAAAAAATCGCTGGCAGGAACAATTATAAGGAATTTATTTTAAGCGATCAGTCTCATCGCATTCTCCTCACCAACCAACTTGAGTATGAAAGTCTCTGGACGGTCATGTTGAACTTCATTGTATAAGACAATTGTTTAATGATTATTTGTTTAGAGTACTGAGTCTAACTACGGAGTTGATTTCGGCAATGGAAGTATTAATTGCCATTTAATATTTAGCGGCTCCGTTATTGCAGGACACTATAGTGTTATCGAATAATACGAAGCCACATTTAAAATCCAATATAAATAGGCCATTTCAGAAACAATTCCAGATATTATGCAGTACAGTGTACTCTAAGGTCCTTGACGATCAAATGTAAACATTGTTCTACATTGTATTTCTCTTGCGTAAAATCTATGCGTGGTTACTTTGGTCTTTACTGTTGTGAGGGTAAAATTGATCTGCTGGAATATAAAATATTTGCCAAGCTGCAACAATGTAATGATATTAATTTAAAAGTCATTGAACTTATATCCAGTAGTTCAAACACATACATCAGCGTTAACAGACTGGATACTGAAGATGAAAGCCAGCTACTTCATTTCCCTATTATTGAATTTTTCAATTCCTTGGAATTAAGAGATTCGCCTCCACATACTTCGAACGTTTGCGTCGTAGATATGCTTCTTAGAAATCTGAACGTTTCCCAAGGACTCATATATGGTAATATATTAATTGTAAGAAATCGCTTGGATTCGGATATAATAGGTGCAGTAATATTAGGCAGAGAACTCAAATCCTACGACTTGATTTAACACCTTCCGATAAAACACTTACAGGTACAGTACATTTTCTTTTAATAGGCAACAATGTCCTATTCGCTCGGCCTACTTTATCAAAATCAATCAAGCTCAAGGAGAAACTCTTGAACGTATTGGGCTATTTACCTCATCACGTTTTCAGTCATGACCAGCAGGATAGTGAAGGTGCAAAAAAGGTCCTGTTTGGGATGGTAAAGAATAAGAGGCGGAAGGATCCTACGGATTATGTTAGAATGGTGAACAAAAGGGGACAAGAGATAGAAAATAGGGAAGAACTGAAGAAAATGTGGAAAGCATATTTTGAAGAACTCCTGAACCCAAATGGAAACCACGGTGAGGAGGAAGAAATCGGGGAAGAGGTACAGTAGATGAACTGCAAACAGAAAAGGACTTAACATGGAAAGAAGTGGAAGATGCAGTGAGGAAGATGAAAGGAGGGAAGGCACCGGGTGTGGATGAGTTGAGTGTGGAGATGGTGAGAGCAGCAGGAGAGGTGGGGATACAATGGTTGTACCGAGTGATGAAGACAGCATGGAAGGAAAGGAAGACCCCAGAGGACTGGAAAAAGGGAATAATTGTCCCGATCTTCAAGAAAGGTAGTAGAACAGAATGCATAAACTATCGGGGAATAACACTGATGAGTCATTGTGCAAAGTTGTTTGAGAAAGTTTTGGAAAGGAGAATTAGGACAAGGATAGAAGGAGGGATGAGGGAAGAACAACATTGCTTCAGATCAGGAAGGCCCACAGTGGATTTGATTTTTGCTGTAAGGCAGTTACAAGAACAGCACTATGAGTATGGAACAGATCTACTGATGGCCTTCCTGGACATTGAGAAAGCATATGACAGTGTATGCAGAAACAAAGTATGGAAGTCCCTGGAGGATAGAGGAATATAAAAATGGACTATAAGGAAGATAAAGGAGATGTTCAAGGGAAGCGTGAGCTGTGTGAAAGTGGGAGGAGAGAGATCGGACTGGTTGGAACAGAGAAACGGCCTGAAACAAGGAAGTGCACTGTCACCGTTACTTTTCATTGTGGTGATGGATGACATAATGACCCGAGTGGCACAAGTAATTGGGGAAGGAAAGATGAAAGCAATGGTGCTTGCAGATGATTTGATGATTTGGGGAAACAAGGAGGAGGAGGTACAGGAACAGTTGGACGTGTGGGAAGGAATAATACAAGGTTATGGGATGAAATTTAGCATAAATAAGAGTGAGATGGTGATCACAACAAGGAAGAAGGAAAGAACCACAACAGGAATAACAATTGGTGGGGAACAGCTGAAGGAAGTGGGAAGCCTGATACAAGAGAATGGAAGAAACGATAGAGAAATAAATGAGCGGGGGAGACAGGCAGAAGCATTCCGGAGGAGTGTGAGAAGCATGTTATGGAGCAAGAATGTCCCTCAGAACAGCAAAAAGATCATATATCGGACGTACTATGTCCCTATCCTGTCGTATGCCTCGGAGACCTGTGTTATGAAAGGAAGGGAGAAGAGCAAAATACAGGCCAGTGAGATGAGGTTCTTGAGAAGCAGTATTGGAGCTACAAAGATGGACAGAATAAGAAATGAGAGGACCGGAGAATTAATGAAGGATGAACCATTACAGACTGGTATAGAGAAATCTAGACTTAGATGGTATGGACATGTAAAACTAATGGAGGAGAAGAGGATACCCAGGAGGATACACGAGACGAAGTGGGAAGGAAAGAGACCAAGAGGGAGACCGAGAGACAGGTAGCTGAAGGGGGAGGAAGAAATCGTGAAGAAGCGAGGAGAAGACTGGACAAGGGTGGAGGCTGAGAGATGGTGGGAAGACAGAAGACGTTGGAGAGACTTGTGTTCCAAACAGACCCGGCCAGTGGCTGGAAACTGTGCAAGATGATGATGACCTCATCACGTTTTCAGTCATGACCAGCAATATATTGCAATGCTGAGAGTGCTATCTTTTGACGCCCTTAAAGTTGCAATAGTGCTAAAAAGTAATCGTACAAAGAATGTAACTTATATAAGAAGCTTCTTCAGTAATTTTGTTTTCCATTGTCCGTCATGTTTTGACGGGTTTCATCTAGTTAGGTATTAAGTTAGCAATGAATCATGAAATGAACTACAATGCTGAGAGGAAAGTATTGTTTTAGTTTTAGTATTTTCCAAGCGTTATCATTAAAACACAGCAAAAAGATAAAATCCTGAAGTAGGAAATATGTCAACATCTCTTTTTGCCCCCTCAATCTGAGGATGTACTGCTCGGTCCAAGCTCTGTGTACTTGCGGGATGAGGTGAAGTGGCAGGCGGGAGGAGAGAGGCCTGTCAACAGCTAACTGCAAACATAGGGCCGTTGCTCAAACCACTGTGGTGTTGCGAATGAGTGAGTGAGTGAGTCACCGACCAATGAATTTGGTTCTGTTATTACGCATGGACCGGGAATACTCATCACTCGGCACCATCACTTGTCATAGTTTGTGATCCACATTCCTCTCAGGTTCACGAAGCTTGGACCCGAGCAGTACACTATCAACCTCCATCTGCGAGAGTCCCGATTCATAACATGTATGATTTATAACATGAATATTAGAAATGTACTCACAGTATATCAACAAAGCAGTTCAGTCCGCAGTTTGACGCGTCGGATATCATTGTAGACTAATTTATTGATCAAAATGACTCGTACTGTCACTTATGACACCATGCTTGGATGATCTGTAGAATGTGCTCTGATTATTCCACTTTTGCATAATTCAATAAGATCGTTGTATCTCTCTGTCGAAATGGGAATTGGTCCTTGATACGAAGGCTTTACTTGTAGGTCATTTAATGGGGTATAATGCCCTCTCCTTATTACTTTTATTTTTCTGAGCTGCTCATCATATAAGCCGTATTTAAAGAATGTATGCTCTGGGTCAATCTTTCTAAATTGCAGCCATTTAATCTTCAGACAATTAACCTCCTCTCCATGGTGTCAATCTTTCTGTTTTTCACAATTAATTTCCTCAGCTGAGTGAAGTCATCAATGTTTCTTGTTTTTATGACATCAAAGGGGTTAGTTTTCCGAACCAATCTGAATGCAGTATAAAATCCCCAGGGATCAAATATATCGACATCACGTTTTTTTCTCTCAATCTGTGCATGTACGCTATCAACCTCCATCTGCGAGTGTCCCGATTCAAGAAAACTTATGGTTAATAACATAAATGTCAAATCATTGCACACAATGTATCAACAAAGCAACAATAATCACATTTCTGTTCTGATCGCCGCATGTGTCGGACATCAGTATCATTTCCTTTACAATTACTTACCTGGTATATTCCATGCATTGGACGATCACTCATTCATTTGCAACACCACACTAGTATAGGCAACGACCCCATGTTAGCCGTGTTGGAATAGACGGGAATTCTACGAGTAGATAACACGACGGGCTGGTCCGTCTCTTCCTACCTCCCATGTCACCTCACTCCACAAGTTCATAGAGCTTGGAGACACAATTAATTAGTAAGGAAATGCGGTAAGCACAACAAAACTTTAGTGCGCGCCAATAATTCAGTTGGAACATTTTTCTCGTAATCCATATAAGCAAAGTGACGTATCTTAACTTACGATTTTTAGGTATTAACGATATCTTGCGGAAGTTAGTTACGCTATAGGCTTATTTAAAAAGTATTAAGATTACACTTACGCTGTTTTGGCAGTAAGTGGGCTTCACTCTAACTAAGAAAAGCCATGCAAAAAGCCAATTAGGATATTTTTGTAGAAACGCTATCCTGGTCCAAAGCCGGCGATACTCTAGTGTAGTTATCTAGTAAAATCATTAAGTCTTCTACAAGTGTATAGCAAGATGGGTTTTCAAGGAAGTAATGCCGTGCGGAGTTGTGAAGATTGTTTATAGAGAGGAAAGGAAGAATGCATGACATGTTTAGAGCGTAGTAAGACGCCTTTGATAAGTATTGTTCACTGTATTTCGGAAGGAAGGAACATATTGCTATTTGGAGCAACGAATTGTTACAGGATGAGTAAAAAGCGCTAACACAGAGGTTATTGTTTGAATGGTTTATGTTTGAGAGTATTTGTAAATGATCCACGTAATGTATAAAGTCTTGTAGTAGTTTCGCATCGATCTTTGTCCTATTGTTGTATTTATTGGCACGACATTCCAAGCTGTATTTAACTTAATTGTTCGATACTCAGGCTTATTTATTATGACACACCACTAGAAGTACCTGAGAATGTTATCGTTGGTAGAAACATTGTTGGAGAACTGTAATTTATGTAACAGAAACCGTATGAAACTGTCAGAGCGCGACTGACAGTGTTAATGATAATTTTTAAACCGCGTGAAACACGAGATTTGTAAATAATGTAAATATTTAAACAATATATTATTATTAACAATTTTTATTAGAGTAGATAGTTACATTATACGCACATTCGTGTATAATGTAGGGTTTTGAATGGTTAATTTCATTTTCACGAGTGAACAGCTGATTTTTATCAGACCATTTTCAACATCACAGCCACAGGGTGACTGTTAAGTTATGTAAACCTTTTATGAAACTTAATATCGTTACATTACTGCAACAAGATTATTTAGATACACTTATTCTACAAATAATAGATTTATTTGACGTGTGTTACAATTAATTTTAACATTTTTAGTTATTCATGGTGATAGGGATTATTTTAATTAATTATCTTGTATTTGTTTGGAAATAAATCCCAGGCACTAGTTTTTGTTTGCCTGTTCGTTTTTTAAAGATCTGATCATCATTTCATATTTGCGATCGACATGCGATAATACTGCGAATTAGTTACTAGAGTTCAAGTTAGCCTCAACGTTCACCGTTCACACCCGAGAGCCGAGATTCTCGTCCTACCATTTTGTGTTTAGGATAGTTTATTGTCTATGTAAATGTGTAACTAATCGGTAGTGTTATTGCACGACCGGTATGCATCGAGGGTTCCCTTGTCATTATCCTAGTAGGGTAGTGTTGGTCAACCTGGCCGGGTATCGACCTCCCTAGAATCCTTATCTATCTTTGCGGATATAGGCTATGGCTATGCGGGATTCGGGTGCAGTAAGAAGGAAGGAAGGATGGAAGAAAGAAGGAACGTATGAAGGAAGGAAGGAGGATGGAAGAAATAAGGAAGGTAAGAAGGAAGGAAGAAGGATGAAGGATGAAGGAAGGAAGCTAAGAAAGAAGGAATAAGGAAGGAAGAAGGGAGGTAAGAAGGAAGGAAGAAGGATGAAGGAAGGAAGCTAAGAAAGAAGGAATAAGGAAGGAAGAAAGAAGTAAGGTAAGAAGGAAGGAAGAAGGATGAAGGAAGGAAGCTAAGAAAGAAGGAATTAGGAAGGAAGAAGGAAGAAAGAAGGAAGGTAAGAAGGAAGGAAGAAGGTTGAAGGAAGGAAGCTAAGAAGGAAGGAAGAAGGAAGAAAGAAGGAAGGTAAGAAGGAAGGACGAAGGATGAAGGAAGGAAGCTAAGAAAGAAGGAATAAGGAAGGAAGAAGGAAGAAAGAAGGAAGGTAAGAAGGAAGGAAGAAGGATGAAGGAAGGAAGCAAAGAAAGATGGAAGAAGGAAGGAAGGAAGAAGGAAGAAGGAAGGAAGGAATGTATGAAGGAAGGAAGGAAAGGAGAAAGGAAGCTTTTATTTTGTGATACTTAATCTTACGACTTTATGCCAAGAGACCACCATTTCAGGTGGAATTCGAACGACAGGGCGTGCAACTTCACCTTGAAGATCCAACATGTATTAACAGGGATTTGAGCGTGGTCCGCCATGATGGGAGGCAAGCAACTTTACACCTGTGGCGTCATGCTCTTCCCCATTGCCCAGAGGCTCTGTTGCTATGGCCACGGGCCTATCATGACGTCATTGCTCAGAGATCCACTTCATCCTTTAGCATAGCACCGCCTAGAACCGTATACTTGATTAAAATAATCGTTGCGCCGTTGATAGGAAATTCGCTCTTGTTAGGGCAAAAGGGTATAAGTCATAAAAATACCAAGAACTGAGGTTATTTAATTGTTTACTAGAGAATCGTGATAACTTTGTTTTTGCAAAAGGGTTTAAGTCGATTCTGAATACTCTGACTGTTAGATCAAAAGTGTATAAGTTATAAAAACTACCAAAACTGAGAGTATGCAATTGATTGGTAGGGAAATGTTGTAACTATGTTTTGGTGTTCTTTTGACTTATACCCTTTTGCCCTAACAAGAAGCGAATTGTCTCCCTCTGATGGTAGTAAGGAAAAGTGAGCGACAGCCTGGCAGATACCTAATTGAAGAGCTTATTTCCAAAGTGACAAGGAACCAAAATTGACGGTTTTTTCAGTTGTTTTCTTTCATAAGCAAGTTTATAGGTTCTCTCAACGTATAGCTAAAGTTTTACGTCGCTATACATCGTATATCCCATATTAACAGAGATCCTTAAAATAAGTTTATTTGCAAAGTGGCGCAACTCCAACGTCTATTTATTTCCAATGTGTCTTATATCCATGTTGACCAATCCGATGGCTCTCTGGACACGCCTCACGTGATAAATCAAGGCCATGGCTAACTTTGAAGCATATGTAGAGTATCAGTTTGTGTTTGCTGTATTTAAACCATTTATGTGTTCATAAATGTCACTCAAGGCGTACGTCAATATATGATTTATTTCGACAACGTCCTAACTCCAACTTACAGGAGACGATTACCACCATTTCCATTGATAGGAGATTTTAAAAACAGAGTGTCAGGATATGCATAAAATTAATGAATGAAATTACATTTTATTCATAATATCTAAATTTGGTTATATGAAGAAACAAAAACGCGATTTTTGAAGTTTTGCATTTCTTGGTTATACGTCACTTTGGAAATTAGCTCTTCAATATTTCGCCAAATGTTACACATACACATTAAAATGTTGTGGTTACTTTGTCCTTCTAGTTTTGTTAGGAACACTTGGTGTTGCAATCTAGGTGTGTGGTTATTAAGCCACTAAGTGTCTCATGTTCTGACACGTTCTCAGGATGTGGATTTTTCAAAACATCCCATCCCATCACAATCTCCTCGGCAGAGAACTTAACCACGATATTCAGATCATTTGCCGTATACTTAAATATACTGACCTACCGGGGATTTTCTATTCTCCGGAACCTAAAGTGTAAAAAGTAAGGAAAATTTGAAATTTTATGTGATCATTAATTTCGCAATTATAAGTCATGGACCTCCTTTTAGCGTGGAATCTGAACGACCAGATGTGACATTTTACCTCGAAAACCCAACATGCATTAAATTTACATCGAAATAGATCAACCTTGGTGGGAGACAGCACCTTGACCATTTTACCATTACGACCCACCCCCATAGACACTATTTATCCACAGAACAGCACTCTTTGCTCAATTACACAAGAAACTTACGTTTCATCTCCAAAAAGGACACTTGCTTTGCAGGCGTCTGATGAAAAAGGAGGTCGTGAAATATTTAATGAAGCCTGCGTACGATGTTTGGGTGAAGAATCTACTTTACAGAACCACAATACACTCACCATTCAGTTTTCATGCCATAGCACTTCACCATATCTCCCATATTTCAAGTTAATAGAGAAGTAGTTAAGGGTAACTTCCTTAGGAGACAATCGCTTAAACACACTTCGGTTCGGAACTCCAAAAAGTACGTTAACAAAATTTTTAAAATATTTCCCTCATTTTAAGCCTCGTTGAGCTGATACAAAAAGCCGCACACCTCCAATTACAACGCTTCATGATCTTCATACAGATGCGGAAGAAAAGTAGGGAAAATTGGACAAGGGAATTCCGGATGCTTAGATTATACCTAAGAACACTGGATCTCAAACCGTTCCCTCCAACGCCCCTGTTTTGTTAGCTTTACAAATTCCACAGAAATAATATTATAGTTTTTATTCCAATTACTGGAATATGTGGGGGGAAAAACGAAATTACATGTGATTTATACGTATTGTTGCGGACCATTGAATATTCTAAATAATGCAATAATAATTTTAGAAATAAATTGCGAGGAAACTGTCGAGAATTTCTATAAATATTCAATACTCCGCAACAATATATGTACATATTAATCACATGTAATGTATCACAGGTTATTTTTCACATATTCCAGTAATTGGGACGATTATGATGTTGAACGACTGAAAGCTATAATATTAATTGATAAGAAGGCAATACTGAAAAATGGCCTCAAGCTAACATTAAATTCCACACACCTAAGTATTTATTGCTAAATAGGTATTTTTTCAGAAACAGTTAAGTTTGTGAATATTGTAGGATTGTAGATTGTAGAGTAAATAAGAAAGTTTCAAAATTCATAACAGTGCAGAAATAATTTTAGAACAAGTAGTTCCGTGAAGATCATTACAGCCTATTTTCATATATCCTACTCATGATAATTGCCTCTATCAACATACGAAATTTCAGTTTGATTGTTGTAATAGATTCGTAGATATTGAGAACCGTCTAAATATTTCAGACGGTCGCCATGTTGGATTTTTATTTATGTACTATTACATGAAGATTATTGTAGACGCGTGGTATTCAAATTTCAATCCCATGATTAGGACACAAGAAGTAATAAAAACGAGATGATAAATTTCGCACAGCTGCCAACTTGTGGTTACGAAAACAATTGAAATAAATTAGATACTAGTGGATTAACAGCTGTATAAGAATTTACCGTACCAAGTTTCACTGCACTCAGAAGGTTAAATCGTGACGTCCATTTAGATATGTATAATTCGCGTCACTGCCATGTTGGATTTGTGCTCACCAAGTTATTGAAAGTCCAATTGGTAAACTTATGTTCATAGATTCTATGACCATAAAAAATGCAGTTTGATTGTTTTAAAAGATTCGTATATACTGAGAACCACCTAAATATTTCGGATGGTCGCCATGTTGGATTGTTATATGTAGAGGCCATATAGTAATTTACCATTAAAGGAAAATTATTGCGTAGCTTCATTATTCAAACTTTTACTTCGTTCGCATGATTACCACTCAAGAAATAAATACTTGATTTTAAAATGTCGCACAGCCGCCATCTGCAGGTTATGTAAACAATTGAACTAAATTAGATGCCAGTACATTAGAATGTGTATAAATATCTATTGTACCATATTTAACTGCGCTCAGATGGTTAAATCGCAAGAAAAGTCTATTAAAATGTTCCAACTTCGCTTGGTCGCCATGTTAGTTTTTAACTCTACAGGTGTTTCAAAGGTATATAGATGAGCTTGTAGTAGTGCCCTTTATCATCGCACAACATTTCAGGGAGATATCAGTAAAAATTTCGGAGATAAAGAATGCTGGTGAAATATTTCGCACAACCACCATCTTAAGATTATGTAAAAAATTGAACTAAATTAGAATCCTGTGCATTGTAATATGTATAAACATTCGCTGTACCAAGTTTCATTGCATTTGGATGGTTAAATCGTTAGAAAAGTCTATTTAAAGTTTCAAATTCGATTGGCCGCCATGTTGGTTTTATAGTTACCAGGATTTTGAAAATCTCATAGGTGAACTTTTATTATTGCTCTTTATCACCGTACAAAATTTCAGGGTGATATCGGTAATAGTTTCTGAGATATTGAATGCTGGTGAAATAAATCGCACAGCTGCCATGTTGGATTGGTGAGACGTAATAAAATTTGTCGGGCATGTTCGGGGTTGGCCAAAATACTGCGATGACCTTCCCGAGTTTCATTTAAATCGCTCCAGCCGTTTAGAAGTTATTGGGGGGAAACACACACATCACACACACATACGCACACACATACACACACCGACAAAAGGTGATCTCATAAGCCTTTTTTTTTTTCATAAAATGAAAATAGGCTAAAAATATTGCGATGAAACCGCCGGGAATTATTATACATGCGCAAAAGTAAATCATCAAACTAGTTAATAAAATATTATTTTGTAATATCAAAAGTAAATCAGTCTACAAACAAGAATGTAAATTGAAATATTAAAATTTAATCATACTTAAAAATGTCAATATCAACCTCTATATCCATGAAACTTTCAACCCTCCTCGCCCTTTTAAAGCTTTGATACCTGCTCTTTCTTTTGATATAAACTGTATTTTAATTAATTGAAATGAAAATCCACAGCCTGCTTCCAGTCGACCGACCGGGTCAGGGATGGAATGAATGAAGCCTCCATCTAGCGGCGAGGATATGAACTGTGCCGGCTGCCGAAGCCTGTCACACTCCTCGGAGGCAATGATTAAATGAATGACAGATGAAATGAAAGGATAGTGGAGAGTGTTGCTGGAATGAAATTTAGGACAGGGAAAACCGGAGTACCCGGAGAAAAACTTGTCTGCCTCCTTTTTGTCCAGCAGAGATCTCACATGGAGTGACCGGGATTTGAACCACGGACCCAGCGGTGAGAGGCCGGCGTGATGCCGCCTAAGCCACGGAGGCTTCAGTATTTTAATATCTGTTTTAATTTATATCAGGTCACATGATTGTTCACCTTCCAGGTTTTCTGCGCAACCTGCGCAATGTTGTACGACCCCCAGTTTGGATATGCTGCCTAAGAGGGTAATAAACCAACAGAACAGAGTATGGTGCAAAACAATGCACAGATTATCCATTAGTGTGAAAATGTAATGATTTTCTAAATTATGTTGTGTATATTTTGATTAATTTTTTAAAGCTTAACATTTTTACACTCACCGTTAATAGTTCTTATTTTCAAACTACTCTTTTAAAATTATTGCAAAAAGATCAATCATATATAATTATTTAATTAATACTACATTTGTAAGGATATACATTTTATTACTATATTTTATTTATTACAATTATTATCATTAATTTTTCATTTTAATTAAATTTAAGTCACATATGCTATTTAGTTTTCAATTATTAATTGATTTTCTTTTGAGGCTGAGGATGGCCCCATTGTGGGTCGAAACATGTACCAATATATAAAATATATATTTGTTTATGTATTGATTTGGCGTATAATTGTAAACGTTTAATTCTAACATCAAAGCCTCCGTGGCTTAGGCGGTAGCACGCCGGCCTCTCACCGTTGGATCCGTGGTTCAAATCCCGGTCACTCCATGTGGGATCTGTGCTGGACAAAAAGGAGGCAGACAAGTTTTTCTCCGGGTACTCCGGTTTTCCCTGTCCTAAATTTCATTCCAGCAACACTCTCCACTATCCTTTCATTTCATCTGTCATTCATTTAATCATTGCCTCCGAGGAGTGTGACAGGCTTCGGCAGCCGGCACAGTTCATATCCTCGCCGCTAGATGGAGGCTTCATTCATTCCATTCCTGACCCTGTCGGAGACTGGAAGCAGGCTGTGGATTGTCATTTTAATTCTAACATCAATACGGATATTTAAAGACATTTGTTTTCAATGGCAATTGTGTTTGCATTCTATAAATCTTAATAGGGTGTACGATAAGCCAGCTAGATATTGTTACACCCTTATCCACAAATCAACACCCACGGGGTATAGCTTTTAGTGCCGGGAGTGTCCGACGACATGTTTGGCTCACCAGAGTTTGTAGATACTTCTATGCGGACACCCATGGGATGAGCTACAAGTACCATCGAGTGTGGATGAGATGAAATGACTGAAGAGGAATGAGCAACTTCAATTCAAACATAGCTGTGACAGCAACTTAACGCGATAATTATGACCACATACAAACGTAGAACGAGATGACAGTGAGGGAAAGACCAGGACGTGAGTGCTTCAGTTTACAATGGGTGAGGGGTGGCACCATCGCTTGCCACCCAGACGGGTCTCTAACCTGGCACTCAGGAACATCATCTCACCCACAAGACGCAGAGGGTAAGTAAAGCAGTATTTCTTCCTCAAACACCTTTCTCCCGGAACCCCAAAACTCTGAACTCAGAACAAGTAAATCTCTGAGCGAATTATAAGTTAAATGTTTTATTATTCACAGTATTCATAAACAGTACTTGCTAGATTTGCGAGAGACCTAGCAAATGTCAGCGCGAGCATTTCACTTTTCGCCGCTGACTTAGTACAACCAATAACCTGGACTCACATTCCGTTCCTGATAACCAGTCAGCCTCTGACCCGCCAAATAGACATTAAGCACCGACTCATTTCTCTTACCCCTCTCAAACACATGCCTTAGAATAGATCTCTTCCCCCGGAACCTGGGATCTAACAATAGGTGTGATGTAACTATATCCCCCCGTCAAAACACACACCTTTATATACGATTTTTAGCCTACTTTCGATTTTTGCAAAAAATGAAAGTAGACTTATGAGATCAACACAGGGCGAAAAAAGTGTGTCTGTCTGTGTGTGTGTATGTGTGTGTGTGAGTCTGTGTGTGTGTGTGTGTCTGTGTGTGTGTGTGTGTGTGTGAGTGTGTGTACTCTGAATGTCTGTCCCCCCCCCCCTATCAATTCGAACACGGTGAATGCGAATTGAACGAAATTTGGTACAAAGGTAGCACTAGCAAAGGACACCTCAGTGTCATGTTTTATATCGCCGCCATCTTGACGGAAACGTAATGGCGGCCACACAAATGTTCAAAGCTTAAATCAAATTACGACTAACCTAATCATCCGATCTCTACCAAATTTTGCAACGACATACTTTTATGGGGGGAGCATCCTTTGACCAAACCAATAGGTCATCAGCGTAATAGTTTGAGGATGGCGGCCATCTTTGTGTGAAAATCGATTCCCCCTATTAATTCGAACACGGTGCAACCGAATGGAACGAAATTTGGTACAGAGGTAGCACTAACAAAAGGCACCTCAGTGTCATGTTTTATATCGCCGCCATCTTGACGGAAACGTAATGGCGGCCACACAAATGTTCAAAGCTTAAATCAAATTACGATTAACCTAATCATCCGATCTCTACCAAATTTTGCAACTACATACCTTTATGGAGGGAGCATCCTTTGACCAATCTAATAGGTCATTCACCTGATAGTTTGCGGATGGCGGCCATCTTTATGTCAAAATTGATTCCCCCTATTAATTCGAACACGGTGGAACCGAATGGAACGAAATTTGGTACAGAGGTAGCACTAGCAAAGGGCACCTCAGTGTCATGTTTTATATCGCCGCCATCTTGACTGAAACGTAATGGCGACCACACGAATGTTCAAAGCTTAAATCAAATTACGATTAACCTAATAATCCGATCTCTACCAAATTTTGCAACTACATACCTTTATGGAGGGAGCATCCTTTGACCAATCTAATAGGTCATTTGCCTAATAGTTTGCGGATGGCGGCCATCTTTGTGTCAGAATCGATTCCCCCTATTAATTCAAACACGCTGAAACCAAATGGAACGAAATTTGGTATAGACGTAGCACTAGCAAAGGGCACCTCAGTGTCATGTTTTATATCACCGCTATCTTGATGGAAACGTAATCGCGGCCACCCAAATGTTAAAAGCTAAAATGTAATTACGACCAACCTAATAATCTAGTCTCTACCTAATTTTGCAACACCATATCTTTATGTGGGAAACATATTCTGACCAAACTGCAAGAACATCAGCCCAATAGTTTGCAGATGGTGGCCAAGTATGTGTGCAAATCGATTCCCCCTATCAATTCAAACACGGTGAAACCCAATTGAACGAAATTTGGTACAGAGGTAGCACTAGCAAAGGGCACCTCATATTCATGTTTAATATCCCTATAGCACGTTGTATTTCAACAAGCTCCTACAACCAACATTCAATCATACTCCTTGAAAAGGACAAAGAGTTATAACAATACCCATGCATTTAAGAGAAAGTAGGCTATATGTTCTTTACTGAACATCTTGTTTATGTTTAATGTCCTTCGGCGCTTCATGGTCTTGGTAATCATATGTTCCCGGTGATGAAATCTCCCTTCAACCCTGAATCCTGTCCTGATTAATACAGGCAACAATCTATTGTAAGAAATAACCTGCATTCCGACTAGTGGCTGGGCACGGCCATGATATAGGCGATATTCATTCCCCAACAAATGAATCAGACTCAACAATCCTCAAAGAGCAGGTGGTTAAATAGTGCGTGTTGTTATATAAACAGTACCGTATACTATACATTTATCTTCTGTACAAATGAAAGGAAATATATTTACGTTTCCTCCTTCTATTACCATAATGATTGCCATTTAGAGCTTGAAACAGTACAATATTGTAAATTTCCAGTTACCATGAGTCAATATTGACACAGCACACAATATATCGTTTAATCTGTATCACTACTCTTTAGTAGCGTATCGTGTATGACAACACAACAATTAGTGGATAGGGAGAATATAATGGCACAGTATTATGAAGCCTTGTTTGATAACAGGTAGATCACAACCATTATCTGCTACTCATAAAACGAGATTCCCCGTGGATTTAGCTTCACAGGATCCTGAAGGGGACTTTCATTTAGTCCTATAGTGGTTTATTACACGAGCTGTAAAGGGAATTTGAAAAGCAAGAATCACGCGCTACATTTTAATACCAATTCTTGCATAATCACCGTGTAACGTTTGGGATTACGAGTGAATAATAATAATAATAATATTAATAATATTAATAATAATAATAATAATAATAATAATAAAACAATTATAATAAATCGGGAAACCAAAAAGGAAAGAATTGCAAAATAATATAAAAAAACATATAAAACTAAGTTACCTGAAAGAGATAAAATACAATTCATATCAGAAAACGCACAATTACGACACCACAACACTGTAGTCAAACATTATGGAGTTTGAAGCCATTTTTCAGTGTTACCTTAGTAAACAAAAGTTTGGTGCTTTTCAGTCGGTTAACACGAATGTACCCAAAAACAGTTGGGTTGTACCCTAGCCCTGAAAAAGATTAAATGAGATTAATAAATACACTAGGATGACCAGTTTCGACCGCCATGCGATCATCAGATCCATTACACTTAGGCTACAAATTTATGTCTGAAAATACAGGTGAAAATATTTACAATATGTAAACTTATTTAGTTGCTGTATTAGTAATGCAACTTGTCGGTATTTGTTAGTTATAGTCTATATGATGTTTGAGTGAGATGCTGAAAGTTGTTGTAGAACTCCGGAATTTGCCTGTTTTTGGAATGACTATGTGGTTGTTGTGAATGGTTAATTCTTAATGTAAAGTATTATACAGGCGACTTATCTGGTTAGGAGACTTGTGTTGTTCGGGAGCGCGCTGTTCACTCGCTGAATATTCACTTCCATATTGTTTTAAGACTTGGCGAATGATTGGGGTAGGGGGTTATAGGGTTCCGTTACAGGTGGAACATGCAGTTGAAGGAGCTAAACCAATAACTATTTTAATAATATAACTGTGCCTGTCATATAATTTGTACAGCAATTATATACATTTCCAAGTAAACGCACACATCTTGCTATTAGAAGCACAGTTTTAAAATTAAATGATTCAAACCGAAACTTGTATTTACATTTTTTAAATGTATTTCTTGCTTTGAGCTGATATTCATCGCTTCCCTAATATCTCTCATATTATTAGGACGGTTTAGACTTCTCTCAATTTAAATCGGTGTGAATCCTTTAGCTACGAAATGAATTACACACATTTGTACATTATTAATCCTTTATTATTATTCTTTTGCATCACCCTCTTTGGGGTACGTTAAATTAATCATTTCTCTATGTGTTGTTCGTTACTTAGTGACCAGTATCTAATTAATATTTCGGATCTAATTTTCCTCACTTTTTCCGAGATGATGGGTTTGAATTTTAGTGTAGATTTATCAGGAGACCTTACACTTTCCTCTTTAGTAATTATTTCTCCTTTCCGAATCAGTAGTGAATTTTCTGTAATTTTTGTTCAACTAGGTCATTTTCAGTTTCTTTAAACCAGGTGGGTTTTGTTTTGCGGTTACGGAAGAAATCAAAGATTTGTTTGGTTAATCTATTAAAATTCGTTTTGAGAAGATGAATGTTAAATTTCATCATCCCTCTTCCCAGAGTATAAGTGGGCCGTTCCTTCTTGGCCGGTACATATTATGTGCGCAGTGGTGTCTCCATGCACAGTGAGCCTTCATACCTTTGTGATCAATGAAAATAAAATGCGCAATGTGTCCTCGGCAGCGCTTGTGCATATTCAGTGGTCTCTGTGTTCCACTCGGGCTTTAAGAAGAATTCTCACCCGCTGACGACCAGCTACGAATGACCACCACATCTATATCTGAGAGTTTATCAATTTTCCTGTAAAGAGTCCCATTCTTGATAGTTAACTATTATCTCATTACCATTAAATTTTGCTAAGAAATTTAATTTGAGTTTCTCCAACTGGCCTTGAAATGCATGTTGAGGGTTTCTGCTGCGTACAGAATGTATTTAGGCATTATTATTTTATTAATATTCTGAGAAAACTCGAAAAAATATCTTTTAACTTTTTATAGAAAGATTTTATTAAAGCCACAAAGGGTTGAGTAAGCGTCGGTCTCCTATCAACACGGCCTGATGATACGAGTATTATCTCTATACACTGACTGCCACTAAACGCAAGATTGATGTTCCTGCTGCGCGTGTGTCGTTATGGATTTATCAAACATTTCTGTGTTCCCTGTCTCGTGTTGTTTGTTAAAAGAAGAGAAAGACAGAAAGAAACAGAGTCGACTCTGATTCTCAATATTTCTTTTTCATAGAGAATGATTAATAAAAAATCAACACAATGATACAGTCTCCTCACGTCCAAAATAATGTATCTTATAATTTATTTTATTTTTATTTTCTTTTCTTGAGATTTGAGTCCCAGGGGGAGAGAGAAAGATATACAACAAATAGAATTTGACGCCCAGTCTTCTGCTCCCCACAAATTCGATTAATGTTCCCTCATTATTCTATTCTTTATTCCACACCGCCTTCCTTCCTCCCCAGGCGGAGCTGTGCGTGGCATTCATAAACACTTCTAATTTAAAAGAGTAGTTTGCACAAAAGTTGCAGATGTTCACGTCGCAGTGTTTCGCTAC
This sequence comes from Meconema thalassinum, assembly GCA_946902985.2. Lineage (NCBI taxonomy): Eukaryota > Metazoa > Arthropoda > Insecta > Orthoptera > Tettigoniidae > Meconema > Meconema thalassinum. Next base: position 248,657,304 of record OX336391.1, read on the forward strand.
GTGAGTTTGAAACCTTTTTACGGCTCTCTTTAATGATCTGTTCTTAAAGTGAACCTCCGTCTAAAGAGATGAACTAATTATTCTAGTGAAATTGAATGAGCTCTGCTTGAGGACTTTAATTCAAATGCTGTGAAATATTCAAAATGATAAATACTTAAAAATATAAATATTTCCGTATTTTAATACCGAACACAGTGTGTCGACCAAAGCCGTTCCTTGTTTTAGTTTGGTATCACAACCTACTTGTGCCGTCATCTGCCTATGTATCCTATGCTGCTATATAACACCAGCACGTGGGTATATGCAGCAACCTGGGTGATCGGAGGTTTGAATCTCAATGCTAACAAGAGTCATCCTGAGTGTGGTTTCCTCCTGAATTATCCACACTCCCTACAATCAAATATCCAGATATTACTCTATATTAAGGCCAGTGGTACCAATCTCAATTCAGGGCTGTAATATTATAGTTACACACGGTGCTACAGTCACCAAAGAAGCACATGTTATCTGACAACACAACACTCACGTACGTAATCGGGGTTTAATTCCACGATGCCCCTAAAATGATTTGACAACAACAATAATAACAATAGCAAAAACAACAGTTAAATAACACTTCACGATAAGTACTGAAACAAATATGGTTGAGCTAATTTACATTTATTCTCAGATAACAATCAAATGTAACTGAGTACAGATTGCTATTTCAATATAATCTAAAGAGTTGCAATATCAGTCTTCATTTATAATATATCATCAAATTTCTTGATTACTTGTTAATCTGGATATTGGTGTTTTGCGATTTCTTTTTACATCAGAAGAGTGATTGGCAGAGCAGCCTGCAGACCTTCCTAAATTCAGATAAGTCTCTATATCAGATCTTCTCACACATTATTAGTAGACAATCACTGCTCTTGTATGTTGCAGTTATAGCTTCTTACCATCATCTCAGCAGAGTATCCGTAGGCCATTTCTGCATATTAGTTTACAATTCAAGTTTGGGGTTCATTGCTTAAATCTATCGCAACAATAGTAGCTACAGCTTCATACATTAGTTGGTGTAGGGAATAGTGCTATGAACTTACCGAGTTTCATTGAAATCGCTCCAGCCGTTTAGAAATTATTAGGGACACACACGCACACACACACACACACGGACAAAAGGTGATCTCATGAGCCTATTTTTTCAACATTGAAAATAGTCTAAAAAATAACGTGAGTCAATCTGACTGAAAAAGTCATCATGAGCATAAAGAATGCGATGAAAGCACTTCGTAATTGGATCGTTGTGCGCTATTTTCATTATTGGAATGCTGTAGTACGGGATACTCTACCTGTCTGGGACAGGCCGCAATACCCTTTGATGGCCAAGAGCTGCAGCGCGCGTAGAACAAAGAGGGGTCAGTTTCCATTGAATGAAGCTAGTTGTCCAAGCTTCATTTGAGTAATACACTTCATTGTTCATATGTGCGCTGGATTTACATGGCAAATAAACTTGTGCATTATTCAACTTGGTACAACTCTTTTCATCGGCATAAACATTCAAATTGTATGATCCCCAATCCTCAATTACTTAGTGAAAATCTATAGGCGTCTGATTTCCATAATTGCGGGTTGAACGATTCCCAATCAAGAACTGAAAACAGTGTTAATTCCGGAGACTAACCAATCATTACCCTATTACATGAAAATCGATTTATATATTACAGTTCAGGTGTAATAATGACACAAATATTGGTTTCATGATTACAATGATAGTGAGCATTATGCTACATTTGCTATTTGATTGGGATATGTTGGATATTCATTTAATTTGCGTAGATTCGTGTTGGGCATTACTTAGGATACATAACAGTAAAGATTTATTATAGCCCAGCAACTCATATGATAGAATCTGCGCGTCTTATCTGCGCATTATATTCCATTAGATGACCTTGTAGTTCGTGTATTGATGCTACGCAATAAATTGCGCCTTGTACTTGGGTGTGTACTGAATTGTCTGATACCCTGTATTGGTGTGATGACTGAAGTAGTGTGTGTGGAACTACATCTGAGACAGGGATAGGGTAGGTACCCCGGGACTTGAATTAGGATATTATAACGGCATTTGCTCGGAGAGAGAGTAAAACAACAAGATAAAACCACACTATTTATAGCCGCTGTCAGTGCCGAGATTCAAACCTATGATCTACAGATTTGCTGCATCTGCCCCCGTGGCCGAGGAGCACTCCGCCGTGGGACGTTAGGAAAATACCATTGGGATATGGTTTAGGAGGCGTTGATGTTCATCCGTAATGGGCATTCATGAGCCAGATTATCTTTAATAGACTGGCTGCGTGGCACTGCGGTTACGTTCTTGCCTGCTGTACCCAAGAACGCAGGATTGAATCCTGGTTCAGTCAGTTGGTATTTGAGGGTGCGGAAAGGCGAGGGAGCTGTGTCAGTAGATATACTGCGACGTTAAAAATCCCCTCCGGGGAAAAATTCCGGCTACTCGTCGTCTCTAAAAGACACAAACAGTTCCTACCCTCCAAAACACGTCAACATTTAGAGAGTATGGCAACTATTACTGATAAATACTAAAGCATTCAGCACACGAAAAAATATATATTTATTTTAATACCTACAATGTTGCGAGTCTGAGATATAACGATCCCATTAACCCTAGAATAGTAGCTTTGGACTCCGCAACGAAAACGGTGTACACTTCTGCTTCCCCCATTTTTCCCGTTTGTCAAATCCCCACCAGTGTTTGGCAGTCCTAAAATACAAAGCGAATTAATCAAAATAAAAAGATACAGCCAGTCTGAGAGACTAGACTTGATATCATTTCAAATGACGCATGCTACAAATGCTACACATGTTAGAAAGGCTCAGGAGGGATTCTCGCTTCGCTCGAAGCCCCAGGACTCTTTCAACAGACTCCATTACGAACTTAGAACAAAGTATTTCAACAATTAGTTCCATCCAATAAGGGGTTATAGGATTCAATCTGACATCTTGCCCACCTCTTTAAGGGTCACCCTGTATTTGAGTCTGACATCTATTACAACTCTTTAAGGGCCACCCATTATTTGAATCTGATATCTTGCAAACCTCTTTAAATGCCACCCTGTATTTGAATTGAATCTAACATACCGTACACCTCGTTAAGTGTCACCCTGTATTTTGCTCTGATATCCTGCACAGCTCTTTAGGAGGCACCCTTTATTCTTATCTGGCATCTTGTATATCTCTTTAGAAGTCACTCTGTATTCTTGTGTGACATCTTGTACACCTCTTTAGGAGTCACCCTGTGTTCTTGTCGGACATCTTGTACTCCTCTTTAGGAGTCACCCTGTATTCTTGTCTGACATCTTGTGCACCTCTTTAGGAGTCACCCTGTATTCTGCTCTGCCATCTTGTACACCTCTTTAAGAGTCAGATTGAATTCTTATCTGGCATCTTGTATTATCTCTTTCGGAGTCACCCTGTATTCTTATCTGGCATTTTGAACACCTCTTCAGGAGTCACCCTGTATTCTTATCTGGCATCTTGTATATCTCTTCAGGAGTCACCCTGTATTCCTATCTGGCATCTTGTATATCTCTTCAGGAGTCACCCTGTATTCTTATCTGGCATCTTGTACACCTCTTCAGGAGTCACCCTGTATTCTTATCTGGCATCTTGTACACATCTTTAGGAGTCACCCTGTATTCTTATCTGGCATCTTGTACACCTCTTCAGGAGTCACCCTGTATTCTTATCTGGCATCTTGTACACATCTTTAGGAGTCACCCTGTATTCTTATCTGGCATCTTGTACACATCTTTAGGAGTCACCCTGTATTCTTATATGGCATCTTGTACACCTCTTCAGGAGTCACCCTGTATTCTTATCTGGCATCTTGTACACCTCTTCAGGAGTCACCCTGTATTCTTATCTGGCATCTTGTACACATCTTTAGGAGTCACCCTGTATTCTTATCTGGCATCTTGTACACCTCTTCAGGAGTCACCCTGTATTCTTATCTGGCATCTTGTACACCTCTTCAGGAGTCACCCTGTATTCTTATCTGGCATCTTGTACACCTCTTCAGGAGTCACCCTGTATTCTTATCTGACGTCTTGTATATCTCTTTAGGAGTCACCCTGTGTTCCTGTCTGACATATTGCACACTCCTTTAGGAGTTATCCTGTATTCCTGTCTGACGTCACGCACTCGCCGTCTCCGTATCGCATAACGCCAGACCCCAGGAGTAAACTCAGACTCGGTGCATATGCACTGAACAACATGATGACGTCATACACGCCGTAACCGTATCGCTTAAAGTGAGACCTAAGCGTAACGATGAAGTCGACAAGATCATTTGAAATGATAAAATAAAATAAACTAACACAAACAAATCAAAATTAGTCAAAATCCATACAACCCCAAAATACAATCAAAATTAGTCAAAATCCATACAACCCCAAAATACAATCAAAATTAGCCAAAATCCATACAACCCCAAAATACAATCAAAATTAGTCAAAATCCATACAACCCCAAAATACAATCAAAATTAGTCAAAATCCATACATCCCCAAAATACAATCAAAATTAGTCAAAATCCATACAACCCCAAAATACAATCAAAATTAGCCAAAATCCATACAACCCCAAAATACAATCAAAATTAGTCAAAATCCATACAACCCCAAAATACAATCAAAATTAGTCAAAATCCATACAACCCCAAAATACAATCAAAATTAGTCAAAATCCATACATCCCCAAAATACAATCAAAATTAGTCAAAATCCATACATCCCCAAAATACAATCAAAATTAGTCAAAATCCATACAACCCCAAAATACAATCAAAATTAGTCAAAATCCATACAACCCCAAAATACAATCAAAATTAGTCAAAATCCATACAACCCCAAAATACAATCAAAATTAGTCAAAATCCATACATCCCCAAAATACAATCAAAATTAGTCAAAATCCATACAACCCCAAAATACAATCAAAATTAGACAAAATTTGTCAAAAAAAAAGCTCATAAAGTAAAAGAAATTGAAAACACGACATTTAAATATAAAATACTAGCAATACCCGGCATGCATTGCAGTGCCAATCAAGGACAGATAGAAAAAGAAAGGAAGATAACAATAACGTCATTGGTTTTAAGTTCTTTTTAACAACTGCGGCTTTTAGAAATTTTGCCCGAAGGGGATCTTGGACGTGCCAGTAAACTTACTGACATGGCCCCCAAGCATTTGCGAACCCTAAAATGCCAACTGGCTGCGCCAGGATACGATCCTGCAACCTTGGTCACAGCTGGCGAGAACGTTACCGCTGAGCCACGCAGCCAGCCCAAGAAATATAGAAACTGAAGTGCCTTTGGTTAAACAACATTCTTTGCTTTTGTGTCTAGTGCCCCGGCTGTGCTGAGACATCCATATCAGGACAATATGTCACCTCGCGATGAATCAGCAAGCCTTTCTCATATAAGTCATATAAGTATACAGATTATGCAATTGGGTCACTGTGGGATTTAAGGCTTCCTGTTAAGCAGTGCCGGATTAAGGTAAAATGAGCCCTAAGTCCCTCAGATTTTTGGGGCCCCCTTTATTTTTTCAAATAATTTTTATTTTTTGCACCTGTACATTTAATACAGTATATACAAGAGTTTTTTCTCAAGATGAATAATACACTTTTTATTAAATCAAATATACATACATTTCAATTGAAACGATCATCGTTAGTTGAAAACATTTCAGATGGTTTGATGAACAATTTAACAAATCATACTATTTTTTACTTCGGTAAAATGTAATCAAAAATTGTTTTTTCGGTCAATGAAATCTTCTACAATGTCATCAAAATCAATTTCCCGCAGAACATCTGACTCGAAATACATTAAACTTGTCATGTCTAATCGTTCTTGTGACATGTTACTTCTTTGCGCACTTTTGGTCCGTTTCAATTTTGAAAACGAGCGCTCCGTAGAAAAATTCGTTATCATGAGGGCCAGGAAAATGCGAAAAGCAATTTCAACGCTCGGAAAAACAGACTCAAGCTGGTCTCGAATAAGAATTTCGTAAAGTTGAGAATGTGTGAACTCATATTTTAAAGGACATTGTAATTTAATATAATGCTGAAACTGTCTCAGTTCTGGATAACAATTTCCAAAATCTTCGTTTTTTTTTTTGGGGGGGGGGGGCTGATAATAGGGCGACCTAGGCCTGGGCCTATAAGGCCTAATAGGTAATCCAGCACTGCTGTTATGTCCCTCGCCCTTTGTGCTACATAAATAATTTGTAGCCAGAAACCTTCCCTGCAGTGCACACAACAACTCACCCAAATGTCATCGCAATCAGATGACTGGCATATGAACGCATAGGAGACAAACAGGTTTTTGAAAGTCTCATAGACGACCTTCTCGTAATGCCCTTTATCTCCGTACAAAATTTCAGGGTGATATCAGTAATAGTTTCGGAGACATAGAATGCCGGTGAAACATTTCGCACAGCTGCCATCTTGAGGTTATGTAAGCAATTGAATGAAATTAGATGCCAGTGCATTACAATGTGTATAAACATATATATGTACCGTGTTCCATTGCGTTTGGTTGGTTAAATTGCGAGAAACGTCTATTTAAAAGTCACGACTTCGCTTGGCCGCAATGTTGGTTTTGTAGTTACCAGGTTTTTGAAAGTCTCATAGAAGAACTTCTAATAATTCCCTTTATCTTCGTACAAACGTTCAGGGTGATATCGGTAATAGTTTCAGAGATATTGAATGCTGGTGAAATATTTCGTACAGCCGCCATGTTGGATTGGTGAGACGTAAAGAAAGTTGAAGGGCATGGTCGGGGTCGGCAAAAATGGTGCTATGACCTTACCGAGTTTCGTTGAATCGCTCCAGCCTTTTAGAAGTTATTAGAGGGAAACACACACACATCCACACACCCAGACACACATACACATACACACACACACGGACAAAGGTGATCTCATAAGCCTATTTACGAGATGTTCTTATCACCAATGCAATTACAGGAGCCGATGACTGTTGGACAGATCACCGGCTTATCAGATCAGTTATGCGTATACCATTATCCACACAGAGGAGGAAGCAACAGAAGAGCTGTAGGCATATTTTTGATACCGAGAAGTTTGGTAAGTCATAGCATATCTCCCAATATAAAGAGTTGCTTAGCCAGACACTGCCACAGGAATACCATCCAGATGTAACACTGCACTGGGAGAGTTTGAAGACCGCTATTCAGAATGCTTGCAAGGAAACGCAGGGATATAAGACCAGGAAACATCAAGACTGGTTTGATGAAAATGAAGAAGAAATTGAAGCATTAATCTCAGAAAAGAGAAAAGCCTTGCAAACTTGGAGAAAAGATATGAACTCCCGTTCTAAGAAAGAAGCATTTTGTCTTGCGAAGGCAAATGTCCAAAGAGGAACTCGTGCGCTCAAAAATGCATGGTGGACATCCAAAGCTAAAGAGCTGCAATATCTAGCAGACAAAGATTCGCGACAGTTCTTCCAAGCCACAAAAGCGATTTATGGCCCCTCCACGTTTGGTAGAAATCCACTTTGGTCCAGTGACAAAAGTACACTTCTAAAAGATCAATACTCCATCATGAATAGGTGGAAGGAGCATTTTGAAGACCTCTTGAACCAGGACTCAGTTATTGATGAGCAGGTGTATTATATATTAGAACAAGCACCCATCAAGGAAGAACTCGGTATCCTGCCAACACTAGATGAGGTTCAGTGTGCTATTAATCAAGCAAAGCGACACAAAGCCACTGGATGTGATGGAATACCAGCGGAAGCTCTCAAAGAAGGAGGTGAGGAACTCATAAGCCACATACATGATCTTATCATTAAAATTTGGAGAACTGAAAAAATGCCTGCTGATTTCAGAGATAGTCTGATAGTTCCCATATTTAAGAAAGGTGATCGTGCAGACTGCAACAACTGTCGTGGTATATCTTTGTTATCATGCCTTGGAAAGCTTATTGCTCGTATTTTGGCGAATCGTATTCTATCCTTGGTGGAGAAAATACTCCCAGAGAGCCAATGTGGTTTCAGGCCTTCTAGAGGAACTGCAGATATGATATTCACTGTTCGTCAGCTTCAGGAGAAATGTAGAGAGCAAAATAGACCTCAATATATTGCCTTTATAGAGCTCAGTAAGGCATTTGACTCGGTAAACCGTGAAGCCTTGTGGATGATTTTAGCATTGTATGGTTTTCCACTGAAATTTATTACCATCTTAAGACTACTCCTTACTGATATGAAGGCAAATGTCATTGGTAACGACTCTATTGGAGAAGCATTTCATATAAATACTCGCGTTAAACAAGGCTGTGTGATTGCCCCTACATTGTTTTCTCTGTACGTTGCCACTGTCATGCGGTTAGTCAAAGATGATCTTCCTACAGGCATACAGATAACTTACAGGATGGATGGGAAGATCTTTAATTTGAGCCGTCTAAAGGCAAGGACTCGAACATCTCCTGCTGCATTGGTTGAGTTTCAGTACGCTGATGATAATGCAGTAGTAGCTCAATCAGAGGACGAACTTAGGAAAATCCTGAATGCTTTTTCTTGAGCATACAAAAAGATTGGGCTGAAACTTAACACCAGTAAAACCCAAGTCCTCTACCAACCAGCCCCTGGACAAGGACAAAGAAACATCAATGTCACCATCGACGGAGCGAAGCATCAAGAAGTTAACACCTTTTCTTTCCTTGGCAGCACCCTGTCATCAAGTGCAAATATAGATTCCGAAATCCAACACAGGATTAACCGTGCTGGGGCATCCTTTGCAAGATTGAGGTCTAGAGTTTTTGACAATCATGATATCAATGCTGCAACGAAGATCCTTGTATACAACTCGGTTGTAGTTCCCACCTTACTTTACGGATCTGAATCCTGGACATGCTACAGACGTCATTTTAAAAAGCTGGAGCAATATCACCAGCGTTGTTTGAGGAGAATTCTTCGTGTGACATGGCAAGACAAACGCACAAACACCAGCATTCTCGAAGAAGCACAGACTACCAGTGTTGAAGCCATGCTTTTAAAACGTCAGCTGCGATGGACAGGACACGTAAACCGCATGCCCAATAATCGCATTCCCAAGCAAGTGTTTTGCTCTGAACTAACTAAGGGCAAGCGCTGTGTGGGAGGTCCGAGGAAGCGATTCAAAGACGTACTAAAGGCTAATATGCAAATGTGCCATATTGATATCAACAACTGGGAGACCTTAGCTCGTGATCGCTCATCCTGGAGATCAATTGTTAATCGTGGTGCGATACTTTTTGAAGAAAACCGCCGACGTATGATAGAAGATCGGAGGCAGCGCAGAAAGAACAGAGTGTTCATTAGAAGACAGGGAATGAATGCGGATGTCTCACCTGGACCTGATACTACCTGTCATCACTGCGGGAAACTGTGTCTCTCCTGCATTGGGCTTTTTAGTCACCTCCGGACTCATCGATGAAGAGTCATTCAGCATTGGAAGGCCAACCTACTCGAGACGAGTGTTTGCTATCATCATTCTTTCATAAAATGAAAATAGGCTCAAAATCACAAAAACGCAAGAATCAAAATCATAGTTAGTCAAAATACAGAAAACTACAGACTAAATTAGTCAATAATGCTCAGAAAGTTTAAAACCAAAATATTAGTCAAAATCCAAAACGAGAACAATCACAATTAGTGAAAATTAGTTAAAACCAGCTCAAAAATTCCCCAAAAGAAATAAATTAAAAAAATTGTCAAAATCCAAAAAGGAAAAAAAGAAAGAAACTAAAACAAAATTATTCAAATCAAGTCTCCATTCTTCTAGCCTATCGAGTGAAATAAAAGTTGACAAAAGTGGTATTCATTATCAGTTTCGAGAATTGTAGGCGTCGCCCATGCGAAGCTCTACCAATAACAACGTTGCTAGCTTTCTAGGTTTAACAAACATTGGTGACCAACCAATCTATGGAATGAAAACCTGTCTTCCCATAATCTTCTCCTTCTTATGTAGTACACAACATAATAATAATGTGTATATATTTCTAAGTACATGTTATTATTTTCAGTTCCTCTTTTTCCATGTCCCAGTAATTGGTATATTTTGATGATTGACATGAATGTTGCAATATCGATTTGTTAATAAGACAACACAGAAAAATGACTTCAAAACCGTCTATATCGATCAGCCAGTATATCGTGTGCGACACCTACATTTTCCTCAACCGAACTACTGTTCCGGTTCTCTCGTGTCTTAAGTTTAATCTAACATAAATGTAAAATGCTCTGTACACACATCACTAGTACCGTGTCTCAATCTACTTAAACTAACTGCGGAGAGGAAGGAGTGGGGGTAAAATGTAATGCAAAAATCCTGGCGGGATTGTCCCAATAGGAGAACAAGGCAGCCTTGCATTTAATTAACGTAAGAATAGCACACAGCACTTAGTTTAATTGAGCAGGTAATGCGAGGAAAAATCCAGTTAACATCGCAATTAATGAAGAGGAAATTAAAATATACTTCCATGCAGGTATGGAGTGAATATCTAGCTTCTAGCAACGAAGCATTACATAGTAACATTATATGGGCTTAATTAAGCTACGAAGTTATTACCATATACTTGTAATATGAGATGGATGTAAATCATTAAGGCAACGAAATATAAATGAAATTTGACTTAGTTCTTGACATACGCTTTAAAATCAACATGTTCAGTAACGAACATAGTAGCCTACTTTCTCCTAAATAGATGGGAACAGCTATAACTCTTCATCCTTATCAAGAAGTATAATTGATGTTAGCTGAAGTAGCTTGTTCAAATGCGTCGTGGTGTATTGTTCGTTGATTGATGGTCTCCTTGATTGTTGTTTTAAGGGGCGGAAAATTGAGGTCACCTATTCCTGTATTATGCGTTATACGAGGGAGAATCAAAATGTACATTACACTTCCTAGTTATGGCCTTTTATTAAGCGACATGCATATAGGCAACATGGCTATGACAACATAAAATGTAAGTTCACCTTTCCACATAGTCCCCAAGAGACTGTAAACATTTCTCGGAACTGGAAACCAACTTTTCGATTCCGGATGCGAAGAAATCAGTTCCAGCGCTATGTTTCCACCTGGATGCAGCTGCTTTCACCGGTTGAAGGTTTGACAATACGAGGCAGAGTTGATTGTCGTGCTTTTCGGCATAAATTCCACGTGCAACACACCCACCATGTCAAAGAACACTGACGCCATTACCTTTCCTGCTGAAAGTTGGATCTTCGCCTTCGTTCGTTGTGGTGATGTGGTGTGCACTCATTCCATTGGAGTTCTCTTTGATTCAGGGGTGAAGTGGTGGACAATGAGGAGGTGAAAGCAGCTGCATCCAGGTGGTTACATAGCGCTGGAGGTGATTTCTACGCATCCAGAATCGATAAGTCCTTTGCCCGTCTCATGAGGACTATAAGGAACAGTCAACTTGCATTGTATGTAGTCATAGCCGTGTTGCCTATGTGTATGTGGTTTAATAATGGGTCATAACTGGGAAGTGTAACTTACCTTTTGGATTCGCCATCAGGCTATGCAAAATATTTTCCTTATTTCCAATCATTATGGTACATCCTTAACCTATTATCGACTTGTTAACACAATGTGGTACTCTGGTCGAGGGGTCTCACCTATGTAGTGTGCCCGTTAGAGGAGATTTCCGGGGTACCACCAACCGTAAATGGCATTGCAGACAAACTCATCCATGAAACACACAACCTGAGAGGATCGGATGCACTTCTTTTAGGCTAGCGCCGGCACGAGATAAATCACCTGTGGGATCGGGTTGTATCACGGGGGTAATGTCATAGACGCCCAACGAAGTACACCCTCAACACACAAAGTTAACAAATAACAAGATCCAGGCTTAAGTAAAATTCGTAAATCATGTATTCAATAAGATCAAACTCCTGTCCTACTTCAGAGTGTTTGAAATCGGCTGGTCCGCAAAGCTAATAAAAATATAAATTAATGAATCATGTCCTATCTGAAGCTAAGTTGACCCTCTCGAAAGTTCTTTATACAGAAATCGAAACAATAGCAAGAAAGCTTGGAACGTGGTATGTAAAGAAATCCCTACTCAAATACATGTGAAATGATTAATTATACGAATAGTGACATCGGCAGAATCTACAGAAAGACAATGGTATTTAAGCGTCGACATGTCACAAAAATTGGATTTACATTTAACAGCACAATAAGTATATTCTAAGTTATGTTGGTACCACTTCCGTATTTAATTATTTATATTTAATTCATCTAGCTAAATCCTGAATTTACAGCAAATAACGGCGAGGAGCGTCCGTAAACAAACAATTGATACAAGTACAGGATAGCAACCATCCTAACTGACGCATAAACAAAACCACAACACTCAATAATTACACACATGGTACAGGACAATCAGGTAAATCTCATAAAATAAATAGAACACTCAAATCTTTTTATTAACAAAACCTGCATACGCTGATCAAGAAGCCCTTTGCCCTTAATCGTCATCTCAAGCATGTAATTAGGTTGGCGATAGCACAGTAATAACTGCGACTAACATCACATAGAATCACAGTGGCCCACAATTTACGAATTATTGATACCAGTGATCCTCGTCGTGTCACATAGTGTCAGCTGTTAATAAGATCATTCTAAACAGGAGATGCTCAGCTCAATGCGTCAGTCAGCAAGCAAAAGGTAGGTTCAAATTTATGCTGATAATTAATCAATCGTATTAAAAACGTTGGTTTTTAGTAATTGGGATTCATGATATAATGCATGTTTAATTCAAGGGTTTAGCTCCCTAGTTGTTTATTATTTAGATTCGTAGATGACCATCATAACACAGGCTGAATAATAACGTAAGTCTCCACCATAGAGATGCTTACAAAGCACGTGACTCTAGCAGTCACTATAATACCATGAGCTAACTAGAAGCTACAACAATAACAGCAATACTCAGCGGCTCTCCAAGAGCGCGAAAAATTACCTTGGTTCAGTCTAGCAAAAGGGCTCAGCACTGCCGTAACACAATGGTTGAGGGTATTCATCCACCCTTCAACGTGTCTCCACAGACACAACAATCACATGAATAACTAGCCTTATACTTTTGATGTCCGGTCAATAAAGAAACTGGGATAAATCTCTCGTAAAGTTATGTAAACCATGAAAATACAATTCAAAACATCGCTTACAAATAGCAGACTTCCAAAATATGACCTCATTGTTATCCTATCAAATTAAGCAAATCAGCTGTGACCTACATTCCGTAGCATTAATTCCACATCGTTCTAAACTTTCCATTTGGAATTGTGACGTCTAAATTGTCGATAGCAGTCAAGTCTTGCATATGAGAATGCACTGGGATTCTGGGTAATTGTAAGCTCGGGTAGGAGCGACCTTGAATGAGTCTGCCAACGACTGCAGTAAGCGTGATTCAAAACTCACATGAAATACTTCGCGTTAGCAAGTTGAAATACATGTCTTAAACAATACTGGGTTCAAATAATAAAGTCCTGGATGTGACCCTCTAATACAAGTTATCAAGATTACGTGTCCATCACACTGATTCGTACCATAAAATATAATGCGTAAAAATACAAACTGTTAACGAAGTCAAAGAATACAATAAGACAGAGTCTTCACTCTCACTCTAACTGCTTTGCTTCTGCAAAGTTATTTCTACACCTTTTATTATATGTACAAGTTCTGGGAAAAATATGCGTGTCACCTCTTGACACAACTAAAAGATAATCTGACAGCACTTGCATTCTTCGTACTGTATGAAATGATACGCTGGTATACATGGGTTCATAACAGGGTTAATTATCCACTGATATTATACACGTTGAATATTCCTACTCGGAATTAGTGGCGTCTGAGCTTCACATTCAAATATTTAATAAAGTCTTCCTAAAAGGCGGAGTTTGTGACTACATTCCACAAAATGATACGCCCAAATATGTAGTGTAGATAAAGCAAAAAATAAACAGGGTACCTAACAAGTTAACACCAAGATGATAATCATCCTACCAAAGTTATAATCAGCACATGCTGAATGGAAAGGAGCTCTCAGAGCTGAGACGAATTAATGGGCAAGATTTCATTAGTAGGTTCAAAGTTTGCGTAGGTGTACCGGCATACTATTGCCTCAGTGTGTCTCACAAATAAATTGACCAGTTTGCCAAAGCTAAATAAAAGAAAATACATAATTAAATACAATATTACACAGAACTACCTATATGGTTTCTATCAAAATACGGTTTCTATATTAGTCTACCGAAGCATTACCTTTACAAGAAAGAAAGTACAGGACTCAATGTAGAATTTAGATTTGACCTCGTGTTACCCTGGAGATGAGGGGTTTGTCATCTCCCATCTGTAGGAAGGTTTTCCTTGCCCATCATTCGTCCAAATCCTGCTTTTTCCATTTCCTTTTCATAGTGGGACTATTCCTCAGACACCCCCCCCCCCCCCTCATGGGAATAGCTTAAGCCATTATTGACATCTTGTTGAAGTGGTTAAACATGTGGTCCACGTGGTTTATGATGTGATTCATTCTGAGTAGAATAAAATCGATTATTTCACAGAATTTACAAGATTTTACACTGGTTTACTTCCAAACACTGGTTTTACACTTGTGTGCAGACTGGTACAAAAATGGTCTTTGGTATCTGCAACAGATTCTATGGACTCTGCGGAAGGTGTCCTTCTGACAGAATCTACTACTTTCAACACTATCTTCTGGTATCGTGGCAATCGTGGCAAGAATTAGCCCTAATGAATATTTTAAAAAATGTGTTTTTTACACTGGTTATAAAGTACTTACAGCTTTCGTTCGCAAGTTTTCCACACCTCGTGGAAAGAAGAATCATGCAACGTGGTATCGCGTTGGTTGACCACGTGCATTAAAAATGGATATTTCACGATTTTTATCGCAAATTTAACACTTGCTTCACTGATTTTCGCCTGACACCGCGTCTTACCAATATTTATGCAGTTTAGAATGTGCTGTGGACACGATGCTTACAGATTTTAGTTCTCTTTTGAGTATCGGGGACTCTTCCTATAAAATCACGTCAATCAGACTCGTCAGTCTCAAATGGTGTGTCGTCACATGGAACGGTGTTCAGGGTTCGGGAAGAACTTCCCAAGTCGAGCAGCGACTATATAAATCCACTTCGCACATCTGCGAGGAAAATACCTTTACTAAAGATTTAAAGTATTATGAAAGACCACTATAATGTGGTAAATTATGCAGAATGACGAATAAATAATTATGAAATGTAGAAAACGAAGATATAAATGTATGTATCCAGGAATAACATTAGAATGCAGTACCAAAGTCAAAAGAGTGTCTGAAGTATTAGTTGGCTTCCGGAGTGCGTTCTACACATTACCGGTGTAATGAACATGTACTTTAAGAAATCATCACCAGCATGAGCGCATACGGGCTCAGTGGCCGGGGTAACATTTAGTTTGTTTTTAATTGTGTCTTATTATATTTGTTGTTTATCCACATGATTACATATCAGGTGAATTATCTGCCTCTAATAATGCAGCCAAACTCTTGCGTGTGGTCAGGAATTACGATATTTCTCTGCCTGCATCCCGTAAGGTATTACTGTACTAATATCCTGCAAATGATACTGAATACAATTATTCTCCCCTCGTACTAGTCTGAAGTCACATCGAGGGAAAAGTAATAGCGTTCCGCATCGCTTGCAGGATATGCTTGCAGTGCATTAGTACCATACGTGTTGCAAGCAGAGAAATATCGACCTTCCTGATAACAAAGCTAGTTGGGCTGTATAAATCAATATTATTAGGGGCAGCTGATTCACCTGGTATAGTGCACATTTTCAATTGGGATTTTCGGCTGTAATCCGTTCAGTTTGTCATTTTTCATCCTGGATAATACATCTAAACGGATTGGTCAAATTCTAGGTAAATATATTTTCAATGAAATATACAGGATACTTTTTCCGCCTATGTCTTCCAACAAACTTTTATACCCGTTCTCAATAAGGTCCAACTAACTTAAAAACTACTGATCTCCTTGTATGAATATTGGCACTGAAACAAGAAGATGACGCAACCAAATAGCGACTCACAACACCGGCCTGACTCAGCGGCTTTTTAATGCACCCAGGCCTGGATATCCAATTGGAAGATCTTCCAAGGAGAAACTGAAACAATTGAACTTCATATTATTTATTTCACAAATCTTTATTCATGTAACGTATGTTCTTATAAAGGTTATTTATCTTTGTTATTTTTATGTACAGGCTGAGGAAGAAGGAGTTTTACCTTCGAAACATGTACCTGTGAGTAGGTTCAATTCAAGTATTGGAAAGGCAGAATCCCTTTATTTTCTTTCTAATTTATTCGAATAATTCCATATTACTTACTCGCATTTTTTAAAGAATGACCTCATAGTGCTACCTTGTGCCAGCAAACATGAAAGGATTCTCCAATGCATCTGCAGTAGTGACATATACCTGCAAATGTACGCAGGAGCAATCCACTGCCTACTTGATGCGAGCTGCGCTTTATACCAGCCAGTTAGTGAACCCATGCCAGCGGTGTTATTGAAAATGGCCTCTTATTGCCGATATAGCGCAGTGCCAAGTATAGGCACAATTAAAAATTAGGTGTGCAGTAGGTATATTAAATGCGTTTCTCCCAGTGATACGTTTAGACCAACCAAATAGCTTAATATGATAATAGTGGAAACTCCCACGAGAAACTGACGATAGCGATTATGCGTGCCATCTAGCGGTTCGCGCAGACAACTACGAACTCGATTTCAATCAGCTGGCAAGTTTATCTGCTCATGTTAGAAGTGCAACTTTTGGGCTATGTATGGGTGTTTTCATTACAATATACAAAGTGATTAAATGATTAAGCTATTTGGACCAACGAAGTTTCATTATTGTTAGTAGTCGGAGTTAATATACTGAATTCCTACGTTGTTTGGAGTGTTGGTTGATGCGATATAGCACTCGAGGTATCGAGTGCTTACATTAAATAAGAATACAGCAAAAGTATAAAGATTTAATAAATCGTAATTGTTTTCAGCAAATATGATATAATGAATATTTTCACACCAAAGAACGACAATTTAACGATGATTTATTGAAGGAATTTCTTTAATGTGGCCTCCAAACCTTGAGGTAAAACGTATACGATTTACATTCCACATAGTCACATGGCTTACAGTACGTCGTTGTACCGGTCTCCGCCACCGCGCGCGCTCTTTGTTTCCGTCCCATGCACTTCCGTCCCATCCACTTCCGTCCCATCCACTTCCGTGTCTTTTCCAAAATAACTCCCACAAAAATGTCCAGCTACCGAGTGCCACAAAAATATCCAGATACCGAGTGGAAAGATGTTACACTTCGAAAGCTATTTATTAAAATGTTTGTGTGTAGAGCCCCTTAAGAACTACGTTCATGCAAACTTTCTGCTTAACGGGTGACGTATGTAAAAATGAGTAAAAGTAGTATTTTTTTTATTCGCCCATAATTTACCTTACGGTATCAAGATTTGAATTCAAAATTATTACAGTTCAATACTATCTGTAAAAGTGAGAAAAAATAGTATATATAACTGCTTGTATACAGCCACATCCACTTCTCTAGGAAGAATGTGAGGATAATCTGACATCATCAGATGATGAAATTGGAAACAAAGGCTCATCAAAGGAGACATTCAATGATGAAACAGCTGGAGGAATAAGAGGAATCGAGTAAAATTGATATGGTCTGCTCTAATTCATTAGATGAGTGTCAATACCATATAAACAAACTCATATCTTTGAATCAAGTTTTCCTAACTTACATTTTTGTAAGTTTATTGTACCTTTTCTTCTACATCATTAAAGATACAGTGATGAAACTTGGTATGCTGCTATAAACCAACATTCTAAATAACTCCCTGGAACAATTTATTTTAGAGAACATATTTTGGATTTTAAGGGGTAACTTTTTTTCTTCAAATTAAGTCCATCAGGTTTTGAAGTGCTGTTAAAAATAAACAAAATTACATATCAAAAATTTGTTACACAGATATCTTTAACCTGGTCTGTAGATATTACATTTCAAATTTTGTAACTTACAATGTGATGTTTTCGTAGAAAAGGTACATATTAAGGGTACATGTTTCAGAAAATTCAAATATTCCGAGCTGAAGAACCATTTGAATTATCACCACGACAATCAACACAGACATGCCTAGCATACTCATAATCATGTGATTAAAGTTACAATACTTCTTTTACTGTAGTGAAATTTTGCACACGTCCCCATTTAATCAGTTGAGTAAGTAAGTATATACTTGAAAAAGCTTACCACGCCCCCCTCAAGGGGACAGACAGATACTACAAGGATTCTATAAGAAGGAAGGAAGGGCGATTATAGTTTATCGTGTCCATTAATCTAGCGATCATGAGCCACGGGACCTCCTTTTTACATGGAATCCGAACCACAGGACATGGCATTTCACTTCGAAAATCTCACATGCATTGACCAGGAATGGAACCCGGACCACATTGGAGAGAGGCATACAGCTTGACCGCTGCGCCACCACGCACCCCTCAAGAATTATATAATTGGCATAAGCATATAACATAAAATTGAAATTTATCTTCTTTTTTTTTTGTCTTTATTAACTTAAACTCTTTTATTTTACTTTATTCGCAAGAATAATCACTTAAAATTTCAAACTTTGTCAATACAATGCATCGAACATACATCAGGTTCTTATTTAGCTGCTCGCCAAACTCTCCAAAGAGCTTTCAATTTACAAAATATTTGTATGAATCTCGCATATCACATTCAAAACCATTAAATTTCTTTTCTTTCCAAATTGTACGTAACGTATATCTGTATAGATAGTTTATTATCATTTTTAGTTATTCACTAAAGAGGCAAACTAAACACTATTCGTGCTGCAGACGCTCTCAACCTCTTGATAGGTCTATGCTTGGAAATGTAAAATACAATCCTGGAGTTCTCTATGTATTACTACAGATAATTTGCTAAGCATAGTGAGTTTTATTAAAAACAACCCTTCATGATCACGGGATGCATGCTTCGAATAACGAGAGAGGAGTCTTTTGACATTCATTTTTGGACAAGAAAATTTAAGTACACCTTGCGTAGATTACTGGTGGGATATTGCATTGTTATATGTTGAAAGCCTCACAACGTAGGAAAAAGAAATGAAGCCAGCAAACAGCAGACGGCTTTGTCTTGGAGAAAAGGAATTGAAAATCGCAATCACTTGAGCAAATCCGTGCTTGAGTTGACAGTTGAGAAATCTGATGAGATTGGAAAGGAAAAGCCAAAGTAGCGTAAAGAAATAAGCATATTATTATACACACATCAAAATAAGTTTTGCATCACCTCGGTTCCCAGATCTCCGGCATATAGACGTTGACTGTGTATATTGTATCAAAGATACAGTCCCTTTGACTGTTCATAGATGTCACTAAAACTGCTCAAAGATGTAAACAACCATGCATGAGCAGGGCCTATTAGACGGAGGGGGTACGACAGCCGATCAGTTCCAGTCATTCCACCAGGACGAAGGTACGCTGCTCATGTTGTCTGTAGTTCTACCATGCCTAGAAGGTCAATACCGCAGTTCGATCGCGTCCGCATTGTTACTTTGTGTCAAGAAGGGCTCTCAACAAGGGAAGTTTCCAGGCGTCTCAGAGTGAACCAAAGCGATGTTGTTCGGACATGGAGGAGGTACAGAGATACAGGAACTGTCGATGACAGGCCTCGCTCAGGCCGCCCAAGGGCTACTACTGTAGTGGATGACCGCTACTTACGGATTGCCGCTCGGAGGAACCCTGACAGCAATGCCACCATGTTGAATAATGCGTTTCGTTCAGCCACAGGACGTCGTGTTTCAACTCAAACTGTGCGCAATAGGCTGCATGATGCGCAACTTCACTCCCGACGTCCATGGCGAGGTCCAGCTTTGCAACCCCGACACCATGCAGCGCGGTACAGATGGGCCCAACAACATGCTGAATGGACCCCACGGAATTGGCATCACGTTCTCTTCACCGATGAGTGTCGCATATGCCTTCAACCAGACAATCGTCGGAGACGTGTTTGGAGGCACCCTGGTCAGGCTGAACGTCTTAGACACACTGTCCAGCGAGTGCAGCAAGGTGGTGGTTCCCTGATGTTTTGGGGTGGCATTATGTGGGGCCGACGTACGCCACTGGTGGTCATGGAAGGCTCCGGAACGGCTTTACGATACCTGAATGACATCCTCCGACCCATAGTGCAACCATATCGGCAGAATATTGGAGAGGCATTTGTCTTCATGGACGACAATTCTCGACCTCATCGTGCACATCTTGTGAATGCGTTCCTTCAAGATAACGACATCGCTCGACTACAGTGGCCAGCATGTTCGCCAGACATGAACCCTATCGAACATGCCTGGGATATGTTGAAAAGGGCTGTTTATGGACGTCTTGACCCACCAACCACTCTGAGAGATTTACGCCGAATTGTCGTTGAGGAGTGGGACAATTTGGACCAACAGTGTCTTGATGAACTTGTGGATAGTATGCCACGGCGAATACAGGCATGCATCAATGCAAGAGGACGTGCTACTGGGTATTAGAGGTAGTGGTGTGTACTGCAATCTGGACCACAAATGCTGAAAGTCTAGCTGTATGATGGTACAACATGCAATGTGTGGGTCTCATGAGCAATAAAACGAGCTGAAATGTTGTTTGTGTTGATCTCTATTCCCTTTGTATTTAACGGTTCCGGAACTCTTGGAACCGAGGTGATGCAAAACTATTTTTGATGTGTGTATTTGGAGCTGGATAGAAAATCCTACCGAGTAGATCAGCCAGCCAAATTAGAACCTTACCGTTTCTGTTAGATATATGTTTACAGTGGAAATATTGGGAGTTTAAAGGGGTAATCACATCTGTATGGAAAAAATTCTTCCTTCAAATACTTCAAGAAGCCCTCACAATAAGCCTGATAGGCTCTTGAATATTTTATTGCCTTTAATGTTATATTTGGGCACTTTATGTAGCACGCCTGCCTCTCAACAGGAAGCACCGGATATAATTCCCAAAACCGTGTCAAATTTTAAAAACTGTCGTGAGAACTGGAATGGGGTGCTCTCAGCTTTGTGAGGACAATTGAGTAGCATCATGCGTTTTGAGGCAGCCGCTTGTCCAAGAAGTCCAAGATTAACGCCAAGTGGACTTGTTGCAGTGACCAGACGTTACCACGAAATATTTAGGCCAAAGTGGCTGAGCAGCGGTCGCTTACTGGGCCAATGCCCAAGTTGGGCTGCCTTGCCATGAAAATAGTAAAGAATAATTTGTAATCGTAAGCCAGACTGAAAATTCTTCAATTCTCACTGCAATATCACATGCTAACATAGAGGATGTGAATAGATGGAGTGCCCTAACCAGAAACTGTATCAGGTATTAGCGTGAAGCAGTCGATGTTTAGCTAACTTTTCTTTGCTAGCATATAGCCCCATTCTGTTTACTGTAGGTGAACGTAAACTTCCAATCTCCTTTTGCTTACGGAATCTGTGATTTTTAAAATGGCTTGTGAGACTCAATGTGTCATTAATTTTTCATCCAAACCTCGTATTCACATTTTGGCCCTAAGATTTTTTGATGATTTTTCTCTAGTGTTTCTGAATATATTTTTTAAAAAAATGTGAACTTCCCCAATTAACAATGTTTCAGATGTGAAAAATTATTATTATTTTTATTACTAGACTATTATTTTGTTATTATTGCTATGATCTACCTAATTTAAATGAAAATAGTGGATAAAGTAGAAGAAGGAATACTGTAAAGAAATGAAGGAAGGAAGAAAATAAAAATAAAGGTAAAGAATAAGAAGAAAATGCTTGGGGAGTTGGGATTCAGTTCTGAGACAAGGTACCATTTCCAAGTAAAACCACATTGTGGACGTTTTAAAGTTCAAACAAGTTTAGCTCTGTGCCCAGCTTGAGTGCAATTTCAAACTTTCATAGCTCGACCTCGAATGAATTTGGGAATGAAATACAAAACTCAGATATTAGACATTTCTTCAATTGTAGCAGTTTGTTCTAAATCCATAATCCAAGATGGGTCAATTCAGATGAAACGATGAAGTGGTGTCTGCAGTCGGCGCACATCTCCTGCATACACTTTTGATGAACTGGCGGGAGAAAATCCACATGGAGATGCTGTATCCACTCCAGGTTTTTGCCAGGGGATAAAAAACCTCCAGTGGGGAAAAAGAAGCGAAGGAAGGCGGGTAAAGAAAGATAAATAAGCTCAGCGGTCCAGAGCGGAAATTCCCCTGAGTGGGCGCAGACCTTCCTGCACACAGATTAGCTTCGTACGTGTACAGCTGGGCTACAATAGTACTATTTCCTGTGAAATTGTTGTACTGGTCCGTACACCTGTATAACTGACGAGTGTATAGACGTATAATGAGGGTTAATTTAGAGTCATAGGGGATCATGGTCATCTGCTCTATGTACTTCGGTGTGTATTAAATTTGTCTGATAACCTTTGCTTTTGTGGCGACTGTAACACTGTTGTAACTGTAGTTATTTGTGGAAGGATCCAGGCCTCAGAAACTGCAATAAGAAATATCCCGGCATTATATTTCATGGAGGTAATGTGGAAAATACCAGGAAATTGAATCCCACTTAAAATAGCTAATTTCTTAGCCGGGAATTGAATGTCACATTACCAAACTTTCAGTTCTGCATTGCAGAACGTGAAAAGTGCTATTCTGCTACCAAGATTACGATATCTGATCGAAGCCTAGTATATAGCTCTGTATTTTTTCAAATAGTACTATTTAATTAAAAATACACACTTGTTAGAGGCAGATAACCGTAGTTTCGTTGAAACAGATTAATGAATCAATGATAAAGTACAACGTTTGGTGAACGGACATCTCAATTCAATCAGCAGAGTGCACACTCTTTTGGTTATCAATATGAAACTATTTGTCCTTATGTGTTCTATTTTGTTTCCTTTTAAAAATTTAACATAATGACCATTCCGAAGCCTAGTATCAGCTTCATGATTTGCACCAGATGGTCCATTAATTTTAACGAACATGAGTGGTAAAGAAGAAATAATCAACCACTATGATTCTATTGCATTGGATTGAGAAGTACACATTTTACTGCAAAAATAGGATCAAACCTGGCCGAAGTCGTCGGATTTTTTAAGAGCGTTAAAATCCCTCAGTATGCCTTCCTTCGGTGGGGAAGTAAAGCCGGCTGTCCCATGTCTTAGATTTATGGCATGATGAAGAACCTTCCACTAATTACACCTATGTGAAGCTAAATTATAGTTAAACATTCGACAAACGCTCTTAGGTCCCTACGTTCGTCGCCAGGAGCCGACTTCGGTGGCGTCTGGTAACCAAGTTCTGAACTAGTAGTCGTTGACGGTGGCGTTTGGCAGCAAAAGTAGGAACTACTTGAAAATAATTCAATGTCTGCAGTTCGTACTTGAATTGAAAACAGAAATACGCACTAATACAGCCACCACAATTAACACTGGTTATCTGAAAGACACACACTCAAAGCACACGGGACTATATGACCGCGTTGTCGCAGCCCCTAAACTAAGGAACTAACCAACCAAGCAACCAACCACTGAAAAATGTAGTGAATATGGGTACTTATTGTGTATATTAAGGCTTTCACGGCCCGGATTATATAAATAATTCATGTTTTTTGGGCTATTAGCACAAAAAAACATGAATTATTTATGGGTACTTATTACATAATGTTTTGAATCGCAAATCTAGGCGTCATCTTCCTTCATGACCCGCGACCTTATACAGTCCGTAAGTCTACCTCGCTGTTGCGGCAGTTTCGCTGGGACATCATCGACTATCCTCCCTACAACCCGGACCTCGCTCGAAGTGGCTTTCACCTGTTTCCTCCCTTGAAAGAGCACCCAGGTGGTCAACAATTCGCTTCAGACGAGGAGGTGAAGCACTTCACGACAACGGGGCTGAACACACAAGGACGGTATTTTTACCATGGGGGAATATCCAACCACATTCCATAAAGCGATAAATGCCTAAACCGATATGGAGACTATGTCGAAAACAAGATGTTCAGGAAAGAACATATAGCCTACTTTCTCCTAAATGTATGGATATAGTTATAACTCTTTGTCCTTATCACCTCCTATTTTCTTCCTATTCGACGTGCAAAATGGAACACTGGATTTGAGCAGCGGGGTTCAAACCATAGTTAAAAATTACCCCTGAATTCTATAATTTCTTCAGCAAACACTCCAAACAACGTTGGAATTCAGTATATTAACACTGACTACTTACAATAATTAAAATTTCGTACGGCTATCCTTGGGGGCAGTACGCTCTACGGGCAACAAGAGGAAATTTTTCAACTACACCGTAGGCATGGGTTCACTATCTGGCTGGTATAGAGCGCAGCGCGCATCTAGTAGGCCGTGGCTAGCTTCCGCATAGTTCAACTGATTGCTAGTAGATGTCACTCGTGCAGATCCGGTGGAGAATGTTGAATTAAATAAGCCCCTAAATGAACAAGTAACATGTGATTTAATATGTTCGAAATTTACAACACAATCGGACTCAGTTAAGTGAACAAAATGACAGATTTAAACTAGCCTACGTGGGCTGTGTTGAGAACTGTATCACGGGAGCTTTCACACTCTTACGCACGTATTGAAACAGACTATATAGTACCACTTTGTTATAGGCTCATGCGATAAAGGGTATTAGTAACGTATAGTTGAACAATCACGCTATACGAGTTTAATTGTTGGCTAATTTCAACATTAAATGATTCACTTTGCGTATACGTTCATATTTGACCCGAAATGTATTTCATAAGGATTGAAATTTCTACGTAACAAAATAAATAATGATTGGCCCGTTTCATAATGTAATACTGTTTCACAGCTGTATGCACCATACTCGTATATTACATTCACCGGAACATTCAGTGCATACAATTCATATTTATTCTGTATATACAGGGTACTTCCCAAAACACAACAACTGGAATTCAATTAGTGTTTATTGTTTGCCACGTATTAAAGTGGTTGTTTCCTCAGTTTAGGGGCTGCGACAACGCGGTCATGTAGCCCCGTGTACTTTGGGTGTGTGTAGAATCTGTCTGATAACCCGTGTTAATTGTGATGGCTGTATTAGTGTGTATTATCTGTTATTCAGGTAAGGACTGCAGACGATCAATTTCAAGTAGTTCCTACATTTCATACCAAATGCTACCGTCAACAAAACCTAGCTCTGAACTTGGCTATTAGATGGCACCACAACCGGCACTTGGCAGCAAACAATGGAACTTAATAAAGCGTTATTCATATCTAACCTGCAAATTTAGCTTCAGACAATTGTAGTTAGTGGAAGGTTATTTTACATGCCATAAATCTATGACATGGGCCCGACATCTTTACTTCCTCTCATAAGAAAGGCGTACTAAGGGGTTTTCAACGCTCTTAAAAATCCGACGACTTCGGGGTTTTGAACCCACGATCTTGGCCATAGAAGCTCAGCATGCTACCAACTAGGCCACCAAAGCCTTAAATTAAAGTGGAAGGAGCCATTTTTCACTGTTGCCAAGTTTTATTAAAGAATGTTTTTCAATCGGTCTACACAAATTTTGCCCAGTTATAAAAATGTATTTAGGCACCCTAATCTGAAAGAAAGATTACATGAAATTAACTTTTTGCCATCTCTTGATGAATGCAGTATTTTTGCACAGACTAGAGTAAATAGTGGCATTTCACCGATTTCTCAATCTCATACATGGGTGTGATAACATGGACGCTACTGAGGTTTGAGAGGTACTGAGAATGAGTACTATCTTTAGGGATACCGCTTTTGCCCATCGGTTCAGTGAAAGTTGCTACTTATAGGGTTGGTACATTTGTATTGTCTCAGTGAGGAAAGCTATGGCAAGCTACCTTACTCATCACCTTGCTAGTGCACCTCAATGTAGTGCTGCTTTGTGTCTTTGGAAGTTTCCATCCATGTAACGAACGGTGGTGTTATTTGAGGTTCCAACCAACCTCCTGGCTTACTAGTTAACGTAAGACAGTAGGCAGAAAGTTTTCAAAAAAAATAATTTTTAGTTATATTTTATCGTAAATAGACACTATGCTCTTTTCTGAACATTGATATGTAATATGTATTTCTGTCCCCCAGTTATTCAACTACATTATTAATATTTTTAAATTTTTATGACATTTGTCACTCTGTAATAATTCCCCCCATATTCGTAAATGTCTTATTTCTCCGACTTTTTATAGTTAGCGTGTAAGGTTTTTCTTTTGTCCTTTGTAGAGAAATGTACGGTTCAGATGTTGGTGAACCTGCTACAGCACATTTCGATAGTCGAATGTTTGCAGGCGCACAAAGTTTTAAACAAAATATATTTGCCTAACATACCCATGTTGTAAAACGTTATGTCTCATATTCTCAAAACCATAATTTCTGAAACATTTGTCCCGTTTTCTCAGGAAGTATCAAAAATTTTATAGAATATGTTAAAAATTTTAAACACCACTGTATTGCAATTGTGGATTTTCAGTCATGTTGATTGAACCAGAAATTCTGCTCAAATAAAAATATTTATGATTATTTTTCACAAAAGCATTGTCATTCACTTGTATCGCCTTATGAAGCCGTTGCTCGTTTAGCACCACCCGGGGGACAAGTGCTGGGCAATCAATAGGTAATATTTTGCGGACGTGAGCAATGGTCATCTCCCATTGACTCTTCAGCGGAATACTGTGCCCCTGTATAGCAGGAAAGTGCACATGTGCATAAAGTGGATAGGCCTGCTAAGCTGAATGAAACCATGCGCTGCATAACTGATACTGTTAAGTCTACTGCTCGCCACTGATTACCCGTATTTAGTCAAATCCCACCACCCCACCTGAGGAGAAAGGAAGCTCTGCTGAGAGACGCAAAGAAGATCCGGTCATCTCCCTCATTTCCAGTTCACCAGGAGTTTTGTTACCCATCGCCACAACGACTTCGATCTAGGAGATCAGCAAGTGTATTGGCCGGCCGACACTTGAGGGATAATTTTAACTTAAACCAGAGCTGGCGGGAAGAGTTGTCAAATTCAACATCTGGTACTAATGCTCATGAGCCAAATCCAACTCTGAAAATGAATGGATTCGATCTCCCAAGAAAATTGTGTCGCCTCAACAGACTGAGAACTGGGCATGGACGCTGCAATTTCTTGCGCCATAAGTGGGGCTGGATGGATTTTCCTATGTGTGAATGCAGCTAGGAGGAGCAGACCATGGACCAAGTCATCCTGCGCTGCCCTCTTCATGCCTACTCCGGAAGCCCCAGCGACCTGTTTCATCTTTCAGAAAGTGCTGCAGTGTGGTTGAAAAACTTGGACCTGGACTTATGATTTCATTTTATAATCACCATACGATTAAATAAATAACACAAACATTGGAATGCATTGAAATTAATTTATAGGCTAATTGTCTTTAGAATCACAATGCCACCCACAGCAGTAACTTACACGGAGATCTTTTAATTTACAGTGAACATTTTCAACAAATCTGTTCAATAGTTTCTGAGTAAACGTGGCATGAATTTGCTTAATTTAACATTATCGGTGTAGGGCCTACTGTCTTACCTTAACAGACATAATAAAGTGTTATTTTAGAGAAACATATTAATTCATGTAATATTTCTTCCCTCACCGGAAGGCTCCGGGCTCGATTCCTGGCTCCGTGAGGAATTTTAGAAACTGCCGTGAGGGTGGAACGGCGTGCATCGAACATCGTGAGGACAATTGAAGATTTGTCTGACAGTGACAAGATTAACGGCCTAGAGGACCCGTCACCCCACAATCTGCACGCCAAGTGTCTGGCAAGGGGTCACTTGGTAGTTCGAGACCTTTTATAAGGTGTGAGTTAATATTTCTTTCAATTTAAAGCGTTTAAATACTTCTTCTCACGCCTAGTATATTTGGGCATAATTTGTGTTGGCTCTCTGAAAAAATCTATAATTCCTACTTAAAGCCATCTTATAAAATTCTTTTTTAATATTTCCTCTCATAACTTACTAGAAATAGAGGTGTGTCTTTTTCTCCCCTCATTCACCCTAGAAGTGGTTTTCCGTTGTTTCTTACTCCTACTAACTTAATGCCACAGCCACCTCTTACCCAATCTTAACCGCATTAAGAATGCACACTCTAATCAGTCATCACAATAACACAGGTTATCCGACAGTGTTCACGCTCGTAGACAGGCCCAAGTACACTGCAATGTCACAAATACTCGAAATGAAACTACGTCAGTAAAATGGTTGCTCATTAATACAATTAGTAATATTGTGGCTCTGCTATATTTTCTTAAAATCGTTTAACCTTCCACCACTTCACCTACGGACTCCGGGAGGGATCATTCATCTACCGTCGCTTGGACCGCGTCTGGGAGCTGAACACACTTTGTCAGCACGTACAACTGGAAATGGTGAGAGGCGACCGCAAACTTTGTGTCAGGGAAGGGATTTTGGAAAAACGTCGGTCGTGGACCAGTTGTAAAGACCTGGTGTGTGAAAATGGTAAACCATGTAAGCTATTTTCAGGACGGCGTAGGTGGGAATCAACCCAACGCTCTCCCAATGCCAGCAAAGTACGAACCAGCGTGCTAGCACTCTCGGTTACCGAGAAGGAATGGGGGCTAATATTTGACGTCAGGAGGAGGAGGCTATGTAAGTTATAATAAATATAGCCTAGATAATCCCATAAGGGCAAAGGCCTCCTGCGAACAGGGACGTGCTCTGGTTTAAACTCGTTAGGCGAGCAAGTCCTAAGGAGTTGTGTACAAGGTTTTACTCCACTTGCTACACTTCACTGTAGTTCACTTCACAAACACTACATTTCACTTCGCTTTACGTGCGTTGTTTGGCTTGTTACAGGTTGCAGAAGTGTATCTTTCATGTCATAGGTGTGCTGTCTACCAGGATCTTTCATTGTTGAAGCTCTCCTTCTCTTCCCTTCTTATAGTTCCATACGTCTCCATTCTTGTCTCTCCCGTGCTATCCTCGTCCAGTGTTTGCCTGTCTTCCTTACGATTGAGTCATCCCAGCGGGTCCTCTGTCTACCCACGTTCCTTCTTCCTGTCCTGGGGTCCCAAACCGTTAGTTTGTGCGTCCATCGATCGTCTTTCATTCTTGCCACGTGGCCTCCCCACTTCCATTTTAGCCTGTCAGCTGTTGTCACGGCATCTTTCATGGCAGTTCTTCTTCTTATCTCCTCGTTTCGTAATCTGTCCCTCAAGGAAACTTGAAGGATCTTCTGTTCCATTTTGCGTTGACATACCCGGATTGTTTGCCTTTGCTTCTCTGTTAACGTCCAGGTTTGACAGCCGTATAGCAGTACCGGCATTACACACTTTTCTAGCACTTCTGACTTAAGACTTATTTTCTGGGATTTGTCCATCAATATAAATTTTAAGGACCAGAACTGCTTCCATGCTTGTCCAACTCGTCTCTTGATTTCCTTCTCCTGGGAGCAGTCAAATGACAGGTTTTGTCCAAGTTACATAGTATTTAATCACAAAGTCCACATCAACTTCCCTTAAAGGTCGTGTATCGTTTTGCTTCCAAGGACGTTAATGAATGTTCCCCATAGAGTACGAAGCAAGAAATTCACAACCCTACATGGCGCTTGGCTCCCCCTCAGCTCAAAGTTTCAAGCTACAAATCTTCGTTTTATTAATATGGAAACTTATTTCGTTAAAAATCTCTGTAATTGAATAAAATCGGGGGACTAATCTAGCTTGGAAATGCGATTTGGTTATTAAGTTTTCTAGTTTGAGAATCTGGGTGAGACGGATCACAGCATTTAGTGTGAAAAGACACCAAATCCTGTTACCACCATGGCGGGGGGTAAAGACAAGAGGGATTATAGGAATCAGCTCCTTAACGCACGAAGAAAATAGCAGTACGATTTCACAGAGTAGCCTATTTAAGAAGCTGTCATTGAAATAAGTAAGAATAGTTGCGTGGCTTCACTGTAAGGTTCTCGCCTGCCATGTTCAAGGTGCAGTCGATTTATAGTAACGTTGAAGATCCCCTTTAGGGCGAAACTCCATCATCTTAACATTTATACAGTCACGACATAACTTCGCTAAATTTATATAAGTTATTCAAGTGTGTGTATCGTTGTATGTCATTTCATTCCATCACGAAGAAAATGCACATACATTGGCGGTTTGGCTTTCTCTTCATGTAGATAATTTATGGTTAGGTGACGTAATATAAATGAATTATGTTGGGGAAGGCTCTTATTAATTAAATTAATTAATTAATGAAAAGTATGTATTGTTCAGAAATGCAAAGAGTAGGCTATAATAGGAAACTGTGAACGATTTTCACCTTTTTTACGAACATCATAGACAATTGCGTCTAAACTAAAACTAAGAAAGCCATGTTCTACAAATTGATACCACATATTAATAATTCCTAAAAGGAATTACCTACGCACCCTGCTACAACAGGCAGAAGAGTACTTCAAGAGAGACAACTCCAGAGACCTGTTCAAGGGTCTTAAGAAACAGACGACCCAGTACACTGCCCCTATCTTACTTCTTCGTGGACCAGACGGCAAGATCCAACTAAATAACAAGGATTGTACCACCGTTCTTGCAGATTATTTCCAGAAGCTCCTCAACACAGAAGAACCTAAGGCAAGATTAATCTTCCATGAACCATCTATCAGGAATCCTGATTCTCAACCGCCTGACAGAGAGGAAATAGAGAGTATAAACAATAACCTGAAAAATAATAAAGCCTCAGGTGAAGATGGAATAGTAGCAGAGATGTGGAAATGCGCAGATGAACAGTCCTTGCAGAGCATCCAACAGATCATACAAGACATATGGACAACAGAGACCCTACCGGAAGAGTGGACATCAGCAGTAATTCACCCGTTACACAAGAAGGGAAGCAATTACCGAGGTATCTCCTTATTGCAGGTTACCTACAAGGTTCTTTCGAAAGCTCTGTTATATAGAGTCACCAACCAACTAGACTCTCAATTAGGGGAATACCAGGCCGGCTTTCGAATCAATCGATCTTGTCCACAGCAGATACAAAATCTCAAGACCATCCTCACTTATAAGAGTCGTGGTGGACAACCCTGGGTAGTTGTCTTAGTGGATTTTCAGAAGGCATACGACTCGGTGGACAGAGAGAGTCTTTTCTCCACCTTGCGAGAATTTGGCCTTGATGAGAAAAACTTAAACTAGTCCAGGCCACCTTGACAAACACAACATTTAAAGTCAAGTTCAGAGGTGAACTATCCGAGAGCTTCCCCATCAAGACGGGAGTTAGACAGGGTGATGGACTCTCCTGCATCCTCTTCAATTGCATCCTGGAGAAGATCATAAGGGAATGGATGGTGCGGCTAACACCAAGGACGGGTCTGCAGCTTGGATACAAGAAAGATAGCCTTCATGTGTCATGCTTGGCCTTTGCCGACGACCTCGCCATACTGACCAACACTATAGAGTAAGCTACTCACCACCTACAGAGTCTTCACGATGTAGCGGTTCGGGCTGGCCTGAAGATCAACATTGGGAAGACTGAATTCATGACTAACATCAAGGAAGCCCCGTCCACAATTCCACTTGAGGGGGTCTTCATCCGAAAAGTCCCTGCGGTCAAGTACCTAGGAGAGTGGATCTCGGCAAACCAGAGTGAGAATCTGGCCATAGATACCAGGCATGGCCGGCTCTACGGAAGGCCGCGGCGTTCGACCTTGCAACGCTGCACTTCTCTGAACTGGGATGGCCATAGCAGCCGGCCAGCTGTTGATGCGTGTGCTTCGCCACGAAAACAAAATAATATTTGTTCTTTTCAACATTAAAGTAAAAGGATTGTCAAGAGTGAGTAGGGCTTACTTGGAGAAACAAAACCAATTTGCCATCAATATTTATTTGACATTTACAAAATATACAACAGGTTGGCCTCTAACAAAGAATAGCAAGTTTTCTGTGATTACTATGGCAAGTTACCCGTTCATTCCTCAACTTCCTGTAATTATTTAACAAAATGTTACTCATTGTTAAGACAATACTTGTGACTATTGTCATAACATTACATCCACAGGTTGGCTACAAGTTTTCTCGGCAGTTTCTGACAATTCAATATCTGATAAAATACCGAGTAGACTAAGATTTTGAATTACTTGGCGTTGATTGTTACATTTACATTTTAAAAATTGTTCCTCAAACTTATCAGAAATTAGTGCCTGCGAATTACAACAACATGTTTACACACTGATAAAATAAAATCTGCAGGAACTGAAAGTCCGCCCCTATTTATTTGATTGAAGTAGCTGTCATTTATCTTTTCTTTATTTCTAAGCAAAGCCAAACATTCTTCACATTTTATTCTTGAACATTGCTTGAACGATGTGTAACCACAGTCATATATAAAACCCGACTCATCGAATTGTATGTTTTCAGTGTACTTGTCTTCTAAAATACTGTAAAAGGTATCGTCAACAGTAGCTGACGAAAGGCTGCTTGTTGTACTTTCTCCTGAATTTGTATCGGAAGAGGACATTATCATTTCTTTCGAAAAAGTAACTGCTCCATACCTGGCTGAATGAAGGCCAAGTACGCTTTTCTACCTTATTTTCAATTCGGCCTCCATTACCTGAGTAACTGATATATTATAGTTGCCAAACCTGGATTCTAATTGGTCACTCTGAAATTTGCCAGTTAACACATAAGAGGGGTTCACATTCTGTAGAGCATAAATAATAATCTCACGTAATACATAGGTTGTTACATACAAAGCGTTGTAAGTTTCATTGGTTAAACAACTCTTTTTTGAGGAATTATTTTCATCGTTCTTTTTCCACGTGGACAACCATTGGGGGAATGCCTTTAGGAAAGCCAACCGTTTGTCTTCGGGATTTTTGAAAGGCATTTGAAGACTATTACGTTTAACAACATGGGTGAGAGGCCGCTTAATATTAACAATGGACCACCACATTAGGATTACTCTGACAAAAAAATAAGCAGTACCTTTATAACAATACTTAATCAGTAAATCGGATTCATTTTTGTAGATCACTCGTATGTCACTAAATGATGCTTGAGTTACCTCTTTAAAATCAGGGTTACAGTCATCTGAACTTAAAACATTTGAAAATGAGTCTAAATCTTCCCATACAGGAATAATAAATGACTTATCAATGCCACTTATATTCAGCCAATTATTTCGTATATTTTTAATACATGGACACTGTCATATAAAACAAAGGTTTTTAGGGGGTTTCCATCAATATGGAACCAATAATTACTATCAGAATGTTCGGTTAGTTCTTTGAACATAGCACGATTCACACCATTATGATAGACAGAATATTTAGGCCACAATCCTGTATTTGCCTGATAACACCTTTCGCAATATCAGCTAGTTGCGAACCCGTTAATTGTTTCACTGGAACTAATTTAACAACCTCTTTTAAATTTCCAAAAGCAGAACTAACGAGAAAGGCCAGAACTGTCTTAGCTAAATCGAAAGATTCATTTGTAGCAACACCAAAGAATTGCCCATTTTTAGCCTACTTTCGATTTTTGCAAAAAATGAAAGTAGACATGAGATCAACACAGGGCGAAAAAAGTGTGTCTGTCTGTGTGTGTGTATGTGTGTGTGTGAGTCTGTGTGTGTGTGTGTGAGTCTGTGTGTGTGTGAGTGTGTGTACTCTGAATGTCTGTCCCCCCCTATCAATTCGAACACGGTGAATGCAAATTGAACGAAATTTGGTACAAAGGTAGCACTAGCAAAGGACACCTCAGTGTCATGTTTTATATCGCCGCCATCTTTACTAAAACTGAATGGCGGCCACTCAAACGTTCAAAACGTAAAATCAAATAACGACTAACCAAATCATCCGATCTCTACCAAATTTGGTAACAACATACCTTCGTATAGGATGCGTCTTGTGACCAAATTACAAGGTCGTCCGCCATACCATTTCAGGATGGCGGCCGTGCGAATTATGCAAACTTTATAATCCATATCATGGGACCCACCAGTTCCGATTATCGAGCCGAGAATCGTTTTAACTGTTCTAAAGGAAGAGGCACGTTCGAAATTAAAAGTTTATTTTGTAATACTATAGTGCAGACGTGATTTTAAAAAGCTGAACTGATTCAGTAATAAGACAAGATGGCAGCGGATATCTTGTGCCGGACTTATATTTCACTAATTTGAGTATTGCATGCAATATAGCGTACTGATAAAAAATAAATAAACTTTGTATGAAATGCTTTATATATAAATAATATACTCCAGTGATGAAATCGTTTAGTATAAATCATTATTTGCTAACAAGTTCTATGTAAGTCATTTTAAATAGAACGATATTCGTTGACACAATTAGCTCAGTGGTAGAGCATTAGCCTATCGCTCAAATGCCTATGGTTCAAACCCGATCAGAGCTACGTTTTTTGCTTGAAATGTTATATGTTTATTGTTTTGTAATGACTCAGATGTTTTAAAATTAAGCGTTATATTGTGCACATTATGGTGTAAAATATATATTTAATTAAAACATAATTCGCCAGCAGATTTACTCGGGACATCTAGCTGCCAAAAATGTAACTTCCAGATTTTATTGAAAAGTTTCTTCTTCTGGCCGCTAGAATGCACTCGCTCTGTTAGGATTATATTGTTCGATATTTCACCAATAGATGTCACGACTAGTCTACGTGGGGATCCATTGATTACTATACCATTATCATTCTATGCGCATCGAATTTGAAGAATGACAAGATGATACTACGATACATTTTAACTTTTTATTTTAAAGTGTTTGTAACAGCCTATTTTGCGTTACTTGAAAATGTTATTAAGCGTTATATTGTGCACATTATGGTGTAAAATATATATTTAATTAAAACATAATTCGCCAGCAGATTTACTCGAGACATCTAGCTGCCAAAAAGGTAACTTCCAGATTTTATTGAAAAGTTTCTTCTTCTGGCCGCTAGAATGCACTCGCTCTGTTAGGATTATATTATCGAAAATATCCACATAGTTTGTATACACACGTCTCTGTAGGGTCATGGAAAGATTTGTTAATTCAATTAGGGTTGTGAAAGCCATGCACAACCAGACGTGTAAAGACATGCCTCAACTCAAAGTTGGATGTTGCCCACGGCAGGTCGTAATAATAATAATAATAATAATGTTATTGGTTTTACATCCCTTTTAACTACTGCTGATTTTAGAGACACCGGGGTGCCGGAATTTTGGCCCGAAGGGGATCTTTAACGTGCCAGTAAATGTACTGACACGGCTCCCTCGCATTTGTGCACCCTCAAATGCCAGCTGACTGCGCCAGGATACGAACCTGCAACCTAGGGCCCAGCAAGCGAGAACGTTACCGCTGAGCCACGCCGCCAGTCCGGTCGATTATGTCTCCAGATCCATAACATTCTTGATATACTTCTTATCTTTCTTTCTTCAATGATGGTAGCAGTTTTTATCTAGGTTGTGGCGTTTGGTAGAGGTAAATCGTTTCTAAGGTCTTCAACAAAGAATAGTTCTATTATACTCTTTGATAATAACAACGAGTTATAACTATACTCATACATTTAGGAGAAAGTAGGCTATATGTTCTTTACTGAACATCTTGTTAAAATCTAAAGTTTGTTTGACATGTATTTCATCAATCTGTAAATTTACAACCCTTTCTAAATTTGATAAATCTTTCACAATGTGACTTAGAAAGTTACTGTTCTCTTCATCAGCTTTCGGGGATATGGCGAAGGAAATTGTGAATTTTTGTAAAACTCGGGGATGAGGTAGGGATAAAATATGGTTAAATCTAATTGCGTTATAACACTTTGTAGACTGTATATAAATGAGGAATGCATTTGGAGTTGTAGTGACGTTATATCTAGGTTTCTTTAAAAAGTAAGTGTAAACTGATCATGCAGAAACATTAACTTTTTAACATAATCTCTGAAGTTTCGTCTCCCTGGTTTTCAAGGTCAGTTTTTAGGTTATATATTAAACTATTAATCTGGACGACTAGTGAACTTACAGAACTTACAGGTAAGAAAAAGTCGTGGCAAAATTCTATTGCTTGGAACAACTGACTCCACTTACTTAATAATGAATTTCGAAATATTACAGAGCCAGAATGAAGAACAACAGCGTTAGGAATTACGCCTCCATTGATATGAATTTCGACCGTAAAATCATTGTTTACCCTTATACTTTACCTTATTTTAGGTATGCTTGACACATCTAATTTATACAAAATACAATAGTTTTCACTAGTACTTACAGACCAGTCTGTTTTATGCTCCGCCAATTTATTTTGTATATCACAAACAAAGGACTCGAAAGTCGTAATTTTGTTGGCTTCCTCAGCAAGGGTCTTCTCACATTCCTCTGCAGACTTTTTCCGTTCTTTTTCTTCTTCTCTTCTTTCCTCTGGAGATTTCCTTATCTTGGAGGAGCACTTACTCAAATACGATGGTAAGTTTGGGAATACCTTTGGAACCGCACGAGGTAACAATACAGGCTTCTTCCGTGTGAATTCCTTATTATTCCCATCACCATCCTTGTATTTTTCAACATAACTTACGTCTTCAGGAAGAAAGTGTTTAATACATACGAAGGAATATTTCGTAGGTACCCAATTGGCTCGAGGAATAGCACGTTCCCATATGGCTTTCAATTATGGATATTTAGGAAACACAAACAATGTCATAAATCCTTCAGTTTGTATCGATGAACGATAATTAGATTTACAATTTGGCACAACACAAGTCTTTGGCATTGTAGCTAGCCACTACACAATAATAATCAATGGTATAATTTCATTTACATAGAGTATTTTGAAGAAAACACAAGCGCGTGACACATTTTCCATGTAACTCAGTGGGCTAGGCAGAGCAGACTGGCCATTCACGGCGAGGTTGCCAATTTTCGCTCGCCGCGGCCTTCCGTAGAGCCGGCCATGTACCAGGTGCACCAATTTCGAGAGGGCCTCCTGCCGCAGTATCTACGCATCGAAGTTCCTCTCCAAAAACCTAAAACTCAGACACTACAATTCAGTAGTAAAACCATCAGTTCTGTACGCCTCTGAATGCCTCGTGATGGCCAGGAAAGGCCCACTCAGGAAACTTGAACTCAAGGAGAGGAAGATCCTGCGGAGGATACTAGCACCTATACGGGAAGAGGGAGGCACCTACAGAATTCGGCACAATGATGAGCTTTACAGCCATCAAGAAGACATTGTGACTTGTATAAGAAAGAGGCGCTTGGCCTTCCATGGTCACTTGACCCGCATGATCCCTTGCCGGCTCACCAGTAAGATATTCACAGTGGCAGGAAGAGGGAAGATCTCTAGGACCAAGTGGATCTCTACGGTCAGGACGGATTTAGACCACCTAGGGATCCCACTTAATTCCATACAGGACCGTCAAGAATTCCGGCAAGCCATCCGACAGGGAGTTTTTCCTGTATCACTGACAGCTAGAATGAACACTGGTGTCAGCAGACCACCATGGACGGAGGAAAGATAGCTGGCTCATAGTCAGATGATGAAAGAGTACTGGAAGAAGAGAAAAGACAAAGCGACGAGGAGATACGAGCCCCGTGGTCCTCAGTAGGCCCAAACGAAGAAGAAGAAGAAGAAGAAGAAGAAGAATTATATAACCAACAGTGGTAGCTTCACTCGCTAAAGCGCAGCGCTAGGCCATTGGCTAAGCTCTCTGTGGACTCGGTTTACGTGGGTTCGAGCCCCAGCGTCGGCCATCCTTGGAATAGTTCTCCGTGGTTTCCCATTTTCAACTCCAGGCAATTGCTGGGACGGTACCTTCAGACAGGCCACGACCGCTTCCTTCCTTATCCTAGCCCAGTTGAATTGATCGTCATTCATTTCATCTCTCATTAACTCCTTTCATGAGGTTGGCGTCAGGAAGGGCACCCGGCCGTAAAAACCATCCGCCACATGTAATTTCATCACATCTCATTCCTGACCCCGTTTGAAACGGGAATAATAGAGGGTAGACATACATTAATAATTAATTATATACTGCCAGTTGATGGCATGTCAAATACTGCTCTTTGTATAATTGTCTAGATGCTACAGTTAAATGCATGCCTTTTTTACATATTTGAATTGCAGCCAATGGTCATAGCGGAGTATTTTA
The DNA here is from genome assembly GCA_946902985.2 of Meconema thalassinum. Taxonomy (NCBI): domain Eukaryota; kingdom Metazoa; phylum Arthropoda; class Insecta; order Orthoptera; family Tettigoniidae; genus Meconema; species Meconema thalassinum. Next base: position 248,695,613 of record OX336391.1, read on the forward strand.
ATTGAACGCCCGTAGGCCTCCAACAGGTTTAATTTCAAGTAGTTCCAACTTTGGCTACAAGAGATGGCACTGTCTCTGATACCTATCAGCGAATGTTGTAAATTGATACTGCGTTTCTAACCAAATAACCTACAAGTTTAGCTACACACTACCAATTAATTGCAGTGGTAGGTTCTTTTACATGCCCTAAATCCATGACCTGAGCTCGCCTGATGGACTTCCCCTTCGAAAGAAGGCATAGTGAAGGATTTTAACGCTCTTAAAAATCGGACGAATTCAGCTGGGTTTGAACCCACGATCTTGGGCATATCAATTCAGCATGCTACTGACTACGCCACTGAAGTCTCAAATGCACTTTTTGCTTCTATAAAGAAAACCATTGCATTGGAAATTCAATATTTTCGGTCTCATATTTTCTTTACACAGTTTCTGAAATCACCTTGAACTGCTGGGTGCTCCCTCCCTCGACACAAGACTGCCGCCCGCTCTACCCCAGCTCCGGTTTATATAGGAAACGCGAGAGCATGTACAAGGGGAAGCACGGGCGCAGCCTGCGTCGGGCGAAGGAGCTGCCCAAAGCCGAAGCTTTATTACTGCAAAACCTTACATACATCAACACAGAGCATCAAAACATCATAATACAAAAATACAGAAAAGACAAAAAAAAAACAGAAAAACCATAGTAACAAAGGAAACACATCTGCAAGTCAACAGAGTCCTCACATAACCTTATGTCTCTTCACTCTTAACGATTTCTCTCCCTCCTCACACTATCACAAACATAGTCATTCCGACTCATCACTTGTCCCTTCCCATGTCTTCGGTGGCGTCAGGAACTTTCTCATCGGGCTACCTTTCACTTTGCGAGAACTTTTCTTCGTTGTCTTCTGCGTTGCTCCTCGGGTTGGCTTCTGAGGTGTGGACGGAGGAGTTTTCTTGTAACCCTTCGGGCGCCGCGAAGTCTTCTTCTTCTTCGTACTGGAGGTAGCTGGTTGAGTTTCGAACGATGTCGTGTGAGAGGGTCCCTGCTTGGGCGCAGGCTCCGGATCAGGAAGAGGAGGGGTCCGGGTCCTGCGTCGTTTACTGCTCACTGGGCCGGCGCTGCCGCGTTGGCAGCCTGTCCCCGACCCCTCGCCACCCCGCTTGGTCCGCGTCCTCTTCCTCCTCTTCCGCGGGAGACCGCTGCCGGACGGGGAGTTAGCTGAAGGTGGAATCCCTCGGGGAGAGTAATGATCTCGTCCCCGGTTGCCTGGTCTAGTTGAAGGGCCTGCCCCCTGCCTCGTATTAGGGCGATGTACAACAAGTTGGCCCTGTTGAAGGCATATTTTCTTTGTGCGTAGTCCATGTGTGGCCACAGCGAGAGGAGACAGAGTGTGGTGGCCGCATCGTGGTGATCTCGTCCTGTTGGGATGCTGAGTAGGAGTTGTTTGAGAGCCTGGGCGAGATTGTACACTCGTTGATTGGGTGGAAGATCGAGTCCCTTGCTCATCACTGCTGGGTGGAGGCTCCTCCAAGGGTTGGCTGGACCTGCTGGTAGTGGCAGCACTGCGTCGTCCTCGGCGTCCTCGGGTTGCTGCTCCCCTGGGTCGTGTTCCTCCTGGCCGACTTCTAAAAAAGTCAGCCTCTGATCAATGCCCTCGAGCAAGGCCTTGATGTCTGCTACATCTTGCGCCGTCATGACTGATATGGTCGTGGCTTGAGAAGTATTGGATGCGTCTGAGTCCATTCTATTAAGTTGAGTTCCGGTACTGCCGGTGGATTGAGTACTGATTGTGCTAATGGTGGCCGTGCTGGTCGCTGTGGTTTGCGCCGTCGTGATTGCCTTCTTCTTTTTGGTGGTCAAAGTCCTGGGATTCTGTCCCGATCGTGTTACCCGGAAGTGTCCCGTTAAAGACTGGGACATACCCTCCGATGCTGGGTTGAGAGAGATCACTGCGCGTGAACAACTAAAGCCCCTCGAGAATGCTGCTGGGTGCTCCCTCCCTCGACACAAGACTGACTTTATATTTTTTTGATGTGTAACATCTTTCCATTCGGTATCTGGATATTTTTGTGGCACTCGATAGCTGGAAATTTTTGTGAGAGTGATTTTGGAAAGTGGATGGGACGGATGTGCATGGAACGGAAACAATGAGCGCGCGCTGTGGCGGAGATCGGTACATCGACGTACTCTTGGCCATGTGGCTACCTGGAATGCAAATTGCATACGGTTTAGTTCAAGGTTTGGAGACATTAGTGAAGATATTCCTACAATGAATCTTCTTCAAGTTGTCGTTCTTTGGTGTGAAAATATTAATTATATCATATTTGCTGAAGACAATTACAGTTTATTAAATCTTCACACTTTTGCTGTATTCTTATTTAATGAAAGCACTCGAAGTACTGTCGCCCATCTGGCTATGTGGAATCTATATCGGATCGACAAACACTCCAAACAACGTAGGAATTCAGTACATTAACACCGATTACTAACAATAATTGAAACTTTGTTGGTCTAAACCTATCACTGGGAGAAACACATTTAATATACCTACTGCACACCTAATTTGTAATCGCTCCTATACTGGGCATTGCGCTCTATCGGCCAAAAGAGGCCATTTTCAATAACACTGCTGGCATGGGTTCACTAACTGGCCGATATAGCGCGCAGCTCGCATCAAGTAGGCAGTGGATTGGTCCCACATACCGTAGTTCAACTAGTGGCAGGTAGATGTCACTACTGCAGATCCATTGGAGAATGTTGTCTTAATTAAATGTATATTTTCCATTGCTCCATTAAAGAAATTCCTACAATAAATCATCTTCAAGTTGTCGTTCTTTGGTGTGAAAATATTCATTATATCATATTTTCTGAAAGGATTTGGCACAGGAGTTTTACAAGTAGCGCGCGGTGCCAGAGATTGGTACAACGACGTACTGTTGGCCATGAGGCTATGTGGAATGGAAATCTCATACGGTTTACGTCAAGGTTTGGAGGCCCCATTACAGATATTCCTACAATAAATAATCATCAAACTGTCGTTCTTTGGTGTGAAAATATTCATTATATCATATTTGCTGCAAACAATTTTGATTTATTAAATCTTACTACTTTCGCTGCATTCTTACTTAATGTAAGCACTCGAGTTACTGTCAGCCAAAACACAGTACTATTATATCATATTTGCTGAAAGTATTTGTCACTGGAGTTTTAAAAGTAGTTATTGCAGAATTAATAATAATGAGAACTTATCTATGGTAATAACACGAAGGAATCCTTCATGTTTGATGGCACAAGAGTTCATTCTTAAACAAGTAGTTCCGTGAAGAACTATACAGCCTATTTTCATATCTCCTACTAGTGTTTATTGCCTCTATCAACATACAAAATTTCAGTTTGAAGGTTGTGATAGATTCGTAGATATTGAGAACCATCTAAATATTTCAGATGGTTCGCAGGTTGGATTTTTAGACTATTTTTGACATTTTGCAAAAATGAGGAAAAAGTAGACTTATGAGATCGATCCGGGAAAATGTGTGTCTGTCTGTCTGTCCTTCTGTCTGTCTGTCTGTCCTTCTGTCTGTCTGGCTGGCTGTGTGTGTGTCCCCCCCTATCAACTCCTAAACGGCTGCAGTAATCAAAACCAAATTTAGTATGAGTAAAGATGTGCACCGGAATAGCTCACATCCATATTTGAAAATGATGTCAGTGCTACCAACTGCTGAAAAAACGCACTAGAAATTTGAGCTCCATGTTGGATATCTTGCAAGGTATGCATGGGAGCTATTCCAAAATTGGCACACATGTAGATAATACTACTTCAGTTTAACTTCCAGGAGGCCAACCATAACAGTGTTGCCAAAATAATTTTAAGCCTTCTGATAAGTCCAATGTTTAAATGCATATAACTTCTACACTATCAACTGGATTTGAACCAAATTTTGTATGTAATATCTGGACATAAACAGATATGACTGAGCGTATTCTTAAGAGCCACCAGGGCTGCCAACTGTTAATAATTGCTCTCCCTATTTTTTTATCCAAATACCAATATATCAGAAAGTATGCAAGCCAACAGCTTTAAACTATGCACACGTATATTCTGACATTTTAGATTAATTTGGAGTAACTTATATACGTCAGTTCTACCAACATGATTATAAGCCTGCTGATAGTACCAATTTTTAAATACATGTAACTTCTATACTATCAGTTGGATTTCAACCAAATTTCGTATGTGATATGTGTACCATAACAGATATGACTATAAGTATTGTTAAGAACAATCAGGGCTGCCAACTGTTAATAAATGCTGTCTATATTCTTTTTACCCTAATATCAATATATCAGAAAGTATGCAAGCCAACAGCTCTATACTTTGCTCACGTATAGCACCTGACATTCTAGATTAATTTGGAGTAATTAATACAAGGCAGTGCTGCCAACATGATTCTATGCCTGCTGATATGTCCAATTTTAAAATACATGTAACTTCTATACTAACAAATGGATTTCATCCAAAATTGGCACAACAAGATACCATAATAATTCAGATTATTTCTGACCAGCACACGCATGGTATTGTTGGCAACATGATTTTAAGCGTGCTGATAGATCCAGTGTCTAACTGCATGTAACGTCCATTGGACTTCAACCAAATTTTGTATTCTGTACCTTAAGAGGTGGAACTAAGAATATATTCAGTCACCAGGGCTGCCAACTGTAGTGCTCTATTAGGCTACATTATACCAGGTATATATTGAACTAATTAGATATTTCGATATTACCAACTTAATTTCGTCATTTTTCTAGATAGGTTCATATACTGTAAAATAATCATTGGCATGAAAAGTAGGCTGTATGGTTCTTCACGGAACTTCTTGTTATTTATGTGCTATTACATGAAGATTATTGTGTACGTGTGTTAGTCAAACTTCAATCGCATGATTAGAACACAAGAAGTAAAAACGAGATTTTAAAATTTCGCACAGCTGCAATCTTGTGGTTATGAAAACAATCGACATAAATTAGATGCTAGTGGATTAACATTTGTATAAGTATTTAACGTGCAATGTTTCACTGCACTCGGATGGTTAAATCGCGGGAAACGTTCATTTAAATATGTATACTTTGCCCAAATGGACTTTGGCACAGGCCTCGAACCCATACTAATTTATGTCATGATATAACAGAAGGAATATACGACTTTGGTATAGTTTTTAAGAGAACCGAAAGGGTTAATACGAAAAGCACATCTAGGTAACGCATGAATCGATAAGATAAGATTGGAGTAAGAGTACAGCTGCAAATGATGTCACTGCAAGCTAAGCGGAAAAGAGTTGTTGCACGAGATCAAAATAACCCAGCGTAAATTTCCAATCTAGACGGAGAGAGGAGATGAAACAAATAAGTACGAACTCAGCATTAAATTGCCATCACCGCATTGAGGGAGTGGCCAGGAAATCGGCAGAAATCATTGAAATTGGTCAAAATACGGAAAATTATTAGTGAAGCTTTCCACAAATGCTATTTATTTTGGAAACTGGAATTTTTGGGATGGCAAAAGTTCTTAAGAGTTGCGCCAAACAGGAAAGCTAAGTCAGCAATATACGAAAGGGACTTCACCAAGCCAGATAGTGGGAGAGAAGGAAAAAAAGAAATACCCGCCCACATAATTGGAGGAGCGATTATAATTTTTAGCCTACTTTCGATTTTTGCAAAAAATGAAAGTAGACTTATGAGATCAACACAGGGCGAAAAAAGTGTGTCTGTCTGTGTGCGTGTATGTGTGTGTGTGAGTCTGTGTGTGTGTGTGTCTGTGTGTGTGTGTGTGAGTGTGTGTACTCTGAATGTCTGTCCCCCCCTATCAATTCGAACACGGTGAATGCGAATTGAACGAAATTTGGTACAAAGGTAGCACTAGCAAAGGACACCTCAGTGTCATGTTTTATATCGCCGCCATCTTGACGGAAACGTAATGGCGGCCACACAAATGTTCAAAGCTTAAATCAAATTACGACTAACCTAATCATCCGATCTCTACCAAATTTTGCAACGACATACCTTTATGGGGGGAGCATCCTTTGACCAAACCAAACGGTCATCAGCGTAATAGTTTGCGGATGGCGGCCATCCTTGTGTGAAAATCGATTCCCCCTATTAATTCGAACACGGTGCAACCGAATGGAACGAAATTTGGTACAGAGGTAGTACTAACAAAAGGCACCTCAGTGTCATGTTTTATATCGCCGCCATCTTGACGGAAACGTAATGGCGGCCACACAAATGTTCAAAGCTTAAATCAAATTACGATTAACCTAATCATCCGATCTCTACCAAATTGTGCAACAACATACCTTTATGGGGGGAGCATCCTTTGACCAAACCAATAGGTCATCAGCGTATTAGTTTGCGGATGGCGGCCATCTTTGTGTGAAAATCGATTCCCCCTCTTAATTCGAACACGGTGCAACCGAATGGAACGAAATTTGGTACAGAGGTTGTACTAAGAAAAGGCACCTCAGTGTCATGTTTTATATCGCCGCCATCTTGACGGAAACGTAATGGCGGCCACACAAATGTTCAAAGCTTAAATCAAATTACGATTAACCTAATCATCCGATCTCTACCATATTTTGCAACTACATACCTTTATGGAGGGAGCATCCTTTGACCAATCTAATAGGTCATTCACCTGATAGTTTGCGGATGGCGGCCATCTTTATGTCAAAATTGATTCCCCTATTAATTCGAACACGGTGCAACCGAATGGAACGAAATTTGGTACAGAGGTAGCACTAGCAAAGGGCACCTCAGTGTCAAGTTTTATATCGCCGCCATCTTGACTGAAACGTAATGGCGGCCACACGAATGTTCAAAGCTTAAATCAAATTACGATTAACCTAAACATCCGATCTCTACCAAATTTTGCAACTACATACCTTTATGGAGGGAGCATCCTTTGACCAATCTAATAGGTCATTCACCTAATAGTTTGCGGATGGAGGCCATCTTTATGTCAAAATTGATTCCCCCTGTTAATTCGAACACGGTGGAACCGAATGGAACGAAATTTGGTACGGAGGTAGTACTAGCAAAGGGCACCTCATTGTCATGTTTTATATCGCTGCCATCTTGACTGAAACGTAATGGCGGCCACACGAATGTTCAAAGCTTAAATAAAATTACGATTAAAATAATCATCCGATCTCTACCAAATTTTGCGACTACATACCTTTATGGAGGGAGCATCCTTTGACCAATGTAATAGGTCATTCGCCTAATAGTTTGCGGATGGCGGCCATCTTTGTGTCAGAATCGATTCCCCCTATTAATTCAAACACGCTGAAACCAAATGGAACGAAATTTGGTATAGAGGTAGCACTAGCAAAGGGCCCCTCAGTGTCATGTTTTATATCACCGTTATCTTGATGGAAACGTAATCGCGGCCACCCAAATGTTAAAAGCTAAAATGTAATTACGACCAACCTAATAATCTAGTCTCTACCTAATTTTGCAACACCATATCTTTATGTGGGAAACATATTCTGACCAAACTGCAAGAACATCAGCCCAATAGTTTGCAGATGGTGGCCAAGTATGTGTGCAAATCGATTCCCCCTATCAATTCAAACACGGTGAAACCGAATTGAACGAAATTTGGTACAGAGGTAGCACTAGCAAAGGGCACCTTATATTCATGTTTAGTATCCCTATAGCACGTTGTATTTCAACAAGCTCCTTCAACCAACATTCAATCATACTCCTTGAAAAGGACAAAGAGTTATAACAATACCCATGCATTTAGGAGAAAGTAGGCTATATGTTCTTTACTGAACATCTTGTTAAAAATAGGTTCCCACGACACGATTTTGGAATAAAAAATAGATTTGAAATATTTAGATCAGGGGCCTTAATATGGTCATTTTCTCATTAAAAATACCACGATTGGTTTAGAAGGAAATTTTGTAAAAAAAAAAGCCAAACTAGTTTATTTGTTGTAAATCAAATAAATTGGGAACGATAGCCAGAGGAGAGTTCAGTGTGTTCATTCAGTATCAAGTGTGTGCAGGGGCGCTACACGCTGGGTCAACCAGTGACCAGTATCAAGTTATTCATTCGTTCATTTTGTCTTAGTGAGCGCGGAGGCGCTGCACGCTGCGTTTAAATTCAGATCATAGACACAAGTATTAGTCGCCATTACGCCATGTTGGAACCGATCAAGGTCTAAAGAACATTATAAGTCAGTCTACAACGAACCTTGTGAGGTGTCGTGCTGGATCGCCATATCCAGTTTGTAGTGATCGTTAAGGCACGTCGCGCTGAATCGCATCAGTCAGTTCATTATACGGTGTCCGCAGTGACGGAACATGTTGATCATCAGATATTCAGTCTTCAGTATAAGCAGATCCACGGAGTTGCCGCGCTGTTTCATCAAAATATGATTCAGTCACTATTGAGTGCTGATACGCGTCACGCTTAATCGCGAAGTATAATTCAGTTTATCGAGAGTGCCCGGAGGGCGTGGTGCCGTCTTCAATAGATAACCAGTATAACTCAATACACAGCGGACATTGGGAAGTCGTGCTAAATCACGTCAGAGTCAGTAGTTAACGGCACGATATTATTCGTCAGCACACAAACCATAGCCAGTTCAGAGCCAGAGAGGTGCTGTGCAGTGTTAGCCGACAAGTGAAAGAACAGTTGCGAGTCCGAGACTCTGAGGAGTCCGTACGGTAAAGTTGAAAAATTAAAGTTACCGAAAGCAAAGAACAGTATTCAAGTACCACAGAGGTATTAAAGAACTCCTAGTTCAGAGAGGGGCGAGTTCAAAACAATATAACAAAGTCAGGGGATGCACTTAAAGTCAAGTTGCAATCCATCCAGCAGATGCGTCGTTAAAGACAGTTATCGTCAAATTAGAGCAAACACCGAAGTCAACGAATAGACTTATTTAAAGTAGTGTTCGAGAGACTCATAAAGAAATTCCGGTGTAGGAGAAAGGAACTTGTACGAGCCCTTACACGTTCAATGCTGATTCTTGGAACTAGCAGCGAAGTGTTAGCCGTAAATAGTAATCACTGAGATATGGGCGTATGAAGAAGGAGTGAAGTGAAGTGAAGTGTTGTAATTTAAAAGAAAGGGTATTACTATTTTTGTAGGTTAAGTATTTTTGAAAGTGAAAATGTGTTCTGTTATAAACCAGTGTATAATATGTGAATTTTGTAGAGAGTGTGTGAAAATAAGTACCATGGAAGAGTACTAGAATGTATTGAGATGGGTGACCCCATTCAAATGGTATAATCATAAGCTGCACACAGGTGAGTAATGAATATTACAGTATAAGTGTTGTTGCACTATGTACTGTGCTAGCGCAACCAAGTCCTGACTGGGGAGTTTAGCCTTGATTCGCTAGATATAATTGAAATGCACTAAATGATTGATAAATATGTTTGGGATAAAAGTAAAATTTAATCACGAGGATAATCTCGTTGGAAATGCAGATATAATTGCAGTAATTGAATATAAATTAATTAAAACCCGCAAATATGAAAGGATTCAATAAGTAAATGATTGAAAAGGAAGAATCGAGATTTGAGATATAAATGGCTTGAATTTTCGCCATTCAAATGAATTGCAAAAATAAATAAGCACCATAATAAGTCACGTCGTCGTCACAAATGAAAGTAAGTATTCAAATGTGAGTCCCGTTGGAAGGATTAAGGATCCCCAGCCTGGCATTGTTGTAATAAAGTGTTGTAATCGGGGATGTGTAACTCCCACCGAAATATAGTTGTTATCGTATGTTATGAAGCGTCGTAAGTAATAGGTACATGTGAGTCCCGTTGGAAGGATTAAAGATCCCCAGCCTGGCATTGTTATAATGAAGTGTTGTATGTAAGGTCGTCATAATGAAGCGTCGTAAGTGAAGTTGTTGCAATAAGTCATCGTAAGTAAAGTCGTCGTAATGGAGCACCGCAAGTGAGGTTGCTATAATAATGCATCGTATATCCTCTCCGAACTAGTGCAACAGTATTCTGGAATCACGAAATATAAATAATTAAACGCGAATAAAAAAGTAATTTGTTGTATAGGAAATGATATTTAAAGCTTGGATGGCCATATGTTTGAAAACAGTAAACCTTATAGTAAAAGACGACGGGCCGTATGGCATCGTAAATCGTGAGTAATTACCGAGGGGAGGGAGGTGACAGCCAAACCTGACCTATACTCTTGTGAATGGAAGAGACCACTAATAGGCGTTTTTGTTGATTAACTATTTCCACAAAGCCTTAGGTATCTTAAAAAGCACAGTACATTTATTCAATAACATGCCATGTCATAGGTCGACCCCTCACTCCTTCATTTATCTACTCATGGTCCAGCTGATTTGTTCTAACGTTGTACCAATCATATCATATCATATCAAACTTCATTATTTCATAACCCGTTAGTTTCATTATTTTTCAAAGAAGGAATCGCTTTCTCTCAACAATGCTAATATTTGACCAAATCCGTCAAAATTCACTTAATTACTTCAAATTTAGGCTTGGGAGAATGTAACAACCCCAGCATTCCAAATATCTAATTTATATTAAGCTAGCACCTTATAATCAAAACTTTCATATAGCGGTTTCTAATTGCTAATCTCCATTTAAACCCTACTTGACAACAGAACCCATTATGTGATCTCTTTCCATCCCCTCACCAGAAGCAAAGTCAGGGTCGGCTCGCCGCCCCCAGCTCCTTCGGTAATTTACTCAAGATTTATGACGTCTCGCGGACTGTCTTCGCTTATTTTTACTTTCGACTATCTTCAAACATATGGTGATCCAAGTTTTAATATTTCATTTCTCATACGGCTATTTGATGATGATGATGATGATGATAATTATTGTTTTAAGGGGCCTAACATCGAGGTTAGCGGCCCCTACGGCTATTTGCTTCCTTATTCCTCATTATTATCAATATTTCATGTCCCAGGGTATTTTGCACTAGTTCGGAGAGGATACGCGATGCTTACTTTACAACAACTTCATTTACTGTCGGATGGCAAGGCTGGACATACTCCCAGACTTATATGCAAATACCATAACATACCACAACATAACATAACATACCATAACACAGACACATCTATTCCAGTGGGAATTACCCATCAACTTGGTTGCAACTCGTAATATACTGACCTAGCCTGGACTCAAACCTGCTAGCGGGTCTAGCCCTCATAACAATGACGAATCCGACTTACTATCATTTCTACTTTTCATCTCTCGAAACAAAGCATATCCTGGAGCACGTACTTCTTACTAGCTTGATGCTAAACTTATTATTCAATTACTTGGCCCTTTCGGCAATACAACTTGGCTTGGATATCCATGATTCATTTACTTTCCTCACATAACAAATTTATTACATCGCGGTAAGACTTCCGGGTCTTCCTATTATTTTATTCCCCTAATTTTGGCCTGACAGCCTACAATACACTATTTCATTTTCATTCTTAGGTGTTCCGTATTCACCAATTACATTAAAGATCTGTAAACGCATTATCTTGTCAACAATACGTCAAAGCGTTAATATTCATTCAATTAATTAATCTCTTTTTATTTGAGTTCATTATCATTATTATTCAACCATTCAATACTTTATCCACAACTTTATTTTGGAGTACAACACCTCGATAATAATAATAATTATTATTATTATTTCAACTTTCCAATAACCTTATTACGGTGCTTATTTACTTTACAATTCATTTACTTGGCGAAAATTCAAGCCATAAATATTTTTACTTTCGATTCCTTCCTTTAAATCCATCAATTACTTATTATTTCATCTTTCCGGGTTTCAATTACCTTGCATTTATTTATTTCAATTACATCTTTACACTCAACGAGGCTATCCTCGCGGTTAACAATTATTATTATCATCCCAATCATATTTTCACAATTTTATTGCATTTCAAATACATAGTGAGTCAAGGCTAAACTCCCCAGTCAGCGCTTGATTTCACTATTTCAGTGCATAGTACAACAACAATCATAAAAAAGTTTCATGACTCACCCGTGTGCAGACGTTGATTATTTCCTTGAATGGGGTCGCCCATCTAATTACATTTCTAACACTTCTCCATCATACTGCTTTTCACACACTTCATTTCACATTCACATAATCTACACTGATATACACTTAAACACATTGTTATCTTTCAAAAGCACTTTACATATAACACTGAAAAAATGAAGCCCTTTCTTTTATATCACTTAACATTTCACTTATTTCTACACCGTATCTCAGTGATTCCTGGCAATCCCTATCGGCGGTCAACACTCGATGTAAGTCCCACGTCTCAGCATTGAACGTGTAATGGCTCTAACGGGTCCTTTGCTCCCACACTGGAATTACTGCTTTAGTCCTTTATCCTGCTTCGAATAGTCTATCATTCGGTTTTACCTTATCAGCCTTATTTAAGCGATAAATGTCTTTCACTTCGCATTTACTTCCAATTCTATCTGGCGGTCTATTCTATCATATAATTTGATTAGCTTGTTCAGACTTCGAACCTGCGCTTCTCTGAGTTCCTTTGGCTAGAACCTATCTCTTTGCGATGCACCGTGATTTGCTTTTCTCTTCGTATGTGAATGTCTTTAATGACGTCTCTATTGAACGTTCCGTAGCTGTAATTTATTGGGCTCTCTGACTTCGCCACAATGTCGAACTCACGTCCCTGAACTCGAAGTTCCTTACTGTCTTTATGATGCCTGATCGCTGTTTCCTTTAGATGCTGTAACTTTACTTATTGGCTAGTTCCGTAAAGACCCTTCGGTGTCTTGAACTAACACTGCTCAGCGTGGCGCGCTTTTAATGACTGGCCTGCACTTTAGGCTATAATACTGTCTTTTGATTTGACGCGGCGTAACATGCCCTCATCGAGGTTCTCGTAGAATACTTATCGGCTGATCCGGCGCAATGCGCCTTGGTGATCACTACGGACTGATACTTTGCGATGCAGCGTGTAACGCCCCTGCGTATACTTGGAAACTGAGTTGAACTGACTGTGAAACAGCCCTGCGCCTTCCAGCGTTTCTGGTAGACTGAATATCTGATGACCAACGTGTTCCGTCACTGCGGACACCGTAGACTGAACTGAATACTTCCGCTGCGATCCAGCGTGTAACGCCCCTGTGCACACTTAAGATTGAATTGAATTGATACTGGTCACTGGTTGATCCAGCGTGTAGCGCCCCTGCGTACACTTGAGACTGAAGACTGAATAATCGTTGAAACAGTGCAGCGCCTCCCCGGGCCTGCTTAGACTGAATACTGGTAACTGGTTGATCCATTGTGTCCCCCTCAGAGGTACACCAAGACTGAATACTGCATACGGCAATCGTTGCCTATTTATTTGATTCATGACAAATAAACTACTTTGGCTTCTTCTCCAAAATTAACTTTTGAACAAGTATGGTATCTTTTTGAAAAAGATAACCATCTTGAAGCACGCGATCTCAATGTTCCAAATATATAAAAATTTCCTAAATCGGATCGTGGGAACATATTAATAAAAATTTAAATCGCTCCTACATTTGTGTGGGCGGTTATTCTTTTTTCCCCCTTCTCCAACTATCTGGCTTGGTGATGTCCCTACCGTAAAATGCTGACTTAGCTTTCCTATACTGTGCAGATATTAACAATTTTTACCACTCTAAAAATTCCCGTTTCGAAAATAAGTATCATTGGTGGAGAGATTATTCAATAATTTTGCCTATTTCCGGCTAATTTTAATTATTTAATCAATTTCTTGGCCACACCTTCTACACAGTGTTGGCAATTTATCGATGACTATACGTTTCTCAGTTATATCTTTTATCTCTCTCTTACACGGAAGATTCCACTGGGACTATTTTTATATCTGCGTAACCCTTTTTCAGCTGAGTTTGCGGGTGACATCACGCACAGCTGCAGTCATTACTCCACGATTTCCTCACCGGTCTATGTGTCATATAGATGTGATTTCGTACTTACCCTTCTGTTACCCTTAAAAACTGTATAAACTATCCTATATTATTTCTTCTTTTCCTGACTTGAAATGTCGTAAGTTCGATGCCCGTGCCAAAGTCCATTTGGGCACAGTATAAATATTCACATGGACGTTTCTCACAATTTAACCATCCGAGTGCAGTGACACTAGGTAGAGTAAAACCTTATACTAATGTGAATCCACTGGCATCTAATTTATTTCAATTGTTTCCATAACCACAAGATGGCAAATGTGCAAAATTTTAAAATCTCGTTTTTACTTCTTATGTCCTAATAATGCGATTGAAGTTTTAATACTACACGTAACTTACACAATAATTTTCATCTAACAATACATAACTCTAAGACGTACATACATAAGAATCCAACATGGCGACCATCCGAAATATTTAGTCAGTTCTCAAAATCTACGAATCTATTACAGCAATCAAATTGACATGTTGTATGTTGATAGTGGCAATTAACATAAGTAGGATATATGAAAATAGGCATTAGTTCTTCACGGAACTACTTGTTTATTTATTTATTCAGGTGTTGAACTTCCAAAATTAAATAACTGATTCGTCGTTTAAAACATACTAAGATTCTAGTCACAATAACATCCGGGGTAATTTCCTCTTCCTGTAATTTAATCAATGGGCTCGTTTACATAATTCTAACAGTCCATCTTAATACATGATTTACAAGGAGCATTTCATAGTATGAATACAATCAAACAAAAAGTGAGAAAACAGCAACAAATAAAATAAAATTGGAAGCTTAATTAATTCACATTAAAACCGACCTAATGTATCCGTGTAGCCCTCAGAAGTCTTTTCACCCTATGTTCATGTTTCCTTCTGTTGCTTCTTTTCCTCAGAAATCAAATGCTAGTAAGTAGAAGTTCTTTGAAGCCAAATATATCGTCGTACACAGACAATTTGAGTTTAGAATTACTGTATGTGCTGAGTGGACAATGTTTGGTAGTGGCTACTCGAAAACGGACCGCACTTCACTCAAACAATCAGCTAAGTTCCCAATCCAGTCTAACTTGACCGTTTAATAACAATCACTGACATCAGAAACTTCTGGCAAACTTGAAGTTCAATCACCACTAAAAATGCCTTAACAAAAATATCATATATAACAAATTAACAAATCATGACAAGTTGAGCTAGTGTATAATAACCGCTGCAACTAAATCTCTACATAGTATAAAAGAAGGTCCCCGATTCTTGGATGTTCCGGGTAATCTCGAGAACCACTGGATGGATTTTAATGCGGTTTTCACTATTCTGTAAAGGATTTCTCGAGAAAAGTTTCTGTAAAAAATGGAAGCCGTGCAGTTACGATTCCAGTGAATCGTGTCAAAGAAAACCTGCTGTCCGTGAGCAATTTAAGCTTATGCTGGGCAAACCGCTAAAAATAACTACTGTACAAACTATGTGTGTAAAAATTGTTCACCATGAATGGTTCTAAAATGAAATCGGTGACTAGCCTCGGAGCGAGTTTACGAGCTAGCGAGGGAGCCTATCACCCCAGCTTCGTCCAGCATCAAACTGTCGAGTCGTGTCGAGTTAAGAATTCAGAGAAGAGTGTATGTGTTTGGAGTTTTGCTGTAAACCTCGGCTTTTCTGAATTGCGTCTGGAACCTGCCGTCCATGCCCCTTTTAATCTTACGCTGGGTAAACCGTTAAAGATACCTGGCGAAGCTAGGGCGGGTTGATAGTAAGCATATAATATATTGTAAATACCATGACTCACTTTGGCCTACTTGTAGACATAGATTTAATAGCCAAACTGTAAAGGATAATGATGATGATTTTTTTTTAGCGTATGGCTTTTAGTGCCGGGAGTGTCCGAGGACATGTTCGGCTCGCCAGTTTTGTAGCTGCTTCGAGACGGACACCCAATGGGTATGCTACAAGTACCGTTGGGGAGGAATGTTGGATGGGAGGGTCGAGGAGTTGGAAGGTAGCGGCTGTGGCCTATAGTTAGGGACCAACCCCGGCATTTGCCTGGAAGGAAGCTGGGAAACCACAGAAGACCATCTTCAAGGTTGCCGGCGGGGGGATTCGAACCTCCTCGCCTCCCGGATGTGAGCGACTGCCAACAGTCATGCCGCAACGACCACGGCTAACTCACCCGGTATGATGATGATGATCGCTTGTCAATCGAAACTGGTCATCCATGTGTGTTTATTATTCCCAAGTAAATATTTTTTTCAGGATTAGGGTGTCACCCATTTCAACTGGGTACAATAGTTTAGACCGACTGGAAAGCATTAAATTTCAATTATTTAGGCAACACTGAAAAATGACTTCCAACACGGTAATATTCCTTTTATAATAACAATCATAATTATAATAATAATTATTATTATTAATATCGGGTTGACCCTGTTGTGGATGTCGCCTGGGCACCAATTTTACTCTATTGATCTCCCTTGGCATTATTGCGGTGCTTGCTGATAATACAGTTTCATCGCCTGCGAGCAGAGGGACGATCAATCACCGTGTGGGCAGCAGAACATGTCGCCAATATGACGGCCATCCGTCACAGCCGTCGTATTTCACAGTAAATAGAAATCTTCGCAGTTCAATTGGTAATAGCATTATTCTCGCTCACAGATATAGCCTATCTATTCTAAACAACCTATCATTCGCAGACTATTTGGTATGTCTATAAAGTTTCCTGTTTTAAAACCAGAGGCGGCTCCAGTCCGCAAAAGGGGTAGTGCAAGTAAAAAATATGAAAATATTGGTGTTTTCATAACATTATATCAGAGCAGGGTTCGATTCCGATGTATATATAGGGCCTACACTAATCTTGATTTTCAATATTTCACATCGGGACTAACCGAATAAAATATATACGATAAGAAAATATATAAAAGAAACTTTTTCAGAACTCAACCATTCACTCACTAATAGCCTACAACACAAACTCAATGTTTGACTCTTTAACACCTTGACTCACTAAAAATAACCATGAACCGTTAACAAGAACTGAAGATAGACTAGACTACAAACAGGAATTCCCGCGATTTCATCCGGGCTTGACAGTTGCAGATGGTTTATCAACCATAAATATTTAGCTACCGAGAGTAATCCGTGAAGCCTTAACATGTAAGCCTACGGTAGTCATGATCTTACTTTTTTCTCTTTTATTCATTCGCTTAGTTATTCACTTTACCAAATAAGGAATTTAAAAATACATACATATTATTTTCACTATTTATTACGGCAAATTTAAATTTCACTGTTGGACGCATTTAGAGAAATCTAGAGAGAGCGAAATCTTAATTCTTAATGTGTGTGTGAGAGCGATTGGTTGTCAGTTTGTATCAACCAACGCCCCACCCCACCAATAACCAATGAGTCAAATTACATCCAGCCAATCAGGCCATTGGCCCAAACCCTCTTCCCTTCCTCCCTTTGTGACAGCTTGTGACAGGCATATCGCTGGCTCAGTACCTCCTTAGGACCGATAGATAGCATTGCACTTCACTTTCAATACCGCTTTGAGCCAAACTCTATTCGGCACGGAGACCAGCATATTTCCTCATAGCGGGTGACGAGAGAGGCTACGGAAAATATCGTAAATTGGACTGCGCATGCGTCAATCGTGCCGTTTAGACCGCGGCTCAAGATATCACTGGGGCGAAGATGGAATCAATGATCATATTTTACGGTCGGAATATTTTAACTACAAAGTAATTTGAAACTAATTAGAATCCGGTATTATACGTAGACGTTCAAAATTATTCTTTCAGGAGTATGAATAATTTTTTTTCTCTTAGAGGGCAGTGCCATGGCACGGTGGCACTACGCCTAGAATCGCCCCTGTTTAAAACACTAATTTATCTTGATATTACGGCCTGATAGTTTTTCTTGTTTATTTTATTCAGAGGATTTAGATGCCTCGGTCGTCAGTACCATATCTACTGTTTATGAAGGGTGCGGGAAAGGAAAGAGCTGTATCCATTTATAATAGCCAACATTCGAATTTTGTAAAAAAAAAAAATGGAAGTAGAATTATAGGAATCACTTGGTAAAATATCCGTGTGTCTATATGTGTGTGCAGGCTATGTGTGTATATCTATGTGTATGTATGTGTATGTATGTGCATATATGCACCCCTTCCCCCCTGTTCGCCCGCTTTTATTTTTACATGACGAATCTGAATTGAACTAAATTTGGTACAAAGGTAGCACTAGAAAGGCGAACCTCAGTGCCATATTTTATATTGCCACCATCTTAACCAAAACAAAATGGCGACCACCCAATTCTCCAAATCGTAAATCAAATTACGACTTATTCTTGGATTTCTACCAAATTTTAGAAAAACAAACCTTTAGTGGGAACTGTCTGGCGCCGGAAATACAAGGTTAACAGTCAAATAGTTTGATGATGTCGGCCATGCGAAACGTCCAAGCACGAATCAATAACTTATAATAAAATTAATCAATTTTCAATTACATTCAGGGAGTTCTGTATATACGGACCGTCTGTTACCAAAGTTATGACTACTATATATGAGCATGCGTATTACTCGCAGCTAACATCTTTAAATTATAATATATAAAAATAAACAACTCTCAACATTGAAGAGCAACAGCAACAAAAATTAGTGTCAATGTAGGACCGTAACTATGGCCATCCATGACCAAGTCAAAAGAAGAGACTCTCCATACTTTCAAAACGGCGTGGCGGCTGTATGAACTAACTTATTAGAATATAGAATATTGGAATATAGCGCACAGCGGTCATCTTGAAATTCCAAAATAAATTAATAACTTTCGGTGTCCTAGAGCTATAAAAATGAAGTTTACTAATAAAATACAATCTAAGAAGTCGATTCTTGTGCCCAAAGCAAAAGAACAGAGCAAACATACGACTAGGCGTATTACTAAAATATATAAATTAAAATCGAAATTTGTTGTATTGCAGTCGGCCAACACGATTGTACCCTACTGTGATGGGTGTTTCCCTAATTCTGAAAATAATGTACATGAGATCAATAAACAGTGACCAGTTGCAAACATCAAGTGATCATCATCATATCCCATCATCAGATCTATTAAATCTATGTCTTCAATTATGGGAGATGGTATTTACAATATACTATACACACTTTTTTAGTTGTAGTAGTTGTTAAACTACCACAAATATTCGACATTTGTTAGTTATACTGTGTGTGATACTGAAAATGGTGATTGTCCTTCAAGTGTGCATGCTTAGTTTGATTATTTGATTGTTATTAAATGATCAGGTTGTACAGGCAGGACGTTTGTTTTAGACGAGTGAAAAATCTTAATGGAAGCCTGGAGGCGAGTTACTACAGTACCTGTGTTGTTATCAGCTGCCCCAAGCGGTCCGATGATTGACAACGCTTTTTCACACTACTGGTCAAGTACAGTCATTGGCAAATATAATGACGTTCTGTTCGCAACTACGTAACGTGTACTTCCGTGTCACACAATACTTCGACGTGGACTGTACTGTCTGCTCAAGTCTGGAATTCCATTAAATCAGATCGGTGGTGACAAGTGTGAAGCGATAGGATGAGAGAGTGAGTGTGTGTAGGCTCACCCGCAGGCTTCAAGGTCAAGGGCAATCGTCTAAAACAAACGTCCGGATGGTGAACTTAACTGCTTGAGAGGTGTGCGGTCCGGTTCCGTGCAGCTTCTCAGTTCAGTGTAGGCAGTGACGAGAGAAGATGCATGGAACCGTTCCACATATCTCTCGTCTCAAAGCCAGTTACTCGTAAAATGGCGTGGAGTAGTGCATGCCCCTATCGTGTTTTATTGCCAGACTAGAGTATTTCAAACTGATTGATGTTCACGGTGTCACAATCTTTTAAAACAGCAAAGGTATTTTTTAGAACGGTGCACGAAATATTTAACTTCTTGGCCTCACGAGACATATTACATTGTACTTGTTGAATGAGTAGAATATTAAATGTCATCAAAGTTCATATGGTAAGGTTTGCCGAAGACCAAGTAATTTTAACTTAAAATCAAAATTTATTGCAGAGCATTGTTAACGCTATTGTAACTTTGTCCTGCAACATCGTCTCAGCCCCGTGAGGCTCAACTGAGAATAGGTGAGTTCAATTCCCACCATCCTTCCTAGAAGTGTTTCGCCGTGGCTCTCATTTACAAATCCTGGCAATGCCGGGATGGTACAAATTTAAGATCTTTGCCCACGTTTATCTATTTCTAAAGCCCATGTATTGAACCCATGGGCCATAGGGTCCATGACGGTCGAATCCATGTCCTTAAGGAAGAAATGAAAGAAACGTATAGTTTCTTAAAGGAACGGAGAGAGATTTTAAGCCAGGAATATAGCTTAACATTGTGCAAGCGACTAGGGACAGATGTTCCTTAGATGAGATCACCCCACTCGACATTTCAGAGAGGGCTGGTCACGAGTATTAATAACTGAGTGGAATTTTCCGCCGTGATAGAAAGAGAAGCCTGAATCGGAATTCGAGCTGACGTTGCTGGAATTTGACAACGTCGCATATGCACCAGAAGAGGAATAATTAAAATTAACACGTTTACGAGCATAATAATGAGTAAACAAGCATAGCACAGTGAATCATTTTGAATGAGAGATTTTTCAGTATAGAGAAACCATGTAATAATTGTGCAGAAATAAACTGCCGACGTAAGACGACGTCATAGGGGAATTACCTAAGCCTCTGTGGAGGGGAGAGAGCAAAAGGAATGTAACACCCACACAATTGAGGACGAGAAATTAATTAATATCTCCGAATTGCACGATCGATTCTTAGGTGCAATAAGATCATTTGACATTGAGAAGACGAGCTTTCGGAAGGTATAATTTTTATATTTGTGGCACCATTATTTTAGAAGTTGACCACAGGAAAGGCTTGAGTCTTATTTTTTTGTAGTAAAACAGTATAAAGCTTCGGGTGTTCCCAAGCCAATCATGCAGTATTCAGACAACCTGAGGGCACGTCACTGTGTCACATCGCATGCAGTCCTACGAGCATTCCGTGAGGGGAAGTGCTCCTCCACGACGTAGAAGTAATCATTCCGACAGTCCATGAGGGGACGTAACTCTGCGTTACATCGATAACAGCTACCAGTACTCCTTGAGGGGAGAAACGCTGTTTTACACCGCCGAAGCAAGATCCGATAGCCACAGGCGTCACAGTAGTAACGACTTGCTTGCCTCCATAAGGAGCATTCAAGGCGAAATTTTAAAGTATCGCCGCAGTGAAGTATTAGGAAAATCCTAATTATAGGATTTAGGCCCGACTGTATACAAGTTAAAGTGAAAATTCATAAGATATAGTCAGAGCAGGCTGCGAACGTCGGACTTAAAGGCGATAGGTCGTTAAATGTACGAACGAATAGTTCATAACGTACGGAAGTATCGTACCAGACAGATAAACTGCTATTTAAATTGAAGCAATCTAAAAAGGAAGAACAGAATAAGGTTCGAACGTAGGAGTGTTAAAACAGTTCAAATAAAGAAGATAGGAGATTATAAACATTAGCTCCTGAAAGCAGGCGAACAATTCAAATAGTACTAGAATCGAGAAGTGCTAGCTGCGATAAACTGAATCTATAGGTCTTAGAGGAGACCTCGATCCATATAGACTTTCGTTAGGATCGATAGACAGATCTACAGAGAAGCCGTTCAAGCTAGATCAATAGCCGGTTATCCAGGATAGGAATAGCAGAATTGAACTCCAGGGAACAGTAGATGTTTAGGGACTTTCGCATTCTTCAGAATAGGAAGCCGACATCGGATAAATTCCACCCTTGGAAACGGGAATTTAAGAAGATCACGTGTGAAAGGCTCAGAAATACGGCCTAGTGATCGAGTAATTGTGAAGTGTAAAATAATCAAGATTGTGTGTTAAATAATATTTTTAGTGTTAATTATGTGTTCAAAAGGGACACATCAGTATATAAAAATGTCGTCAATATTAAGTGTTTTAGATATATGTTTATTTGTGTTTTTACGTAAAATGAATACCTTCAATATGGTGTAAAAAGTTCAAAGTGGGCCCAAAAATGAAACACCGCACCAGATTTAAGATCAGGGATGATCTGGAAAATATGTGAGTACAAAATTCATTTTTATTTTGGTGTCAGAAATTGATTGTGTACAAAACCCACCAGAGTTTTTGGAGTGAAAGGGATGTGTTTTAATAAATAAATGCTGAATAATCAAGAATACGGTCTGAACAATGATAAAATAAATAGAGAAATTATGAATAAGTATGTAAAGAATAAATCCCGTAGAGGAAATAGGTGAATAAAGGGTTAATGTATTTAACAAATGTCATAAGAGCAAGCGAAATATCATTTAATTATCATGAAAGACATTGAAATAAAGTAAAGTTAAGATATGAAAGAAATAGCTTTTGAGCTTGTATAAAGAATGAAGATAATAATAATAATTAAATATGGAAATGTTAAATAAAAATCAAATAAATTGATATGAACATAAGAACGTTAAGCCTTAACGTATGTGTAAAAGATGAGGTTCAATGGAATATTTTAAAACAGGGAGCGATTTATCGACCACGGAAAGATTAATATGTGAATAAAAATAATATGAATTGTTACTAAAGAGATTTTATCAGTTCTTGGGAAGACATTTTCGGCTTAAAATAATGCATAGCGCATAATGAGCGCAAATATAATATTAAAGTGTCACGCTAGGAAAGCGTAGTGGTTAAATACTTGGTACATTACTTATGGAGGGTAGTTGATTGCAGTGAATTGATAATTGTGTAAGTCCTCTATTAGTGACATAGTATCACGAGGCATTGTGTATGTATTTAAAAAGGGAGCTAATATATGGTATTATTGAGCGTATGTCATATGGGCCACGGCCGACTCTAAATCGCATTTTGTATAAGCCCTCTGTATGGGATTGGTTCCCGAGGCACCTGAAGAGATTCGAATGCAGGATCTTCTTATGATAAAAGCCCCTGTAATTCTCTGTCGTCGTATGTGTATTTAATCTTCCCAATCAATGAGGACCCTCTCATAATTAATAAATGCCAAGGATATAAAAATGGTCTTTGAACCAAAGAATAGTTGTTTGAATGTTACGGTACAGTAAAGCCCGGTCTCCCCAGAACTGGATATAATGGGAAGGTTTGTTTTGAAAGCCTTGGAAACAAGATACCAACGTGGAGTTAGACTAGGGGTCGCCGTCACCCTTCGTGTCATAAATCGCACCCGAGTAAAAGTGTCTAGCTCTCTTAAAGTGAGAGGGACCAGGAACCGTCTCGTAAGCTGTTGTAAAGAGAATAAATACACCAGGAGTGTTTAAAGTTGTAAACGACCCGGGCGTTGAACCGAGGTCCTTAAAGATGGATATTTCGTTTGCCGGTTCAGATCGTAGTTTCTTATATGATAATGGTCTATTAAGACATAAGAGATAAATAACAATCCCTATGGTAATAATGTATGGACGTGGGATTCCACGAGTTGATTGAAGGCAACTGAGTTCGGGAGTAACTATAGTTTTTTGACTGTGTCAAGTACCTTCACGCTCTGGAGTACACAATTGATTTTCTGATTACCTTAATATATTTGTGAAATAAAGAGAGATGATAACAACTGAATGTGTGGACATGCCCAAAAATATTGAATTAGATAATTAACATAGATTTTAAATATAATTATATATTTGTTTTTGAGAAATAAGAAAATACAAAAGCTAGTGTTTGAGGTGTACAAGTATGACACCGTAATAATGTAAATGCATGGAGCCAAAGGGCTCGGAGTTATGTAAACTTAATGTTAGTGCTTTATGGAAGTGAGACTAAGTAAGAATTGCTGGTTTATGTGGAAACCACAGGTTTTGAATACCATATTTGTTTATTTTATTTTGTGATCCCTTGTTCATTTGGAACAAGCAGTTGATATTTGGGTCAGTAATTAATTTGTTTAAATGTTTGTAGCGCCATTAATTTTATTAATTAAATGTGTTTAAATAGGAGTTGATTTTGTTGTTATTTTTGCAAGTGTATCCTCTAATTAATCCAAATATGTGAGTCACAGAGTGGGGGAACTTACCGCTGCCCCGAAATCCCGAATTGAGCTACGCTGGTATACTGTGATTGGCATATTTCTCGCTAAATGGGCACAGTATGCACACTACCTTCTACACAAAATTGGATTTCACACACAACCAAGTTGTCCGGTCACTTGGATAAATGTTTGGTGTGCTAGATCTAGGCCCGAGGGTCTGGCCGACTCTTGGGGGTGTTAATGTCTTATGACTAACTCCCCTGGCTCTGAGACTGGGTGATTTTGACGTATTGATGCAGAGGAAGAAAAAAGAAAGAACGAATTAATGAAAAATGAAGAAGAAAACGAAAAATTAGGAAGGTTATATTTTTAGAATATTTCTTACGGCTGGTGTTCACGTAATCCCAAGCCCTTCAATAATTCTTCAAATTATGTTTATGTCCAAGACACTCCTTTCTGTGAAGCTTTGCGTGTTAAGGGGGATTTCATGGGGCCAGTCTATTCCGTGACTGGGGTTCGAACACCAGCAGCTATCTTTAAAACGATTGTAGGGTAAGGTGAGATGTTTATACTTCCGGATACTATTTTTATGCCAACATCAACAGAAGAGAAATAAGAGATGGACAGTTGTAGGTTAAATTAAACTGGGTAATAAGTTGGAAGTAAGTGACACAAAATTTTCATGAAGTTTAAAATGAATAAAACGTTGGAAAATCATTTTAACAACAACAGTCAATGATAGGATTGGAACTCACTAGTCTGCCAAATCAGAGGATGTACTGTCTTATTTGTCTTGTGCATTGACAAAATTTTCATGAAGTTTAAAATGGATAAAACGTTGGAAAACCATTTTAACAACAACAGTCAATGTTAGGATTGGAACTCACTAGTATGCCGAATCAGAGGATATACTGTCTCATTGGTCTTGCGCATTAACGCACTTAGCTAACAATAGACTGCGATGAGATATTTATTCTCCCTTCCTCAGCATGGATGTTGGAATTGGCTAATTATCTGCCATCCTTTGAACCAACCATAAACAAAGCGATCATTTCAGACGCAGGAGCGGCAATTAAGATAGGCTTTGTTGATATCAACCGACAGATATAGCTAGAGGGGTATGCGACAAGCAGGTTACAACATCAGCCGTAAATCTCGTCGTATCGTTTACGACTTCGAGTAAATAGCTTCTTCCTGCACGAATATAAAAAGCATAAAACCTTTGTAACCGTCTGTGTTCAGAATTAACTCATGTCATAGCCTTTGCAAAACACTTATTTCTCCTTTGGCAAGTCAGGATTTTATTTGTTGCAGATTATGAGACTATTGTTTTCTGAATTGATTTTTATTATTTGTTTGTTCATAAAACAACAGAAACGTTCGGACTCAGTCATCTATTGCTGAAGAAAGTAGGGTTATGAGAGGTAATCACTGTTTTCCGATTGTTAGTACTAAGTATTTATAGTACAGTATGCTACGAGCCATTATAGGCGAGTTGCATACGACTGTTTATGTTCGACGATAATTATAACTTTATTATATGTTTTAACATAAATATTCATAAATATCTGTTCAGTCACTAGAATATTGTGATCGGGTGCTGCACTGGGTAGTATATCTCTATTTTCCAAGCTCTCTGGCCAACCGACGCATGCGCTCTGTGTGCTTCAATGCCATATGTTCAGATTGTACACCAGTATTCAGTAAAACTGTCACCGAAGTCGTTTCAAAACATCGCGCTGTGTAGAAATTGGATTTGGGGATATTAAGGTACGGTGCTATTTCTTGTCTCATATTCACCAGTTTATTTACGTGAACATATGGACGGTGCACTTTCAGTAATTTATATAGACATGTTGGATTTTGAGCGCATGCGCGAAGGTATCCTTATCTAATTGGTCACACAAATGTTTCTTGAGCTCTGATTGGTGGGAGAAACTGTTTCATAATGAAAAATAGTGTTATAATGAGCCTCATTATGATACAGTTTTCTGACACATAATAGTCAGGGTCGAACATAATAGTACATTATGCAACGAGCCTATAATGGCTATAATTAAGACACGAGTATTTTTATAAAACGAGCGTATGCGAGTTTTATAATTTCCATACGAGTGTCTTAATTACCATTATAGGCGAGTTGCATACGACTGTTTATGTTCGACGATAACTATAACTTTGTTATATGTTTTAACATAAATATTCATAAATATCTGTTGAGAGTCAGCTACTTGAATTTCGTGATCGCAGAGCGAGCGTTGGGTGTTATATCTCTGTCTTTCAAGATCTCTGGACGACCGACGCATGCGCTCTGTGTGCTTGCAATGCCATACGCAGGTCATATGTTTACATCTGTCGCCCCTCAGTAATATTGTCACTGGAGTTGTTTGAAGACAATGAATGCGCTGTGTAGAAATTATATTAAGGTACAGTGCTATTTGTTGTCTCATATTCGCCAGTTTATTTACGCGAACATATGGACGGTGCGTATTCCATGTCGGTAATTTATTATAGTTCGATGTTGTGTTTATGTCCGACATGTTGGATTTTGAGCACACGCGTGAAGGTATCGTTACCTAATTGGTCAATGAACGAGCTCGGATTGGCTGGAGAAACTGTATCATAATGAAAAAGAGTGTTATAATGACCATCATTATGATACAGTTTTCAGACACATAATAGTGAGGGTCGAACATAAACAATTTTTCGGAACAACCTTTTACGTTGGTCATTCACTGATTTTAAAAGGAACAGAGAGAGACATAGTCTGTTCTTCAGTGGCCTATGACGGTCATATGCACGTTCTGTGACTATTACAATGTCTATAATTTCACCGCTGATGGATCCCACGTCGCATCAGCGCCCGCACGGTAGACCTAAGCAACGGTGGCAGGACTAACTGGCCACAGACGTGAAGATTACTCAACTTGACCAGGAAGGAGAACATTAATGGGTATATTTGGACTTATTAGTGGTGAAGATGGAAAAGTTCACGTTGATATTGAAATGTCCTATTTTCGGATTATACCAGGTGAAACAGCTGCCCCTAATGATATTATTTTATGCAGCCCAACCAGCGTTGTTATTAGGAAGGTCGATATATCTCTGCTGCATCCCGTATGGTACTAATACACTGCAAGCATATCCCGCAAACGATACTTAACACTATTAATTTTCCCTCGATGTGACTGCAGACAATTTCGCGGGGAAAATAAGTGTTCAGCATAGCTTACGACATATGCTTGCAGTGCACTAGAACCATACGGGATGCAGCAGAGATATATTATCCTTCCTGATAACACGCATTCGTTGGGCTGCATAAAAAATATTATTAGGGGCAGCTGAATAGCCTAGTGTAGGTGAGACCCGGCTAAATTCACAATACTGGGAGATTAATGGTAACTGGAATAAGTTAGGGGAATTAATAAAAAAACAGCTTGTTTTAGTGCAAATTTTGACATAAATTTCTTATCTGCCCCCCCCCCCCCCCCCCCCTAGGCCCGAGGTTCGATTCCCGGCTCTGCCATGAAATTTTAAAAGGGGTATGAGGACTGGAACGGGGTCTACTCAGCCTCGGGTGGTCCAAATGAGTAGAGGGGGTTCCATTCCCACCACAACCATCCTCGAAGTGGTTTTCCGTAGTTTCCCACTTCGTCTTTGGGCAAATGCCGGGATGGTCCCTAGCGTCAGGCCACGGCCGCCTCATTCTCCCTTCCTTGTCTATCCCTTCCATTCTTCCCATCCCGTCCCATCCCTCATGAGGTCCCCTGTTTGCTTTGCAGGTGAGGCCACCTGGGCGAGTCGCTAGTCCAGTCTGCCCAGTTGTATCCCCTGTCACGATGTCAAGCTCCAGGACACTGCCTGTTGAGGCGGTAAAGGTGGGATCCCTCGCTGAGTCCGTGGGAATAGCCTACCTGGAGGGTAAACTGACTACGATAAAAAAAAGAAAAGCTGACATTGCTTGTCGAAATCATCAAATAGCAAAATATCTATTAGGATTAAATCCACAATAATGCATATAAATCTGCAGTTAGATATATCTAATGATCCGATTCTATAGTAACAATACTGCATCTTTACATAAGCATAGGCTACCTTTCTCACCACGTTTTCACAAAAGACAGTCACTTTTGCATAAAATGATAATACAGTAAAGACCAATTTCTTTGAATTCATTCGTAGGTATCTTCTAATGATCCCTCGATCCCCTAATATACCTTTGAAATAATAGTAATGCGTGGAGCTACCACAACCTTCTATTGTCTATCGTTTCTCTATCGTTTCAGCATCTAAATCTAAAACAATCATAAGTTAGTTAATCAGCAGAAGCTCCGGCAGATGACTCCCGTCCCTCCACAACACTTAACTGAAAAATTGGATCATTAAAATTTGATTATAAGAGTCTTTCGACCCAAGAAGCATGCTAAGGATTTCATAGCGTTGGTACATTGAAGACACATAGTTAGTTAGTTAGTTAGTTAGTTATTAATTGGAGTTTTAAGGGGCGGAACAGCGAGATGATCTGCCACGAAGATACAAAGAAAATTATGTTGATCAGAGTCCTACACTAACGTGACAACCTCTTATTCTGGTGTCTTTCTGCCTATGAATGTTATAGCATTCAATCGGTCGAAACAAAGAACATTCACATTATTGAAGTATGTGAAAAGTAACATGAAATAAATTATGTGATTAAGATTGATATATATTGTTACGGTCTATTGAAGAAGAAGAAAACTAATGGATGACATGACGAGCATCATCAGATCCAAATACGCAACAAATACAGCTTTACAAGGAAACCTGTCAGATACAATAAATAGCGCGCGAGTAGTTTCAGCCAATGAGTGTTGGCGATTCGTTCATATAGCATTCATCCGATTGCGATCAAATTTTGGTAAGTTGTTGGGCACACTCCCGGGATGGTTATAGGCATAGTAAGTCCAATATACAACAGAAGCGCGCGAGTAGTTTCAACAAATGAGTGTTGGCGATGCGTTCATATAACATTCATCCGATTGCGATCAAATTTTGGTGAGTTGTTGCGTACACTCCTGAGAAGGTTTCTGACTTAGTAAAACCATTTTACAATAGGTAGCGCACGATTAAATTCAAAAACCCAGGGGCCGATAACCTAGATGTTAGGCCCCTTAAAACAATAATTATCATCATCATCATAGATATAATAAATAAAGCCTCCGTGGCTTAGGCGGCAGCACGTCGGCCTCTCACCGCTGAGTCCGTGGTTCAAATCCCGGTCACTCCATGTGAGATCTGTGCTGGACAAAACGGAGGCAGACAGGTTTTTCTCCGGGTACTCCGGTTTTCCCTGTCAAAGTTTCATTCCAGCAACACTCTCCACCATCATTTCATTTCATCTGTCATGCATTTAATCATTGCCCCAGAGGAGTGCGTCAGGCCTCGGCAGCCGGCACAGTCCATATCCTCGCCGCTAGATGGGGGCTTCATTCATTCCATTCCTGACCCAGTCGGAGACTGGAAGCAGGCTGTGGATTTTCATT
Source organism: Meconema thalassinum (assembly GCA_946902985.2). NCBI lineage: Eukaryota > Metazoa > Arthropoda > Insecta > Orthoptera > Tettigoniidae > Meconema > Meconema thalassinum. The sequence continues at coordinate 248,725,170 of OX336391.1, forward strand.
TTCATCATAGATATAATAAATGAGTGACAGCGCGCGAATCGTACCAACAAAATCCCGTATGCGTTCATAAACCATTCATACGGTTGCGATGAAACTTTGGTGAGTTGTTGTGTACACGCCTGCCAATGTTTCTGACTCAGTAAATCCATTTTACAATAGGTAGCGTATGGGTAGATTCAACAAATAAGTGACGAAGTGCGAATCGTTTCAACAAAATCCCGTATGCAATCATATAGGCCTACCATTCATCCGATTACGATGAAACCTTGGTGAGTTCTTGTGTACTCTCCTGTGAAAGATTTTTGATTTAGTAAATCCATGTTACAATAGGTAGCGCACAAGTAGATTCATCAAATGAGTGACGGCGCGTGAATCGTTTCAAAACAGTCCCGTATGCGTTCATATACCATTCATACGATTGCGATAGAACTTTGGTGAGTAGTTGCGTACACTCCTGCAATGGTTTATGAATTAGTAAATCAATTTTGCAATAGGTAGCGTACGAGTAGATTCATCAAATGGATTATGGCGCACGAATCGTTTCAAGAAAGTCCCGTATGCGTTCATATACCCTTCATCCGTTTAGATTATACCTTGGTGAGTTGATTTGTACACTCCTGCGAATGTTTCTGACTTACGAATTACATTTTGCAACAGGAATCACACAAGCAGTTTCAACAAATGAGGGACGGCATGCCAATAGTTTCAACAATATCCCGTATGCTTTCATATATCATTCATCCGATTGCCATGAAACTTATATGAGTTTTTGTGTACACTCATGTTGAGGTTTCTGAATTGTAAATCCATTTCACAGTTGGTAGCTCACGAGTAGATTCGATAAATGAGTGACAGCGTGCGAATAGTTTCAAAAGCTCCCGAATGCGTTCATATACCATTCATCCGATTGCAATGAAATTTTGGTGAGTTGTTGTGTACACTCCTGCGAAGGTTTCTGACTTAGTAAATCCATATTACAATAGGTAGCGCACGAGTTGATTCAACAAATGTGTTACGGTGCACGAATCGTTTCGACAATGTGCTGTATGCGTTCATGAACCAACTATACGATTGTGATTAAACTTTGGTGAGTTGTTGTTTACACTCCTACAAATATTTCTGACAGAGTAAATCCATGTTACAATAGGTAGTGCATGAGTAGATTCAACAAATGGGTTACAGTGCGCGAATCGTTTGGACAACGTCCCGTATGCGTTCATAAACCATTCATCCGATTACTATGAATATTTGGTGAGTTGTTGACCACGCTCCTACGAATGTTTCTAGGATAGTGAATCCATGCTAAAATAGTTTAGAGGCAGTTAACGGCATGAGAAAAAATATTGTGTATCCAAAAGCACTTCAACAAACAAAGTTACAACGCCAACACTTTCTTTGATTGGCATTGCAACGCTTGCCGAGTACAGCTAGTTACTGATAATTATTAAGGCATTAGGCACCGAAAGGAGAACTATTTATTTTAATGTTTCGAAACTTAGAAATGACTGTCCCATCAAAAAAATCAGTTTTCCTCCCCCAAAACTAAAGGTGTAGCTACTATTGCTGTGATACACTCAAGCAGTAAGCCTTAAAACTAGAGTAGAATTGTAAGCTAGTATGCGGAAATGAACTACAAGTTCTCTGTTGTGATTATTATTTTTCACACCACTATTTTCTTGGATTAAATGTTGACGATTCTTAGGATCTAACAACTCCTGTTTAACTTCCTTCCGTGGACTCTGTTGTAAATTATTTGGTAACGAAACTGGTATCTGGTATCATTATAGCATTTTCCTGGCTTTGGTAGCTCATACATGCGTTGGCAAAGTACACCTTGAAGGATTGTTTACAGAGGGCCGGGATCAAATTTCATCATGGGTTCAATTTATTACTGAATAAATCGGTCCTTACAGGGTGGATATAGATTACGATATTCCAATTCGTATTTCAGCTCACTAAATGCTTCTCGTAGCATAATCGATGACTAAATATTCAGTTTCAGATCGTTTTCTTCTACTGTAGTTGTTTTTCTAAGCGCCCGTCAAAATCATTTTATCATAATTGGTTTTTATAAGGTCTATAATGCCATCACCTTAAATGATCCATGTTAGTTGAGACCAAAAAACTGTTTTTTTATACAAATCAACCATTTAGGATTACGCTTCAAATTCATTTCTTTTTCGACATGCGGAGTTTTTTCTGTGCCCAGTACTCCTTTCGGCGTTCGCTGGCCTGCTTTGGTTGTTCTTTTGTCAAGGCTCTTCCGGTTTTCATAACAGTTTTTCTTGCAGCAGGAACCCCTTTCAATTTTTCAGTATGTTCCTAAATGTACTGTATTTCTGTTTAACAATTGAACCTCTGGCGTGTTGAATCTTTCCATAGCCTTCATTGTGTCCTTATTCCATGCTGTCGTGGTTATTTTCTACAGAAGTAACCAAATATCTGTTTGGTCGTTCATTATGTACATATGACCTAGACATTATTATTAATATTATTATTTATTATTATATTATTATCTTTATTTACTCAACTTACAGTTGGTAACATGACTCATATCGGTACATTACGTACAAGAAAATGAGTGAAGTCACACCTTGAAAAGCCTATACGTTTTCAAATTTTATGACATAGACGTTTGACTGTTATTTTTTTTAGTAATATCTTCCACGCCTCCTTTTCACAAGAGGGTCCTAGAAAATCCTACTGTGTATTCAAAAATCCTCTAACGATGCTGCAGGTCTTCAGAATTGCAGCCTTTTGTGCAATAGTATGGGTGTATATGGGGAGATTTAGTGTGGCTAGATTTACTGAATAGGAGTTAGGTGTCAGGCCAGTGGGAGGAAGGAGGAAAGGAAGGATCGTCACATTCTTTTGTCTCCAGATTCTAGCCACCTCCATAGCTAGAGGAGTATATTTATCAACCTTCCCTCTGTATTTATGGTGGATATTATGGTCATTCGGAACAGATATGTCAATCAAGTAAGTGTGATGGTTCTTCTTATCAGTTAAAGTTATGTCTGGTCTATTATGAGGAGTTGTTTTGTCAGTTTGGATAGTGCGATCCCAATACAGCTTGTAATCTTCGTTTTCCAGCACACTTTCTGGAGAGTATTTGTAATAAGGCGCCCTGTCGTGTAAGAGAGATCGGGTTAGGGCGAGTTCTTGATGAATGACTTTGGCAACATCGTTATGCCTCTCAGTGTAAGATGTTGGCGCTAGAATACTGCAGCTGCTGGTAATATGCTCTATGGTTTCTGGGCCGGTATTGCACTTCCTGCATTCGTCATCTATAACAGTCTGATCTTTCAGGATGTGTTTCCTATAACTTATTGTAGTGATAACTTTTTCCTGTATTATTATTATTATTATTATTATTATTATTATTATTATTATTATTATTATTATGAGTATTGATATATTTTGCGACTGATGGCTTTTGTCGAGATCACGTCACTAATTTTTGACATCATGGTGACCATGGCAGCCAGTGATCGTTATCTATGTATACTAAGTTAAGAGTGTCATCCATATGTTGCTATAAGCACGTAAGCCCTTAGTTTCGTATTGTTTGTTACGTTGGAAATGTATTTGTTCAACGCTGAATTGTGTAAACATTATCGCCAACGGAATTGCGCAATGATTCAAAAATGTATCCTCCTTTACAAATACCGTTGCACAAAAATATCAAGCGTTTATAGGATTTATAAAAGCTCAGGGGTTAGAAAGTCCTAAATATCATCCGTAACTCTACACTTATCCTTTCAGGGGAGAAAATTACGTCTCATTAAGTAAATCTTTCGTAACTTGTTGGTTTATGAAGTATCTTACCTAACATCTATGTATGGACTGCCGAATTTCAAAACAGATTGAAGATTTTTAGTTGTTTGTCACTTCATTCAAATGGACAAAATATTCTTGCTAGTTTGAAAAATACGTTATTCAAAATATCCTATCGAAGCACAATTACACATTTGACATTTGTTAAACTAAGCACATTTTGTTCTAGTCCAATGAACATGAAATTTGAATTATATCTCAATTTTTGTTTGCAATCGCTTGTTTGAACGATGAAATCTCTGGAATTCCACTTGCGCACAAGTTATGCCGAACAGTGTAATAGTTCGCTATTTATCTTGCAGTATTTAGTTTCATGGAATGCACATAACTTCACTAGCGGGATTGTGAGTTCATTCATCAGCACATGGACAGTGCCAGTGTATTAGCGTGTACGCTTTGTTTGGGGACGAATATCATGGCTGTACAAATATTCCTGCTATTTGGCATCTCTTTGTCGATTGATACATTGTAATGACTAGAATCGAAAAAACGCTGTTAATTTAGATGATGTAACATAAACTTTACCTATATCCATAAAAGAAATATGAATTTATCATCAGTGGTCCTAGGATTCCTTGGAAAATACGGGATTTCTTGATTTGTTGTTGTTGTTGTTGATTATGTTATTTCAGTTAGGGAATTGGGATAATTTTAGTCATCAGTCCTGAAAACATGTATGTACGATATGTATTTATGATAACCTGTTTTTTGGGTGATTGTAGTAGCATGTGTGATGACCATTAACAATGTTATTAATGCAATCAATGGCATTTTTCTTTCCGGGCGGATCAGGGCTGGAATTTTGGAGGGAAATCGACCGTGAACCTGCTGATAGGAACCATCCCGGCATTTGCCTGGTGGTGGAAATGGGAAACCACGAAAACCATTTTCAGGACGGCTGAGGTGGGATTTGAAACCACGCTCTCCCACAGCCAGTCAAGCATGAGGTAACGTGTACGGCTATTCACCACCGTGGCCAGTTGTGATGACTGCTGTAATTGTAAAGAAGTAGTTTAGGTTCCAAAGAAATGAGTTACCATTTCAGCATATTCCTAGAGTGAATGGAGGGTTATAAGCTTATTAAACTACCAATGTATTATTTATTCTTGTTACCAATCATTGATTTGGAAAATATTACGGCCTATAGTTCTATCCACTTGAATATCTTAGGTATCCCTCTTTTATCAAGGGTACGGTGATTAAGTATAGAAATTGTTGCATGCTTCAGATGTAATACAGATACCAAATTTTACATTCATGCATCCTACAGTCCTCGAGCTATAGGCTTGCAAACAGTCAGACTAAAATACTATTGCGTTCATTCGTCATCAAACTTTTAAAGAGTTTAATACTCAAAAAATACGGGAACACTCGCAAAAAAAAAGTGGAGTTAAGTGCTGACTAACATTGATTCTTGAATATACAGACTTGATTCTTTATGTACCTTTACTAATACTGTATTCCATTTACTGAATCAACTATACGCAATAAAGGAAAAAGTTTCGCCCGAATGGCCATTAGTTTTTGTTACATTTAAGCGTTATATTTATATTTGTTCTTTTGCGAAATGCCTAAATAGGTATTTAGTAAACCTTTCGTTGCATATAAAATATTTATATTTGTCACTCAAGTTGTTATAGAATATGGTGGAGCATACCTTATGAAGGAAGGCATGAATGGTGAGTCGTAAAGTGCCTTTAATATACACACATCATAAAAAGTTTTGCATCACCTCGGTTCCAAGAGTTCCGGAACCTTTAAATACAAAGGGAATAGAGATCAACACAAACAACATTTCAGCTCGTTTTATTGCTCATGAGACCCACACATTGCATGTTGTACCATCATACAGCTAGACTTTCAGCATTTGTGGTCCAGATTGCAGTACACACCACTACCTCTAATACCCAGTAGCTCGTCCTCTTGCATTGATGCATGCCTGTATTCGTCGTGGCATACTATCCACAAGTTCATCAAGACACTGTTGGTCCAAATTGTCCCACTCCTCAACGACAATTCGGCGTAAATCTCTCAGAGTGGTTGGTGGGTCAAGACGTCCATAAACAGCCCTTTTCAACATATCCCAGGCATGTTCGATAGGGTTCATGTCTGGCGAACATGCTGGCCACTGTAGTCGAGCGATGTCGTTATCTTGAAGGAACGCATTCACAAGATGTGCACGATGAGGTCGAGAATTGTCGTCCATGAAGACAAATGCCTCTCCAATATTCTGCCGATATGGGTGCACTATGGGTCGGAGGATGTCATTCAGGTATCGTAAAGCCGTTTCGGAGCCTTCCATGACCACCAGTGGCGTACGTCGGCCCCACATAATGCCACCCCAAAACATCAGGGAACCACCACCTTGCTGCACTCGCTGGACAGTGTGTCTAAGACGTTCAGCCTGACCAGGGTGCCTCCAAACACGTCTCCGACGATTGTCTGGTTGAAGGCATATGCGACACTCATCGGTGAAGAGAACGTGATGCCAATTCTGTGGGGTCCATTCAGCATGTTGTTGGGCCCATCTGTACCGCGCTGCATGATGTCGGGGTTGCAAAGCTGGACCTCGCCATGGACGTCGGGAGTGAAGTTGCGCATCATGCAGCCTATTGCGCACAGTTTGAGTTGAAACACGACGTCCTGTGGCTGAACGAAACGCATTATTCAACATGGTGACATTGCTGTCAGGGTTCCTCCGAGCGGCAATCCGTAAGTAGCGGTCATCCACTACAGTAGTAGCCCTTGGGCGGCCTGAGCGAGGCCTGTCATCGACAGTTCCTGTATCTCTGTACCTCCTCCATGTCCGAACAACATCGCTTTGGTTCACTCTGAGACGCCTGGAAACTTCCCTTGTTGAGAGCCCTTCTTGACACAAGGTAACAATGCGGACGCGATCGAACTGCGGTATTGACCTTCTAGGCATGGTAGAACTACAGACAACATGAGCAGCATACCTTCGTCCTGGTGGAATGACTGGAACTGATCGGCTGTCGTACCCCCTCCGTCTAATAGGCCCTGCTCATGCATGGTTGTTTACATCTTTGAGCAGTTTTAGTGACATCTATGAACAGTCAAAGGGACTGTATCTTTGATACAATATACACAGTCAACGTCTATATGCCGGAGATCTGGGAACCGAGGTGATGCAAAACTTTTTTTGATGTGTGTAGATTCTTGTTGGTCCAGGTTCTGTCTATCATGGCTTCAGTGATATAGAAGTCTGGGTTTGTTTCTCATCTCTTCGCTTTTTAGCCTATATTCATTTTTGAAAAATAGGCTTATGAGATCACCTTTTATCCGCGTGTGTGTGCGTATGTGAGTCTGTGTGTGTGTGTACCACCCCCCCCCCTAATGAAATATAAACGGCTAGAGCGATTTCAATGAAAGTCGGTAAGGTCCTAGTACTATTTAGTACGACCCCGACCGTGCTCTTCAAATTTTATTACGTCTCACCAATCCAACATGGCGGCTGTGCGAAATATTTCATCAGCATTCTATATCTCCGAAACTATTACTGATATCACCTTGAAATTTTGTACGGCAATACAGGGCACTACTAGAAGTCCTCCTATGAGACTTCCGGAAACCTGTTACCTACAGAACGAACATGGCGGCCAAGCGAAATTGAAACATTAAAATAGACTTTTCTCGCGATTTAACCTTCCAACCGCAATGAATCTTGGTACAGCAAATGTTAATACACATTGTAATGCACCGATTGGCATCTATATAAGTTAGTTCAACTGCTTACATAACCTCAAAGTGGCGACTGTGCGAAATTTTAAAATTATTTTTAGCCAATTTTCATTTTAAAAAAAAATAGGGTTATGACATCACCTTTTGACCGTGTGTGTGTGTGAGTGTGCGTGGGTTTGTTTGTGTGTGTTTTCCCCCTTAATAACATCTAACGGCTAGAGCGCTTTCAATGAAACTCGGTAATATCATAGTACTATATAGTCCGAACACGACCGTGCTCATTAAATTTTATTACGTCTCACCAATCCAACTAGGTGGCTGTGCGAAATATTTCACCGGCATTTTATATCTAGGAAACTATTACTGATGTCACCCTGAAAATTTGTACGGTGATGGAGGGCACTACTAGAAGATCACGTATGAGACTTTCAAAAACCTGTTGCCTACAAAACGAGTATGGCGGCGACGCGAAATATAAATATTTATAAGGATGTTTTTCTTGATTTAACCATCCAAACGCTGTGAAACTTAGTACAGTAAATGTTAATACACATTGTAATTCACTGGCATCTAATTTAGTCCAATTGTTTGCATAACCGCAAGATGGCGGCTGTGCGAAAATTCAAAACTAAGATTTTATTTCTTGTCTTCGTTTGAATAATGAAACTACGCAATCAATAAACGTCATTTAACAGTGCATAACTCTTAAGACGTACTGTACATATATAAAAATCCAACATGGCGACCATACGAAATATTTAAACGGTTCTCAATATCTATGAATCTATTAGAGCAATAAAACTGAAATTTTGTATGTTGATACTGTCGAGTCGATTAACAATGAAAATTGGCTGTACAGTTCTTCATGGAACTACTTGTTTATTTCCTCAATCCTAATCATACGATCGAATTCAACTTTTGAATAATGAACCTACGCAATAATACTATTCTAATAATACATAACTGTATGGCCTACATACATAAAAATCCAGCATGGCGACCATCCGAAATATATACAAGGTTCTCAATATTTCCTACTAATCTATTATAGCAATAAAACTGAAATGTTCAATGATAATAAAGGCTATGAACATAAGTTCATCTATGGGACTTTCAATAACCTGGTGAGCACAAATCCAACATGACGCCGACGCGAAATTTAAATATTTAAATGAACATCTCTCGCGATTTAACCTTCCGAGCGCAGTAAAACTTGGTACGGTAAATGCTTATACAAACTTTAATCCACTGACATCTAATTTATTTCAATCTTTTCATATCCACTATGCGAAATTTTAAAATCTTGTTTTTATTTCTTGTGTCCTAATCATGCGATTGAAGTTTGAATATTACATTTACACAACCATCTTTATGGAATAGTACATAATGGCCATGATATATAAATATCCAACATGGCGACAATCCGAAATATTTAGACGGTAGCCTAATTAATATCTACAAATCTATTACATAAAAAAATTGAAATTCTGTATGTTTATAGAAGCAATTAACATAAATAGGATATATGAAAATAGGCTGTATAGTTCTTCACGGAACTACTTGTTTATACTCTATTAGGTCTTTAGATGGTCCTATAACTGGCAATATATCTTTGCTAATTTGCGAATATCATAACAGTCTGAGCAGTCGCATGCACACATACAAGTTGTTAAGTAAACAGCATACAGCCTACTTACCCCCTGAATGTATGGTTATAGGTTATAACTTTAGGAGAATACATGAATGTTCTTGTGGTGAACGTAGGATGTTATACCCTTCAAAACTATGATTTGTTACAATTCCGCTTTCTCATCCAAAATAAATTGATTGAAACATTAAAAGTATGCCTATCTACCATCTTGAATGTATGGAATCGTATGTTTGTACCTTCTGCAGAGAAAGCCTTTTCTGTGAGACTACAAATTTGCTGCATTTCGTCATTGTACCTGAAAATAATAGTGGATTTTAGATATTAATGTCTTAATATTAAACAAGATGTTCAGTAAAGAACATATAGCCTACTTTCTCCTAAATGCATGGGTATTGTTATAACTCTTTGTCCTTTTCAAGGAGTATAATTGAAAGTTGGTTGTAGTAGCTTGTTGAAATACAACGTGCTATAGGGATGTTAAACATGAATATGAGGTGCCCTTTGCTAGTGTTACCTCTGTAAAAATTTAATTCAATTCGGTTTCACCGTGTTTGAATTGATATGAGAAATCGATTTGCACAAATACATGGCGTGGTGGCGCAGCGGTCAAGCTGTATGCCTCTCACCAAGGCGGATCGGGTTCGATTCCCGGTCACTGCATGTGAGATTTTCGATGTGAAATGCCATGTCCTGTGGTTCGGATTCCACGTAAAACGGAGGTCCCGTGGCTTATGATCGCGAGATTAACGGTCACGTTAAACTACAAGCTTCCTTTTTTTTCAAACAATTGGGCTGGTGACCTTGTAGTCAGTCATAAGATGCTTTCCACAAAAAGGCATGTTGTTGCAAACTCTGGTGGAGATCAAATTATTAGGATGGTCGTAATTTGATTTAAGCTTTTAACATTTGGGTGGCCGTCATTCCGTTTCCGTCAAGATGGCGGTAATATAAAACATGACACTGAGGTGCCCTTTACTAGTGCTACCTCTGTACCAAATTCCGTTCAATTTGGTTTCACCGTGTTTGAATTGATAGGGGGAATCGATTTGCACACATACTTGGCCACCATCTGCAAACTATTGGGCTGATATCTTGCAGTCTGGTCAGAATATGCTTCCCACATAAAGATATGTTGTTGCAAAATTTGGTAGAGACTAGATTATTAGGTTTGTCGTAATTACATTTTATCTTTTATCATTTGGGAGGCCGCGATTACGTTTCCGTCAAGATGGCGGTAATATAAAACATGACACTGAGGTGCCCTTTGCTACTGCGACCTCTGTACCAAATTTCGTTCCATTCGGTTTCATCGTGTTCGAATTGACAGGGGGAATCGATTTTCACACAAAGATGGCCGCCATCCGCAAAATATTAGGCTAATGACCTATTAGTTTGGTCAAAGGATGCTCCCTCCATAAAGGTATGTTGTTGCAAAATTTGATAGAGATCGGATGATCAGGTTAATCGTAATTTGATTTAAGCTTTGAACATTTGTGTGGCCGCCATAACGTTTCCGTCAAGATGGCGGCGATATAGAACATGACACTGAGGTGCCCTTTGCTAGTGCTACCTCTGTACCAAATTTCGTTCCATTCGGTTTCACATTGTTCGAATTAATAGGGGGAATCTATTTTGACTCAAAGATGGCCACCATCCCCATCCGCAAACTATTAGGCTAATGACCTATTAGATTGGCCAAAGGATGCTCCCTCCATAAAGGTATGTTGTTGCAAAATTTGCTGGAGATCGGATGATTATGTTAGTCGTAATTTGATTTAAGCTTTGAACATTTGTGTGCCCGCCATTACGTTTCTGTTAAGATGGCGGCGATATAAAACATGACACTGAGGTGCCCTTTGCTAGTACTACCTCTGTACCAAATTTCGTTCTATTCAGTTTCACCGTGTTCGAATTAATAGGGGGAATCAATTTTCACTCAAAGATGGCCGCCATCCGCAATCTAATAGGCTGATAACCTACTAGTTTAGTCAAAGGATGCTCCCCCCATAAAGGTATGTTGTTGCAAAATTTTTGGTAGAGATCGGATGATTAGGTTAGTCGTAATTTGATTTAAGCTTTGAACATTTGTGTGGCCGCCATTACGTTTCCGTCAAGATGGCGGCGATATAATACATGACACTGAGGTGTCCATTGCTAGTGCTACCTTTGTACCAAGTTTCGTTCAATTCGCGTTCACCGTGTTCGAATTGATAGGGGGGGGGGGGGGGTACAGACATTCAGAGTACACACACTCACACACACACAGACTCACACACACACACACACACATACACACACACAGACAGACACACTTTTTTTCGCCCTGTGTTGGTCTCATAAGTCTACTTTCATTTTTTGCAAAAAAGTAGGCTAAAAGTAGCTACGTGCTATATGTAGTGTGATAGTCTTATGTATAATACAAGAGAGCTATCTTATTTGTTTCTCCTCTCATAATGTTTCATGGTAATTGCGCTATTGGATCCTGAGTTATTGATTTTGGAGTTTTAATAGTACGGTCAGCCTCCATTTTGAATATACGGCGTGGATTTCGTAGAGAGCTGATGATTAGTTAAGTCGTAATTTGATTAAGCTTTGAACATTTGGGTGGCCATCATTTTGTTTCTAGTTAAGATGGCAGCGATATAGAACATGGCACTGAGGTTTCCTTTCCGGTACTAAATTTTGTTGAATTCGGTTTCGTCATATTTGAATTGATAGAGGGGTTGGAAAACATACAAACATATATGGAGTATTTGTTACTTAAATGTTGACACATGAACTACTGATCCGTATAGATGTCAAAAGTTTAGTTTCATTTCTTTGTAAATATCGAAAGTAGGCTAATATAGCAGTATACAATCACATCAAAAGCAGGCAAACGGAGATATTGGTACTGTTATAACTCTTGGGTTTTGTATCATCTGTAAAAGGAGAAAGTCACCCTGAATAGTTGCGAAAACACATGTACATCCTCAGCTCTTGCTGGAAAACTAACCACAGTATGTTCTTAAATGTACATTCAATCTAATTCGAGTGCTAGAAATTTCAACTCGCAGTCATTGACGTATCAAAAGTGAGTGGTTTGTTTACGACAGCTCAATTTTAACTCGCTCTATTACGCTCGTAGTTTTTAAAATTTCGCAAAGGGTAAAGTTTTTCTCTGACAGCGAGGGTAGAGTTTCAAGATTAAAATGTCTAGTAATATATACGGTGTTGTTTGTTTCCATAGGAACAAAGGTGTAAGTCAATGACTGTGTATTCAGCAGGAGGATGAAATATCTGTGCATATAAACTTTCTGACAATTGATCTATCTGCTTTCTCGTGCACACGGTTGGCTGCTGATTGATTGTTTCTGCACGCAGCCCGTTACCTAATTCACTGACAGCTGAGTTATATCACCCCCTTTCCGGTCACTAAACCGCGTCTGGTATACAAAACGCAATATGCAGCAGTCAGAGGAAGAAGAAACCTTTGAAGGTTATGTCAGGTGTCCTTCCAGGGAGTTGTCAGACGGCATTTATCCGGCCCGGCTTGGGTAGTCTCGCGGTACGTACTGATACTCCCGGATAAGGTTCACTTCGCTATCTACGTCGTTGCTTTACTGCTGTTCTCTTGGCAAGATTACATCTATGAAGCCAGGCTCTGTTAGCCTCTCACAATTTACGACCAAATAGCTAAAATAATTTAATAATTAACGATTGAATTTTAAAAAATCTGACACTTTTTCATTGATTATTATTGTTGTTTGCCGTGTATGTTTTATCAATATTTATGCCATAACTTTACTTTGACATAACGTTTACATACACTGCAAAATATAATAAACAATAAAAAAGTGTAATATTTCTTAGAATCCAAAATACAATTCAAGGGGTTTTGTAATATTATTATGGGTTTTAGATTCCTTTTAGCTACTGTGACATTAGAGTCAGTGGAGTAACAGAATTTTGCCTTAAAGGGACCTTTGAAAGTGGTAGTGCAATTAAGCCCCCTGAAATATCAGCAGCTCGTGGGCATTAAATCGTTCACCACGACTGCGAATAAGCCCTGCAGCAAATGCTAAGATCGGAGGTTCGAATCCCGGCGCTGGCACCTGTTATCCTGAGTTTATTTCCCCGGGGTTTTCTACGCTCCTCTCCAGACAAATGCCCGGATAATGCCTCATATCAAGTCTTGGGGCACCTACCTCATTCCTGACCATGACTTCTATGCTACCGAATTACATTTTAAACGTAACTCTCAAAACATGGGAATAAAACAAGGAAAAATTCAATAGTTTTCACCACAAGATTTTCTTAAGAATACGTACTCAACACCACTGGAAAGTAAAGTTCATTTGATCAATTCTGTTATTTTAACGGGTGGATCAGCAAGGTAATCCGTCCCAAAAGTAACGTAATGACATAACTATTGATACAACGTATAAATACGCTGCAAGAAAACGAATGCAATGGGGTAAGATTTTTCTTTAAATTCTCGTTAATGAATATGTATATAAACTGACATACTCAAGAACATAGACACGGAATATTTGTTTCATAAATGTTGACATTATGTGCAACAATGCGGCAAAGGATATAAAAGCAAGTAGTTTCGTGGAGAAATATACAGCCTATTTTCATATATCCTACTTATGTTGATTGTCTCTATCAACATACAAAATTTCATTTTGATTGCTGTGATAGCTTCGTAGGTATTGAGAACCAACTAAATATTTCGGATGGTCGCCATGTTAAATTTTTATATGTAGGCCTTACAGTTATATGCATTACTCTTACATGAAGTTTGTTGTGTAGATGTATATTGAAACTTCAATTGCATGATTAGGACACTAGAAATAAATAAAAAAATAAAAATTTCGCACAGCCGCCATCTACTGGTTATGAAAACATTGCTCGGATGGTTAAATCACGAGAAACGTCTATTTAAATATTTAAAATTCGCGTCGCCGTCATGTTAGATTTGTGTTCACCAGGTTATTGAAAGTCCCACAGGTGAACTTATGTTTACAGCCTCTATCAACGTACAAAAGTTCAGTTAAATTACTGTCATAGACTAATAGAAATTGAGAACCGGCTAAATATTTCGGATGGTCGCCATGTTGGATTTTAATATATGTAGGCCATAAAGTTATGTACTATTAGATGAGGATTATCTCGTAGGTTCATTTCTCAAACGTTGACTTCGATTGCATGATTAGGTCACAAGAAATTAAAAACTAATTTTTAAATTTCGCACAGCTTCCATTTTGATGTTATGTAAACAACTGAACTAAATTAGATGTCAGTGTATTACAATGTGTATAAATATTTGCTGTGCCAAGTTTCACTGCACACGGTTGGTAAAATCTCGTGAAAAGTCTATTTAAATATTTCAATTTCGCTTGGCCACCATGTTCTTTTTGTACTTAACATGTTTTCAAAAGTCACATAGGTAAACTTTTAGTGGTGTTTATTATAACCGTGCAAAATTTCAGGGTGATATCAATAATAGTTTCGGAGATATAGAATGCGGGTGAAATATTTCTCACAGCTGCCATTTTGGATTGGCCAGACATAATAAACGTTGATGGTTTATTTTGTGGTCGGCCAATATAGTACTATGACCTTACCGAGTTTCATTGAAATCGCTCCAGCCGTTTAGATTTTATTGGGCAGGTGGGGTGAGGGGGGGGGGTGGAGGGGGTGAGGGGAGAATTACACACGAACGCACACACGCGGCCAAAAGGTGATCTCAAAAGCTAAATTTTTAATCAATGAAAATAGGCTAAAAATAAAATAAATCTGATCTTTCTGGTGTTAGCACTAGGCATCAGCACACCACAGAGCAGAGCAAACGCAATATTTCACTTTAGTAGAACGTGGCATCAAGCAGCTATAAACTTTTAAGACCGTGGAATATATTCGAATACGGTTGCGGTCGGAGTAGAATTGTCATTCGACTAAAATTGATATTGATATTATTATTATTATTATTATTATTATTATTAATAATAATAATATTATTTCACTAGAGGGGCTTGGACATCGTGATCATTTTGCCCCGCGTTACTTGGGTGTGTTTACACTTTGATAACGTGTGTTATTCTGTGTCTCTGTACTGTGTGTATTTCTAATTTAGGTGAGCGTTGGGGAGGAGCTGGCCGCCTTGAGCTAGGAATCATCTCGGCGAATGCCTGGAGAAGAAATGGGAAACCACGGAACACCATTTCCAGGATGGCTGAGATGGAAATCGAACTCACCTCTTCTCAGCTTTGCCTCACGGGGTAGAGTGCACCTCGTTCCACCCCTTAGACTAGAATAAAATTCCTTGGCAGACTCGGAAGTCGATTCCTGACCTCCGACTAAAGTTGAACATGGCAGCATATGGGTCAATATGTAATTACAGTTACACGCACTGCAGTCATCATAGGGACACAGATTACTAGACAAATTGAGCCCACACTCAATTTCATGGAGCTGATGACCAAGATGTCCCAAGCCCTTTAATTGAATTATCAACAAGTCAAATGCTAGTTGATTATACAGAGATTTGATTTCACGTTCTTGGACACAACAAGTGAGAATCAGTGACCTGCATCTGCCGGGTAGGATATATTTTACGTATAGACAAGTACAGTACAAAGTGAGAGGCATGCATTATCACACCCTGAAGGCCGATAACCTAGATGTTGGGCCTCTTAAAATAACAATTATCATTTTCACCTCTCCCTGATAAAAATCCACAAAAGGGGCAGATGACCTCGTAGTTCCGCCCCTTAAAACAACAATAACTAACTTACTAACTAAAATCCACAAAGTGAATGGGGATCGAACCCACTATCATGGAAATTGTCAACTAACGCTCTCGGTGTCTGAGCCAACGATAATATCATTGTGATAAATGCTTTATTCTTAGTTACAACAGCGGCAGCGGTCGCCATATGTGTGTGACGTATCGTTATCACTTGTCCAATGTCACGATCAGATCACCATAAAGTAGCCTGACTGCAGGGCTTTTGGCTCACTTTTTGTCTGTTTTATGTCGCTGCTTAATGAGGTCATGCTGAGTGGCTGGCTTTACTCTGGATAGATCATTGTTCGAGTTAAAGCGAAACGTGTATCGGACCGCGTTAGTGGTCAGCTAGTATTCGGAATTCCTTAAATTACCGTACCTAGCTTTGTGTGTCAAGTGGCTTTATGCTGAACAGTAAAATTACATTGGCACACATTATTCCTCTGTTAAGTCACATTTATAGGAATTAGAAACGTGAAGGTTTCGGATAGTGTTGTGTACTCACTGTTGAGAGACCCCTATTTGTAGCCACGCTCGTTAATTCGTGCACCAAGGCCGTGTGGCCAGCTGAAACAAGTCCGGAGGTTACAGGTTTGAACCATGGCACTGCCAGCCGCTATCCGTGGTTTTATCAATGGTTTTTCCACACTCCCTCCGGCAAATGCCAAGATGGCACCTTATTGCACGTCCCGGGGAGCCTACCCCATCCCTGTCCCTAAAGCAGTTACACACACAACTGCAGTTATCAGAAACGTTCCACACACGCCCAACTACACGGGGCTAATGACCCAGATGTCCGAAGTATCTCAAAAATAAATTAACTTACTTAACTAAACCTGCCAGTTACAGGGAAAGTAATGAGTCAAAAATTGGCCAACAAAATATTCAAGAAGCTGTGAGGAGAGTTTGAAGGAAAGAGTAAGATATGTGAAGTCTCGATCTGTGAAATCATAATAAAATACATATGATCATAACCGTAATAATTACGTGCTCTTTTTGTTTGTTATGTAGGATATAGCTTGTCTTTTTCATTCCGCGATATGGAAGGAGTTTCAACGTTCGAGCGTTACTGGGAAGCGTATCTTATGAAAGGTAAGAAAGAAGGTAAATTATTCCATGTTCAGATAACTCAAATATGTTGGACATGGAAAATGCTTATATTCTAAAATATGATTTTTCATTCAATGCTGTGTTCATTTACTGTAGATTGGTTCCAACATTATAAGCGTATTCTGCGATTAGAAACATCGTTTTCCCTGGCAGGGAGGTACGACTACTGTAGGCGTGCGTGATTCCGAGCGCGGAGACCTTATAGTCTAGGTGTCGTTGGTTAAAGTATGAACAATACATAGAATAATAAATAAATAAATAAAAGGTATCTCTGTTGGTGGATTGAAAATAAAAAAGTCCCTTCGGCACGCCGGAAGGCGGAGGTAGATTTCACCGGACAAACTTGGGGATAGGCGAAAATAGGCAGAATATGCAGGTTTTCGTAGAAGGATCAGACCTCATTTATTGCGAGAAGGTATTTTATAATTGGAGCTTAATTAACTTTGTTTTTCGACATTTTATGCTTATTTTAAACATTTTATTGTCTTATGGGAACGGTAATCTTCTTGTCATTTGGGGTCCATTTTTATACTTGTGGTCACACTGTCCTTATGCAAGGTTTCGACACTGGTGTGTAACTATGTAACGGTCTGTTACTTCTGCACGCAAAATTATATCTCCCGCAGAGGTTTTGGTTGATTCCTCAGTTTAGGGGCTGCGACAACGCGGTCATGTAACCCCGTGTACTTAGGGATGTCTGTATTAGTCTGTAATTCAGGTAAGGACTGCAAACGGTCAATTTTAAGCAGTAGTTCCTAATGTTGCTACCAGGTACTACCGTCAACGACACCTAGCAGTGAACTAGGCTACTAGATGCCACCGCAACCAGCAAAGAACTTTGGAACTTCCCCTCCAAAGGAAAGCATATTGAGGGATTTTTAGTGCTCTTAGAAAATCCGACGACTTCGGCCGGCTTTGAAACCGCGACCTTGGGCATAGACATTCAGCATGCTACCAGTTACGTCACCGAAGCCGCTTCACACTTATTCAGATGGAAATCTGAATATGATCTGGTGCAAGTGCGTTATCTTGGCAACGTCTGATGGCTCATCCCTCATCAATTAAGCAGTGTTGCGTTGGCAACCACTGATAGCTCTTGGCATTTTCTTATAATTCCGAAATAATTTTTCTCATCCCTTGGCATAATAGTGGCTCATATCAAGAATTCTTTCAGACAAAAGTTTTAGGTAATTATTAGGGGATTATTGTCCATTTTGTACGGTTTTGATATTGTGCCTATTAAGAGAGATATGATTAATGTTTCCCGAAAAACCAACTTTTCCCACCCCTTTGGTCAATGGTTGGTGCTATAAAAAAAACACTTCAAACATAATTTTTTGGGCTTTATCCGACACATAGTATGAACGTTGAACGGATTCGATATTTCACATATTAAGAGAGTTATAGCAATATTTCATTTTTTCGAAAAAAAGCCCCCCCATCTTCACCCCCTTCGACCGATTTAGCCCAGTAACGAACTCGACCGACATTTTATAGGTATACATATTCGGTAAAAACTTGAAAGTGATTGGTGCAAAATTACGGCAGTTATCGTGTCCACAAAAAACTGATATACATATATATATATATACATATATATATTATATATAAACTTTTGAACTGACGGTGGTTTTGGGGTCTGGGGGATGTGAAACGCGAAGATATGTCGAAATTTTCCGGAAGTCGAAACATGGGTCCCATTGCAATAGTTAAGCTTTCTAATGAAATCTACATAATGAAACGCGAAGATATGTCGAAAGTTTCCGGAAGTCGAAACATGGTACCCATTGCAATAGTTAGCTTTCTAATGAAATCTACCTCTGCTTGGTTCCTCAGTTTAGGGACTGCGACAACGCGGTCATCTACCCCCGTGTACTTTGGGTGAGTGTAGAATCTGTCTGATAAACGGTGTGAATTGTAATGGCTGTATTAGTCTTAATTCAGGTAAGGACTGCAGACGGTCAATTTCAAGCAGCAGTTCCCAATATTGCTACCAGGTACTACCGTCAACGGCACCTAGCTGTGAACTTGGCTACTAGATTCCACCCCAACCAGCAACTCGCAACGAACGTTGGAACTTCCCCTCCAAAGGAAAACATACTGAGGGATTTTAGCGCTCTTAGAAAATCCGACGACTTCGGCCGGCTTTGAAACCGCGACCTTGGGCATAGACATTCTGCATGCTACCAATTACGTCACCGAAGCCGCTTCCCACTTAGTCAGATGGAAATACTGAATCTGATCTCGTGCAAGTGAGTTGTCATGGCAACGTCTGATGGCTCATCCCTCATCAATTTAGTAGTGTTGCCATGGCAACATCTGATAGCTCTTGGCATTTTCTTATAATTCCGAAATCATTTTTCTCATCCCTTGGCGTAATGGTGGGTCATATCAAAAATTCTTTCAGACAAAAGTTTTAGGTAATTATTAGGGAAATATTGTCCATTTTGTACGGTTTTGATATTGTGCCTATTAAGAGAGATATGATTAATGTTTCCCGAAAAACCCACTTTTTCCCACCCCTTTGGTCAATGGTTGGTGCTATAAAAAAACTCTTCAAACATAAATTTTTGGGCTTTATCCGACACATAGTATGAACGTTGAACGGATTCGATATTTCACATATTAAGAGAGTTATAGCAATATTTCACTTTTTCGAAAAAAAGCCCCCCCATCTTCACCCCCTTCGACCGATTGAGCCCAGTAACGAACTTGACCGACATTTTATAGGTATACATATTCGGTAAAAAATTCAAAGTGATTGGTGCAAAATTACGGCAGTTATCGTGTCCACAAAAAACTGATATACATATATATATATATATATATACATATATATATACATACATAAATTATATATAAACTTTTGAACTGACGGTGGTTTTAGGGTCTGGGGGATGTGAAACGCGAAGATATGTCGAAATTTTCTGGAAGTCGGAACATGGGACCCATTGCAATAGTTAGCTTTCTAATGAAATCTACCTAAAAGGAAGGAGAATTCTCATCTGGGAGAAAATTACTTTTTCCGGTGCATTCCTTAAATGTAACTGTTGACTTCCTTCCAACAGCCATTCTCTGATCCTTCCTTAATTAGACCCAACTTAGCGGTCACCTGTCACCATCCCCAGTTTTATCTACCGACAAAGAGTGATCACCTTCCAGATATCGTCTTTGCGACGGTAGAGGAATGATTCCTCTCAGAGACCGGTGGTGACGCCGAGCTGGGAGGATAAGCAATATCTTTTTAGACCTGATGATGCTCGCTGGACAAGCAATTATTTTCCCTTCCCCCCATTTGTTAGAGAAAAGGTGTTAATTCAGAAGAGCTTATCTAATGTATTTTTAGATCAAACTTAAATACCAAAGCCAACAATATTATTTACTCAAATTCGGTTGTACATAGCCTTTTAATGATATTTGCTTAATGCCCGACGACTGGGCTCTTTCACGACAGACTGGCTGCAGTGGTTCAGCGATAACGTTCTCGCCTGCTATTCACAAGAATGCAGGATTGAATCTTGGAACCGTCAGTTGGCATTTAAGGGAGCACAAATTAGAGAGAGCCGTTTCAGTAGACTTACTTGTAGGAGGTACCTTTTGGAGAAAGGTTCTGGTACCTCGGCGTCTCTAAAAGCCGCAGTAGTTAAAAGGGATGTAAAAGCAATAACATTATTAGTAGTAGGAGTAGCGTCGCCACCATTGCGTAGTGGTCATCGTGGTTAGCTGCCACCCCGGAGGTCCTGGGTTCGATTCCCGGCTCTGCCACGAAATTTGAAAATTATGAGGACTGGAACGGGGTCAACTCAGCCTCGGGTCGTCCAAATGAATAGAGGGGGTTCAATTCCTACCTCAGCCATCCTCGAAGTGGTATTCCGTGGTTTCCCACTTCGTCTTCGTGCAAATACCGGGTTGGTCCCTACTGTAAGGCCACGGCCACCTCCTTCCCTGTTCCTTGTCTATCCGTCCCAATCTTCCCCTCCTTTCTCATCCCTCATGAGGCCCCTGTTCGCATTGCAGGTGAGGCCGCCTGGGCGAGGTGCTGATCACATTCCCCAGTTGTATCCCCCTGACCAGATGTTCCAAGCTCCCGGACACTGCCCGTAGAGGCGGTAGTGGTGGTATCCCTCTCTGAGTCCATGGGAAAAACCAACCTGAAGGGTAAAATCGACAAAAAAATACTACTAGTAGTAGTAGTACCTAGGTAGTATTATCGTTCTCGGCATAATTGAATTCCCTACAAACCACACACCAACAGGCCAGCGGTCAGTCACAATCTATGAACAGGAACAGGGCTCAGATCTACAGATTCACTTTTCGATCAATTTCTCTCTTAACAACTTGTCAAATATGGAATAGAGCTTACGTGTGTTCTAAAGTGAACATTTAATTTGGGAGCAATGCAGTGTGTGTGTTTCGTCAGTTTAGTTAATATCATATTTATCATCCTGTTAATTAGTTTTTGCACAAAAGAGAGGCATCTCTTTTCTCGCTAATAATATAATGTGTAACAAATGAACAGCGCTTCTTTATGGTAGAGAAAACTTTGTTGGAATATAACGTTTCATTCATTTACTCATTCAGTTTTTAATGATGCTTTTGTACACCACATAAAAGTAATGGTTTGCAGAGTAATAAGCAAGAATTACGACTGAAACTTCCTATTTGCTTCCAGTGTATAAATTACATTTTACTAGCGGCTTGCACAGTGAGTCACACACGCCATCATGAAATGGAGGTACTGTTGTGGAAATAAATTCTCAGTTGCCTATCATCACCCATTTTATTTAGCTTCACTTACCAGCAAAACATACAGCGTGGACGAGTCTGTTGTTTTGAAAAATGCATGTTATTACAGCTTTAAGCGTATCACGCTCGGCGTTGGCTGCGTGGCTGAGAGGTGTCGTTCTCGCCTGCTGTTTCCAAGGTTTCAGGATCGAATCCTGGTGCAGTCAGCTGGCATTTGAGGGTGCATTTGAGTAGATTTACTGGCACGTTAAAGATCCCCTTCGGGGCAAACGTCTGGCACTCTGTCGTCTCTAGAAGCTGCATTAGTTAAAAGGGACTTAAACAATTATTGTCTTATTTAACGACGCCTCGTAGAGCAGTGGCTAGAATTATTGTCTGCCACCTCTGTGGTAGGGATTCGTTTCAGGCTTGGACTAGGAATTATATTCTGGTCTGAGGTCTAAATTGGTGTATACTTATCCTCATGAGCCACATTTCAGAAGATATAAGTTCAATTCCCACCCATCTATCTTGGAAACTGTTTTCCGTGGTTTCCGACCTCTACTTGAGGTAGATGCTGGGATGATACCTAACCGAAAGCCACGGCCACTTCCTAACCAAACACTACTTCAATTACAAATACACATACTAGTACAGACATCACAGTGACACAAGTTGTCAGACAAATTCTGTTCACACACACCTAAGTACACGGGGCTACATGACCACGATATTGCAAAGCCCCTGAAGAATCAACAACAACAAACACATACTGTGCCCGTTTAGACCGGAGTCCGCACGACCACATATGCATTTTACCAAGAATCAGTCAGCACGAGGGTCAAAATATCCCGGGGCGCCAGATGGGTTAAAGCTAATCGCAAAAACGACATCAAATGAAAAAAATGCTTTACTGATTTTTGGCTCAATGCAACAATAAGGATAGAAGGAGATTCAACTGGCATAACACATCATGTAAAATTATCTCATTTTATTCTGAATTTAAAATTAACTGCAAAATAAAAAAAATGCTCAAAGCAGCATCATTCACGTGTGGCGACCCACATTACTATTTACACAATGTACAGAAATTTTCCAACACATTGGACAATTATCTTTGGAAACACAAGTCTGATTATCAGTCCTGTAGACTGTGTTCCAAAATTATCTCCATTATTTATGATTAAATCCAGTTAAAATTTAATTGTCTTTACTGGAAATACTGTAGTTCACTGGTTGAATTTTTACATAATATTAACACTCGTAGAATAATTGTTCATAGAATTTTTAACTTTCACTTATTTTTTTCCAGTTTCAAAAAATAAATTGTCAAAAAATATTATTATCTTTGACTCAACACAAAGTATGTACACATATTAATAACAACATCTGAAAAGTATTTTGACCATTGAGCATAGCATCGAAGAACTGTGCGAAGCACAACAAAATTAATTGTTCTTCTGACATTAAACGTTTCGAGAAGTGACTCGATTATGAACTTCAAGTTCCTAACAAAATATATGATTTCTGAATCATCAACTTGATCAATAAATTGTTGGACCATTCAACTATTCGATTTTCCACTTGGAATCATTATTAAGAAAAATATTTATATTTGTGGCCATTTTAGTAACTTTCACAACTTGCAATTCTTCGACAGAATGCGGAAATAAGAATCGTAGCTTCATAATAAATTCATTTAGTTCATGGCACTAGGATTGAAAACATCCTTCAAATTATTCGTGGTTATAGAATTATTTTTAATTGGCAGTGGCCCATTCTATTATTTGTGTAAGAACACAATATTCCAACAACAACGGCAAAGGTCTTCCTCTGAAGAAGAATAAAATACTATCATGACAAATCCGGGTTCTAGCAAAATCAAAGTCTGAATGGAATTCGTAAACAAAGTTGAAATAAGAACTGACGGTTTTTAAGAAATAACCTTTGGGTCATTCATACGACGCAATGTGTAGTTCCAATACTCCTTCTTTAACACTGAGTCATCGAACCTGCTATTTGATTGATGCTCAAATAAAAACCTCCTCATTCCTGCGACTTAAACATGCGCACCTGGGAATGGCATCTCAACTACTCCACACACATAAATTTTCTTCCCAAAATGTATACAATAAATCAAGCCTCTGCTTGTTATCAACACTGGAAGATTAATAAACTTACAAGTTTATTTTATTTTACCATTCAGTTCAACCCGTGAAGTTACCATACTTATGATAATCTTTATTTCACTTTCGAATGTGTATTTACGTCATGATTTTATATAAATACAAAAATATCCTAATTGATACAAATATCATTTGCTTCCCGTTTCATGCCTCTCCGTGTTATCTGAAAAATATACTTTGCTCATTGCAAATATTAACTGTTCAACCAGAACTATAATGTTGGTTGAATGCGGGCTTGCGCTAACCACTCTCCTTCGGAAAATCACCTGTTCCAAACTAGAAATGATTAAACTACTTCATAGGCTCTCTCTCAATAAATGTGATTATTAGAAAATATAAGATCCAAGAATTATTTAGAAAAGTTAAGAAAATCATTATTATTATTATTAGTGGATTATTATTATTATTAGTTATATTATTTTAAATATATTTAATTATTATTTCATTATGTGAGAATCCACATGTTCGATTCTTCGAATATGGATAAAATATCCATTTCTCAACAAAAATAATTATTAACTTTTACAGTTACATCGGCTGATTACCGTGATTATCAAAAAATATGAAACATTCAAATAAATGCTCGTTCTACTCGGTCATCGATCCTAAACTGTTCTGAGTGCTGAAAATACTCAGAATAACTCTAATATGTCTTGCGTAAATCATTGCAAGATTAAATACGAAGAAAAATAAATGTGTTGGTCATCTGCAGAAAAATGTGTTTGTTCCAATTAGCTAGGCATAATATAAAGTCAAAAGTGGCTTACATTTCTCGTTGGTCTTGAAGCGTAGTGAACCTGGTCTGTACCAGATTTATCCAGATACATGCCCTATCGGACACGCACGTCTAATCCTTGTATCGGCCGCCATTATATACCCACAATCTGTCTAACACGACATAGTGGCAATATTTCTTGAAGTTTGAAGTAACTGCTGATCCATTCTAATATTGACTTCTGTTAAGTCCATAGCATTACGCTTAAATGGGGTCAGATCTAAGTGATCTATTCTCAAATATGTCAGTTGTAACATAACTCACGGTAATCTTTTCAGTACAAGAAAACACTGACAGTCTAAACCAATCAACGGCTGTTCTGAAGATCGTTCCCTGGGCATGGCTTATCACCATCTATCATGCACGAAGCAACATATAGTTTCCCTTCGTCGGCTAATGAACAACACCGTGATAGACTGGCCTTCAATATACTGAAAGATCGGAGTGGTTATTAAGTTACAAATTATGAAACTGACTAATTGGACTAAAATATCCAAGTATTGAATGATTATTACTGGACTGTGACAAAGTACTTTATAGACAAAGTCTAGCATATGTCCATATAGAAATAAAATATTTCACCAGTGTCCGTAGAAAAATAACAATCACCTTAGTGATTCTCCCTGCCGGCAACTTACTAAGTTCCACATGTATCGCAGCACTTTTGTGACTATCACAATTTAAAGATATATTCTGCGTAGATCCGGCAACCATGTGCCTTGGCTCAACGTGGCAGCACCTTGTCACGCAAGAGCTTGGTTCGAAGTGAGCTGATGTTGCTTGGGCCGGCCGGCTTTTATTCAAAACGGTCAGGTCCACGCTGCATCACGCTGAAATCTGGAAATCCTCATATCTCTGGTATCCCTGGTCCGATTTACTTGATACTAAGTGCATTCTCTTTCATTTGGCCGTGCCAGTAATCTGATCCAAGTCTCAAGTCTCTACTCCATGGCTAACTATTTAATCAACAAATAGTCTCGACCTCTGCTACTACTCGCTACGTCACTTGACATGCTCTTGGCTGCATAAAGTTTCCATTCCCTTCTGGAAGTAATGGAGCGCGATATTCAAATATCTCAACTTTCAAAAGCGGCTGTAGCCTTTCCCTTGATATCTAGGTGTCTGAATCATGGAATACCCATTCCTAGAGTTGGGCACAATACATCAGCTGAATTCCATCCCACAACCTTTGTCACACCAGGCGAGAGCTAGTCCGGGTACGCCGGCAGCCAAATTCATAGTTTGCAATACCCTAGGGATGAAAGCAATTAATGCTGTCAATTATAACAGTATTTTTCGTAACAAGTACTGGTATCAGTGAGTGCTGACGGGTGTCAATATGGCTCTGTCGTTAATCTTAGTGTTTCATTAGTTGATGGGCACCGTTTTGTGTGCGGTAGACCAAGTTGAATGAATAGATTAATTCCAAGCTGTACCTGTGAGTAATGCTTTTATGATATGTTAAGCCTAACAGATAAATGAGTTATAATCAAAACTGTGCTCCAATGAAGCGAGCACTGAATTCATACCGAATACTGGGATGGATTATTGGAAAGTGAGCAATATCCTGAAATGAAATTCAACTTGTTTGATTTATTTTATGATGCATTATCATTCCCGTCGCTGAAAAATTCTTTTATACGGTACATCAATGTTTGACAGGGACTACGTTTCAAGAACTGGATTCAATGTGAGATTGATTCAATGGCTTATCTGTTGTTCCGCAATGCCTAGTCCACGCATAAGCAAACCAGCTCCCCTTACAGAGAGTTGGGATCGATTTCAGATGCTATTCCACCGGATTTTAATTATTATAATGAAGGCCAGATGTAGTGCACTGAATCTAACAAAATATAAATTAAATGAATAAATACATAAATAGATAACTAAACAAATACATAAATTTTCTTCTTCTTCTTCTTCTTCTCCTTCTTCTTGGTCGTAGTTCTATTTTGAACGTCGTGACCTTTCACGCAATTCTGTTAACAATACCCCACCAAACACCGTGGTCTTCTGCTGTAGGCCTATGCATAAATTTCTGAAGTGGCAGATTAACCAGACTCTTTATTTGGTCTAGGTACCGGTTTGGAGCACGTACCATCAGCCGTTTACCGTCAACATTACCCTGACTGATACGCTTTCAATGCCGACTCGCCAGATGACATGGCCAAAAAAGGTCAACATTTGTCTTTGCATGTTTGGGAGTAAGCTTGCTATAGGAGCAATCCTTAACACCTGGGTCCCATTAAGGAGGAAGGTGAATACAGAATCAGGCATAACAATGAGCTTTACCAATATTTATAGAGCATAACATCAGCACTGAGAAAGAGGAGACGTATGTTCTACGGTCACATAGTCAGAATAGACAACAAGAGACTGACCTCAAGAATCTTCAACATCTTTTCTAGAAGGAAGGGGACAAATGCCAATCGAACGAGAATTGTTCGAAATGGCCTCGAATGTTTAGAAATTGATCCCAAGGATATATTTAACAGGATACATTTAGAATGCTGATCAGAACATACGACACTCCCCAGTCATTGACAACTAAACGTAGAGTCCTGGAGTGGAAGTGAAGTGGACTCTGGAAAGGAAAGCAACCCACAGTGCAAAGATGAAGGAATACTGGGTTAAGAAGAAAGCTCGCCAAAGTTAGAAACCACTTGGTTCAAGCGGACTCAACGAACCAATAATAAATGAATAAATAAATAAATAAGAAAATAAATAAGTGTATATAGGTGGCATAATGGGACTGATATGCGCAATACATTGGATTCACCAAGTGAATCCAACTAGCCTCTGTCATTCCAACTCCAACATGTAACCTACCCGAGGTGCCACTGTTAAGTCGAGCAACCTAGTGGAAAGTTGGGTAACAAATCCCAGTGGGAAACTAGGTCGGCGAGCCGATCAGTGTTGGGGAAAATGCAAAGATGGTCAACAGCTACAACGGCGGAAGAGGAAAATAATTCCCAACGGCGAAGAATGTGGAAGAACTATCTTTGATGCAACTTAAATCCATTAGTGTCTGTACTGGTATCCAGCGGCTAATGGTCAGCGTCTGTTAGCTCAGTGAGCTCGGCTGGAAACACGATGTTCCAAAGGGCTCAACAACCTCTGGTCCTATATGGTCCTGGCACTCACCAGGCCAAACAAATCAAGTACAAGCAAACATGAACTGTGCAAGCAATCACAACTCTACCCCAGGTGGTACCCAATCCACCCGTCCACAATCGGCAACTGGACTTTCGGATTCTGGGGAGTCCAGGCAAGCGCAGCAGAGAGAGTCGGAGATCTCTGGTCACCTTCCCTACAAACAGAAAACATTCATTGGAACACTAAACATTAATACCCTAATTCAAATTGGAAAATTATACAATCTCACGCAAGAAATCGACATACAAAAAATTCTCATTCTTGCTCTTCAAGAAACTAGAATGACTGACAACGAAACTATGGACTATGGAAATTACCGCATTTTCAAGAGCAAAACGTAACAGAGAGTCACGAAAGGTGCACCAATCTTCGGAATGGCTTTTCTTGTCCACAAATCCATCATTAATTCTGTCAAAGAAGTCACACCCGTTAATGATCGAATTATGACAATGCGTATCCAGAGCGCCAATAAGAAATACACTCTTGTCAATGCTCATGCACCTACTAACATCGACAACAAGAAAAATCCTGAAAATGTTGAAAATTTTTGGAAAAAACTGGAAAAAATTATGAGTAACATTCATCAAGATAACGTGAAAATCCTGATGGCAGATTTCAATGCCCAACTTGGCAAAGAAAAAATCTATTGAAAAATCATTGGCAAAAATTCTGCACACCAAAATACAAACAGCAATGGCCCACGATTGGTAGATATTTGTCATCAATTCAATCTCAAAGTTATGTCTACGCATTTCAGGAAACCTGCACACTGTACCCAATACCTAGTTGAGGCTATCGGCTACGCCAGCTGACATTGAGCCGTAGTTGAGATTTATGGGAAAAGTAGTAAAGATAGCGCTCAAATCGAGTCGAGAAGAATGTTAGGAAATGACGTAGAAGGCCAAGGATGAAGATGGCACTACCAGTCAAGCAGATGGAATTATGGGAGGAATATTGAAGTATTATCAAGATCTATATGGAACATAATATTATATCATCTCAGAAGAGAAGAAATGACAAGCAATCTTAATTATGATAACTTGAAGAAAGGCAGATAACTCCTTAAGTTATTGTATAACTTAATAGCCGAGATGATGGTGGTCGAGATTATACTTGTGACGCATGACCGCAGAAGGTAGGGGAACATCACGTGACAGCGCCGAGTAGGAGCTCATCAACACAGTCTAGAGACATCAGTTCAGTTCAGCCAGCAGGGCCGAGTACAACACATGTTGCGCAGAGAGAACGGCAAGTCGAGCAGTGTACAGCACTTGTTGCGTGGAGTGAAAGCGACAGTATTACTTCAACAAGCGGAGCTGATAGCAGCATAAGCTGGGAGAACGGAAAGTAGGTCAGTCAGTCAAGGCAAGAGAAGCACGGTAGGCGGTACGAGGACCGGTTAGCGAGGCAAGCTGTACAGGCCGTGAAAGCGAGAGAAGAGCCGGTGTTAGAACAGTAGTATTTCCAACACCGTAGTTACAGCTATGCGAGGCAGCAATGCTTTTTCAAATGTTAAGGAATAAGCAGCATTATAACAAGATTGAGAACTTTATTTCGAGCTGCATTTTGTAACACAGGACAGCACAGCGAAGCGGTATGGCGAGGCCAGCTTTAAGCGTCGATCATTCTAGAACAGTGCAATAGAGCAGAGCGTGCTGGTTCCGACATTTAATTAGCAGGCAACATTCAAGAAGCTGAACTTTATTTCGACATTTTGTAACAACTTTATGAGGTAGGACTTGTATTCAGTAGTCGAATTGTGCAGGCAGATAGTTATTATATACTGCTATTGTGAACTTCAAATGAACTTAGATATTCCAATGACATTACGGTTTATCAAATTATGTATTTCATAACGGAATATTTAAAGCGACCATGGGGTCAAGCCAACATAAATGCTTTAAGCAAACGAACTGTTACGAGTATATGCACTTATAAACATTGGCACGTGCATTAATATAATTCTTTTTCATGAACTTTTATGATATTTCAATTGCGAACACAGCTACAGGGTGTTTCAGAAATTCATACACTTTTATAATACAATTATTTTCTGCAAGTGAGATTTAGCCGCTGTAGAGATTGACTTTTATCATAAGCAAACCGAACATTGTATGGGACAGTGGCGTAACATAGAAGAAGAGTATGGGGTACGCTACGTTTATGAACTTTTACGGAAGAATTTGGACAGTATCCGTGATGGATAACATGCCGTTCATCATGTCGGAGTAAGCGAAGACGGAGACGTGATGGCACCACAGAGCGATGGATTCGGTTCCTGAAGAAGAGAAGGTCCAAAAGCTGATTCACTTGGAATATGAAGGCAATCGTTATTCTGGTGGGTGATACGATATTCCCGTCGATCCTTCGAGAAATTTATTGCACACGAGGATAATCGACGATCTTTGAAATATATTAACAGCAGATATGAGAAGGTACTGTAAGAGTTATGACTTTCTGATATGATTTTTTTCATGAACACTGGGCATACTTGTATATATTTCTAGTAGAAGTTCTACGATTATTTTGACATGGCTTAGACATTATTTGCTCCAATTTTGCTAGAATATGGCGTTACGATATGATATGGCAGGCACCATTATACGAAGTTCTCACCATTGGTTGACTTTATTAAGCAGATGTTTGGTCTTTTAGACATTTTTCGTTAAGGATAGTTTTCTTGGATAGTTATTTTTTTTTGTGGCGAGTATTTCGAACTCGTGATCTGCAGTTGGATTATTTAAATTACTTCGTCAGTTCATTGCATACTAGCGAGTGTGTATTATTCATCAGTAGGGAATTTTTTCCATTGGATTGTTTGGAGATATTAAGATTTTATTCACTCAAGTGAATGAATATCGCTTTTATGTGACAACTAGAGACTTGTTGATTCCAATCTGGTACATTCACTCATTAGACGACGAGATGGGGCCTTTCGCTTTAGGCGATTGCGTGGTGGTACACACCTGACCCATCGCTCAGGGCATTATCATGATAGTCTACGGGGCAAGGCCTTTCGTATTATACGATTGCGTGGTGGTACTCACCTGACTTGCCATTGAGGAACTCATTTTTATCATCCGAGTGTACTTGAGATTGTAAGAGGATCAAACAAGAAACAACTAGTCACATATCAGTCGAATTTTGTTAAAAAAATTAAAAATAAATGTCAGCAGGGTTACATTTTGTAATTCTTGTTTGCCAATCCAATATTTTGTTGCTATACTCTTTTGAGAGTACATTCATTTAATAGCTGATGCTTTTGATGCTTTTGATATTTTTTTATGATTGAGTTTGATACCTTTGAGAAGGATTTAAAGTAATTGAATCTTGTAAGATGAATCATTAATGGTCAGATTTAATTTGAGGCAGATCAGTATTACATATTTTGATGTGAGAGATTATAACACATTGGTATTTTTCTGTGAAGTGAATTTTGAGAATTTTAAGAGAATTTATGCTATTTGAAAGCAGATCTTGAATTGGATTTCGATTACTTAGGTAATATATTTTTCCTAATTGTTTAAGAAGTTGTCTAGATGTGATCAGATTAATTACAGTTATTGGAGATTGTGTGCGTTGATAATTTGAAGCCAGTTATATATTTTTGTAGATCATGCAACGTGGTTAAGTGAAGTTTGTGATAGGCATTTTGTGGAAGTTGCCAAGTGGAAGTTGCAATATTGCTGATGTATTTTGAGGCAGACATGAGGTTGTCGAACCCATTCTAGCATAATTTTGAGATTCATGCTGTGCGCTGAATATTTATGGAGTTACGTGGAATAATTGTGGTATTCGAATATGGTATTTGATAAAGTGAGAGTAGATGATGAAGTTTTGGATAGTGAGATCCAACGTGATTTTGTGAAGGCAATAATATTTTTTGGCATGATAATTAAATACGAGATATAACTTGGAAGTGATAAAACTGTAAGACAACGTTCTATAACCCATATTAAACAATTTGTTAGGAAATTAAACAAATAAATAATGTTGATAATACAAGATTTTCTGATAATAATAATTAATGAAATAATAATCTGAAGTTTAAGCATATTAATGATCTGACCTAATGAAATAAAAATCTGAATGACTCGATGAAATAAAAATCTAAACAACCAGATGAATAAAATTTAAATAAATTGATAAATTAAATTTTGAAATAAATCAATGAATTAAATAAATGGATGAATTAAAGATTGAATAAATAAGCTGATTTAAGTAAATTAATAGATGATTAAATATATGATGAATAACTGAATTAGAAGGTGATAATTAATTAAAGAAGCTGATGATTAATAAATTTATATGGATTTAAATAAATTTAATTGAGATATGATTTGAATAATTTGAAGATTTACAATTTGAATTGATGAATTAAACAATTTTTATGGATGATTTAAGATGATTTAATCTGAATGAGATGTTGAAATGAGAGTGTGTGAATAATTAGAGAGCATAAAGAATTGATGATTATAATATTCATTTAAATGATTTGAGGATAATGAATTAATTATTCTGACATGAATATATTGAATTTTGAGATGAGAACTAATGTGAGAAATATTTAATTTTGATGATGATGATGATTATAACCAATGAGTAGTGGATTTCCCGTGATTCACAAACAAGCAATTATTAATGACAGTGTAAATAGTGTAAATTAATTATTCGATGTTTAGGAGCATTTTACTAAGATATTCAGCATTTGAATAATGCCATTCAAGCCATAAATTATGTGATATTTGAATATGTGATTAGAATATATGTGTTTAGACAGATTAATTATATTTTACATCCACATTCATGATGTTAATTTAAAGAGAAGTTAGGTCTCAGGTATCACGAATGTCAGTGACGCATAGACATAGTGCTACGTTGATCCTGAGAACCCAAGTGAACTTTAGAATTTTTTCCTATTTTATGTGGATTTAATACACTTTGAGTAGAATAGAGATGGTACGATTTTCTGGACAATGACAATTTAACGTTGGCATTCGACCATGCTCTAAGGTAGGATGAGTGTTAAATATGTCTGTCTGACTATCAAAGTTTGAATAAATTTGTTTTTATCTTAGTTGTGATCTGATGATGATGTGATTTTCCTATTTCTTTCCTTGTCTTAATTAAGGCTTAACCAGGAAGGATGTGGTTTGCTAGGGATTCAGTTGGTGGCGCCCATTTATATTTGTATTTTTTTTTATTAAATTTAAACCCGTAACGACCCTGGAGATACTTTATCTCGTGTTACCCTCTGCTTTTGTGATATTTCAACTGAATTTCCGACACATTCCTTATTTGACTTCATGTTCATTTAACTCAGCTCTGTCCTGGAAATCCAGGAATGCGATGTAATAGCAGATGGGTCAACGCATCCCCAGGACGAACGGGTACAGAGAGAGAGGGAGAATTGGCTTTACCCATCCGAGGGGCTTCGATTTTGTTTATTCTTTGGAATCACATCAGATTTAGATTACGAAGAGATTGATCTCAATTTAATTCAATGGTGTTATAAAATTTATTAAACTTGGTCAGACAATATACTTGTATACCCATTCCAGTGATCATGTTAATCATATTAGTGTTATATCATGTTTAGTTATAAGTCATTTTTCTTATACCCAAGTGAAATCAGGAATTGATACATTGTGATGTGTTGTTATCTAACGTCTCTGAATAAAACGTTTATTGAAAGATATAATTTTTTTACAGGAAGATTAGCTAAGGTGTTAGGAGAGTTACAGAGTGGCATGTCTGGTATTGCAGTAACTATTTCTAAAATGGAAACAGAAGTCAAAGAAAGGATAGGTGATTCAGAAGCTAGGTTAGAAGCTAGATGTAAAGAAAATGTGAAAGCTTTACAGACCAGTAATAGGGAAGATTTGAAGTTATTGCAGACTAGTAACGAAAATAATTTGAGATTATTGGAAGAAAGATTACAGTCAAATAGTAAATATGAATTAAAGTCATTAGAGACTAGGTTACAATCAAATAGTAAAGATGAATTAAAGTCATTAGAGACTAGGTTACAGTCAAATAGTAAAGATGAATTGAGATTATTGGAAGAAAGATTACAGACTAGTAGTAGGGATGAATTGAAATTATTACAGACTAGTAATGAAGAGAATTAGAGATCATTACAGGCTAGCAATGAAAGCAATTTGAAAGCTAGTGGAGCTAATTTAAAGGACAATTTAAATTATTAGAAACTAGATTACAAGCTCGTAGTGAAGAAACAAACACAGAGTTGAAAAACAATTTAACTAGTTTGGAGAATAGATTAACGTTAAAGAATGATGAAATATTTAAGGCTTTACAATTAGATATAAAAGCAGTAGAAATGAAAGGAGAGAAAAATGTGCAAATGTTAAGAAAAAATATTATTGAATTAGAAAATAGAGAAGAAGAAAATATTCTTAATTTGAGAACAGATGTTATGTCTATACAGAAAGATATTAAATCAGATGTATCGAAATTAAGATTCGACATTGATGGTTTAGGGGCAGATGTAGGCAAAATACAAGAGTGGTCTACCGAAGTATCTTTCGAATCTAAAATCAAAGGTCTAGAAATGAATCTAGGTAATGAAATCAAAAGTTTAAAGTCAGTAATTGGGACCGTTAAAGAGGAAGTCTTAGGAGAGGTTAATTCTAACTTGAAATCCTTAGAAAAACAATTGCAGATCGACATTAGGAAAATTGATGATGACATAGAGCAAAAGGTTAATGAAAACTTAGCTTTATTTAAAAATAGAGTCGGTGCAATAGTGGAAGAACGGTATAGTGAGGTCGATGCCGAAGCAAAAGAAAAACGTGCAGGGTTGGATGAGAAATTAATCGCAGGTATGGCGAACTTGGAAGCGAGATTTACTGAGAATAAGGAAGCGATGAAGATAGATTCAGCTCAGTTTTGGACAGATGATGATCAGTTGAAAGAACAATTCGCATCAGTAAAGACAACATGCGAAGATAAGATAGACAAATTGAAGAACGATTTAGAAGAGAGTAACAGAACGCAGAATGTTATGTCGTAAGATAATTTGGAGACTAAGGTCAAGACAGTAGAAAAACGAACAGAAGATAGGATGACTAAAATAGAGTCCATAATAAATAGTTTCACAAGTCAAGGTGTTACAACGGGGGAAGTATCGATAAATCAGACACCGATAGACCGCAGTATGAACAATCAAGAGGTTAGCGTGGGAGAAGACAGTCAAACGCAACAGAAGGTTACTTTCGAAAGGATTAGTTCAACCCCTCAAGATAATTCAAATCCGAATAGAAGTACGTTTAGTATGAGTGAACGATACTCAGGTCCGGTGACCATAATCAGAAATCTGGATGATAAGCCAAGGAAGTTTTCGGGGAACACAGGAGTCACACCAGTCGAATTTCTGAGAGATATTCGCGATTACATGGCGGAACATAGAGTAGCCAAGGAGAGAGAACTAAGGGTAGTCGAACGCGCCTTAGACGGGCCAGCGTTAACTTGGTTTCGCGCATTCAGGAGTAACTTTGCGAACATGGAACAATTTGCCATAGCATTTTTAAGGAGATTTTGGAGTGCAGAGGATCACCTGAACATAAGAGCAGAAATGTATTCGAAACGTTACTCTACGTCGCATCCGACGCATTATGCAAATTACTTTACCTCGAAATTGGCTAAATTACAATTTTTGATTCCTCCATTGCCAGAAGAAGAACTTTTGCAAGCTATAGCAAGACAGTTGCCAATTGAGGTACAACGATCACTCATAGCATCGGGAGCGAACACACTTGAGCACTATGATGATATCTTACGCCGATTGGATTATACAAGCGCTCAGATTACACCCAGAACTGCAAGGAACGATAATCGAAACACGCAAGAAGTGAATGCGGTAGTTGTCGATAACGCAGCACAGACAGATAGAAGAGATTCCTGGGGAAACAGAAGAAACGAAGGGAATAGAGGAAATATTCACAACGTTCGTGGGAATGATCGATATCAAGGACCATATGATCAAGATACCAGAAACAGTAGATACAGGAACTATGATCAGAATTCCAGATACCAAAATAGGAACATATATAATAATCGATATCGAGGTAGATACAACTGGAACCAAAATCAGCAGTCTAATCAGAACAATAGGCAGGATAGTAGAAGAAATGATCAAAATGAAAGACAGGATAATCAAGAGTATGGGAGATCAAGGCAAGAGAGTAGACAGCCTAGTGCACCACCCGAGGAGATAATTAGAGATGTCAATCGAGCAAGCACGAGTGGTGAAGGAAAAAAAACGACAAATTAACATCGAATCAGGACACTAATCATTGGGAATCAATCATCATTGTTGAGAGATAGCAAGTCAAGGACGAGGATCTAATTTAAGAAGATATACTACACCGAGGGAATGGATACTAATGAAGTTGTGGGGACTTTTAACGCAGCTAGCATTAGAAAGTATCGTTATGCTGAATAAGAGGATTGTAGAGCTATCGTGTACATATGTTGTGTATAGAATGCCTGAGAGTATGTTTTTTTCTCAAGCCTGATAAAAAAGGAAGATGTACGGGAGAGATGTACCCGATACCTAGTTGAGGCTATCGGCTAGGCCAGCTGACATTGAGCCGTAGTTGAGATTTATGGGAAAAGTAGTAAAGATAGCGCTCAAATCGAGTCGAGAAGAATGTTAGGAAATGACGTAGAAGGCCAAGGATGAAGATGGCACTACCAGTCATGCAGATGGAATTAAGGGAGGAATATTGAAGTATTATCAAGATCTATATGGAGCATAATATTATATAATCTCAGAAGAGAAGAAATGACAAGCAATCTTTATTATGATAACTTGAAGAAAGGCAGATAACTCCTTAAGTTATTGTATAACTTAATAGCCGAGATGATGGTGGTCGAGATTATACTTGTGACGCATGACCGCAGAAGGTAGGGGAACATCACGTGACAGCGCCGAGTAGGAGCTCATCAACACAGTCTAGAGACAGCAGTTCAGTTCAGCCAGCAGGGCCGAGTACAACTCATGTTGCGCAGAGAGAACGGCAAGTCGAGCAGTGTACAGCACTTGTTGCGTGGAGTGAAAGCGACAGTATTACTTCAACAAGCGGAGCTGATGGCAGCATAAGCTGGGAGAACGGAAAGTAGGTCAGTCAGTCAAGGCAAGAGAAGCTCGGTAGGCGGTGCGAGGACCGGTTAGCGAGGCAAGCTGTACAGGCCGTGAAAGCGAGAGAAGAGCCGGTGTTAGAACAGTAGTATTTCCAACATCGTAGTTACAGCTATGCGAGGCAGCAATGCTTTTTCAAATGTTAAGGAATAAGCAGCATTATAACAAGATTGAGAACTTTATTTCGAGCTGCATTTTGTAACACAGGACAGCACAGCGAAGCGGTATGGCGAGGCCAGCTTTAAGCGTCGATCATTCTAGAACAGTGCAATAGAGCAGAGCGTGCTGGTTCCGACATTTAATTAGCAGGCAACATTCAAGAAGCTGAACTTTATTTCGACATTTTGTAACAACTTTATGAGGTTGGACTTGTATTCAGTAGTCGAATTGTGCAGGCAGATAGTTATTATATACTGCTATTGTGAACTTCAAATGAACTTAGATATTCCAATGACATTACGGCTTATCAAATTATGTATTTCATAACGGAATATTTAAAGCGACCATGGGGTCAAGCGAACATTAATGGTTTTAGGCAAACGAACTGTTACGAGTATATGCACTTATGAACATTGGCACGTGCATTAATATAATTCTTTTTCATGAACTTTTATGATATTTCAATTGCGAACACAGCTACAGGGTGTTTCAGAAATTCATACACTTTTATAATAAAATTATTTTCTGCAAGTGAGATTTAGCCGCTGTGGAGATTGACTTTTATCATAAGCAAACCGAACATTGTATGGGACAGTGGCATAACATAGAAGAAGAGTATGGGGTACGCTACGTTTATGGTCTTTTACGGAAGAATTTGAACAGTATCCGTG
Organism: Meconema thalassinum; assembly: GCA_946902985.2. Classification (NCBI taxonomy): domain Eukaryota; kingdom Metazoa; phylum Arthropoda; class Insecta; order Orthoptera; family Tettigoniidae; genus Meconema; species Meconema thalassinum. Next base: position 248,763,077 of record OX336391.1, read on the forward strand.
ATGGATAACATGCAGTTCGTTATGTCGGAGTAAGCGAAGACGGAGACGTGATGGCACCACAGAGCGATGGATTCGGTTCCTGAAGAAGAGGAGGTCCAACAGCTGATTCACTTGGAATATGAAGGCGATCGTTATTCTGGTGGGTGATACGATATTCCCGACGATCTTTCGAGAAATTTATTGCACACGAGGATAATCGACGAACTTTGAAATATATTAACAGCAGATATGAGAAGGTACTAGAAGCCTCCGTGGCTTAGGCGGCAGCTCGCCAGCCTCTCACCGCTGGGTCCGTGGTTCAAATCCTGGTCACTCCATGTGAGATCTGTGCTGGACAAAACGGAGGCAGACAGGTTTTTCTCCGGGTACTCCGGTTTTCCCTGTCAAAATTTCATTCCAGCAACACTCTCCACTATCATTTCATTTCATCTGTCATTCATTTAATCATTGCCCCAGAGGAGTGCGTCAGGCCTCGGCAGCCGGCACAGTTCATATCCTCGCCGCTAGTTGGGGGCTCCATTCATTCCATTCCTGACCCGGTCGGAGACTGGAAGCAGGCTGTGGATTTTTTTCATGAGAAGGTACTGTAAGAGTTATGACTTTCTGATATGATTCTTTCATGAACACTGGGCATACTTGTATATATTTCTAGTAGAAGTTCTACGATTATTTTGACATGGCTTAGACATTATTTGCTCCAATTTTGCAGGAATATGGCGTTACGATATGATATGGCAGGCACCATTATACGAAGTTCTCACCATTGGTTGACTTTATTAAGCAGATGTTTGGTCTTTTAGACATTTTTCGGTAAGGATAGTTTTGTTGGATAGTTATTTTTTGTGGCGAGTATTTCGAACTCGTGATCTGAAATTGGATTATTTAAATTACTTCGTCAGTTCATTGCATACTAGCGAGTGTGTATTATTCATCAGTAGGGAATTTTTTCCATTGGATTGTTTGGAGATATTAAGATTTTATTCACTCAAGTGAATGAATATCGCTTTTATGTGACAACTAGAGACTTGTTGATTCCAATCTGGTACATTCACTCATTAGACGACGAGATGGGGCCTTTCGCTTTAGGCGATTGCGTGGTGGTACACACCTGACCCATCGCTCAGGGCATTATCATGATAGTCTACGGGGCAAGGCCTTTCGTATTATACGATTGCGTGGTGGTACTCACCTGACTTGCCATTGAGGAACTCATTTTTATCATCCGAGTGTACATGAGATTGTAAGAGGATCAAACAAGAAACTAATAGTCACATATCAGTCGAATTTTGTTAAAAAAATTAAAAATAAACTAGATGAAACCCGTCAAAACATGACGGACAATGGAAAACAAAATTACTGAAGAAGCTTCTTATATAAGTTACATTCTTTGTACGATTACTTTTTAGCACTATTGCAACTTTAAGGGCGTCAAAATATAGCACTCTCAGCATTGCAATATATTGCTGGTTATGACTGAAAACGTGATTAGGTCATCATCATCTTGCACAGTTTCCAGCCACTGGCCGGGTCTGTTTGGAACACAAGTCTCTCCAACGTCTTCCGTCTTCCCACCATCTCTCAGCCTCCACCCTTGTCCAGTCTTCTCCTCTCTTCTTCACGATTTCTTCCTCCCCCTTCAGCCACCTGTCTCTCGGTCTCCCTCTTGGTCTCTTTCCTTCCCACTTCGTCTCGTGTATCCTGCTGGGTATCCTCTTCTCCTCCATTCGTTTTACATGTCCATACCATCTAAGTCTAGATTTCTCTATACCAGTCTGTAATGGTTCATCCTTCATTAATTCTCCGGTCCTCTCATTTCTTATTCTGTCCATCTTTGTAGCTCCAATACTGCTTCTCAAGAACCTCATCTCACTGGCCTGTATTTTGCTCTTCTCCCTTCCTTTCATAACCCAGGTCTCCGAGGCATACGTCAGGATAGGGACATTGTACGTCCGATATATGATCTTTTTGCTGTTCTGAGGGACATTCTTGCTCCATAACATGCTTCTCACACTCCTCCGGAATGCTTCTGCCTGTCTCCCCCGCTCATTTATTTCTCTATCGTTTCTTCCATTCTCTTGTATCAGGCTTCCCAGATACTTGAAACTCTCCAATTCCTTCGGCTGTTCCCCACCAATTGTTATTTCCGTTGTGGTTCTTTCCTTCTTCCTTGTTGTGATCACCATCTCACTCTTATTTATGCTAAATTTCATCCCATAACCTTGTATTATTCCTTCCCACACGTCCAACTGTTCCTGTACCTCCTCCTCCTTGTTTCCCCAAATCATCAAATCATCTGCAAGCACCATTGCTTTCATATTTCCTTCCCCAATTACTTGTGCCACTCGGGTCATTATGTCATCCATCACCACAATGAAAAGTAACGGTGACAGTGCACTTCCTTGTTTCAGGCCGTTTCTCTGTTCCAACCAGTCCGATCTCTCTCCTCCCACTTTCACACAGCTCACGCTTCCCTTGTACATCTCCTTTATCTTCCTTATAGTCCATTTTTATATTCCTCTATCCTCCAGGGACTTCCATACTTTGTTTCTGCATACACTGTCATATGCTTTCTCAATGTCCTGGAAGGCCATCAGTAGATCTGTTCCATACTCATAGTGCTGTTCTTGTAACTGCCTTACAGCAAAAATCAAATCCACTGTGGACCTTCCTGATCTGAAGCCATGTTGTTCTTCCCTCATCCCTCCTTCTATCCTTGTCCTAATTCTCCTTTCCAAAACTTTCTCAAACAACTTTGCACAATGACTCATCAGTGTTATTCCCCGATAGTTTCTGCATTCTGTTCTACTACCTTTCTTGAAGATCGGGACAATTATTCCCTTTTTCCAGTCCTCTGGGGTCTTCCTTTCCTTCCATGCTGTCTTCATCACTCGGTACAACCATTGTATCCCCACCTCTCCTGCTGCTCTCACCATCTCCACACTCAACTCATCCACACCCGGTGCCTTCCCTCCTTTCATCTTCCTCACTGCATCTTCCACTTCTTTCCATGTTAAGTCCTTTTCTGTTTGCAGTTCATCTACTGTACCTCTTCCCCGATTTCTTCCTCCTCGCCGTGGTTTCCATTTGGTTTCAGGAGTTCTTCAAAATATTCTTTCCACATTTTCTTCAGTTCTTCCCTATTTTCTATCTCTTGTCCCCTTTTGTTCACCATTCTAACATAATCCGTAGGATCCTTCCGCCTCTTATTCTTTACCATCCCAAACAGGACCTTTTTTGCACCTTCACTATCCTGCTGGTCATGACTGAAAACGTGATGAGGTAAATAGCCCAATACGTTCAAGAGTTTCTCCTTGAGCTTGATTGATTTTGATAAAGTAGGCCGAGCGAATAGGAAATTGTTGCCTATTAAAAGAAAATGTACTGTAGGCTACCTGTAAGTGTTTTATCGGAAGGTGTTAAATCAAGTCGTAGGATTTGAGCTCTCTGCCTATTATTACTGCACCTATTATATCCGAATCCAAGCGATTTCTTACAATTAATATATTACCATATATGAGTCCTTGGGAAACGTTCAGATTTCTAAGAAGCATATCTACGGCTTAAACGTTCGAAGTATGTGGAGGCGAATCTCTTAATTCCAAGGAATTGAAAAATTCAATAATAGGGAAATGAAGTAGCTGGCTTTCATCTTCAGTATCCAATCTGTTAACGCTGATGTATGTGTTTGAACTGCTGGATATAAGTTCAATGACTTTTGAATTAATATCATTACATTGTTGCAGCTTGGCAAATATTTTATATTCCAGCAGATCAATTTTACCCTCACAACAGTAAAGACCAAAGTAACCACGCATAGATTTTACGCAAGAGAAATACAATGTAGAAAAATGTTTACATTTGATCGTCAAGGACCTTACAGTACACTGTATTGCATAATATCTGGAATTGTTTCTGAAATGGCCCATTTATATTGGATTTTAAATGTGGCTTCGTATTATTCGATAACACTATAGTGGCCTGCAATAACGGAGCCGCTAAATATTAAATGGCAAATAATACTTCCATTGCCGAAATCAACTACGTAGTTAGACTCCGTACTCTAAACAAATAATCATTAAACAATTGTCTTATACAATGAAGTTCAACATGACCGTCCAGAGACTTTCATACTCAAGTTGGTTGGTGAGGAGAATGCGATGAGACTGATCGCTTAAAATAAATTCCTTATAATTGTTCCTGCCAGCGAAATTTTTTGCGATAGCTTGAAAACGCAGCTCAGAATGACGTTCTTCATTTTGTTATAAACAGTACGAAACTGCTCTAAATAAGCAATTTCCATCACCTGTTATAGGTTATGGCAGTACATTTTGCAGGGGAACATAGAATCACTTCACCAACTACTGGAATGACCATAGGCCTATACTCAATACTCACTTCGATAGTCACCCTAATGGAGGCAGTTTTTGAATTCTATGTCCCGTGCATGTCAAAAATCGTATTAACACATGGAGGCCCACCTATTCTTGTCTATCGCCCCGGAGACCCGGGTTACATTTCCTGCTCTGCCAAGAAATTTAATTCTGGTCTCAGGGCAAAATCGGGGTACATTCAGTCTCTTGAGGTATAACTAAGAAGAGGAAGGTTTAATTCCCACCTCGACAATCTTGGATGTGGTTTTCCGTGGTTCCCCACTTCCACTTAAGGCAAATACCGGGATGGTTTCTAACTTAAGGCCTTGGCCGTCTCCTTGCCATTTACCACCTTAATTACAAATACTCACAGTAATGCAGCCATCACAATAACACAGGTTATCAGAAGAAAATTTCACACATACACACCCAAGTACACGGGGCTGAGTGACCAAGATGTCGGAGTCCTTCAAACGAATTATATTTGCCAAGTGTCTCTCATGGCGAAAGCAATTGTGGAGACGCGCGTGTGCCTGGAAAACTACTTTTTTCTTTAATATCGACGATGCATAATTATAACTTTTAGTCTAGGACGCTAATAACTTGACCACCGAAGCATTGGGAAGAAATTGCAATATTAAGGTACATAAACAACCTAGCCTACACATTCAACTGTCGGTTAATGTTCCTCAACATTTCCCTTCTTAAATATTCCCCTCCTTTATAATTTTCCATCACGTGAAAACATGCCATGTCTTGTGTTTTAAATATATCGATGCAATGGTGTTGCCATCTGCTGTCAGTTAATGGAACTATATGGGCGAATTACTGCCATCTGTTGTCAGTTATAGGAACTGATTGCAGATATTTAAACGGCGTACTGCGGACAACAGTTTGCTCTTTTGATTACATGCTGCAATGCAATGGTAAAACGAAAATAAAACGTATTTAGAGGGAATGTAGAAATAAGTATCTTTAACAGACATAAAACCTTACTGTTACTCCTTGATTAAACAATATTTCAGTAGTAAAAAAAAAAAAAAAAATACTGGCGATGGTTAGGATCGAACCGGCGCTTCTTGGAACCACGGTCAGTCGCCTTAACCACATGGCTACTCACGCACTCATGTCTAGCAGCAGACGCAGCCATTCATTATACTCAAAAACCGCTGTTTGAAGGAAATAATCAATTTCATTATCCAAATAAATCAATGTTGCACATTCGTATACGTTCATACTGTTATTATATTTTATTGTCAGAACTTGGTTAATGTATGTTTTCAATTACATGGAAGCTTATTAAATAACTTACATTTTAATGGACTTCTCACCGCCATTTTGTCATGACCCCAGGCGGATTGTGCGCATGCGTGAGGGCCTAGAATTCTGCTATTTTCTATATTAATTTAAAAATATACCGTAATATATTTGTTTATTTTAGAGACACTCTGCAAATCTGCATGCCAAGAGCTTTCGTTAGAATGTCTTACGAAGCCAATCGGTTAAGTCGTTTTCACAATCTCGTGTGTACAAAAAACAGCTTAGTGTTTTAAATATATAGACTAGATGAAACCCGTCAAAACATGACGGACAATGGAAAACAAAATTACTGAAGAAGCTTCTTATATAAGTTACATTCTTTGTACGATTACTTTTTAGCACTATTGCAACTTTAAGGGCGTCAAAAGATAGCACTCTCAGCATTGCAATATATTGCTGGTCATGACTGAAAACGTGATGAGGTCATCATCATCTTGCACAGTTTCCAGCCACTGGCCGGGTCTGTTTGGAACACAAGTCTCTCCAACGTCTTCTGTCTTCCCACCATCTCTCAGCCTCCACCCTTGTCCAGTCTTCTCCTCGCTTCTTCACGATTTCTTCCTCCCCCTTCAGCTACCTGTCTCTCGGTCTCCCTCTTGGTCTCTTTCCTTCCCACTTCGTCTCGTGTATCCTCCTGGGTATCCTCTTCTCCTCCATTAGTTTTACATGTCCATACCATCTAAGTCTAGATTTCTCTATACCAGTCTGTAATGGTTCATCCTTCATTAATTCTCCGGTCCTCTCATTTCTTATTCTGTCCATCTTTGTAGCTCCAATACTGCTTCTCAAGAACCTCATCTCACTGGCCTGTATTTTGCTCTTCTCCCTTCCTTTCATAACACAGGTCTCCGAGGCATACGACAGGATAGGGACATAGTACGTCCGATATATGATCTTTTTGCTGTTCTGAGGGACATTCTTGCTCCATAACATGCTTCTCACACTCCTCCGGAATGCTTCTGCCTGTCTCCCCCGCTCATTTATTTCTCTATCGTTTCTTCCATTCTCTTGTATCAGGCTTCCCACTTCCTTCAGCTGTTCCCCACCAATTGTTATTCCTGTTGTGGTTCTTTCCTTCTTCCTTGTTGTGATCACCATCTCACTCTTATTTATGCTAAATTTCATCCCATAACCTTGTATTATTCCTTCCCACACGTCCAACTGTTCCTGTACCTCCTCCTCCTTGTTTCCCCAAATCATCAAATCATCTGCAAGCACCATTGCTTTCATCTTTCCTTCCCCAATTACTTGTGCCACTCGGGTCATTATGTCATCCATCACCACAATGAAAAGTAACGGTGACAGTGCACTTCCTTGTTTCAGGCCGTTTCTCTGTTCCAACCAGTCCGATCTCTCTCCTCCCACTTTCACACAGCTCACGCTTCCCTTGTACATCTCCTTTATCTTCCTTATAGTCCATTTTTATATTCCTCTATCCTCCAGGGACTTCCATACTTTGTTTCTGCATACACTGTCATATGCTTTCTCAATGTCCAGGAAGGCCATCAGTAGATCTGTTCCATACTCATAGTGCTGTTCTTGTAACTGCCTTACAGCAAAAATCAAATCCACTGTGGGCCTTCCTGATCTGAAGCAATGTTGTTCTTCCCTCATCCCTCCTTCTATCCTTGTCCTAATTCTCCTTTCCAAAACTTTCTCAAACAACTTTGCACAATGACTCATCAGTGTTATTCCCCGATAGTTTATGCATTCTGTTCTACTACCTTTCTTGAAGATCGGGACAATTATTCCCTTTTTCCAGTCCTCTGGGGTCTTCCTTTCCTTCCATGCTGTCTTCATCACTCGGTACAACCATTGTATCCCCACCTCTCCTGCTGCTCTCACCATCTCCACACTCAACTCATCCACACCCGGTGCCTTCCCTCCTTTCATCTTCCTCACTGCATCTTCCACTTCTTTCCATGTTAAGTCCTTTTCTGTTTGCAGTTCATCTACTGTACCTCTTCCCCGATTTCTTCCTCCTCACCGTGGTTTCCATTTGGGTTCAGGAGTTCTTCAAAATATGCTTTCCACATTTTCTTCAGTTCTTCCCTATTTTCTATCTCTTGTCCCCTTTTGTTCACCATTCTAACATAATCCGTAGGATCCTTCCGCCTCTTATTCTTTACCATCCCAAACAGGACCTTTTTTGCACCTTCACTATCCTGCTGGTCATGACTGAAAACGTGATGAGGTAAATAGCCCAATACGTTCAAGAGTTTCTCCTTGAGCTTGATTGATTTTGATAAAGTAGGCCGAGCGAATAGGACATTGTTGCCTATTAAAAGAAAATGTACTGTACCTGTAAGTGTTTTATCGGAAGGTGTTAAATCAAGTCGTAGGATTTGAGTTCTCTGCCTAATATTACTGCACCTATTATATCCGAATCCAAGCGATTTCTTACAATTAATATATTACCATATATGAGTCCTTGGGAAACGTTCAGATTTCTAAGAAGCATATCTACGACGCAAACGTTCGAAGTATGTGGAGGCGAATCTCTTAATTCCAAGGAATTGAAAAATTCAATAATAGGGAAATGAAGTAGCTGGCTTTCATCTTCAGTATCCAGTCTGTTAACGCTGATGTATGTGTTTGAACTACTGGATATAAGTTCAATGACTTTTAAATTAATATCATTACATTGTTGCAGCTTGGCAAATATTTTATATTCCAGCAGATCAATTTTACCCTCACAACAGTAAAGACCAAAGTAACCACGCATAGATTTTACGCAAGAGAAATACAATGTAGAACAATGTTTACATTTGATCGTCAAGGACCTTAGAGTACACTGTACTGCATAATATCTGGAATTGTTTCTGAAATGGCCTATTTATATTGGATTTTAAATGTGGCTTCGTATTATTCGATAACACTATAGTGTCCTGCAATAACGGAGCCGCTAAATATTAAATGGCAATTAATACTTCCATTGCCGAAATCAACTCCGTAGTTAGACTCAGTACTCTAAACAAATAATCATTAAACAATTGTCTTATACAATGAAGTTCAACATGACCGTCCAGAGACTTTCATACTCAAGTTGGTTGGTGAGGAGAATGCGATGAGACTGATCGCTTAAAATAAATTCCTTATAATTGTTCCTGCCAGCGATTTTTTTTGCAATAGCTTGAAAACGCAGCTCAGAATGACGATCTTCATTTTGTTATAAACAGTACGAAACTGCTCTAAATAAGCAATTTCCATCACCTGTTATAGGTTATGGCAGTACATTTTGCAGGGGAACATAGAATCACTTCGCCAACTACTGGAATGACCATAGGCCTATACTCAATACTCACTTCGATAGTCACCCTAATGGAGGCAGTTTTTGAATTCTATGTCCCGTGCATGTCAAAAATCGGATTAACACATGGACGCCCACCTATTCTTGTCTATCGCCCCGGAGACCCGGGTTACATTTCCTGCTCTGCCAAGAAATTTAATTCTGGTCTCAGGGCAAAATCGGGGTACATTCAGTCTCTTGAGGTATAACTAAGAAGAGGAAGGTTTAATTCCCACCTCGACAATCTTGGATGTGGTTTTCCGTGGTTTCCCACTTCCACTTAAGGCAAATACCGGGATGGTTCCTAACTTAAGGCCTTGGCCGGCTCCTTGCCATTTACCACCTTAATTACAAATACACACAGTATTGCAGCCATCACAATAACACAGGTTATTAGAGAAAATTTCACACATACACACCCAAGTACACGGGGCTGAGTGACCAAGATGTCGGAGCCCTTGAAACGAATTATATTTGCCAAGTGTCTCTCATGGCGAAAGCAATTGTGGACACGCGCGAGTGACTGGAAAACTACTTTTTTCTTTAATAATTTAAGAGTATATCGACGATGCATAATTATAACTTTTAGTCTAGGACGCTAATAACTTGACCACCGAAGCATTGGGAAGAAATTGCAATATATGAAGGTACATAAACAACCTAGCCTACACATTCAACTGTCGGTTAATGTTCCTCAACATTTCCCTTCCTAAATATTCCCCTCCTTTATAATTTTCCATCACGTGAAAACATGCCATGTCTTGTGTTTTAAATATATCGATGCAATGGTGTTGCCATCTGCTGTCAGTTAATGGAACTATATGGGCGATGTACTGCCATCTGTTGTCAGTTATAGGAACTGATTGCAGATATTTAAACGGCGTACTGCGGACAACAGTTTGCTCTTTTGATCACATTCTGCAATGCAATGGTAAAACGAAAATAAAACGTATTTAGAGGGAATGTAGAAATAAGTATCTTTAACAGACATAAAACCTTACTAATACTCCTTGATTAAACAATATTTCAGTGGTAAAAAAAAATTACAGGCGAGGGCTAGGATCGAACCGGCGTTCCTTGGAACCACAGTCGGTCGCTTTAACCACATGGCTACTCTCGCACTCATGTTTAGCAGCAGATGCAGCCATTCATTATATTCAAGAGCCGCTGTTTGAAGCAAATAATCAATTTCATTATCCAAATAAATCAATGTTGCACATTCGTATACGTTCATAATGTTATTATATTTTATTGTCAGAACTTGGTTAATGTATGTTTTCAATTACATGGAAGCTTATTAAATATCTTACATTTTAATGGACTTCTCACCGCCATTTTGTCATGACCCCAGGCGGATTGTGCGCATGCGTGAGGGTCAAGAATTCTGCTATTTTCTATATTAATTTAAAAATATACCGTAATATATTTGTTTATTTTAGAGACACTCTGCAAATCTAGAGGCCAAGAGCTTTCGTTAGAGTGCTCTACGAAGTAAATCGGTTCTATCGTTTTCTCAATCTCGTGGTAACAAAAATCACCTTACTGTTTTAAATATATAGATAGATGTCAGCAGGGTTAAATTTTGTAATTCTTGTTTGCCAATCCAATATTTTGTTGCTATACTCTTTTGAGAGTACATTCATTTAATAGCTGATGCTTTTGATGCTTTTGATAATTTTTTATGATTGAGTTTGATACCTTTGAGAAGGACTTAAATTAATTGAATCTTGTAAGATGAATCATTAATGGTCAGATTTAATTTGAGGCAGATCAGTATTACATATTTTGATGTGAGAGATTATAACACATTGGTATTTTTCTGTGAAGTGAATTTTGAGAATTTTAAGAGAATTTATGCTATTTGAAAGCAGATCTTGAATTGGATTTCGATTACTAAGGTAGTACATTTTTCCTAATTGTTTAAGAAGTTGTCTAGATGTGATCAGATTAATTACAGTTATTGGAGATTGTGTGCGTTGATAATTTGAAGCCAGTTATATATTTTTGTAGATCATGCAACGTGATTAAGTGAAGTTTGTGATAGGCATTTTGTGGAAGTTGCCAAGTGGAAGTTGCAATATTGCTGATGTATTTTGAGGCAGACATGAGGTTGTCGAACCCAGTCTAGCATAATTTTGAGATTCATGCTGTGCGCTGAATATTTATGGAGTTACGTGGAATAATTGTGGTATTCAAATATGGTATTTGATAAAGTGAGAGTAGATGATGAAGTTTTGGATAGTGAGATCCAACGTGATTTTGTGAAGGCAATAATATTTTTTGGCATGATAATTAAATACGAGATATAACTTGGAAGTGATAAAACTGTAAGACAACGTTCTATAACCCATATTAAACAATTTGTTAGGAAATTAAACAAATAAATAATGTTGATAATACAAGATTTTCTGATAATAACAATTAATGAAATAATAATCTGAAGTTTAAGCATATTAATGATCTGACCTAATGAAATAAAAATCTGAATGACTCGATGAAATAAAAATCTAAACAACCAGATGAATAAAATTTAAATAAATTGATAAATTAAATTTTGAAGTAAATCAATGAATTAAATAAATGGATGAATTAAAGATTGAATAAATAAGCTGATTTAAATAAATTAATAGATGATTAAATAGATGATGAATAACTGAATTAGAAGGTGATAATTAATTAAAGAAGCTGATGATTAATAAATTTAAATGGATTTAAATAAATTTAATTGAGTTATGATTTGAATAATTTGAAGATTTACAATTTGAATTGATGAATTAAACAATTTATATGGATGATTTAAGATGATTTAATCTGAATGAGATGATGAAATGAGAGTGTGTGAATAATTAGAGAGCATAAAGAATTGATGATTATAATATTCATTTAAATGATTTGATGATAATGAATTAATTATTCTGACATGAATATATTGAATTTTGAGATGAGAACTAATGTGAGAAATATTTAATTTTGATGATGATGATGATTATAACCAATGAGTAGTGGATTTCCCGTGATTCACAAACAAGCAATTATTAATGACAGTGTAAATAGTGTAATTTTACTAAGATATTCAGCATTTGAATAATGCCATTCAAGCCATAAATTATGTTGGGACCCCAAATTAACGGCACTGGCCAGCAGCACGTCGGTAACTCGATAACCATCGCTCTGCTTACCAGAATGGGACGTGTACGGGGAGCGTGGATGGGCCAACTTACCTGTATTCAGGGGTCCGGGTCACCTCCGCAGCAAAATCACCTCCAGAAGCCATGTCCCAACAGAAGAGCTCCAAAAGGGGTGGAAGGACAAAGGAGAAGGGGACAACGCACAGGCTATTTAACAGACACCCCCCCACTAACCGACAGAACTGCCGTCGGTGAAATAATGCCACAACAGTAGTAAAAGGAACAAAATAAAGTTTAATTGTTAAAACTTCCACCAGAAAAGAGAACATGCATCAGGCAACATAAATTACAAAATAAAACAAAACCTCAGCTAGAATTCTCACTGTAGAAAATAAAAAAAAATTAAGGCCTGTATCAATAAACAATAACCTGAGTTAAGAGTATGAAAAGCTACAACCCAAATAAACACTAAATAAGCACCAGACATATTCCCAAACTGGACCATGAGGGCCTTGGAGAATCAAAAAACTAGTGCAAAATATTACCATAAACAAGGTAACGAAAGAATAACGAAGGAGTACCAAGAAAACTCCAAAAAAGGAAAACCAAAGGAAAATTTAAAACAAATAAGTTAACCAACCAACACCACCATGACCCTAGAACGTGCACTTTAAAACAAACACGCCAGAAAAGGAAGACCCACAATGCACTACTGACAACAAGTTACCATGGCGACCAAGAACAGTTGAAGTTACATCAGTACGTATTTATGAGAAACGCGTAATTTACATTTTTAAATAAAATCTTCTCCAGTGAGAAAACAGCTAGATATAAACAAACCCAAGGCACTACGAGATCAAATAGTTTTTACAGGCAACGGATCAGACTAAAAACCGACCGACTAATAAACCAATTTAGGCCTAGTGTTAATAGATTCGTCTGGCAAGTACCATAATATTATAAGAAGAAAAAAAATGCTTTAGCCAGAAGCCAAATAATAAAATAAGAAGAAAAACAGTAGTGTTCCCCGGGCAAATATAGTTTAACAAAAATTTACATTTTCATAGGTGACATATCTATTCCAAGGTCAACCTTTCAGAACCAAAACAAACACTCAGTACACAATGCAAAACATGGAGCTCCAATAATTTAAAATAATAACATGCCAAAACATACCTTTAGGGGAAACACTAATTTTTTAAACACTGCTTAGATATCCTTAAAGGATTTATATCACAAAAAACAATTAAGAGGAGATGGCTTCCAGTCGCTGTCGAAGAGATGCACACCAAAAATCGCCTTTTTATTTTAAGGCCGAAGAAACTATTTACACGATTATTACAGATGATCGTTGCTCACTAATATTTCAAGTATCATCCAATACTGGGATATATTCCCAAGTTAGCTTGGACGAGGGCAGAGCCCTCGCCCTGGCGAGATTCACAATATGCGTAGTTCTTTTCCCAGCAATCAGTCACAACTTATTATTCACAAGATGGCGGAGAATCGCTCGTCAATTGCCGAACTGTCTTCATGTAAATAATATTGTCCAATCACGGAGTGACACCTCAAAACAACAATGTCATAAATAAGTTCATAATTTGGCGGTATCAAGAATACACTAGCATTTGTTTGATGACGAAGAATGTAATTGTCTTTCAATTATGTCATGCATATAAGGAGTATTATAAGGCGCAGCCCACACCACCTATCGGAGAGAGACAGGAACCACGTGCAGACTTTACAAGGTCCGACTGGCGCTACCATCTCGTGTTCAAAATGGGAAGCAAGTCACCAGGCGGTCGTTTCAAATGTCGAGAAGTTACGATCCAAGGGTATATACATGTTTGAAAGCGTAGGGACGTGCCCTTGCACGTATCAGTCTCCCTCCCTTAAGTGTGAACACGGTTCACGATAATGCCTAGGCATAGACAGTACTCCTTAACTAGTCGATTCACCAGAGATGCTTCCCGAAGATAATGTTCACCAGTTAACTCCAATTGATGGATGAAACCGCATCGTTTTGGTTAGGAAGAATGCAGGGTCAGATTATCAGAGATGGGATAATTGATCACCTCGCAAACCACTTAGTCAACAGCATCACTGTGTCCAAAAATCTTCAGAAACGCAGTACACCAGCACCAGCAGTGCTTTCAGAGTCCGAGACACGTTAGATACATTTTCAACAAGTCCAATGTAGGTCGTTTTAGACGATGTAGGAGGAAGCAATGTGCAAGATATGATTCGACACGTGGGCAGCCATTTACAAAAATAGAAGTTAATCTAATTTCAAAAAAGGTTTACAGAATTACTAATTCTTACTACATTTTACAAAGAGAAACAAGGTTAACTTTAAATGAAGAAAATTTTTACCATGCCCTAGATCCGTGCTTACAAAATTTCACTAACAAGTTTACCTTTTTACAGATTCGAAGTACATTACAAGATTACATGAGTTAGACGACTATACATTTCGAAGGAACTACGGTAGAGGAATGACCACTAAAATTCCCAAAGGGAACAGGAATACAAGGTTACCATGAGTTAGGTCTCCCACCGAGCCCAACTTACATGTTATCATCGCCTATGAAAACAACAAATTTAGGTACACTTTTACAATTTACCATTAAAATGGGAATTTCCCAACATTTACAATTTTGTATCCCATCAGAGTTTGCATATCCATTTCAAAATTCCAGAAGGAACAGAAGCTTGAAGGCTTCAATGAAGGTTAGGGATACTCTACATTATACAAAATTTGTTTTACAAAATTTACGGTAGTATTTCCTCATTAGACACCTCTCCACCTCGCTTAATGTGTGATAGATGCACTCTAGAAATTTTGTTGGCCTTAGGGTTTCGAACAAGAAGAGTAACAGGAGTCAAGGATGCCTCTACATAACATGGGCCTTTAAAACGAGGGGTTAACTTGCTTGAAACAAGATTACTGACGCCCTTGGGCTCGAAATTGCGGACGTACACAACATCACCAATTTCCAAATCAGCTGCTTGCGACAGGCATTGTGTCGCCTGGCAAGTTGGTCATGGGATACCTTAATATTCTCTCTAGCCTTGTCGAATTTCGCCCTCATATCCTCGGGCGTGAAGCTGTCAGGAAGGAGATCGTGCAGGTTCCACAGGTTGGACAACGGAGAATTAGCCATAAAGGAAAACATTAACGAAAAAGGGGTAGCTTGCGTGCTCTCATGCACGGCGGTGTTGAAAGCAAAATTGAGCCAATGCAAATTAGAATCCCACTTGGAATGGTCGTCGTGGTGGAAAGCAATCAGAGCAGAACGGAGATTACGATTGACTCACTCAGCGAGAGACGGGTTAGGAAAATAGGGAGTGGTGGTTACATGCGAAATAGCATAATCAAATAAGAATTGACGGAACTGATGAGATACAAAGCACTTGGCATTATCTGACACCAGATACTGACACGGCCCAAAAGACGAGAAGATGGAATTAAGACACTTTATGACGGAACTGGTCGTAGCCTGTCTGGTGGGGAAAATCCAACTAAACCGGGTGAAACCGTCAGTGCAAACAAGCGCAAATTGGTTTCCCCGACCAGAGCGAGGGAACGGTCCAACATGGTCGATAAAAAGTCTCTCCATGGGTCTAGATGCCGGTTCAGATGACAAGAGGCCAACCTTAGTAGAATCCGGAGGTTTGCTAATACTGCATGCAGCACAATTCCTAATGAGCCTCCTGATGTCGCCATCCATACCATGCCAAATGAAAAACTGTCTGGTTTTAGCTCGGGTCTTGAATACTCCTAGGTGGCCACCAATAGGAGATTCATGATAGTAACGAAAGATTTCCGGAATGAGGACCGACGGGAGCACAATTTTAGGTAGGCGGTCATGACGAGACGAACAACACAATACACCGTCCTTCAGAGAGTAGGGCTTGATCACTTCACCAGAATTGATTCGGTCAATAAGGCCAGATAAGGAGGGGTCTTCTTTCTGGAATCGTCTCACATCCTCAAACAGCACAGGGGAATTGCTAAGAACGGCATTGACACAATTTACAGCAGATACAAGGTTTACAGGTTCACATTCCTGAACATCCTCTTCAGCTGTTTCCTCGTACATGCGGCTTAAAGAATCAGCTACCGCATTTTCGGACCCACGAATATGGTGGACAGTGAACTGGAACGACAGAATCCTAGTTGCCCACCTAGCAATTCTACCAGTTTTGCGGGGTTTCCCTAAGACCCAGCTCAAGGCTTGGTTATCGGTCTCAAGGAGAAACTTGGTGTGCTCAAGATACATACGGAATTTTTCTAGAGCGAACAACACAGCTAAACCCTCAAGTTCGTAAATGGAATACTTCCTCTCTGCGTCCGTTAAGGTACGAGAAGCGTATGCAATGGGTTGCCTACCCAGATCAGATTCCTGCAGTAGAACACAACCAACACCACGACCAGACGCATCAGTCTGCACAATGAACTGCTTCCCAAAATCCGGAATGGCTAACACAGGGGCGTTAGAGAGCGCAAGCTTAAGATCTTCGAAGGCTGCATGCTGAGAGGGACCCCACTCGAACTTCACAGCTTTTGCGTAATTGATTTAGAGGAGCAGCACGGTCGGCAAAGTTACTGATAAACTTACGGAAGAAGTTGACCATACCAATGTAACGAGCAACACCCTTGGCGTTCTTGGGTGGTTTAAAATCTCTGATGGCCTGCGTACGAGACTGGTCCACTGAGATACCAGATTCAGAAACAATATGTCCCAAGAAGGAAATTTTGGGCTTGGCAAAGGAAACCTTGGACAATTTGACGGTAAGTCCAGCGTCACGCAACCGATCAAGAACAATTTTCAGATGATCAACGTGTTCCTCGAAGGACTCGGAATAGATCACCACATCGTCAAGGTAGTGGTACACAAACTTGAATTTAATTTCTGAAAATACCTTGTCCAGAATTCTACTCAACACAGCGGCTCCGGTGGATAGGCCAAACGGGACACGGGCATACTCAAACAGGTTCCAGTCAGTGGAAAAAGCAGTAACATGCCTGGATTCAGGAGAGAGGGGAATTTGGAAGTAGGAAGAATTTAAATCGAGGATCGTGAACACCTTCGCGTTGCGAAACCAACTAAAACATGTGTGAAGGTTCGGCAAAGGAATGGACTGCAAAACAACTTTTTGATTAAGGGCCCTATAGTCGACCACCGGCCGATAACCACCGTTAGGTTTTGGCACAAGAAATACAGGGGATGAGTAGGCAGAGATAGAGGGTTGGATTACACCTTCTTCTAACATCTTATCGATAATCTTACGAAGTTCAGCCATCTTGGGCGGGGCAAGGCGATACGGGCTGGAACGCACCGGCACAGAATCGGTTAGCTCAATCTTGTACTCCATCAAATGGGTTACACCCAACTTGTCAGTAAATACATCGCCATACTCCTGACATAACCTCTTAATGGCATCCTTTTGAAGACTCGTTAAATTTTCCAGATCGAGATCCTCAATAGTCATAGGTTCAGTAACAGAATTGACAGCAGGAGAAGATAAAACCGGGTTAAAAGATAATTTACTCTGTGGATTAAACTTAAACCATAAGTTGCGAGCACCAAAATCAAGAAGCATACCAACGTGTGACATGAAATTAGCTCCAATGACCACAGCACAAGAAAGATTTCTGGCAACCAAAAATTTAAATTTCCAAGAAAAATTTAGAATATGAATTTTGACTGTCATACTACCCAAAATATTTAAGTTTGAACAATTTTCCGAAATAAAAGATTCATTGTTAGGGTCTAACTCAGGAAATTTGCAAACACTCTTCATAGATAAAAACCAGTCCTCGCTTATAAAGGATGCGACACTACCAGAATCAAGCAATGCAGAAACGAGCTCGTCATTAACACAAATGTCAATAAACGGGGATATTCCTTTAGCCACAGGAGAAATTCCAAAATCATTACTCACTCTAACACGATTACAAGCAGGTGACGAGGACACCCGCACCACAGGATTCACACAACGTTTAGAATTAGGCTGACTTGCCACGCCATTGCTCACCGACAGGTTAGGTAGGTCAGCGACATAAGCAGAATTAGCACATGATGAATTAGTTTTCATAGAGTTATCAAGACTATCATTGGTAGGGCGACCAGAAACTTCACAGGGTTTTCCCAAATTCTTACACACAGAAATATCCTTGGAAGTAACCCCCGAATTGGTCTCCTCAACGTTCCGTCATTGGCGATACACAGCCTGGTTACTCGAACACACCTTCTTGACATGTCCCACTCCACCGCACGAGTGGCACTTAATATTAGGTCGAGGATGAAACATAACCTTAGGTGGGGGACGAGACATCAAGGAAGGAGGGGGACAAGACATCAAGGAAGGAGGAGGAACATTAGCTACACGAAGGGAATCTGCATGCTTCACAGCCATAGCCTCTATAACGACCTGTTTCAGCTCGACAAATGACGAAGGTCTGGTACACATAGTCATGTATGACCTATATTGAGGCGAAAACCCATTCACAATTGATGACACCAACTGTCGCTCGGTTAAAGGGGATGCAAAAACCTGGGCATACACCTTAATGTCGCTGACATAGTCGCTAAGGGACTCGTCCAGCCTTTGGACACGATAAAGGAACTTATGCTCGAGAGCACTTAGGGCGCTCGCAGGGACAAAAAACCACAACACTTCCCTAATAAACATGGCTAAGGACATGCGGAGGTGGATAGCTTCAACAAGCTTATCGCGCAGCATACCGGATGCAACTGGATACAAAAGTTGGAAAATCTGAACTTCCGACATCCCAAAAATCGAGGCATGGTTACCCAACTCGACCACTTGCTTTAAAAATTGTACCACTTGGGTAACGTCATCAAGGTTGAAATGCTTTAACTTAGTTAAGAAACCAGAAATAGGATGAGGAATCGACCCATAATTAACGGTAGGTGAGAACGTAGCATTAGGAATAGAGACATTGTTACCAGGGTAGCCCGCTCGCACACCCTCTACAGGCGACAAAACATTTATATTACTAGAGAAAGAACTGGGATGCAATGGGTCGGCAGGACCCAGGAAATCATTAGGTGACCTAACATGTGAATACTGACCGTATGCAGGATTAAGTGGTATGGACGAGCCAGCGCCAGGCAACAGAGGGGCAGGCAAACTACTACTGGTAATCGATCCCAAAACCTCAGACCTAGTAAACAGAGGTGATTCACGTTCAACTCCAGATGAACTCTCTAAATTCACAAGGTTATCGCTTAAGTCAATTAAATTGAAAACACTATTGTTGTCGGCCATTTTGGAAAACACTATTGTTGTCGGCCATTTTGGAAAACACAGAATGCAGACAACCAATATAGAAGGAAACAAAATTTCAGGAATTACAAGGACAGTTTACACTTTCACAATAGTACCATAACCAGCAATTACCATCACCAAAGATTAGGCTGACACTCAAACACAGCCACCCTACTACACCAAATCATGCACCATGCTGTCCAGAACTGCACACGTCACCACCTGCTTGGTTCGAGAACAGGGAGCTAAATTACAAAAATAGGCACAAAACATCAGGCTACCAGCTTCCGACGGGGCTCCAGGATTCCTTCACACGCAGCATATAGGCTATCAGAACATTAAGAAATCCCATTTCCCATGCCAAGAACACATGTCAGTCACTCACCGAGCTGCATTTTCATTGGGGATGCTGCACACCAACAGGGTAAAATACAGGAGTAAACGCCTCGTTTAGAACAGGTCACATACAGCATTCCACATGTACATTCAGAGGCAACCATGAAACAAAACAAACGACAAGGATTAGCTTTACATAAGATTAAGTGCACTGGCCTGACAAAATCCCACCGACAACTGACCCATCAGCATTAGAGGGGTCCATAAAACAGCCCGTGGGTACCGGGGAGGGGATAGTTAAGGAAGTGAACTCGAGCAGGATCTGCTACCAGAATGGGACCCCAAATGAACGGCACTGGCCAGCAGCACGTTGGTAACTCGATAACCAACGCTCTGCTTACCAGAATGGGACGTGTACGGGGAGCGTGGATGGGCCAACTTACCTGTATTCAGGGGTCCGGGTCACCTCCGCAGCAAAATCACCTCCAGAAGCCATGTCCCAACAGAAGAGCTCCAAAAGGGGTGGAAGGACAAAGGAGAAGGGGACAACGCACAGGCTATTTAACAGACACCCCCCCACTAACCGACAGAACTGCCGTCGGTGAAATAATGCCACAACAGTAGTAAAAGGAACAAAATAAAGTTTAATTGTTAAAACTTCCACCAGAAAAGAGAACATGCATCAGGCAACATAAATTACAAAATAAAACAAAACCTCAGCTAGAATTCTCACTGTAGAAAATAAAAAAAAATTAAGGCCGGTATCAATAAACAATAACCTGAGGTAAGAGTATGAAAAGCTACAACCCAAATAAACACTAAATAAGCACCAGACATATTCCCAAACTGGACCATGAGGGCCTTGGAGAATCAAAAAACTAGTGCAAAATATTACCATAAACAAGGTAACGAAAGAATAACGAAGGAGTACCAAGAAAACTCCAAAAAAGGAAAACCAAAGGAAAATTTAAAACAAATAAGTTAACCAACCAACACCACCATGACCCAAGAACGTGCACTTCAAAAAAAAACACGCCAGAAAAGGAAGACCCACAATGCACTACTGACAACAAGTTACCATGGCGACCAAGAACAGTTGAAGTTACATCAGTACGTATTTATGAGAAACGCGTAATTTACATTTTTAAATAAAATCTTCTCCAGTGAGAAAACAGCTAGATATAAACAAACCCAAGGCACTACGAGATCAAATAGTTTTTACAGGCAACGGATCAGACTAAAAACCGACCGACTAATAAACCAATTTAGGCCTAGTGTTAATAGATTCGTCTGGCAAGTACCATAATATTATAAGAAGAAAAAAAATTGCTTTAGCCAGAAGCCAAATAATAAAATAAGAAGAAAAACAGTAGTGTTCCCCGGGCAAATATAGTTTAACAAAAATTTACATTTTCATAGGTGACATATCTATTCCAAGGTCAACCTTTCAGAACCAAAACAAACACTCAGTACACAATGCAAAACATGGAGCTCCAATAATTTAAAATAATAACATGCCAAAACATACCTTTAGGGCAAACACTAATTTTTTAAACACTACTTAGATATCCTTAAAGGATTTATATCAGAAAAAAAATTAAGAGGAGATGGCTTCCAGTCGCTGTCGAAGAGATGCACACCAAAAATCGCCTTTTTATTTTAAGGCCGAAGAAACTATTTACACGATTATTACAGATGATCGTTGCTCACTAATATTTCAAGTATCATCCAATACTGGGATATATTCCCAAGTTAGCTTGGACGAGGGCAGAGCCCTCGCCCTGGCGAGATTCACAATATGCGTAGTTCTTTTCCCAGCAATCAGTCACAACTTATTATTCACAAGATGGCGGAGAATCGCTCGTCAATTGCCGAACTGTCTTCATGTAAATAATATGGTCCAATCACGGAGTGACACCTCAAAACAACAATGTCATAAATAAGTTCATAATTTGGCGGTATCAAGAATACACTAGCATTTGTTTGATGACGAAGAATGTAATTGTCTTTCAATTATGTCATGCATATAAGGAGTATTATAAGGCGCAGCCCACACCACCTATCGGAGAGAGACAGGAACCACGTGCAGACTTTACAAGGTCCGACTGGCGCTACCATCTCGTGTTCAAAATGGGAAGCAAGTCACCAGGCGGTCGTTTCAAATGTCGAGAAGTTACGATCCAAGGGTATATACATGTTTGAAAACGTAGGGACGTGCCCTTGCACGTATCATATGTGATATTTAAATATGTGATTAGAATATATGTGTTTAGACAGATTAATTATATTTTTACATCCACATTCATGATGTTAATTTAAAGAGAAATTAGGTCTCAGGTATCACGAATGTCAGTGACGCATAGACATAGTGCTACGGTGATCCTGAGAACCCAAGTGAACTTTAGAAATTTTTCCTATTTTATGTGGATTAAATACACTTTGAGTAGAATAGAGATGGTTCGATTTTCTGGACAATGACAATTTAACGTTGGCATTCGACCATGCTCTTAGGTAGGATGAGTGTTTAATATGTCTGTCTGACTATCAAAGTTTGAATACATTTGTTTTTATCTTAGTTGTGATCTGATGATGATGTGATTTTCCTATTTCTTTCCTTGTCTTAATTAAGGCTTAACCAGGAAGGATGTGGTTTGCTAGGGATTCAGTTGGTGGCGCCCATTTATATTTGATTTTTTTAAATTAAATTTAAACCCGTAACGACCCTGGAGATACTTTATCTCGTGTTACCCTCTGCTTTTGTGATATTTCAACTGAAATTCCGACACATTCCTTATTTGACTTCATGTTCATTTAACTCTGCTCTGTCCTGGAAATCCAGGAATGCGATGTAATAGCAGATGGGTCATCGCATCCCCAGGATGAACGGGTACAACACAAACAGAAAAATTGGCGATCACCCATTCAACATCTCGGTGAATACCAAATTGATCATGTTGCCATCTCCCATGCAAACTATAGAACCATCCATGACGTTCAAGTTCGACGAGGGGCAAACATTGATTCAGACCATTATCTCACAAGAATCAAAATAAAATTTTCACCAAAGAGGATTCATAAAAAAATACATTACATCCCATAATTTGACACATCCAAAATTCAAGAAACAATAATCGCAGAAGATTGGGACAAATAACCAGTGAACAATTGGACGGACTTCTGCAGCAAAATTATCAGAAAAGCCAAAGAACTGATTCCACTAAAAAGAAAGCAAAACACCCCTGGTGGGATTCAAACTGTGATCAAGTTATTATTGATCGCCGAATCGCATTCCAAAAATACAATAGCAACAAATCTACAGAAACTTTACAACACTTTCTCGGCGTCCGCAAACAGTCAACCAAAATTATCAGGACAACTAAACGTAATTTTATAACTAAGCAACTTCAGTCTATGGAGGATGACTTCAGGAATCACAACAGTCGAGATTTTTATAAAACCTTCGGGAACAGAATTAAAGGTTACACACCGCAAAATTTGACTTTTAAGAAACAAGACGGAAGTCTCGCACTCACTAACCAAGAAAACTGTGAAGAACTAGCCCGTTATTTTTCTGACCTCCTCAATTGTCCTGAACCACCTGAGCGATTTATACACACAGTCCCAGAACACATACGACCCGAAGCCAAACCGCCAACGCAAGAAGAAATTCATCACCACATCAAAGAACTCAAGAACGGAAAGACATCAGGAGAAGACGGAATCATCGCAGAACTATTGAAAAATCTAGGATCACGATCTCTACAGGAAATCACACAGATCATTCAGGACATTTGGCGAAGTGAAAAACTACCGGACGAATGGAAATGCGCACTCATCCACCCACTCCACAAGAAAGGAGATAAATCTGATGTAAATAACTACAGAGGAATTTCCCTCTTACCCATCGCTTATAAAATCCTCTCCGCCTGTCTTTTACAACGCACGCAAGAACAACTCGAGCCACTCATCGGTGAATATCAGGCTGGCTTCAGACCAAACAGATCAGCCGTCGAACAAATCTTCAATCTGAAATCCACCTTGAAACTTCGAGCCACACGAAATCTCCCAACCATCTGTACATTAGTCGACTTTCAGAAGGCTTATGAGTCCATTGATCGAAAATCTCTTTTTAATGTACTCGAAGAAAACCATCTCGATCCGAAGACGAGACGTCTCATCCAACAAACCTTAACCGACACAATTTCCAAGGTCAAATTCATTGGAGAGATCTCCCAACCTTTTCCCATTAAAACTGGTGTTCGGCAGGGTGATGGACTTTCTCCATTGCTGTTCAACATCGTTCTCGATAAGGTCATCAAAGAATGGGAAAAATAATTAAAAAGTCGCAACATATGGAAACCTGTCGTGTTAGGAAGACAGAAGGATAATATCAATGTTACATGCTTAGCTTTTGCTGATGATTTGGCAATTCTCTCCGGTGATGAACGAACGGCAATTCACCAGATTGAAGTCCTCAAAGAATGTGCTGGGAAAGTAGGGTTGCAAATCTCCTTCACAAAAACTGAATTCATGGCTACAAAACACATTGAAACCCAAACTTTGGTAAAAAAATACGGTTCAATCAACAAGGTTAATCATTTCAAATACTTAGGTGAAATTATTGAACCTACAGGCACAGAAAGAATAACGCAAAGAACACGTGAACTCAAAATGCGGAAAGCATATGGGAAAACCGCAAACATCTACAACAAAAAATGCATGAGCATTAACACTAAAATTCGACATTATGCGACGGTCATCAAACCCGAAACACTCTACGCCAGTGAGACCTTAAACCTCAATTATAAAGGGTATCTGGAAAACATCAAGAAAGCTGATAGGAAAATCATCCGGAAAATTCTTGGCCCAAGACGTACAGATGAAGGATATCGTTTACAATCGCACAAGATCACAGAAAAATATTCAAATATTGAAACCGATTTCCGTAAACGACGCTTGAAATTTAATGGACACATTATGAGGCTAGATGACAACCGATTAACAAAGAAAATATTGATGTACTCACAAAAATTAAAGACGACAACGGTTTGGATTAAACAAGTCCAAACTGATCTCAATAACGCCAACGTCACACCCACAGATATAGAAGACCGCAAAACTTTCAGACATAAGATCTACACTTGGGAAGCTGCATCAGAAGATAAGCCAAGCAGACCTAGGGGAAAATGGACTGGCGAACGTTGAGCTAAACATAGCGACATGATGAAAGAATTCTGGAAGAACAAGAAAAATAACAGCAACAGATCATAACTTGCTTTATGTGATCCTGTATGGGTCGAAACATACTAAATAAATAAATAAGTGTATATATTTTTGTTTTAGGCTTTTAAAGACCACGTTAGTGAAAAATTACACATTATTGGAACCCTTCTTTGCCGTCTAAAATCTTCGCGTTCTTTATCTGGCAGCCGGTCTTCGTTCTTCTGTCCAACCACTGTTAAGTTTTGGTTCGTCCTGGATTCCTTGGAATTTGTCGACAACTGACTTAAACATAGTGAGGTTTGAAATGACTCCCCTATTTAGTCCAACCTGACGAAGATCCTACCACACCTCCCTGAACCATTTGTCAGACACCGTAGGTCTACCGTCGAGTAATTTAAATAAATAAATAATAAACAAGTAGTTCCGTGAAGAACTCTACGACCTATTTTCATATATCCTACTTATGTTAATTGCCTCTATCAACCTACAAAATTCCAGCTTGATTGCTGTAATAGATTCGTAGAGATTGAGAACCGACTAAGTATTGCGGAGAGACGCCATATTGAATTTTTATTTCTGTAGGCCTTAGAGTTATGTACTGTTACATGAAGATTATTGTGTACGTGTAGTATTCAAACTTCAATCGCATGATTAGGACACAAGAAGTAAAAACGAGATTTTAAAATTTCGCACAGCTGCCAAATTGTGGTTATCGAAACAATTGAAAAAAAAACATGCCAGTGGATTAACATTTGCATAAGGATTTACTGTACCAAGTGTCACTGCACTCGGATGGTTAAATTGCGAGAAACGACAGTGTGAATATTTATACTTCGTGTCGCCGCCATGTTGGATTTGTGAACACCAGGTTATTGAAAGTTCTATAGGTGAACTTACGTTCATAACCCCTATGAAAATTAAAACATTCAGTTTGATTGCTGTAATAGATTCTTAGATATTGAGATCCATCTAAATATTTCGGATGGTCGCCATATTGGATTGATATATATATATGGCCATAGAGTCATGTACCATTAAAGGAAAATTATTGCGTGGGTTCATTATTCAAACTTTCACTTCGATCACATAATTACGACACAAGAAATTAAAACGTAATTTTAAAATTCGCACAGCCGCCATCTTGAGGTTATGTAAACAATTGAACTAAATTAGATACCAGTGCATTAAAATGTGTATACACATTTCCTGTATCAAGTTTCATTGTGTTTGCATCATTAAATCGCGAGAAAGGTCTATTTAAAATTTTAATATTCTCTTGGCCGCCATATTCGTTTTGTAGATAACCGGTTTTTGAAAATTTATAGATGAACTTCCAGTAGTGCCTTTTTTCTCCGTACAAAATGTTAGGGAGATATCGCTAATAGTTTCAGAGATATCGAATGCCGGTGAAATAATTCGCACAACCGCCATCTTGAGGTTATGTAAACAATTGAATGAAGTTAGATGTCGGTGCATTACAATTTGTATAAAGATATACTGTACCAAGTTTAATTGCGTTTGGTTGGTTAAATCGGTGCATTGCAATGTGTATAAAGATATACAGCACCAAGTTTAATTGCGTTTGGTTGGTTAAATCGCGAGAAAAGTCTAAGTCGCAAATTCGCTTGGCCGCCATGTTGGTTTTGTAGTTACCAGGTTTTCAAAAGTCACATAGGTGAACTTTTAGTAGTTCCCTTTATCACCGTAAAATATTCCAGGGTGATATCGGTAATAGTTTCGGAGATATTGAATGCTGGTGAGATACATGTATTTCGCACAGCCGCCATGTTGGATTGGTGAGACGTAACACAATTTGAAGGGCACGGTCGAGGTCATCCGGAATAGTGCTATGAACTTACCGAGTTTCAATGCAATCGCTCAAGCCGTTTAAAAGTTATTAGGGGGCGGGGCGGATACACACACTATCACACACGCACACACACACAGACATACGGACGAAAGGTGATTTCATAAGCCTATTTTTACATAAATGAAAATAGGCTAAAAATGAATAAATACATGTTTGAATGAAACAATGAATGAATGAATGAATGAATACATTAATGAATAAAAAATAAAAAAATAGAAAAAAGAATTCTCACAAATCATATGGAAGATATTCATCCTGAAAGCTCAGCAATAATGACGTTTATTAAAAGGTGAAAAGGATCTCGAAAATGTTTCAAATATATATTTGACCTCCTTCCATTGATAGAAAATGCTTCTTTCTGGAGGAAAAGTATCACTACAGCATGGTTAAGAAAACGAAGAAGGATATGGAAAAAATCAATGTCAGAGATCCGATTGTTAGACAGAAATACGGTACATTTAGGACCAGTGAAGCATTTGGAAGGAGTTCCAGCAGCAGGAAGAACTATGAAGCCCGGAAGGGAATGGATAGAACAACAATTGAAGCAGGCCACTGAAAACATGACGTAGTTATATTGAGCCCAGAGACCGGGTGAGTTAGCCGAGGTCGTTACGGCATGACTGCTGGCAGTCGCTCACATCCGGGAGGCGAGGAGGTTCGAATCCCCCCGCCGGCAACCTTGAAGATGGTCTTCTGTGGTTTCCCATCTTCCTTCCAGGCAAATGCCGGGGTTGGTCCCTAACTATAGGCCACAGCCGCTACCTTCCAACTCCTCACCCTTCCATTTCAACTTTCCTTCCCAACGGTACTTGTAGCTCACCCATTGGGTGTCCGTCTCGAAGTAGCTACAAAACTGGCGAGCCGAACATGTCCTCGGACACTCCCGGCAATAAAAGCCATACGCTAAAAAAAAAAAAAAAAAAAAAAAAAAATAAATAGCCCAGAGAAATCTCCGCATTAGAAATTGTAATGAATTTGTAAAATATTGACAATGATATAATGACTATGATGTGTGGCAATTTGTGACGAGTGTGTGTCCTTCGAAGATGCTTTGCCCAGGTCTTTTTGGTGACACTTCTGCTTGGCTTGCGCTTCGTTGGCAGGATGAAAATAATAATGATGGCAACACAAAGCTCACTCCTTGTGCAAAAGGATTTGACAGTGTGAGGTAAAATCCTACGAACTAGACGGGGATCGAGTGATGAGAGCAGCTGCTTGTATCCGGACTGCATTACCACTCAAGCAGCTAAGTATACAATCCACTCTAAGCTGACCATTTAACATAAATCTAAAATATCACACTAAGTAAGCAAACTTATAGGTCAATCACCAATTTCATAATCTTGACAAAAATAATTTAACTAACAAATATTGACTAGTTGTGTTAGTGCAACTAAATAAGGGTACATATTGTAAATACTATCACCCATACTTGAGTTTAATCCACTTGTGATTAAGAATCATTTTCATAAGAAACGTTTCTCTGGACTTTGCCTCGCGTATCTTTTGTGTTCGATTGTTTTCTACTTTTTCTTTTCGCTTTGTGTTTTTGGTTTATGGTTTTGTGTTTCCTTTGTGCTTTTGCTTTTAAATTTTATTTGTGCCTTTCTTTCTTGGTTTTGTTTTTGTTTGTTTTCTGCTTTACCTTTTTAAATTTTGCTTTGTGTTTCTTGTTTTTTGTTTCCTGATTTTGCTTTTGTTTTTGAATTTTGCTTTTTGCTTCGAGTATTTTGTTTTTGGTTTTATGTTTGTTTTCTGGAAAATCAAAATAAAATAACACAAAATAAATTAAAACAAAATTAGCAAAACAAAATAAAATCGAATTAAAATAAAACAGAACAATAAAACAAAATAAAAATTAAACAAAACAATTTATTAGAAATAAAACGAAATAAAATAAAACAAAACAAAATCAAAAGAAAACAAATCAAAATAAAATAAAATTTAACAAAATAAAACAATATAAAGTAACATAATATAAACTAATTAAATAAATAATTTTATGACATGATCCTTATTCACAAGTGGATTAAATGAGTATTGCCACTGGACAACTTACTTGTGGATGTAGATTTAATCGCCGATGTGTAATGGATTAGATGATCGCTTGCCGATCGAAACTGCTCATCCAAGTGCATTTATTAATCCCATGGAAATTTTATTCAGAATTACAATTGAGTAAATCGTGTTGACCGACTGAAAAGTATGAAATTTCGATTACCAAGACAACACTGAAAAATGTATGCAAACACCATAAATAACTTGTCTTCAAGGTTATTCACCACATACAGTATATGTTAATCTAGCCTTACAATATGAATAATAAAGGTTAGAAATACATTACATGAAGTACTGAGAATCCCTTTACGGAACGCCCTGTAAATCCTTTTTAACTACACTGTTGATTAGTACTTACCATCTACCACTGGGCAGCAGTTGGGATTGTCTAAAAGTGATCGGGTCGAGTGGACTGGGAGCAGATGTAACCAACCACAGTTCCATTCAGCCGGCTTGTTTGAGAGATTAACTCTCAGACTTAACAACCTGTATTGATCCCAAAACACTTGATCCGCAAACAGAAGAGTAAACTGCTTGAAGCCGACAGCTGTGAAAATTTCCCATTGAGCTGCTAACAGAATTACTTGACCATTATAACGATACGTCTGCTGGGAGATATAAATGGTTGTTTTAAGAGGCGGAACAGCATGGTCATCTTTCCCAAAGAAATAGCTTGAAGCCTTTTATAGCTTCAAGATTATTTGAACAAAATCGTTCTGTGTGAAATGGTGAACAGAGGACTAAACTGCTGGTGAATTAATGAGATTGGGCCATAGATTCAGGGATGATAATAATTATGATTATAATAATAAGAAGAAGAATACAAAATGTAATATTCATTATTAAGTATAATAATAACAACAACAATAATATTGCCAATTTTAGTAATAACAATAGTCTAAGCATATCAGTGTGCAGGAAGCAGACATTTTAGATATCTGTTTACTCCATATTTCAACAATTACCGATAAAAAGGTGTATAATAATAATTATTATAATCGTTATAATAATAATAATACTAATAATAATAAAATGTAATATTACCCAACTGACAGCGGTGTTCATTTTTCAGATGGAGGCATTTAGGAGATCAACTTCAATTATGACGTTTCATTTTGCACTGTCCACCTCTTGACTTTGTACTATCAACTTTATAGCCCAGGGAAATTAGACCAAAAAAGGCCGTGCTTCCCGAAAATTCGTCCAAAGCTGGAATGAGTTTTAATGCATTTTGGGGGTCCAAAATAAGAGTCACGTGAGTTTGCGATGGATTATGACATCTGCTTAATTTTTGGGAGTCAAAAAACCCGCGAAATTTTCGCACTTTTTTCAGTTTTTTGCTTATAACTTCTAACTTCTACAGAAACGTTTCCTCGTAACGTTTTTAAATAACATTAAATGCTGCGCCGAATGGTTTATAGTCCGTCTAAATCAGCCTAGTCGTTTAGCCGTAATCGAATTTTGAATTTGGGCCAATTTTACCAACTTGGTTAAACTTTGTTTAGTTTTTCGCTTAAAACTCCTAAAGAACGCATCCTATAGAAAATTATATTCGAAGCTTTTTTAATATAATTAATGTTTACGTCGAGTGATTTTGAGATTGTCAAAATCGGCACAGCCGTTTAGCCGCAATCGATTTTTTGAGTTGGGCCATTTATACCATCGCTCAACTCATGTAATTTTCTTTTCCAATCGTGCAGTTATCGAATTGGCAGAGAAGCAAATCCGGGTTTCCCCGGTTCCCCCACTTGGCCTTGACAACCCAAGAGCAGCCACCTGTCCCTTTGTTCTCTCTCCTCCTCTAATCCCTTCGTCGGTTTCCCTTCATATCCTACGGAGGCTCACATAACGGGACGTCTCCCTTCTTCAATTTATACCAGTGCAATCAGTGTTTGGCCGGATTCAGTTGTGTGAACACGTTAAAAATGTAAAATGTATAAAGTCAGCTGAAAGAGCGCGAAGAGTCCGTGTTATGCCATCTTCATCGGTTATATTCCAGGAAAATACCAAGGCCACAATGCCCAAAGATCGTTTCTTGTTGAATGATCACAACAAGAAACGTCTCATATCGATGCTGACAAGCAAACTGACAATGGAGAGGTCTATGGAAGGAGGCAATGTTTTCATAGTGGGAGAGGACACCGATCTGTTGGTCATGCTCACTTTTCATGTTGCTGTCTTTGAAGAGCCCATCTCCAACGTGCTCCCCATCAAATCCGGGAAAGAGAACCAGGAAACTGTCGTTTACAGTCCGAGCAATTGCCAGCTGCCTGAAGACATGAGGAAGCATGCCCTGTTTCTCCACGCCTTTACGGGGTGCGACACCACATCCGCATTTTTCCGCCAGGGGAAAATAAAATTTATCAAGAAATTCATGGCAGACCAAAACCTCTTTCATCAGGCCTCTATTTTTCTTGACCCAATCTCAACCCCTGACCAAGTTGCAAATGCAGGTGTTCACATCATAAAACCCTGTACACGAGAGGCAGCAGTAAGTCCCTCAATCAAGTGAGGTTTGACCTCTTCCAGAGGTCGCTTTCAAAAAAGAATTTCAACCTGGCGTCCTTTCCTCCTACAGAAGCAGCTGCTCGCCATCACTCCTTCAGAGCTTATTTACAGGTGCAGGTGTGGAGGAGTAATGTACTAGATCCAGAGAGATGGGGTAGGAAAATAACCACCAAAGGCATAACTCCCATCACAACAACTGATCCACCGGCTCCACAAGAACTTCTCAACTCCATATCGTACACAAGTAAAAAAGGGTGCAAAGCCTGTTCCTGTAGGAAGGCAGGGGTAAAATACACCACCATCTGCATGACCTGCCAAGAGCACACATGCCTCAATTCCATCTCTGAAGACAAGGATGTTATACTGGATCCCACCCACAGTGTGACGAGGAGATTGATATCATCAAAGAAGAGCAAGAAATGAATCCTCATTCTCAAGATTCCGAGGATGAGGAGCTAGATGACGCGATCGGCGAAGAGCCACCGTTATTTCCTAAACGGCGAAAGAAATCGTCAACATGAGTACCTTGTACATCTTTCACATTATGATGTTTCATGTACACAACTAATACATCTTTATGTACATGAAGTATACCGTTATCGTTTCCGTAAACATCTTATGTAGGTAAATGTATCTTATGTATACATCTTTTGTTACTTTCAATAAAACAATGTTCATAATAATGCCTCCTTATATTTTGAAACCACATAACATCATTTTGGAGTGTTCAGGTGAGGATCCAATAGCAGGGGGGAAGCACGAATCCTAGAATTTCTGAAACCCCAGAACAATTAATATATAATATTGCATTACAAATAAGGATTAGACTTGAAATTCCAAAGAGGGGCCGTGCCCCCCCCCCCCCTCCCTTCCCCCCTTCTGCATCCACCCAGATGATTTTCATTCAATAAATCATCATCAAATGATTCATAATATGATCCATTCAAAGGGCTGAATTAAATTTTTAGCCAAGTTGGTAAACCATGGCCCAATTTCAGAAATCGATTGCGGCTAAACTACTGGGCCGATTTAGACGTACTAACAACCATTCGACGCAAACATTAATGTTCTTTAAAAACGTTACAAGGAAACCTTTCTATCGGATGCGTCGTTTAGAAGTTATAAGCATTAAGCTGCAAAAAGTGCAAACATTTCGTGGTTTTTAGACTCCCAAAAATTAAGCAGAAGGCAGAAGCCGTCGCAAACTCACAGGAATCTTATTTGGGACCCCCGAAAGGTATTAAAGCACATTCCAGCTTTGGTCGATTTTTCGGGAAGCATTTATGTCTAATTTGTCTGGGCTATTACTTTACATTCGGCCAACACACCCTTCATTCAATTTTATCAGTGAATAATATTAATACCGTACATGTAAGTTTCTTTCAGGACTCGTGTTATAAGAGGGTCCCAGTAAAATGTATATACTTTTCAAGCAAAGAAATAACTGTGTTTACATGACAAAGCTGAATTCTCACGAACAGAAAATGATCAGCACTAAATGTCACGTGACTATTTCAACTAAAGTACAGAGAAGAAGAATACAAACACCCTGACATCTACTGGCCAGAATTTGAAACTTCAAAATAGCACCCCAACATTGGAACTGATAGTTCTTTTTTCAACACATATTTGCAGTCCTGCTTTTTCTGTTGTTTCCTTGAGGACTTCAATTTGCTTAGTTGCAAACTATAGGTTCTGTGAAAAACATTTTTATCATTATTATTATTATTATTATTATTATTCCAAGTCGTAACATACGTAGTGGGAACCAGTGCATCTTGGGGCTATTTTGCATTCATTCACACTGACATACAACTCAAAGCGCAAGGCGCTTTTAACTCTGCTGTATAAATAATTTAAGCGCAGTGATCTTTTCATTTTCAGCGGCTTCGGTGGCGTAGTTGGTAGCATGCTGAGCTTCTATGCCCAAGATCGCGGGTTCAAACCCGGCCGAAGTCGTCGGATTTTTAAGAGCGATAAAAATCCCTCGGTATTCCTTCCTTTGGAGGGGAAGTAAATCCGGCGGTCCCATGTCATAGATTTATGGCATGTTAAAGAACCTTCCACTAATTACACCTGTGTGAAGCTAAATTATCGGTTAAAAATTTGAGAAACGCTGTTAGGTCTCCAGGAGCCTACTGTGGTGGCATCTGGTAACCAAATTCTGAACTAGTAGTATTTGACGGTGGCGTTTGGCGGGAAAAGTAGGAACTACTGGAAAAAATTCAATGTCTGCAGTCCTTACTTGAATTGAAAACAGGAACCAACCTCTTTATTTTCACGCAATATAAATTATGGGGCTCAAATAAAATTCGTGCTTAACTGGTGGGGTATTGCAAAGGGGAGGTCCAATACCTCCATGAAAGCAGCGTAGAGTGAATGTTGACCTGCTATTGTCGTCAGTTCAGAAGAGAACGACCAAACCAATCGTGTGACGTTTTTACAAACCACAAAGCTCATTCAGGATCAAATGGAAGCTTCTGAGTGAATAGCAATGTACTCTTTAAACCATCATTTATGTTTCGAGCGGTAGGTTCTATTGTCTCGGTGGCCTCAACTGGAACAATGCAATCCTAAACAGTAACTGGTTGGTTCTAATGCGACTCCGCTTTCCAAATGTTTTGTGAGGTGCTTGTGAGATTCTTCGGAAAAACATACAAACAAGGGAAACTATTGTCCGTGTTTGAATGATAACTTTGTGAACAGTGAACAAGAACGGAAACCATATATGACTCTAGTTTCAAATAACTGCTAAGATTAAATAAACTTTTTCTATTTTAGTGCAGTGTAGCATTTGTGTATTCACCACATTGACATCATAACCACATTCAATAGGCCACATTGGAGACATAGCTGAACTACATGTGAAACGATTACGTTCAAGACATCCACCAATCTGCACAGCGGAGAATCTTGCAACCAACTAATTCAACCTGACTGAGAGATGGTCTTCTGATTGGAATTCGTTTGCCCTCCAGAGAGTTCAGTAATACCATGCATAACTGAGAAGGTGCCAGGGTTCACTCAGGCGCGGATCTAGAGTTTGGTTTTGGGGGGGGTCAGAGAATCGATAAGAGTTTGGCTTGGGGGGGGGGGGGGGTCAGAGAATCGAAATTATTAAGAAAAATTGTATCACTAAAAACGCAATCACAAAATAACCAAACGTACAAAACCAGACCAATTTTTTTGCAAGCTTCATGGATAGAAATTTGATGCGTTTAGCGCACCAAAAATATTCGTACAAATTGCAACGGCGTGTTTTGCGACTTTTACATCGAGCTTCGAGAAAAGGATCAAGGTACGTTACAGTTTCGGCAAGTCGAGTTGGTACCGACAAACGGAGAAAGCTACAGCTTATATTGCCAACCAAGCTTGCAGTTTGGACGTCGGCAAAAATTTTTGGTGCGAAAAAAGCCCAAGTTTCCTATCCGTGCATTACTGCACATTCATCGTGACATCACTATAAACATCGATTCGGTAATCACAAGGTTTGCTAAACAAAATAGACGAGTTGATTTTGTTGTATAACTAATAGTTTTTATACAAGAGGTTAGAAGTTGTAAATATGTACAGTTGTAACAGAACATAATAATTCCAATAAAGATAATTCAGTAATGAATAAAATGGAAAAAAAAACTGTTTTTCAGTTAAAATTCGTTAAGTTTTATTTGTCTGGTAAGTTAATTGTGTTTTTTTTTTTTTTTAGTTTGCAAAAATATTTGGTCTCCGTTTGGGGGCGGGGTCATGACCCCCGTGACCCCCCCCCCCCCCCTTGAATCAGCGCCTGGGTTCACTCAGCCTAGAAAGACCTGGTAAAAATTAAACTGAACCGGACCAATCACGGTGTAATCGGGGAAATTCTGTACAGGTGGAGGAAAATATCTTTATCATGTTGCGAGTGCGGTGCAGAAAGACAGACTGTTCGGCACCTAGTTCAAGAATGCCCACAAACATCTTACAGTGGTGAATTCAGCGACTTCGTCCTAGGGACACCACAGGCACTTCATTGTGTTTCTAAACTTGATGTCAACCTATAAATAATTTTCATGTATGCCATACAATAAATAAAATAAATAAACAATAGACGACTAGTTTAAATAGGAACGATTGATTTAGAACATAACAAAATAGTGCAGATTTAAGTCACAATAATAATTCAACCCAGGGTAACATTCTGTACTAGAAATACATTAACAGCAACGTAATAACTATAGAAGCGAACAATAACATCTGCAAATAATATTGATGTCATTGATGTCTTACGCACGTTTTTACGAACTTATGTAATCTAAACATTACATTATTGTGGGAAACGGTTTCCAGATCATGACACTCACAAGCATCGAATATAGAACTGAATTATTTATTAAAACAATGACACAGATTAAAATACAGTAGAGAATTAAGGGGATGTGTTTCGCGGCTCGTCGGAACTCGGAATATGCTTCTCTTCTTTTTATTCTCAGACAATGGCGCTGAGCTTACTCCTGCGCCCGCTAGATCCCATACTCGGCCTTCTTGATCCTCATCCGGCTCCCACACTCGGCCGTCCTGATCCTCATCCGACCCGGATGAAGAAAATCCGCCCGGCCAGGGCCTCATGAACTCCGCACAGGACGATGTGATTCTTGGTCCAGCATGGTCTCCTTCTCTGCTGACGTCATATGTGTCGTTGAGTTTTACTCGAGTCACTCGATAAGGTCCTAGACTTTTGGTTTTTAGTTTCAGATGTGGACCGATCTGAGTGCGTTTGATAGCAACCAGGTCGTCGACCTGATACTTCTTAGGCTCCTTACGTCTTCGGTTGAATTCAGCACGATTTTCAGATTGTACTTTTTCTATCTGCTTTTTTGCATCTTCTCTCATCTGATCACGTTTTTCGTTGAACGAATCGATCAGCTCCTCTTCGATGAGTTGCACTATACGTAGATTATTTTGGTTGTGCATTCTGACTCCTCTCAGCAGCTCGAAAGGTGATATTCCGATGCTCCTCTGGAGCGTAGAGTTGATAGCTCGTTGGACGGATGGTACAACCTTGTAACATTTTGTTCGATCGTCAATGCTAAGTTTAGCGATAATCTGGGTCACTGTTGAGTTGACTCTCTCGATTTGACCATTGGCTCTTGGCAGTCCAGCTGTGATCAAGACGTGCTTGATACTCTGCGATTTACAGTAGTCCTGGAACTCATGGGAGGTGAACGATGGCCCCCTGTCGGTGATCACTTGAACTGGGTTTCCAAAGTTCGTCCTCTGAAACTCCATCTTTTCAATCGTCTCGGCCAATTTGGTAGTTTTCACAGGATACAGCCAGGTGAACTTCGTGAAGGCGTCTATCACACAGAAGATGTGTTCATATCCCTTGTGTGTAGACTTAAGTGGTCCAATGTGATCCATGTGGTAGGTGTGCAATGGCACACTCTCCTTGAACATCGGATGTAACCAACCTTCTTTCTTGCCTGCCTTCCTGTTAACCACCAGACACTTCACACTGTTGGCTATGACTCGTTTCACCTTGTTGGCCAAGTCTGGAATATAATATTCCTGCTTCACGTCTTCTTCAGTCCTTTTAACAGCGTAGTGTCCCATCTCATGTGCATCTCTGATGATTTCGTGGTGCATTGCCCGCGGGACCACCAACGTCTCTCGCCCGTCAACAAATTTAAATAGCAGTCCATCTCTGACGATGAAGTTTTCGTAAGGCCCTTTCTCCAGTGTCGCTTTTATCGCTGTCAATCCTTCGTCTTTTCTCTGGGCGATTTTGATCCTCGCTGCAAGGCCATCAGGGAATCCAAACATCACTGCTGGACATCGGCTCAGGGCATCGACATGTTTCATCCTGGTTGCAGTTCGGTGTTCGATGGTATAGTCAAACTCCTCCAAGGCCATAGCCCATGTAGCTACTCGTGGGACCAGGTCCCTTTTGTGCATTGTCTTTTGGAATGCCATACAGTCAGTCACAATCTTGAACGGAATTCCATTTTTCTTTTTGACTACCACCACTTGGCATGTATATTCTGATTGACTCTGTTCTATGATATCTTCCTCCAGCCACGCCTCGACTTGCTCATCGACAAATTCGTTCTCAAGCGGTTCCATTCGACTGGGATGCTAAATATCGGTTTTTCTTCTTTCAATGTGATCTTCATCTTGACATCAGTAGATTTCGTCTTCTTTGGTACATATCTCGCTACCAAATCCTGGATCTGTTCCCTTTTTTCCTCATCAACGCAGTTCTCGATATCAAATTCCTGTTCGTCGGCTACCCTGATCACCATCATTGGGACCTCTAGATTGTTGATGGTAACTCCTTGCTTGCTCAGGATGACCTCACCCTGATCCAATAGATCGTTACCAATAACCATGTCCCACTCCATAGTATCATCAGAAACAACTAAGACGTTGGTTTGGAACTCCAGCTCGTCTACCTCAACGACTGTTGTGAAGTAACCTTGAGGAGCAACAAAACCATTACCGAATCCTTTCAAAACAAGATCCGTGCTCTTCAATTCTGGGGAACCCATGGTCTTATAGATGTTTTGTCGCAGTAGGTTATAAGGACTGCCACAGTCGATAAGTGCCTGAAATTTCTGCTGACCCAAACTAACCTCTTTGAACTTGAGGTAGCTTTTCTTTTCATCAATAAGATTGATACCTTGATTATTACTCTTATCGTTCTTCCTCTCTTTTTTGCACTCGGATGAAATGAGGCCAAACTCGTTGCAGTTGAAACATCTCTTGCCTTTATCCTTGTGTTCACATTCCTTTGAACTATGACCAGATCCACCGCAATTATAACATCTATCTCCACTACTCGCCTCTTTCTTCTTTGTACTGCCCCAGCACTTTCCGTCCTTCTCGTTGGCACTTCCTTGAAAATTATTGTTATTATACTTTGTGCTTTTCTTTGGCAAGACTTCACCGCCATCTCATAACTTTTCATTTTCTCCTTGAAATCCTTGGAATTTTTTGCTCCATAGAGAAGAAGTTTTGATCCTGAATCGTCCTCGATCCCATCAATCACGTACTGACACAGAGAAACTAGCTCAACATCACCTCTACTAGCGATTTCCTTCATCACAAGAAAGTACTCCTGTAGAGATTCGTCGCGCTTTTTTCGTCGCTGGGTTAACAACTTGTGGATTTCTGCACTGCTTGCCGCAACGTCAAACTCCTCTTTCAAGGCCTTCTTCAGTGCAGTCCAGGACGTCAGTCCTTTCTCACCTTGAATAAAAAGTTTAGCTAAACCATCGAGTGATTTCTTAGCGAAAATAAACTTTTGCAGCTCACTCCATCCCATCAAGATTGACGTCTCTTCAAAATCTGCAATCCATTTCTTCACTGGGTAACCATCCTTACCGTTAAAGGTTTTCATAGCACCATCTACGTCGCGGAACGACAATGAAAACTTATGTTGTTCTCTATACCTTCTGTGCTGGTCTTCCTCTTCGCTCTCTTCGTCTTCTTCGTCTTCTTCATCTTCGTCATCATCGTCTATAATAGTTGCGAGTTCATCCAAATTTCTCAAGTAATAACAAATGGTGTTAATCATTACCTCGTTTGTCCCGATCTCGGTATTAAGAATCTCAGAAACACGCAACAGATCAGCCTTAGAAAATGTTTCTTCGAAAAATTTCTTCTTAGCTTCCTCTTCAATGGAATTTTCGTCAAAATCGAAACCAGGAAACTCTCGCAGTCGCTTTCGATTCTTCCTGTCGTCTGGTATATGCTCGAAAATGAGGTTATGTAAAACTTTGATTGCTTTGACCGGAGCATCACTTATGTTCTTATTTATTTTATCTATTGCACCGAGTGTAATCATCTTATTTGTTTACTCACGTCTATCAAGTAGATATCCGTCAATATCGCTTCCTCAAAACCTCGCTATCAAACCTGTTTAACCTCATTCACCAAACCGGTGATATTTGTAGGTGATATCGTTGAATACCGCTTCCCGTCGTTTCTCTCTGACAAGTCGCTATCCTCTTACCACATCCACAATCCTCTGTCGTCGTTTAGATTCCGACCCTCGTCGTCGTCGTCGTCACGGCACCACTAATTGTCACTGAAACTAAAGAACAAATTTTGCTAGCCTATGAATCCTCGTCGTAGATTCGCACGTCGTGGGCTCACAAAACTGCACGTCGTCTCGTCGTCAGCGTCGTAGGCAACAGCAACAAATATGATTAGCCGTCCACTTTGTCGAAAATAGCGTTGTATTTTGCGTCGTACTTCGTGTCGTGGATTGCGTAACTCGTTGTTTCAGTCCATCCCGGACGAGCCCCCATTTGTGGGAAAGGGTTTCCAGATCATGACACTCACAAGCATCGAATATAGAACTGAATTATTTATTAAAACAATGACACTGATTAAAATACAGTAGAGAATTAAGGGGATGTGTTTCACGGCTCGTCGGAACTCGGAATATGCTTCTCTTCTTTTTATTCTCAGACAATTGCGCTGAGCTTACTACTGCGCCCGCTAGATCCCATACTCGGCCTTCTTGATCCTCATCCGGCTCCCACATTATCGTATATATTATTTCAGTAGTAGGCCTATAGATCCCTCCTGCGGCGCTCACAAGCGACTGATCGTGACAAATGAGC
This sequence comes from Meconema thalassinum, assembly GCA_946902985.2. NCBI lineage: Eukaryota > Metazoa > Arthropoda > Insecta > Orthoptera > Tettigoniidae > Meconema > Meconema thalassinum. Next base: position 248,803,081 of record OX336391.1, read on the forward strand.
ATTCAAAAGAAAGATAATAGACATTAGCAGTGAAGAATTGCACTCTAATTTCATAAATATTTGTAATTTCTTTAAAAAAAGCCTTAAAAAATGTACGAAGTGTGCGATTTGCAGATACTGTTGCTGTAGGAAAATATGCTCCGTAATTGCTGTCCACTTCACATTTTAGCCGCTGTGACGCCTGTTTCAAGTCTTTTTAACATTCTGAGGTCTTTCCTTACATTTTGCATGGATTTCAGAAAGAGTAAATCAAAAGAATGAGTACTCAAATCGTATAATTTCATAAATATTGAATAACCGGTGAGAGTTATGATGATCTAACTTTCAGTGATTGCCTTCTTAAGTTAGGGAACGTAGAAGTTGCAATTCTAACTGAAATGTAAATAGTGTTCTATAATAATTTGGTTGAAATAAAAACATAACAACCTTTCTCCTTAAATCTCTCATTATAAACCTACTAGCAGGTACCCGCGGCTTCGCCCGCGATCAAGACAATGGGGACGATGCATTATTGCTGATAATTGGTCTATTCTATTACAGCAATCGCGGCTATAGGTGTGTCCATTCTAATTCTGAATATTCTGATACATACAGTATATTGATATGATCAGCAAAGTGGGAATTTTATCGAGTTGTGAACGTCTGCAGGGTTCGTTGTTACATTATGTTAACACATTTTAAAATTACGTTTATGGTTTTGCCATCTTCTGCTGAGACATAACGATTTTGTTGTCCGGATGCTCGCGAGCACGCCACATACAGTTGGCCATGGGAAAAAATTGTTTTGTCTAAATGTACACGTGCTACTGTTAAGTGTGTGTCATTGCGCTTTGTTAAAGAAATTGCGAATATTGTTTGAAGAGGGAACTGCACTCTTGCACACTGGAATGGCAAATCTATCGGAATATGGGGAATTAAATGTATTCTTACTTAAGCTATTCTGGATGTAATTTGGCCATACTAATTGATGATTTGAACGTAAACATATCCCTATTAATAGACCTATAGTTAAATATCGCTCACCTTGGCCGCTGATGTACATTATGCAGTCTCTTCCAGTGTTTTTATCCCAGGGATTGAAATTCTCCAACGACCCTTTTGCCCCACATGCCTCTCTAAGTAATTAAAATTCCTGATTGTTGTTGTTTGAGTCTTCAGTTTTTTAACTGGTTTGATGCAGCCTTCTATGTATCCCTCTCCTGAGCTAATCGTTTCATTTCTACATAGCTACCACACCCTACATCCGAGGCAATCTGTTTAACCCTGGTTTACCCCTACAGTTCTAGTCTGCGACCCTCCCATCCATAACTACTGTCGACCAAACTATTATGTGTACTCGAGTTTGAAGTTTGTTTGTGAAGTAACCGATAGACCTATATAACATCCAATAACATCATCATTTTCGTCGTTCTATTTTACGTTAGATCATGTAGGTTTGGAATTTTTAATTTATATTTTAATATTTTTTATCACAGGTGGAACACAAGAAGTGCCTGTTTTTAAGCGTTTTTCAACCATGCGTCACATTTAAGAATTATTATCTCACAAACCCGTCATCAGATCGAATCCAAATTTTAACACAACATACACTGGAATGTTGTATAACAGATTTATTAATTTTAAATTTTTTTGTGTCCAAGAAACAAAGTTGTTATTATTTTTGTAAGGTAACTTTTCCTCGGCTCGGGATGGTTTGAAAATGTAGTTCTTGGTTGCGTTGTAATCCTTATACATCAAAACGGTATGCTGTATGATTGTGAAATACGTAAATTAATTCACTTATTGTATATCGGTTTGTATTTGTACGGAGAATTAAGACATGTTTCACCAGTTAGCCGCTCCGGTGAAAGCAGTACATCATTGCCAAGATGGGCTACATCACGCGTCATGGCACGTCTCGCTCGGAAGTGATGGGCTCCATATCAGCAACGCTGTATAGCATTTCCCGGAGTGGCTAGCTGGTGAACCATGTCTTAATTCTCCGTACAAATACAAACCGATATAAAATAAGTGAATTAATTTACCTATTTCACAGTCATACAGCATAATTTTTTGATGTATAAGGAATTCAACGCAACCAAGAACTACATTTTCCAACGACCCCGAGCCGAGAAAGAGTTACCTTACAAAAATAATAACAACATTCGTTCTTGAACACACAAAATTTTGAAATTAATAAACCAGTTATACAACATTCCAATGTATATTGTGTTAAAATTCGGATTCGATCTGATTACGGATTGTGAGGTAATAATTCTTAAATATGACGCATGGTTGAAACACGCTTAAAAAGGGGCACTTTTTGTGTTTCACTTGCGATAAAAAATATTAAAATATAAATTAAAAATTCCAAACCTACATGAACTAACGTAAAATCGAACGTCGAAAACGATTATGTCATTGGATTTTATGAAGGTCTATTGGCTACTTCACAAACAACCTTCAAACTCGAGTGCACATAATACTTTGGTCGACAGTAAGCTTGCTATTCCTGGGTGTCATAATATGTGTCCTACCCTCCTATCTCTTCTCTTCATTAGCAGTCGCCAGAAACCTCTCTCCTCTCCCTCTCGTCTTAATACCTCTTCATTTGTTACCCTAACTACCCATCTGATCATCATTCTCCCTTATCACCACATTTCAAAAGCTTCAATTCTCCTCTTTTTTGCTGCACCATTAGTCCATTAGTACAACTCAGCAACTTTTCTAGGTTTAAGCCGTGCCTTGTGCGGGGATTCAATGGCCGTGAAAGACAAAACAACAACTTTATTGAAATAAGTTTGCCCAATTCCTCAGTAAGAGTAATTAAGAAACAATAATAATTAACGTGACAGCCGGTAGAATACGACTCATTCGACTGTGAATCAACGTTGCAGATCATGGTTAAAAACGAAAAAGAGCAGATCAAAATTGGCAAACAAAAATATTCAGTTAAGAAAAAACAAATTTATAAATAAAATGAAAGCATACCGTGCAAAACAGAAAGTATCTTAACATTGTAAATTCGAGTAAAATTCTGAAAGCTCGCTTACAACAACCAGCTGAAAGAGTATAAAATTAGACTCAAAATCACGATCGTATCCGAGCCCCAAAAGCAACCTCTATAAATAAAATATATCTCATTTTACGCGTATCAATGCGAGGAGCAACGTTCGTGGTTAGAGGTGGGAACCGAACCCAGCGTTTTAAGGCCCTAAAACGAACGGTTTTCGAGATATTGCCAGAAAACTATCCCCGATCTGCGAAACTTCAGCGGTTGCCATCGTAACGTTGATCTGTTTCTCAGAGGGAACACAGTTATTTGGGAATATATCCGATACCGTTCATTTTAGGAACTTAAAGTGTGTGTTTCGGGGTCCCTACAGGACCTCCGAGTATTGTTTCTCGTGTGTGGCGGCTTAAAATGAGCTAAATCCGAACATTTTACCGACTGTCCTTGCTCAGTGCCACAAACCGAAAAAAATTCACTTACAAATTGAATTTTCAAAAACCGTTTCTTATTGGGCCTCTACATACTCGGATCAACCAACATGCAAAATTTCAGCTTTCTAGGTTTGAGCCCTGCGTCGATGAGTCAATTTTGGATTGTCAATGCCAAAGGGCCGAAAAAAAGTCACTTACAAATTGAATTTTCAAAAACCGTTTCTTAGTGAGCCTTTACATACTCGGATCAACCAACATGCATAATTTCAACTTCCTAGGTCTAGTGGTTTGAGCCCTGCGGTGATGAGTCAGTTTTGGATTGTATATAAGGGATTGGAGAAAGTGTGGTTTATCAACATGCGAGATTTCTCGCACGGGTCCGCTCGTATATATAAATTACAGTATGTATTTGTGGATAAGTGTAATTAATAAACACCGTACATACAATTGAGCCAATGTGAGCAGGATCTGAATTTTGTGTTAAATATTTTATGTAATATTTCTCATGTTGGGGCATATAAATACTTGTTTTTTAGCCTAACCGACTGGAAATATTTCTTTAACCATAGAATACTAACATTATTCAATTGATGCTGAATACTTATAATACGTTTAATTTACGTACATTACAAACTTTGTGCTAAGGCACCAATTAGTAAAATGGTTGAAATTAATATATATTTCGTATGTAACACTATTTATATACAATGAATCCTTTGTGTTCTCTGAAGTTTGATACGCTAAGTTCCATATTAAATACAAAAAATAGTTCCGTTTTCATATATCCTACTCATGTTACTTGCCTCTATCAACATAGAAAATTTCAGTTTGATTGTTGTGATAGATTCGTCGATATTCAGAACCGTCTAAATATTTCAGATGGTCGCCAGGTTGGATTTTTATTTAAGTACTATTACATGAAGATTATTGTCATTGCCCCAGAGGAGTGCGTCAGGCCTCGGCAGCCGGCACAGTTCATATCTTCGCCGCTAGATGGGGGCTTCATTCATTCCATTCCTGACCCGGTCGGAGACTGGAAGCAGGCTGTGAATTTTCATACATGAAGATTATTGTGTACGTGTGGTATTCAAACTTCAATAGCATGATTAAGACACAAGAAGTAAAAACGAAATTTAAAAATTTCGCACAGCTGCCATCTTGTGGTTATGAAAACAATTTAAATAAATTAGATGCCAGTGGATTAACATTATTTTGTATAAGCATTTAACGTGCAAAGTTTCACTGCACACGGATGGTTAAATCACGAGAAACGTCCATTTAAATATGTATACTTCGCGTCACCGCCATGTTGGATTTGTGCTCACCAGGTTACTGCAAGACCTATAGGTGAACTTATGTTCATAGCCCCTATGAACATAAAACATTTCAGTTTGATTGCTGTAAATGATTCGTAGATATTGAGAACCGTCAAAATATTTCGGATGCTCGCCATTTTGGATTGTTACATTTATAGGCCATAGACTTATATACAATAAAAGGAAAATATTGCGTAGCTTCATTATTCAAACTTTCACTTCGATCGCATGCTTACGACACAAGAAATAAAAACTCAATTATAAAAGTTCGCACAGCCGCCATCTTGAGGTTATGTAAACAATTGAACTAAATAAGATGCCAATGCATTACAATATGTATAATCATTATTTTATCACATTTCACTGCGCTCAGATGGTTAAATGAAGAGAAAAGTCTATTAAAATATTTCAACTTCGCTTGGCCGCCATGTTCGTTTTGTATTTTACAGGAGATTGAAAGTTACATAGATAAACTTGTAGCAGTGCCCTTTATCACCGTACAAAATTTCAGCGTGATATCTGTAATAGTTTCGGAGATATTGAATGCCAGTGAAATATTTCGCACAGCCGCCATTTTGAGGTTATGTAAACAATTGAACTAAATTAAACGCCCGTGCATTACAATGTGTATAGGCATTTGCTGTACCAAGTTTCATTACGTTTGAATGGTTAAATCGCGAGAATAGTCTATTTAAAAGTCTCAACTTCGCTTGACCGCCATGTTGGTTTTGTATTTATCAGGTTTTTAAACGTCTCCTAGGTAAACTTCTATTAGTGCCCTTTATCACCGTGAAAAATTTCAGGGGGATATCGGTAAAAGTTTCGGAGATACTGAATGCTGGTGAAATATTTCGCACAGCCGCTATGTTGGATTGGTGCGACTGAATAAAATTTGAAGGGCACGGTCGGGGTCTGCCACAATGGTATCTTACCGAGTTTCATTGAAATCGCTCCAGCCGTTTCGATTTTATTAGGGGGGGGGGAGGGACACACAAAAATCACACACACACATGCACACACAGACAGATACACGGACAAAAGGTGAACTAATATAGAATTCGTTTACTTTGACGTAAATAGCAGTACGTAATGTCTCCAGCCTCTTGTACTGTCTCTGGTTTGTATGAGGTTGTTTTCTGAAGTGATTTAACATATCTACATCAAAACCCCACCTCTTTGTTATTGCCATAGAGAAACCAATATGTTAAATTCAGGATAGTATCCAGGCAATTCTTTGCCCCATGATTATGCTTCTAGAACTGATTGGCATTAATAACAAAAGCATTGACATCACCACCCTAGACCACTAGAAGCACTTTTGGAAGATGGCATGGTGGGGACATATATAGAAGGAATTCTAAGCAGTTCAATTATTAATACACCTACATTTTACGTATGTTAGTAGTGTAGGATTAATACAATTATACAAGTGGGCCATCTAGAAATTACGTTTCCTTATTTTTTAAATAAAATGAACACAGTTAAATGACCATCTTTATTGGCACCAGATATCGCAATGTTCGAGCAATTTTCTACATAACCACACCAGAATTGAGATACTTCTCATATCTTGGAATCAACTGTTGTATAAGTCTGCCTTCTAGGAGAGAAGCCAGCGTGTGGTATTCGTCTTCAGCTCTTCATCAGTGAGAAAATGCTGACCGGAGGACAGGAATTTCCTAAGGTGCAAAAAATATGGAAATCGCTAGTAGCAAGATCAGGACAGCAACTGTTCTGCAGATTTTGACCAGTGAGCTGTTTGATCTTCCACTAAAGACGAAATTCACATATTCCTGTCGAATCAACCCCTAGGTCTATAAGAGAAACGTTAGGATGGAATCTGGATTGTTCGGTCCGTAAACAGACATCACAATATATATATAGCGGCTTCGGTGGCGTAGTTGGTAGCATGCTGATTTGCTGTGCCCAAGATCGCGGGTTCAAACCCGGCCGAAGACGTCGGATTTTTAAGAGCGTTAAAATCCTTCAGTATGCCTTCCTTCGGAGGGGAAGTAAAGCGGGCGGTCCCGTGTCATAGATTTATGGCATGTAAAAGATCCTTCCACTGACTAAACTTGTGTGAAGTTAAATTTCTAGGTAGATGTCGTTAAGACGCTCTATCAAAGTTCCAAAGTTTACCACTACTGTCGACCTGTGTACTCGAGTTTGACGGTTGTTTGTTAAGTAACCAATAGACCTACATAAAATCCAATACCATCAACATTTTCATCGTTCTATTTTACGTTAATTCATGTAGGTTTGGATTTTTTAAATTATATTTTAATATTTTTTATCGCAGTTGGAACACAAAAAGTGCACTTTTTAAGCGTGTTTCAACCATGCGTCACATTTAAGAAGTATTATCTCAAAAGCCCATCATCAGATCGAATCCAAATTTAAACACAATATACATTGGAATGTTGTATAACTGGTTTATTAATTTCACAATTTGTGTGTCCAAGGAACAAAGTTGTTATCTTTGTTGTAAGGTAACTTTTTCTCGGCTCGGGGTGGTTGGAAAATGTAGTTCTTGGTCGCATTTTAATCGTTATACATCAAAAAGTTATGCTGTATGGCTGTGAAATACGTAAAATAATTCACTTATTTTATATCGGTTTGTATTTGTACGAGGAAATAACACATGGTTCACCAGCTAGCCGCTCCAGGAAAAGCTGTACAGCGTTGCTGAGATGGAGCCCATCACTTCCAAGCGAGACGCGCCATGATGCGTGTGGGCACCATTTCGGCATCGCTGTACGGCTGTTCCCGGAGCGGCTAGCTGGTGAACCATGTGTTATTTCCTCGTACAAATACAAACCGATATAAAATAAGTGAATTTATTTACGTATTTCACAGTCATACAGCACAACTTTTTGATGTATCACGATTACAACGCAACCAAGAACTACATTTTCCAACCACCCCGAGCCGAGAAAAGTTACCTTACAAAAATGATAACAACTTTGTTTCTTGGACACACAATTTTGAAATTAATAAACCAGTTATACGACATTCGAATGTATATTGTGTTAAAATTTGGATTCGATCTGATGACGGATTTTTGAGATAATAATTCTTAAATATGACGCATGGTTGAAACACGCTTAAAAACGTGCACTTTTTGGGTTCCAACTGCGATAAAAATATCAAAATATAAATCAAAAATTCCAAACCTACATGAACTAACGTAAAATATAACGACGAAAATGATGATGTTATTGGATTTTATGTAGGTCTATTGGTTACTTCACAAACAACCTTCAAACTCGAGTGCACTAATACTTTTGTCGACAGTAGGTGTCAGTGACATCTGGTAGCGAGAGGTGGAACTATTTGAAATTGAACGGAACTTGTAGCTCACCCTATGGGTGTCAGATTGAAGCAGCTACAGCCTCTCGCGAGCCGAACATGTCCTCAGACACTCCCGGCTTTAAAAGCCATACGCTAAATAAATAAATAAATAAACAAATAAATAAATAATAACAATTTACTGTATATGAATGTTCAAGGCTTTCTGTCACTCATATAGAAGGAAGCACTCAGCCGAGACCAGTATCGGTTAAGAGTTGAGACAGATCAGAGAGTAAGTTGAGATGACAGTCTAGAGCGAGGTTCTTGAGAGTTTCTATTTTGAGCCGTGACTAGCAGTGTAATCACAGAGATCAGTTATGTCGAACACTTTGGGGGGTATATCTTCCAGTGAGGTGAGGTGATTACTGACAGTCAAGTGCTGTGATAGTTTGCTTAAGAAGTGTGCAGGAAGACGTGTGTGAGGACATGGGTTCGATGCACATGAGAAGCTACCTCAGCGGGCTTCCGGTGATGGAACCTGAAATTACAACTTCAATATGCACAAACTCTGGAGACAGTAGGCTATTGAATGCACGGAGAAGTGTACAGTTGGTTTACTGTGGTTATCTGCGTACAGAGTGAGTGTAGTGCGAAGCTGCATCTTTTACTTTTTTTACTTTATAACGAGTTTACAATCCAGATTGGTGTTTCTCACGCATTCAGCGAGGGAACTCACCACTACCGCCTCTACGGGCAGGGTCCTAGAGCTGGGAACATCTAGTCGGAGTGGACACAACTGAGGTGGTGTGATCAGCACCTCGCCCAGGTGGCCTCATCTGAAAAGCGAACAGCGGCCTCATGAGGGATAGGAAGGGAGGGGAAGGTTGGGATGGATAGGCAAGGAAGCGTCCGTGGCCTTCCAGTATGTATCATTCCGGCATTTGCCCGAAGGCGACGTGGGAAACCACGGAAAATTGAGGATGGCTGAGGTGGGAATCGACCCACTCTACTCATTTGGGCGACCCGAGGCTGAGTAGACCCCGTGCCAGTCCTCATACCACTTTTCAAATTTCGTGGCAGAGCCGGGAATCGAACCCAGGACCTCCAGGGAGGCAGCTAACCATGCTGACCGCTACTCTATGGAGGCGAACTGCATCTTTAACTACTGGTGTATATACAGTAGCAGTCTGCCTCATTCCGTAGTGGCTAGCATTCTTGGTAGCTAACTTAACCCTTTATGGGTTAGTGATCTCTATATTAACCACCTACTATAAGGACAGTTTATATTGTCAAAGATGGTGGTGGTTGAATCTTAGAGCGATATTTTCTTGTGGAAGTGTTAATAGACTACATCTGAACACCAAATATTACATCTTCATCTCTTTGATCTAAGGTGATTGAAACAAATATTATTTTAAATAAAGACAATTGAAATTAAATATAAAGAAAACATAAGATAGTAAAAATCAGAATTAAAATAAATTTACTTTTACTTTTACCCCTGGCACTACAGCCCGTGAAGGGCCGAGGCCTACCAAGCGACACTACCCAGCCATTTGGCCTGCAGATATTGGGGTGACGCGTGATCAGCGCATCGCTTCCCCTCGACCGTTAATCTTGGTTTTCGTGATCGGGGCGCTGCCTCGCTGTCAGACAGCTACTCAATTGTCCTCACGAGGCTGAGTGCACCCCACTCCAGCCCTCACGTCAGTTTCTAAAATCCCTGGCGGAGCCGGGAATCGAACCTGAGACCTCCGGGTGAGAAGCAGGCGCGCTACCCCAACACCACGGGGCCGGCAATTAAAATAAATATGGTTGTAAAAATTAAAAATAATTAAGCTTATAAAATTTGAAATTATAATAATTTTTCAATCTTACTCTTAAGATTATAAAAAATAATATGAAAATTTAAATTTTAAAATAAAATAAACATTAAAATGCTAATCAAAACCAAAATTAAAACTAATAATGAATAATATTAGGTTAAAATATCTAAAATTAATTTTTTTTAAATAACAACAAAATATCTTCAATATTCAGCCCTATAATGGGTTAAGGCCGCGGCCACTTCCTAAACCAAACCTACCTCAATTACTATTACGCACACTAGTACAGACATCACAATGATGCAGGTTATCAGACAAATTCTACACACACCCAAGTACATGGAGTTACAAGACCATGTTGTCGCTAAGCCCCTAAATAATCAACAACAACAACAGTAGTTGTAGAATAAATTTAGTAATAGTCATACCCGCTACCAGTTGTATTGTTTATTCAAGAGAGAACTCTTCTTCCTGTCACAATGCATGTCAATCAATATTTGTCTGTTGCTTGCAAATTTAGTGGTGGATTTGCATTTTACTTTCATGTTTTACAATATACTATTTCGTGACAGATCCACGCAACAATAAAATCTGTGTCCACCGGTATGTTTGTCTATTTGCACCCTTTTTTACTGGACAATTGCTGGGCAAAATCATAGTAAAATTTCAAATCTATTTATTTCTGGCATGGCTTTAGTCAATTTTATAAATCTCGACTATATCACTCTTCCCCATATCACCCTCAAATGCCTACTGACTGTACTAGGATTCGATCCTGCAAACTTGGGCACAATAATCGAAAGGAGTTGAAAACTTTTCACCCAGGTGAAGCCAGGTTAGATTGCTAGCTTATGTATGAACTCAAATTACGTCGGGCTAGAGTAGGTACATGGCAGGTTTAACAGGAATGGACAATGGAACTGCCCTCTCTTTCCTTACGTAAATGACACCTGCATTTTGACAAGTTACAATTTGTTTAAAACTCGGCAAACTTTCTAGGTTTGTGCCGTGTCTTGTGTGGGGTTTCGCCTAGGACACACGCTATTTTATCAAGCGCACCTGCGCCTGATAAAAAGGGAGGTAGCACGCAGTTCGCTACTCCTGTGTGGGTCCGGGCGGGGACACCAAGAGCCCACTGGTGAGCCAGCTTGGTGTCCTGGGCGAAACTCCACACGAGATATGGCACAAACCTAGAAAGAATGCTGAGTTTTAATTCACTGGCCGTGAAAGCCAATATTCCATCTTTTACAATGTGATTGTTGGTCAAAATATGCTGACAATTATGAACGTTGCTGAATGTTTGATTAAAATTTATTGTTGGAGAATGTAACTTATAGAGAAGGACAGTGAATAGGAATGATGAAAGAGTACGTCACTTATCGGAAAATCGTTATTCTCTTGAGAGTCTCAATTAGGATCGAACAGCTTTAATCATCCACACTCTATTCACTAGAGTTCTTCTTGTGGACGTGACCAGGGTTCATACGAGTCTTACTGATCGTGGAGCTCAACTGTTTTTTCGAGTAAGACGATAATTCCGTATAGTGGCAGAGAAGCATAGCGAATTCATATTCTGGATGATAAATGCATATTAAGCTATCGGAAGGGGGTAAATCCGGCTTACGAGAGGAATAACATGTCAATTTTAAGTCGATTGCTGAATATGCTACAAACATTATTGACAAATGATACTCATGTCACATTAATGGTATGCTTGTCGTAACTAAAAGCGACTTTTATTATCAAAATTCTTATCATAAGAGATTTTTCAAAAGTTTGGTGCTTTTGTTTACTTTGGCAACACTGAAAAATAGCTCCAAACCACACACTAAGAGGTTTTTAGAAAAATTTCCAAATTTGCCAATTTTTTTACCATGCATCATCGTTTCCCGTATATATCCCAAGTTTATAAAACATTTCAAGGCTTGTATTACATCTGCACCTACAAAATGTCCCTAACATAAATTGTAAATTAAGTATTTTTTATTCGATTTTTATTCAGTTCAGCTGAAAATAGTTCATTTTTAGCCTATTTTCAATTTTGAAACAATAGGCTTATGAGATCACCTTTTGTCCGTGTGTGTGTGCGCGTGTGTGTGTGTGTGTGTGTGTGTGTGTGTCCCCCTAATAAAATCTAAACGGCTGGAGCGATTTCAATGAAACTCGGTAAGTTCATAGCACTATTCCCGGCGACCTCGACCGTGCCCTTCAAATTTTGCTACGTCTCGCCAATCCAACATGGCGGCTGTGCGAAATATTTCACTAGCATTCAATATCTCCGAAACTATTGCCGATATCGCCCTGAAATTATGTACGGTGATAAAGGGCACTACTAGAAGTTCACCTATGAGACTTTCAAACATCTGGTGACTAAAGAACCAACATGGCGGTCAAGCGAACTTGAGACTTTTAAATAGACTTTTCTCGCGATTTAAATATCCAAATGTAATGAAACTTGGTACAGAAAATGTTTATACATATTGTAAAGCACTGGAGTATAATTTAGTTCAATTGTTTACATAACCTCAAAATGGTGGCTGTACGAACTATTTCACTGACATACTATATCTCCGAAACTATTACAGATATCACCCTGCAATTTTGTACGGTGATAAAGGGTACTGATACAAGTTTACCTATGTATATTTCATAAACCTGTAAAGTACAAAACGAACATGGCGGCCAAGCGAATTTGAAATATTTTAATAGACTTTTCTCGTGATTTAACTCTCTGAGTGCAGTGAAATGTGGTACAGTAAATGATTTTGCAGATTGTAATGCACTGCCATCTAATTTAATTCAATTGTTTACATAACCTCAATATGGCGGCTGTGCGAAATTTTAAAATTAAGTTTTTATTTCTTGTGTCGTAATCATGCGATCGAAGTGAAAGTTTGAATGATGAACATAGGCAATAATTGTCCTTGAATGGTACATAACTCTATGGCCTATACATATAACAATCCTAAATGGCGAGCTTCCGAAATATTTAGACGGTTCTCAATATCTATGAATCTTTTACAGCAACCAAACTGATTTTTTTTTTCATAGAGACTATGAGCATATGTTCACCTATAGGACTTTCAGTAACCTGGGGAGCACAAATCCAACATGGTGGCGACGCGAAGTATACATATTTAAATGGACGTTTCTCGCGAATTAACTATCCGAGTGCCGTGAAACGTTGCACGTTAAATGCTTATACAAATGTTGATCCACTGGCATCTAATTTATTTCAATTGTTTGCATAATCACAAGATGGCTGGTGTGCGTACTTTTAAAATCTCGTTTTTACTTCTTGTGTTCTAATCATGCGATTGAAGTTTGAATACCACACGTACACAATAATCTTAATGTAATAGTACAAAAATAAAAATCCAACCTGGCGACCATCTGAAATATTTAGACGGTTCTCAATATCTACGAATCTGTTACAGCAATTGAACTGAAATTTTGTATGTTGATAGTGGCAATTAACATGAGCAGGATATATGAAAATAGGCTGTATAGTTCTTCACGGAACTACTTGTTACGAATAGAAGATACAAGTATATAAAAACAAATAAAAATCCTAATGACCTGAAGGAGGTGCATTTTGTAGGTGCAGATGTAATACACACAATGAACAAGTAGTTCCGTGAAGAACTATACAGCCTATTTTCATATATCCTACTTATGTTAATTGCCACTATCAACATACACAATTTCTGTTTGTTTGCTGTAATAGATTCGTAGATATTAAGAACCGACTAAATATTTCGGATGGTCGCCATGTTGGATTTTATATATGTAGGTCCTAGAGTTATGTACTGTTACATGCAGATTATTGTGAACGTGTAGTATTCAAATTTCAATCGCATAATTAGGACACAAGAAAAAACAAGGAGATTTTAAATTTTTTCACAGCTGCCATCTTGAGGTTATGGAAACAATTGAAATAAATTAGATGCCAGTGGATTAACATTCGTATAAGGATTTACTGTACCAAGTTTCACTGCACTCGGATGCTTAAATTGCGAGAAATGTCCATGTGAATATTTATAATTCGCATCACCGCCATGTTGGATTTGTGATCACCAGGTTATTTAAAGTCTTATAGGTGAACTTAAGTTCATAGCCGCTATGAACATTAAAAAATGCAGTTTGATTGCTAAAATAGATTCGTAGATATTCAGTATCGTCTAAATATTTCGGATGGTCGCCATGTTGGATTGTTAAATGTATAGGCCATAGAGTCATATACCATTAAAGGAAAATTATTGCGTAGGTTCATTATTCAAACTTTCACTTCGATCGCATGACTACATCACAAGAAATAAAAACTTAATTTAAAAATTTGCACTGTCGCCATCTTGAGGTTATGTAAACAATTGAACTAAATTAGATACCAGTGGATTACAATGTGTATAAATATTTCCTGTACCAGGTTTCAGTGCGCTTGGAACATTAAATCGCGAGAAAGGTCTATTTAAAATTTTCAAATTCGCTTGGCCGCCATGCTCGTTTTGTAGTTAACCGGTTTTTGAATGTCTTATAGATGGACTTCCAGTAGTGCCTTTTATCTCCGTACAAAATTTTAGGGAGATGCCGCTAATAGTTTCAGAGATATAGAATGCCGGTGAAATATTTCGCACATCCGCCATCTTGTGATTATGTAAACAAATGAACGAATTTAGATGTCGGTGCATTACAATGTATATAGACATATGCTGTACCAAGTTTCATTGCGTTTGGTTGGTCAAATCACGAGAAACGTCTATTTAAAAGTCGCAAATTCGCTTGGCCTCCATGTTGGTTTTGTAGTTACCAGGTTTTCAAAAGTCACATAAGTGAACTTATAGTAGTTCCCTCTATCACCATAGAAAATCTCAGGGTAATATCGGTAATAGTTTCGGAGATATTGAATGCTGGTGAAATATTTCGCACAGCCGCCATGTTGGATTGGTGAGTCGTAACAAAATTTGAAGGGCACGGTCGAGGTCGCCGGGAATAGTGCTATGAACTTTCCGAGTTTCATTGAAATCGCTCCTGCCGTTTAGATTTTATTAGGGGGGGACACACACACGAATCACACACACACACACACACGCACGCACACACACACGGACAAAAGGTGATCTCATAAGCCTATTTTTTTTCAAAATTGGAAATAGGCTAAAAAAGAAAAGTAGGAAATTTCTTATTAACGTGGGATATATACGAAAAACGATGATGCACGGTAACAAATTTGGCTAATTTTGAATATGTTCTAAAAAGCTCTTATGTTAAGAATTTTGACATTTAAAAGTTGCTTTTGGTTGCCACAAGAATGCCATTACTATAATATGAGTATCATTTGTGGAAAATATTTGTAGCATGTTCAACAATCGAATGAATATTTACATTTCATTCCTCTCATAAGCTGGATCTCCCTCCTTAAACATGAGTGAGGTTACATTGTAAGATGGCTGCTGCCGGTATGCCACCTTCTGCACTCGCAAGATAGTAGGGACGCCACGAATACTTCAATGTTTGAGAAGTCAGTCTGTAACATTATGGTGGATGAAGGAAATGATCAATCATTGCAGGTAGGTATATTGTTGACTTGACGTATTTACAAACAATGTAACAACCGCACTCTATTTTAACTCCAAACTATGCAGTTTGTACTTTAAGGAAGACATATTATTCTTATATTATGAAGTTTAGAAGAGTGTAAATTACGGGTATTTAGAATGTAAAATGCTAATAGAAGGCGTTATAACGAAAGCACTTAAAAATGTTTTGCTTTAAAAAAGTTAGGAATTAAATTCAGAAATATGTAAGTTCAATTAAACGGGAATTTACTGTAGTAGAATTAAAGTACCGGTATTAGAGAACAGGCCGGCCCCGCGGTGTTGGGGTTATTTATTTATTTATTCAGCTTATGGCTAGAGACACAGTAGAATTTATACACGTATATCCAAATTCTGAATATAGTCAATTGTCTCTGGAGTCACGAGAGCAAAGTCACTAGCACTGCCACTGTACTTTCTTTAACTGCACTCGGTGATGATGTGCAGGATCGTCTATTCTGCAGCACCACAGTCACACTAAGGCGTTGAAATGCTGTTCCACTTGTAGTGGAAGGCTGCACAGTTCCCATGGTTGGTTCGTATCCTGTTCAATGTGGAGCATTGTCTACGAGGGAGGTTGATACCAGGTGGCGGCGTCCTCTTCACAGGAGGCATTGTTGGACAACATTTGTTGTTGAGTCTCTTCTGCCACTCAACGAAAGTTTGGTAGTTGGTGTTCCTCATGTTCATGGCATCTCTTGTTGATGGTTTTCTGGAACGCAGGCGACCAGTATTTGCATCGCTGATATCATCACGTATCGGCAGTCCTGGATTGCTCATGATTTTATTGAATTCTCTTATGAGAACATCTTTACGTCTGAGATCTGGAAGGGGAATATGACTTAACATTGGTAGCCAATGTGTGGGAGTAGATTTGATTGTCCCAGTGATGAGACGCATTGTGCTGTTCAGTTGGGTATTTACAGTATTTGTGTGAACACTATTGAGCCAGACAGGAGCACAGTATTCGGCAGTCGAGTACACCAAACCTAGAGCTGAGCATCGCAGAGTTGCAGCTGAGGATCCCCAAGTTGTTCCACATAGCTTATGAATTACCATATGTTGTTGCGGATTCCTATTTTTGCAGCAACATTCTAGAGATGTTGTTTGTAAGACAGCGTTCTATCCAATGTGACCCCCAGATATTTAGGGTAACACGTCTCAGATAAGAATAGCTCTGGAAGAGTAAGGTGTAGTTATTACAGCACTATGAGTAAGGTGGAGTGTATACGAACCCCACTTATTAAAGTTTAATTAGTGAAAACATTTTCAACTTTCGTTTAATACATTTTTTTTGTCGTGTGACCTCCTGAGAGGCCGAGTGCAGGTCTTTCTAGTCGACGCCCGTGGGCGACCTGCGCGTCGGGATGAGAGATGGAATGGATGAAGATGAATGAATGAATGAAACTGGGCAAGGATGTGGAAAGAAGCGGCCGTGTTCTGTCAGAAGGGACCGTCCCAGCATTTGCCTGGTGTTGAAAATGGGAAACCACGGAAAACCTATTCAAGGACGACCGACGGTGGGGCTCGAACCCACGCGTCTACCGAGTCAGCAGAGGGCTTGGCCCCATGGCCTAACGCTACGCTTTAGCCAGCGTAGCCACTACTGTCGGCGTTTAATACATTTAAGTGACTAACCTAACATCGTATTATCAATTTAATGCAAAGAAAATGATAGCTTTCAATAATTCGAATCAGTATAGAACATACAAAAAAACTGCTTCAAATTAATCTTCTAAAATATGCTTTTCTGAAATGAGGTTATTTTCACACATTTCAGCCAATGCAGCTATTTTAGGTGATCACTTTGTGTTCCTGTCATACACGTCTATTACAAACACCATACACACTTTATTTTTGCGGTCTTTACTTCTTGGACTGGCATAGCATTGCACAACAGGAAAAGTATTGCATTGAGTAAGGTGGGATGTGAGACCAGCCCAAGGTCTGTGCCCAGGCAACTGATAAATACGCAGACCAAAGGTCAAAGTGGCACTGAATATGCTACATACTAGCGAGACAAACAAAGTCAGGGGACACAAAACCGGGTGAGTTAGCCGTGGTGGTTACGGCATGACTAATGGCAGTCGCTCACATCCGGGAGGCTAGGAGGTTCGAATCCCCCCGCCGGCAACCTTGAAGATGGTCTTCTGTGGTTTCCCATCTTCCTTCCAGGCAAATGTCGGGGTTTGGTCCCTCACTATAGGCCACAGCCGCTACCTTCCAACTCCTCGCCCTTCCCTTCCAACTTTCCTCCCCAACGGTACTTGTAGCTCACCCATTGGGTGTCCGTCTCGAAGCAGCTACAAAACTGGCGAGCCGAACATGTCCTCGGACACTCCCGGCACTAAAAGCCATACGCTAAAAAAAAAAAAAAAAAAAAAAAAAAAAAAAAGGGGGACACAAAATAAATCAATGTTACCAACTACAAAACGTCCCTGAATAAAAATACTGGCAGCTTCCGTGGCAAAGTTGGCAGCATGCTGAGCTTCTATTCCCAAGACCACGGGTTCAAATCTGTATGCCTTCCTTCGGAGAGGAAGTAAAGCCGGCGGGCTCATATCATAGATTTATGGCATGTTAAAGAAGCTTCCACTAACTACAATATATTGTGTGAAGCTAAAATTTGTAGATTAGATTTGATGAATGCACTAAGTTCCAACGTTCATGGCCAGATGCGGTTGCGGTGACATCTAGTAGCTAAGTTCACGGCTAGGTGTCGTTGAGAGTAGCAAATGTACGAACTACTTGAAATTGATCGTCTGCAGTCCTTACCTGAATTACGGATAACACACACAAATACAGCCATCACAATTAACACCGGTTATCAGACCGATTCTACACACACCCAAAGAACACGGGGCAACATGACAGTGTTGCCGCAGCCCCTAAATTGAGGGACCAACCAACCAATAATACTCTGGGGTGAGCCTCCACCCCACATTGCTTATCCATGGTTGAATATTTTGTCAGAGCCGGGAATCGAACCCGGATGTCTGGATGACAGCCAAGATTAGTCACCGCTGCACCATGAGGTGGACTCAGGCAAAATGTAGAGTCATTAGGTACCATTTCTCTCGCTCAATATTGTTATGATAATGCTTGAGAGTAGAAGAAGCAGGTAGGATCAATGCTGTGTGATTAATTCCGGAGTGTTAGTGGTGGGATAAGAGCCCTCCAGGTGACCTCAGTACAAGACATCCGAGCCGGACCTTGAGTAACAAGAGAACCAATTGTCGTGGAGTGCGGTCGTGATGGCTCTTGAGAGAGACTTAGCACACAACAGCGATACGGCCCATCTGTAACAGTGACCTGCCATTCCAGGAGTAACGTTAGTTACTGTCAGAGCTTTCATTGGTGGCTTCGGTGGCGTAGATCGCGGGTTCAATTCCGGCCAAAGTCGTCCGTTTTCTTAAAAGCGTTAAAAATCCCACAGTATGCCTTCCTTCGGAGGGGGAGTAAAGCCGGCGGTTCCATGGCATAGATTTATGGCATGTTAAAGAACCTTCCACTAATTAATTACACCTGTGGAAAGCTAAATGGTATAGGTTAAGAATGTAAACGGTGGCGTTTGGCGGCAAGAGTAGGAACTACTTGAAAATTGATCGTCAGCAGTCCTTACTTGAATTAAAACAGATACATACACTAATTCAGTCATGAGAATTAACACCAGTTATCAGACAGATTCTGGTTGGTGGTTGGTTCTTAAGTTTAGGGGCTGCGACAACGCGGTCATGTAGCCCCGTGAACTTGGGGTGTGTGTAGAATCTGTCTGATAACCGGTGTTAATTGTGATGGATGTATTAGTGTGTGTGTTATCTGTTTTTTAATTTAAGTACAGACTGCAACTTAGAATTTTTCAAATAGTTCCTACTTTTGCCGCCAAGCGCCACCGTCAACGATTACTAGGCCAAGTTCAAAACTTAGCTACTAGACGACACCGCAGTCGGCTCTTGGCAACGAACGTAGAAACGTAAGAGCGTTGTTAGACAGATTCTACACACACCCAAAGTACACGGGGCTACATGACCACGTTGTCGCAGCCCCTAAACTTAAGAACCAACCAACCAACCAACCAACCGAGCTTTCGTTCTCTCCCCTACACACCTACATCGTATTGGTACTCTGACAACACGTTACTCTTATCATCAACATAACAGTTGCGGTACCCCTCAACAAAAAATGTGTAGACATTAACCATCATGAAGATAGTATAGCTATTATCCGTGTTGACTGAATATTAATCTACAATTATAGGATCCGCCTTGTCAAACACTAGAAGGTGGTTTATTAATTCAAATATACGTACTGTGCCCAACTCTAGGAATGGGTATTCCAAGATTCAGACACCTAGATATCAAGGGAAAGGCTACAGCCGCTTTTGAAAGTTGAGATATTTGAATATCGCGTTCCATTACTTCTAGAAGGGAATGGAAATTTTATGCAGCCAAGAGCATGTCAAGTGACGTAGCGAGTAGTAGCAGAGGTCGAGACTATTTGTTGATTAAATAGTTAGCCATGGAGTAGAGTCTTGAGACTTGGATCAGATTACTGGCACGGCCAAATGAAAGAGAATGCACTTTGTATCAAGTAAATCGGACCAGGGATACCAGAGATATGAGGATTTCCATATTTCAGCGTGATGCAGCGTGGACCTGACCGTTTTGAATAAAAGCCGGCCGGCCCAAGCAACATCAGCTCACTTCGAACCAAGCTCTTGCATGACAAGGTGCTGCCACGTCGAGCCAAGGCACATGGTTGCCCGATCTACGCAGAAGATATCTTTAAATTGTGATAGTCACAAAAGTGCTGCGATACATGTGGAACATAGTAAGTTTCCGGCAGAGAGAATCACTAAGGTGATTGTTATTTTTCTACGGACACTGGTGAAATATTTTATTTCTATATGGACATATGCTAGACTTTGTCTAGAAAGTACTTTGTCACAGTCCAGTGATAATAATTTAATACTTGGATATTTTAGTCCAATTAGTCAGTTTCATAATTGTAACTTGATAACCACTCCGATCTATCAGTATATTGAAGGCCAGTCTATCACGGTGTTGTTCATTAGCCGACGAAGGGAAACTATATGTTGCTTCGCGCATGATAGATGGTGATAAGCCATGCCCAGGGAACGATCTTCAGAACAGCCGTTGATTGGTTTAGACTGTCAGTGTTTTCTTGTACTGAAAAGATTACCGTGAGTTATGTTACAACTGACATATTTGAGAATAGATCACTTGGATCTAACCCCATTTAAGCGAAATGCTATGGACTTAATTGAAGTCAATATTAAAATGGATCAGCAGTTACTTCAAACTTCAAGAAATATTTCCACTATGTCGTGTTAGACAGATTGTGGGTATATAATGGCGGCCGATACAAGGATTAGACGTGCGTGTCCGATAGGGCATGTATCTGGATAAATCTGGTACAGACCAGGTTCACTACGCTTCAAGACCAACGAGAAATGTAAGCCACATTTTGACTTTATATTATGCGTAGCTAATTGGAACAAACTCATTTTCTGCAGATGACCAACACATTTGTTTTTCTTCGTATTTAAATCTTGCAATGATTTACGCAAGACATATTAGAGTTATTCTGAGTATTTTCAGCACTCAGAACAGTTTAGGATCGATGACCGAGCAGAACGAGCATTTATTTGAATGTTTCATATTTTTTGATAATCACGGTAATCAGCCGATGTAACTGTAAAAGTTAATAATTATTTTTGTTGAGAGATGGATATTTTATCCATATTCGAAGAATCGAACATGTGGATTCTCACATAATGAAATAATAATTAAATATATTTAAAATAATATAAATAATAATAATAATAATATAACTAATAATAATAATAATCCACTAATAATAATAATAATGATTTTCATAACTTTTCTAAATAATTCTTGGATCTTATATTTTCTAATAATCACATTTATTGAGAGAGAGCTTATGAAGTAGTTTAATCATTTCTAGTTTGGAACAGGTGATTTTCCGAAGGAGAGTGGTTAGCGCAAGCCCGCATTCAACCAACATTACAGTTCTGGTTGAACAGTTAATATTTGCAATGAGCAAAGTATATTTTTCAGATAACACGGAGAGGCATGAAACGGGAAGCAAATGATATTTGTATCAATTAGGATATTTTTGTATTTATATAAAATCATGACGTAGATACACATTCGAAAGTGAAATAAAGATTATCATAAGTATGGTAACTTCACGGGTTGAACTGAATGGTAAAATAAAATAAACTTGTAAGTTTATAAATCTTCCAGTGTTGATAACAAGCAGAGGCTTGATTTATTGTATAAATTTTGGGAAGAAAATTTATGTGTGTGGAGTAGTTGAAATGCCATTCCCAGGTGCGCATGTTTAAGTCGCAGGAATGAGGAGGTTTTTATTTGAGCATCAATCAAATAGCAGGTTCGATGACTCAGTGTTAAAGAAGGAGTATTGGAACTATACATTGCGTCGTATGAATGACCCAAAGGTTATTTCTTAAAAACCATCAGTTCTTATTTAAACCTTGTTTACGGATTCCATTAAGACTTTGATTTTGCTAGAACCCGGATTTGTCATGATAGTATTTAATTCTTCTTCAGAGGAAGACCTTTGCCGTTGTTGTTGGAATATTGTGTTCTTATAAAAATAATAGAATGGGCCACTGCCAATTAAAAATAATTCTATAACCACGAATAATTTGAAGGATGTTTTCAATCCTAGTGCCATGAACTAAATGATTTTATTATGAAGCTACAATTCTTATTTCCGCATTCTGTCGAAGAATTGCAAGTTGTGAAAGTTACTAAAATGGCCATAAATATAAATATTTTTCTTAATAATGATTCCAAGTGGAGAATCGAATAATCGAATGGTCCAACAATTTATTGATCAAGTTGATGATTCAGAAATCATATATTTTGTTAGGAACTTGAAGTTCATAATCGAGTCACTTCTCGAAACGTTTAATGTCAGAAGAACAATTAATTTTGTTGTGCTTCGCACAGTTCTTCGATGCTATGCTCAATGGTCAAATACTTTTCAGATGATGTTATTAATATGTGTACATAATTTGTGTTGATTCAGAGATAATAATATATTTTGACAATATTTTTTTTGAAACTGGAAAAATAAGTGAAAGTTAAAATTCTATGAACAATTATTCTACGAGTGTTAATATTATGTAAAAATTCAACCAGTGAACTACAGTATTTCCAGTAAAGACAATTAAATTTGAACTGGATTTAACCATAAATAATGGATATAATTTTGGAACACAGTCTACAGGACTGATAATCAGACTTGTGTCTCCAAAGATAATTGTCCAATGTGTTGGAAAATTTCTGTACATTTGTGTAAATAGTAATGTGGGTCGCCACACATGAATGATGCTGCTTTGAGCATTTTATTTTGCAGTCAATTTTAAATTCAGAATAAAATGAGATAATTTTACATGATGTGTTATGCCCAGTTGAATCTCCTTCTATCCTTATTGTTGCATTGAGCCAAAAATCAGTAAAGCATTTTTTTCATTTGATGTCGTTTTTGCGATTAGCTTTAACCCATCTGGCGCCCCGGGATATTTTGACTCTCGTGCTGACTGATTCTTGGTAAAATGCATATGTGGTCGTGCGGACTCCGGTCTAAACGGACACATAAAATAAGATAGAGAGAGAAATGGCTTCGAACGTTAGGCTCGAGTTAGACATGGTCAATCGTATGCCGATTTGAATTATAATGATTTTTCTATAAATATTTTGGGAGTTGAGAGATGTCTGGTTTGGATGAATAAATTAGTAGGAAACCCAGTTAGTGGGGAAAATTAAAAATTTAACTTGGTTAATAATTAGAATGGGTTTGATTATTTTTGATAATGGCTTAACCATTAGGGCGTCAAGTAAATTCAGTAGTAAACGTTCGATGACTGGACATACGCATTATTAGAATCCAGGTGAGGATATTTGAGAACTTGCATATTTTTCTTGTGATATTGTGGTAAATGTAATTCGTAAAAGTAGAGAATTTTGTTTTTCCATCACCTCGACATTAGGACAAATCTTATTTTATTAGAGTGTTCCAATTAGCTATTCATATTTCTTGTTCGAATTATAAGCTTGTGTCTGCCAATATGTATACCCCTAAGTTTTGAATAATAATTGAAAATTATGGAAGAGATGATGAGGATGATGAGGAGTTTGGAAGAGAGTTCCAAAGAAGCTGGACGGCGTGTAGCAGCCATTATGAAAGAAAATACAGAGGCTTTGGAAAAGAAACTTAAAGAAAATTCTGATTCTTTAGAAAATAAACTTAAAGAAAATTCTGATTCTTTAGAAAATAAACTTAAAGAAAGTTTAAATGAGAAACTTAAAGAAAATTCTGATTCTTTAGAAAATAAACTTAAAGAACATTCTGATTCTTTAGAAAATAAACTTAATGAAAGTTTAAATGATAAACATAAAGAAAGTTCTGATTATTTAAAAGATAACTTGAAAGAAAATTTAAATATTAAATTTAATTCTATGGAAAATAAATTTAAAGAGAATTCCGAAATTTTGAAAATGTCACTTGAGAGTAAAATGACTAAATTATGCGAAAAAACACATGAGCTCGAAACTTCATTAGCCACTAACGCAAGTTTAATGGACGATAAATTTCGCGATGCCGATCTAAGATCCCAAAGCTTAGCTGATAGGATAGAACATGGTCTTAGGAAAGTTGGTGAAGACATGATCAACCTAGAAGTCAGAGTGAAGAAAGAGAGGAATGAGATGGCAATTCTAGTTGTTCAACGTTTGACAGAACAATTCAAAGAACTCGTAATGGGAGAAATAAGAGAAGGTGTGATTAATGAATTACAAACTGAAATTAAAACCACAGTTATCGATGAAATTAAAGACACACTCAAGCTGGAGAACCAAGAGGGAGTCAAGGAAATTAGGGAATCTTTGTCATCCCATATTCAAGTAATTTCCAAAGATATCCAAGCAACTCAGAAGGACATATCAGATATGACAGGGTCGTTGAAAAGTCACGAGGCTGTTATGAACCAGATATCCACTGATGTCAAGGAGAACTGTAAGGAAACCGAAGCAATTAGAGAAATGGCAGAAGAAAACCATAAGGAAATTGAGGCTATGAAAACTCAAATCAAGGACGAGAAACAGTCTGACCATCTGTTGAAAATGCCAAGTATAAGGGGAGAAGAACAGATACAGATAAACCTAGGAGCAGCTAGAGAAACTGATAGTCAAAGACAGGATGAGGTCAGGACAGTATTTCAATCCAACCCCATAACTGTATTCAAGAATGTAGAGGATAAGCCTTCTAAATTTTCAGGGCGAGATTCTGTGACACACGTAGAATTCTTGAGAGAAGCAGGTGATTACCTAAAAGATTCCAAAATCCCTAAGGAAAGACAGATCCGAGTGATAGGGAAATTTTTGGAAGGTCCCGCACTTCTTTGGTTTAGAGCTTTTAGGTCCACTCTCACCAATTTTGAGGAGTTTTCCCGTGGGTTATTAAAAAAGTTTTGGTCCCCGGAAACCCAACAGCAAGTCAGAGCAGAATTATATTCAATGAGATTCTCGACGTCACAACCTACTCGATACTCTACGTACTTTTCTGGACAGCTTTCTAAACTACAACATTTAGATCCGCCGATGCCAGATAATGAATTAATTACCGCATTAATACGTCAGTTTCCAGCAGACGTCCAAAGAACTTTGATCGCTGCTGACATTTATAATATGGAGCAATTTGACGAGGTATTGCAGAAACTTGATCACACGAACGCTCAATTCTTCCATCAGAAGGGAGGAAAGAATAACAACGCTGTGTACGCTGTTATGGCCGACAGTTATTCCCAAACACATCGAGAGATTCGAGAGGGGCGAGAAGAGAAAACGCCGAGGGAAGAGCCCGACAAAAGAGGATGGAATCAGTACAATAACAGATACAGTTACAAGCCTTATGCGAGACCGGATGGCGGATATCGATATAATACTCGATGGAGAAGGCCAAGGGATAATCAAGGAAGGTATCAGGAAAGAAGGTACTATGGTAGAAACAATAACTACAATAACAGAGGGAATGTGAATACTCGTCAGTCCAATGAAGAGTTCAATAAGGAGACGAGGAAGAACTTGGAAGAAAGACACCAAGAAAACTTGCAGTTCTTGGAACAGAAGCCCAATGAACCAGGTCCATCGGGAACACAACAATCCCGGGGGAATGGAAAAGAAAAAAAAAACTTCGAATTCACAGTAGAAGATAGAATTTTAAACACTTTCACTTCCAGGATTATTAAATGGCAAGCAGAGGATGATGACTTAATTCAACATAATGACGAACGGAAAGAAATGGGTACAAGAATTAAAATGCCAATCATATCATGCGAAGTATTCGGTATGCCTGTCGATACTTTAATTGATACTGGGGCTATGCTTTGTCTTGTGAGCGAGAAGCTTTATATTCTGTGGAAGCTCAAAGAGAATTTAGAGGAGATTCCAGTATCAGGAATTAAAATCCATGGAATAATACCCAACAAAATATCTCTGTGTAAAACACAATTATACTTATGTGTTACTATTGGAGGACATGATTTCCGACATGTGTTTGTAGTAATGAAGGACATGGCTTTTGACATGATATTGGGAGCGGATTTCATTCAGAAATATCAAGCAGTGATAGACATGAAGACAGAGACGATCAGATTCAAGAATACCGAAGAGATAAACTTCGAGGGAAAAGAAGAGGAAGACATCGAGGGAGATGCTCAATGGTCTCTGATTTTTCATGAAGCTGAAGGAAGAGAAGTCTACACTGAGAAGGAGTCCCCAGAACTAGGAAAAATTTTGGAAGAGTATCACGATATTTTTGATATTAAACCTGGTGAAATTAAAGATTTTGAATATCGTATTCGTGTAAATGATGATGCACCTTTCCATGCTAAATTGTATCCGGTAGCGGAAAAGCATCGAGAAAGGGTAAAAGTGCTTATCAAAGAGATGGAAAGCAACAATGTGATTGAAAAGTACACTACCTCTTATGTCAATCCATTAGCAGTAGTGTCTAAGCAAGATGGAAGTCTGAGACTATGTTTAGACGCGCGAAATTTGAATTCAAGATTGCTGCCACAGTATGACAGACCACCAATCATTAGGGAACTGTTAAGGAAATTCCAAGGCAAGGTCTGGTTCTCTAACATTGATCTCACTTCGTCCTACCATCACATTAGGCTTAGTGAAGATTCCAAAAAGTTTACAGGATTTATGTTTGACCAGCAGACATATGTATTCCGCCGTCTACCATTTGGAGTCAAAACATCTGGATCTGTTTTGATCAGAGCACTGGAACAAAACTTGAGTCCTGAAGTAAAAGAGATAGCAATTCGTTACATAGATGATATCCTAATTGCATCTGAGACTAAGGAGGAACATTTGTTACATCTTCAGATGTTATTCGCAGATTTGAGAAAAGGGAATTTTAAAGTAAACCTTCGAAAATGTCAGTTCATTCGGAAGGAAATAAAATTTTTGGGCCACATTTTGGATGGTGAAGGATACCGTCCCAATGAGACAAAGATCTAGGTGATTGCAAATTTCCCTAGACCTACTAGAGTGAAGAATGTCCGCAGTTTTCTCGGGACATGCCAATTCTTTGCAGGGCATTGTCCAAGCTTCACCAAGACGGTTGCTCCATTGCAGGAATTATTAAAAAAAGGAAACAAATGGAAATGGAATGAAGATTGTGAACAATCATTTCAAGATGCCAAGAGGTTATTGGTAAACAGCGTGAAATTAGAGTATCCTGACTTTACCAAGAATTTCATCATAGAATCCGATGCATCCGCCGTAGGGATTGGAGCTATTCTTCTTCAAGAAGATGACGATCACAAGAGACGTTACCTGGCGTTCATAAGCAGGAAACTTCGTCCATCAGAAAGGAATTATTACACCACAGAGTTAGAAGCACTTGCTGTAATCTTCGCGTTGGAGTCGTGGAAGAAAATGTTAATTGGACATTCAGTAATTGTGAGGACTGATCACTATGCATTGGAGTTTATTTTGAGAACAAACTTTGCCAGTGATAGGATAACTAGATGGTCACTTTTTATTCAACAATTCAACCTAGTTATTGAACACACTCTTGGAAAGTTGAACATTGGAGCCGATTTATTGAGTAGAGCAGTGGAGTCTACATCTAAGGATTTTCAAGTTAACCTGACGCAGGAGGATGAGGATACCTTGAGAAGGTTAAGATTGTTGCATTTATCCCAGAGGAGAGACCGACGTTTTAGAAACATTTTTCGTTTTCTACAGGGAGACATGGATCCAAATGATGATGATTTTGTGGAAGTAAACAACAATGGAAGCTATGAATTCGCCAATACACGAACTGGTAACATCGTGGGAACTTATAATGCAGCGAATTTGAAGATTTATTATTCAAGTACCAGATGATTTAATGTGTAGATAGGAAAAATAAAAATTTTTCAATTTTTATTTTTTGCTAGGTGTGGGGTGGATGTGCCCAACTCTAGGAATGGGTATTCCAAGATTCAGACACCTAGATATCAAGGGAAAGGCTACAGCCGCTTTTGAAAGTTGAGATATTTGAATATCGCGCTCCATTACTTCAAGAAGGGAATGGAAATTTTATGCAGCCAAGAGCATGTCAAGTGACGTAGCGAGTAGTAGCAGAGGTCGAGACTATTTGTTGATTAAATAGTTAGCCATGGAGTAGAGACTTGAGATCAGACTTGGATCAGATTACTGGCACGGCCAAATGAAAGAGAATGCACTTTGTATCAAGTAAATCGGACCAGGGATACCAGAGATATGAGGATTTCCAAATTTCAGCGTGATGCAGCGTGGACCTGACCGTTTTGAATAAAAGCCGGCCGGTCCAAGCAACATCAGCTCACTTCGAACCAAGCTCTTGCATGACAAGGTGCTGCCACGTCGAGCCAAGGCACATGGTTGCCGGATCTACGCAGAAGATATCTTTAAATTGTGATAGTCACAAAAGTGCTGCGATACATGTGGAACATAGTAAGTTTCCGGCAGAGAGAATCACTAAGGTGATTGTTATTTTTCTACGGACACTGGTGAAATATTTTATTTCTATATGGACATATGCTAGACTTTGTCTAGAAAGTACTTTGTCACAGTCCAGTAATAATAATTTAATACTTGGATATTTTAGTCCAATTAGTCAGTTTCATAATTGTAACTTGATAACCACTCGGATCTATCAGTATATTGAAGGCCAGTCTATCACGGTGTTGTTCATTAGCCGACGAAGGGAAACTGTATGTTGCTTCGCGCATGATAGATGGTGATAAGCCATGCCCAGGGAACGATCTTCAG
Source organism: Meconema thalassinum (assembly GCA_946902985.2). Classification (NCBI taxonomy): domain Eukaryota; kingdom Metazoa; phylum Arthropoda; class Insecta; order Orthoptera; family Tettigoniidae; genus Meconema; species Meconema thalassinum. The sequence continues at coordinate 248,831,916 of OX336391.1, forward strand.
AACAGCCGTTGATTGGTTTAGACTGTCAGTGTTTTCTTGTACTGAAAAGATTACCGTGAGTTATGTTACAACTGACATATTTGAGAATAGATCACTTGGATCTAACCCCATTTAAGCGAAATGCTATGGACTTAATTGAAGTCAATATTAAAATGGATCAGCAGTTACTTCAAAATTCAAGAAATATTTCCACTATGTCGTGTTAGACAGATTGTGGGTATATAATGGCGGCCGATACAAGGAATAGACGTGCGTGTCCGATAGGGCATGTATCTGGATAAATCTGGTACAGACCAGGTTCACTACGCTTCAAGACCAACGAGAAATGTAAGCCACATTTTGACTTTATATTATGCCTAGCTAATTGGAACAAACTCATTTTCTGCAGATGACCAACACATTTGTTTTTCTTCGTATTTAAATCTTGCAATGATTTACGCAAGACATATTAGAGTTATTCTGAGTATTTTCAGCACTCAGAACAGATTAGGATCGATGACCGAGCAGAACGAACATTTATTTGAATGTTTCATATTTTTTGATAATCACGGTAATCAGCCGATGTAACTGTAAAAGTTAATAATTATTTTTGTTGAGAGATGGATAAGTGAAAGTTAAAATTCTATGAACAATTATTCTACGAGTGTTAATATTATGTAAAAATTCAACCAGTGAACTACAGTATTTCCAGTAAAGACAATTAAATTTTAACTGGATTTAACCATAAATAATGGATATAATTTTGGAACACAGTCTACAGGACTGATAATCAGACTTGTGTCTCCAAAGATAATTGTCCAATGTGTTGGAAAATCTCTGTACATTTGTGTAAATAGTAATGTGGTTCGCCACACATGAATGATGCTGCTTTGAGCATTTTATTTTGCAGTCAATTTTAAATTCAGAATAAAATGAGATAATTTTACATGATGTGTTATGCCCAGTTGAATATCCTTCTATCCTTATTGTTGCATTGAGCCAAAAATCAGTAAAGCATTTTTAGCCTATTTTCAATTTTGAAAAAATAGGCTTATGAGATCACCTTTTGTCCGTGTGTGTGTGCGTGTGTGTGTGTGTGTGTGTGTGTGTGTGTGTGTGTGTGTGTGTGTGTGTGATTCGTGTGTGTGTCCCCCCCTAATAAAATCTAAACGGCTGGTGCGATTTCAATGAAACTCGGTGTGTTCATAGCACTATTCCCGGCGACCTCGACCGTGCCCTTCAAATTTTGTTACGACTCACCAATGCAAAATGGCGGCTGTGCGAAATATTTCACTAGCATTCAATATCTCCGAAACTATTACCGATATCGCCCTGAAATTGTGTACGGTATTAAAGGATACTACTAGAAGTTCACCTATGAGACTTTCAAAAACCTGGTGACTACAAAACCAACATGGCGGTCAAGCGAATTTGAGACTTTTAAATAGACTTTTCCCGCGATTTAACTATCCACACGTAATGAAACTTGGTACAGCAAATGTTTATACACATTGTAATGCACTGGAGTCTAATTTAGTTCAATTGTTAACATAACTTCAAAATGGCGGCTGTGCGAAATATTTCACTGACATTCTATATCTCCGAAACTATTACAGATATCACCCTGCAATTTAGTACGGTGATAAAGGGTACTGATACAAGTTTACCTATGTATATTTCATAAACGTGTAAAGTAGAAAACGAACATGGCGACCAAGCGAAGTTGAGACTTTTAAATAGACTTTTCTCACGATTTAACCATCCAAACGTAATGAAATTAGGTACAGCAAGTGTTTATACACATAGTAATGCACTGGAGTCTAATTTAGTTCAATTGTTTACATAACCTCAAAATGGCGGCTGTGCGAAATATTTCACTGGCATTCTATATCTCCGAAACGATTACAGATATCATCATGCAATTTTTCACGGTGATAAAGGGTACTGGTACAAGTTTATCTATGTATATTTCATAAACTTGTATTGTAAAAAACGAACATGGCGACCAAGCGAATTTGAAATATTTTAATAGACTTTTCTCGTGATTTGACTCTCTGAGCGCAGTGAAATGTGGTACAGTAAATAATTTTGCAGATTGTAATGCACTGCCATCTAATTTAAATCAATTGTTTACATAACCTCAATATGGCGGCTGTGCGAAATTTTAAAATTAAGTTTTTATTTCTTGTGTCGTAATCATGCGATCGAAGTGAAAGTTTGAATAATGAACCTAGGCAATAATTTTCCTTGAATGGTACATAATTCTATGGCCTATACATATAACAATCCTAAATGGCGAGCTTCCGAAATATTTAGACGGTTCTCAATATCTATGAATCTTTTACAGCAACCAAACTGATTTTTTGAATGTTCATAGAGACTATGAACATATGTTCACCTATAGGACTTTCATTAACCTGGTGAGCACAAATCCAACATGGCGGCGACGCGAAGTATAAATATTTAAATGGACGATTCTCGCGAATTAACTATCCGAGTGCTGTGAAACGTTGCACGTTAAATGCTTATACAAATGTTGATCCACTGGCATCTAATTTTTTTCAATTGTTTGCATAATCACAAGATGGCTGCTGTGCGTAATTTTAAAATATCGTTTTTACTTCTTGTGTTCTAATCATGCGACCGAAGTTTGAATACCACACGTACACAATAATCTTAATGTAATAGTACAAAAATAAAAATCCAACCTGGCGACAATCTGAAATATTTAGACGGTTCTCAATATCTACGAATCTGTTACAGCAATTAAACTGAAATTTTGTATGTTGATAGAAGAAATTAACATGAGCAGGATATATGAAAATAGGCTGTATAGTTCTTTACGGAACTACTTGTTTCATTTGATGTCGTTTTTGCGATTAACTTTAACCCATCTGGCGCCCCGGGATATTTTGACTCTCATGCTGACTGATTCTTGGTAAAATGCATATGTGGTCGTGCGGACTCCGGTCTAAACGGGCACACAAAGTGTTTCGTTATTACATTGATAACTTCTTCAGCGTGAGAAAATCTTAGAAATCTTGATATGTACGCATTATATCATAGCGATGAAACTTGGAAGAGTTATTGTGCACACTGCAGGGAAGGTTTCTGACTTAGTAAATCCATTGTTCAATAGGTAGCATACGGGTAGATTCAACAAATGATTTGACGGCGCACGAATCAAATAAATAAAATCCTGTATGCGTTCATATGTCATTCATCCGAATGCAATGAAATTTTTCGTGAGTTGTTGTCTTTCCTGCGAAGATTGCTGACTTAGTAAATTCATTTTACAATAGGTAGCGTACGAGTAGATTCATTAAATGGGTGACGGCACGCGAATCGTTTCTGAAATCCCTGGCGGATTTTGGAATCGAACCCGGGGCCTCCGGGTGAGAGGCAGGCGCTCTACCCGAATACTACTTAGCCGGCCTAAATAACGTGCTGCATGCTGGCGCAGTCAGTTAGGATTTGAGGGTGCTCTAAATTGAGAGAGCCATGCCAGTATACTTACTGGCACGTTAAAGATCCCCTTCCGAGCAAAATTTCGGCACCCCGGCATCTCTCAAAGCCACAGTAGTGAAATGCGACGTAAAACCAATAACATAATTATTCGTACTGTATACAGCAATTGGTAAAGCAAATCCAAGATTATTACTTGTCGAATTTCTTAAAAAATCAAAAATGGTTTACATAAAAGGGACGTAAAACCTATAACAGTATTATTATCAAATAGTACATTATGCAACGAGCCTATAATGGCAATTATTGAGACACGAGTATGTTTATAAAACGAACAAAGCGAGTTTTATTATTTCCATACGAGTGCCTTAATTACCATTATAGGCTACTTGCATACGACTGTTTATGTTCGACGATAATTATAACTTTATTATATGTTCTAACGTAAATATTCATAAATATCTGTCGAGATTCTGTCAGTTGAATTCTTCTTCTCGGGAATTGTGTGGGCTCAGCATTTAATCTCTGCCCAATAACGAATCCCCAAGCTTTGAAACATTGTTTATCCTGAAGTAGCACCAACCGATAGCACACAGTTACTCAGCTAGATCATTTTGTTATTTTGGTCAAATAACACAAATAGGCTGTTATAAACGCTTTAAAATTAAAATTTATGGCATTATCAACTAGTTATTCTTCAAATTTGATGCATATAGAATATCAACGAATGGTAAATCAATTGAGTCCCAATTAGAACAGTTAAGACATCTGGAGGAAAATTTTCGCATAAGAAATCCAGTTAATGAACCGAGAGCTAGATTATAATTTCCGAGGAATTAATGTCATATGCATGCTTCCTCCATGACGTTCTGGTGTGTTTATGTCAACAACAGCATTCACCAAAATTGTCGGCGAAATCTTACGAATGTGTAAAAATTGGATTTGCGGACATTAAGCTACAGTGGTATTTCTTTTGCAATATTGCCCAGTCTGTTTATGCTTTGTAACTACAATGGTTGAACCAATATAGGCTACATTGTCAACTTTCAAATCATGTAGTTCATGTCCAACATGTTGGATTTTGAGTGCATGTCAGAAGCTATCCTTACTTAATTGGTCAATGAATGGAAATATTAAGCTCTGATTGGTTGGAAAATCTGTGTTATAATGAACAGTAGTACCGTACTTTAATGACCCCCATTATGGTACATTTTTCTGACATATTGTATTTACATATCGACATCGTCAAACATAAAATTGTATTTTACGCGTCCTTTTATAGTTTTCGGATTATTATATGGAAGGCAATTATATGGATACATATAAATGATAGAACGGGCTAGTATGATTCATTAAAAGAGTTATTTAGTTCATCACAGAGCTACTTGTTTCTCTAACTGTTGTATACTGAATAGACCTATATCTCCAATACGTTTCCCTGGTGGTTGCCCTTTACGGTAAAATTTTCTGCGCCATTTCCCAGGTGGTGGTACTGACTTACTGAGTTCATTTGTTGGAATATATTCAATTAGGGAATATTCATCACGATCCACACAAAAACCTGAGCATGTTGACTTGGTTTTGATTCTTTAGATTTGATTGGGGTCGATTATATTTTATTTGAATGCATTGCATTTCACTGATGGAAGAAATGTACCCAGTTGAAGATTCAACAATACTGATAACGGGACGAACTTTAAAATGTGTTAATTAATGAAGGGGGGATTAGTTCTATAATTAAAGTGTGTCATCATAAGTACAGTAGGTTTTGGCAATAAGCTACTCTAATGTGACTATCCATATCATGCCCATTTTATGTGGCAGTATCTCCAAATTAAACTGATGCCCCAGTTTCTGCTGATGTGACCATTCTCACATACAGTAGGATTACATCGAGCTGCAGAAATACAAACCTGGATTAAATTTAAATATTTTAATATGTTGTAATAAATAAATACTCGACGTGAAAGCTTTTCTGGGTTCGTCCGCGTGCAATTATATTTATGTACTGACAGACAGACGTGATTGTTTGAAACAGTACTTTTCTGGCTTGCGCAAGGTCATTTAAGCAGTGCACCAGTACGAGATCATGTGAATGATAAAGCGTACAGATCTGTCCTTCACGTTCACCCACACACTCACTGTTGTGAAGTGCAATTTACTTCTAAGAAGGTAATTGGCATCCCGGAAACAAACTGAGTTGTTGCTGTTGTTTCAGTGGAGGGGCTTGGTCATCGTGGCCATTTAGCCCCGTGTAGGCCTATATGAGTCAGTTTTAGTGGCTTTGGACAACTTCGTCATCAGATGGATGTACTTGAGTAAATGTTAAATTTGTCTGATAACCTGTATTTCTGTGGTGACTGTGACAGCTTTCCAGTGTTGCCTAAGTATTATATTGATATAATCGCTTTTCAGTCGGTAAACAAAGGTGTGTCCAATTTGATTGTACGAGGAGCAACAATTCATGTAATCACCTAATGCCTGTAATAAATGCATGGGTTGGTTTTTTAGTTTTGGCACCTTAGTTATAACTGGATTAATGACTCATTTAGATGGTTCCAAGTTTCACAGGCCCTCGATGTAGTCCCCACCGTTGCGTACAATGTGTTCCCAGCGATGCGGAAGTCGTTGGATCCCGATGGCACTGCCCAATCTATTGATGGTACGAAGAGAGCACTCGGCAGCCTGCTTAACGTCTTCAATGGTACGGAAGCGCTCCCCACGCATTGTCATCTTCATCTTCGGGATGAGATCATAGTCGCAGGGACTGATGTCGGGAGAATATGGGGGGTGAAAGAGGACCTCCCAGCCCCAGCGATCCAACAATGCCGACACAACGCCTGCTGTGTGTGCCCTAGCATTGTCATGCAGAACGATGGGCGGTGTAACCATGTGGTGGCGCCGTTTCCTTCTCAGAGCTCCTCGGAGATGGTCTTGCAGAAACGAACAATAGTATGCCGCATTAACGGTTTGCCCTCGGGGAACAGTATGGTGAATGATCACACCATCCCAATCATAGGCAAGAATCAACATTACCTTCACATTGGTGGGGGTTGGTCGAACTGTTTGTATCCGTGGTGATCCGTGGTGCCGCCACTCGTTCGATTGGCGTTTTAACTGAGGCTCATAAGATCTGGCCCACGTCTCGTCAATGGTTATGATACGTCGTAAGAAGGCCTCTCCTTCGCGCTCATAACTATGCAAGTGCATACGACAAGCGTCATATCGCAGCGATTTGTGCATGTCGGTTAAGTCATGCGGAACCCATTTGGACGCAATCTTCCTCATTTTCAGTAAGTCCTTCAGGATGTGGAGGACAGTTGAATGCGCCAGTCCGGTATCTTGCTCTAATTGACGAATCGTTACGTTCCGATCCACCTCTACTAACGCGGACACCATCTGTACATTATCATCACTTACTGGTGGGTGACCAGATCGAGGCATGTGCTCCACACGTTCGCGCCCATCTCGAAAGGCTGCAACCCATCTTGCTACCGTTCTGAACGGTAACGAAGCTGCACCGCACGCTTCCTGCAATCCTCGGTGACACTGTTTAGCACTGCGACCCCTAGCACACTGAATTTTTATCCACGTTCTCTGCTCCTGCTTGGAAAACATTGCGACTGTCTTTCGCGAGCGCTGGTCTCACACTACTTATCTAACAGGCGCGACTGCGCACGAGCGGTGGTGAGGACGGGCGAGGTCATGTGCTCTGAGGGAGGGGATGCTGGGCAGCAACCGTCGGTAAAAGTGGCAGCGCCCAACATTGTTGCAACTTGGCAATGAAGCATTGGTGCCAAAACTAAAAAACCAAACCGCGGACTCCGTCATGTACATGAATTGTTTATACACTTAATAAAACACTTCTCAGAACAATGGTGGGTTTAATTTGGATGACTAATGTTGTTCGTCAGCTGACATAGACTTGATTTAGATTCGACTGATACATATGCAACACGTATTGTACCCATGTGAATAATTTCCATGGAAAACATGCTTCTGCCTCCAGCCAGCATCAGTCCTCAGGCGTGTACCGTCCACCCACTGAGCAGTTGCATATTTTTGATCTGAGACTAAAAGGTATCAACTCTACAATAATAAAGCACAACTCTATTCTAAAGACTTAAATTGAGCTCTAAATCATGGCTTCACATACACAAAAACACAATCCCAACAATAATACATAAAACAATGCAACCTTATTCCTTCAATCCACTAATATTCGCACTTTATCCTCGTAAATCCAAATGATTATTCATTCATTTACCATGAGATTAACATCAAATTCATTCTCAGGTGCGCTGATGCACTGGTAAATTACACATAAAACTGTACTTACAATCTTCCGTCATCTATTGTGACCACTTTAATTTCACAATCTAGTTGCTTATTCTCAACACATCCTACTTTACATTATGCGTACAATTGTGTTCTGTATCTCTCTTCCCACCAAAATGCTCTACCATGCATTAACCAATTTATGGGTTGCACATCATATTTACTAGCAACTCCACTGATACTTGTAATTATACCCCTTTCTGCAGTTCCACTTTCTACAGTTCCACTGTGTGCCGTCATGAGTTCAATTTCAAAGATTCCGTTACCGCTGTGTCGGATGGTATATTATGCTACCCTTGCGTGGGCATAGCCTATGGCATCTAGTGCCCACCTTCGGAAAGAGGCGACAATGTCAGTATAAAAATGCAACTTTCAACAACTGATAAGTTTGCCAAGTATTAAGTTATCAGAATGATCCTAAATTATCAATGTGTTTCAAACCATACATATTCATTATACAATACAACAATGATTCTTTTATTACAAACAGGGTTTCAAAGTCTTGCCACTATAAATGTCACCCTCCAAGGGTCGTTTAAAATCTCTCCCTCGGCTCTTCCAGTATACAATGGGTCTGCGTCGGGCGGTAACAAAACACTTGCTCCGTCCCTCGCTATGTTCCCTCTTTCTTTATCTCCAAGCAGTAGCATGTGGCTTTAAATACAATAGTGCAGTCTCACTGGCCTGCACATCCCATATGATCCAACTAAACTGTATGCAAGACAGGGTATGGAATTGTTTAAGCATTTATTCCTAACCTTAGGATATTAATAGCTGGCTTCAACAGGTCCATTTACTTTATATGAAGGAACGAGATTCATCAACACATGTCGAATTGGGCTAGCCGGCATCTTGTTAAATGACACGGTCAGGCACGTCCTGCCGTCAAAAATTCACTCCCAGGAGCTGAATTTATTCAATAGCTAGTTCTCGGTCGATATCAGGTGTCATGCTGAGGTGTCCATTGATATCCTCCCATGCACCACTGGATTCGAACCCGGAACATTTCATAGCAATCCTCAGAGCTAGGATTCCCTTTCACTACGCTCTGGCAAATAATAATATCTCTGTACGCCCTTGGCTATACAAGATTTCACACGTCGATTAGATTACCTGGCCCCCATGATCATGGTGATATGATACCGTCCTTTAATTAGTAAGATAAAATCTATCAATTATTCTTACAAGCTTATTCATCAAGCTGCGAATTCAATTCTCTATTAAACCCTTCCAGTTCCTGTATCCTTGCATACTAATTTCCATTATCATAATATACTCTGATATTAAATTCCTTTGCTTAGCCCAACACGTATAATACTACTGCTTGGATACACACGTATTCCAATTAGCATATATATTTTGCTTACAACCATATTTCCCTGATGTGTATTCATTTATTCTTCTTCTTCTTATTATTATTATAACTGACATACATTCCCCATAACCGACGCAACGTAACCATATTCAATAACCGAACATCCGTGTTCGTTACGTTAACTTTCTATATAACTGAATTGCCATTTTTACATTAGTGGTAACGATTTATCCACCCAATGATGTACAAAGACATCTCAACTTGATTAGAATCAACACAACATTAATATCTCGAGGTTCTACCTCCTAAAATTGACTCTTATTGGCATATTCTATAAATTTTGAAATCACTCAACATACAGTGGACTATAATTACCACAAAATCATGGTTTTTGGGTACTCACATTGGTTAATCTGGTGGCTCCGACCACGCATTTCTTCCAGTAATGCCCGCCATAATTTGCAAATTAGCAAGGCATTATCATATTCTTCACACACATTTTACATAATGTTTGCCTTACAAAACACACTGCACTTTGCTTCTCCATGTCGAAGCTCTTGCTTTCTTATTCACACAACACGTTATATCACTAATTAAACTATTAATTTTACATATATTTAAATGATCATCACTAAAATCACACGATCGCATTGTACATTTCTTAATGGTTGACCTTTCCTTGCAGAATATCAAAAATGCAGGCGTAGAAGATCTATTCTTCACTGCTATCCGCACCTCGTTTGAAAGTCTCGATTCTCTGCCTAAGGATTCCTAGCGGTCCCCCAATCTGTCTATCAATTTCTATCCTTAGATAAATTTCCTGATATCGCATAGAAATGCTTGCACATCGTCCTGAGCATTAATTACAGTGGTATCCCTGCGAAATTTCACCACTTGCATAACAAAGTTTATATCTGCGCAATTCGACATCCTATTATATGTCGCTATGTTCCCCCTTTCTTTATCTCCAAGCAGTAGCATGTGGCTTTAAATACAATAGTGCAGTCTCACATGCCTGCACATTACGTATGATCTAACTAAACTGTATGCAAGATAGGGTATGGAATTGTTTAAGCATTTATTCCTAACCTTAGGATATTAATAGCTGGCCTCATCAGGTCCATTTACTGTATATGAAGTAACGAGATTCATCAAGACATGTCGAATTGGGCTAGCCGGCATCTTGTTAAATGACACGGTCAGGCACGTCCTGCCGTCAAAAATTCACTCCCAGGAGCTGAATTTATTCAATAGCTAGTTCTCGGTCGATATCAGGTGTCATGCTGAGGTGTCCATTGTTATCCTCCCATTCACCACTGGATTCGGACCCGGAACATTTCATAGCAATCCTCAGAGCTAGGATTCCCTTTCACTACGCTCTGGCAAATAATAATATCCCTGTACGCCCTTGGCTATACAAGATTTCACACGTCGATTAGATTACCTGGCCCCCATGATCATGGTGATATGATACCGTCCTTTAATTAGTAAGATAAAATCTGTCAATTATTCTTACAAGCTTATTCATCAAGCTGCGAATTCAATTCTCTATTAAACCCTTCCAGTTCCTGTATCCTTGCATACTAATTTCCATTATTATATTATACTCTGATATTAAATTCCTTTGCTTAGCCCAACACGTATAATACTACTGCTTGGATACACACGTATTCCAATTAGCATATATATTTTGCTTACAACCATTTTTCCCTGATGTGTATTCATGTATTCTTCTTCTTATTATTATTATAACTGACATACATTCCCCATAACCGACGCAACGTAACCATATTCAATAACCGAACATCCGTGTTCGTTACGTTAACTTTCTATATAACTGAATTGCCATTTTTACATTAGTGGTAACGATTTATCCACTCAATGATGTACAAAGACATCTCAACTTGATTAGAATCAACACAACATTAATATCTCGAGGTTCTACCTCCTAAAATTGACTCTTATTGGCATATTCTATACATTTTGAAATCACTCAACATACAGTGGACTATACTTACTACAAAATCATGGTTTTTGGGTACTCACATTGGTTAATCTGGTGGCTCCGACCACGCATTTCTTCCAGTAATGCCCGCCATAATTTGAAAAATTAGCAAGGCATTATCATATTCTTCACACACATTTTACATAATGTTTGCCTTACAAAACACACTGCACTTTGCTTCTCCATGTCGAAGCTCTTGCTTTCTTATTCACACAACACGTTATATAACTAATTACACTATTAATTTTACATATATTTAAATGATCATCACTAAAATCACACGATCGCTGTGTACATTTCTTAATGGTTGACTTTTCCTTACAGAATATCAAAACCGCAGGCGTTGAAGATCTATTCTTCACTGCTATCCGCACCTCGTTTGAAAGTCTCGATTCTCTGCCTAAGGATTCCTAGTGGTCCCCCAATCTGTCTATCAATTTCTATCCTTAGATAAATTTCCTGATATCGCATAAATATGCTTGCACATCGTCCTGAGCATTAATTACAGTGGTATCCCTGCGAAATTTCACCACTTGCATAACAAAGTTTATATCTGCGCAATTCGACATCCTATTATATGTCGCTATGTTCCCTCTTTCTTTATCTCCAAGCAGTAGCATGTGGCTTTAAAGACAATAGTGCAGTCTCACTGGCCTGCACATCCCATATGATCGAACTAAACTGTATGCAAGATAGGGTATGGAATTGTTTAAGCATTTATTCCTAACCTTAGGATATTAATAGCTGGCCTCAACAGGTCCATTTACTTTATATGAAGGAAAGAGATTCATCAACACATTGAACCATTTTTCAGAATTTATTGTATTTATTATTATCATCATGATTATTATTATTATTATTATTGTCATGTGTTGTGACATCTCTATATTACGCCTCGAGTGTTTAAAAGTGCGCAGATTGTCTGTGTGTATCTCTCTGTCTAACGTTGTGCAACCTCTGGCTACATACTACGTAGTTCTCTCGTATTGGCTAGTGTTGTTGCTACCTTGAATTTTGTTGTGCAATTTGTTCTGCTATTGGCTCAGCCAATATTTGACGCGAGTTTGGAGCTACTTCCAAACTACGCATTTTATATTTCTGAGAGGCTTCTATCCTCTCTGGGGCACAGAAGCTTAGTCAGTCTTAGACGCGCCGAGATGTAAGGCGAACGTGTGTATTCGGGCAGAGGCCCACCCTGATGGCGCAGCGGAATGTAAGTACGGCTCAATGTATTTCTATCTAACGCAATGTAATTTTTTTTGTTCAATGTTTCTTCTTTTGCTTAATCCTCTTTCCTTTTCAAGATGTTACTGTTAGTATTATAATCCTTGAACCAGATCTCCTGGACCTTGCGTAATGTCATACGGCGGAGCCATTATTTTGCTTTTGTTATGTACCCTCCTCACAGTTTTATTATTTTGGTTAATACCTGTAAGATTCGAAAGTATTGCGTTTCTGCGTCATGGCGTATGTATATTTTCCTGTCGGGCCTTGGTGCTCGTCTTTTGCGTCGGTGTCTCTTTTGTACCACAAATGTTTCATTTGATTGGTAGCAATTGGACCTTTGTTTGCCGACAGTATGTGTGAGGTAACGGGACTTATGTCCAACGTCCCACTAATACATGTCCCTTTTGTTTATAGAATATATGTGACGGTGGTTAACTGGGATTTTCTCCAGCTCCGATGTCATATTATTCTTTTTTTTATATGTCGCGTTGGTACGGCATTATGTTGGAGTATAAGCCTATTTTTTTATAGCGTGCTTTCGATTTTTACCGGTCTCTTTCGTCCCAAGTCAATTGTAATGTAATGTATCTCCGTATATCTCATTTTCCTTTTGTTTTGTTTTTCTCTTTCGATTTTCGCCGTATTACATAACTTAATGATATTCCCCCTTTTCTTCCCCTTCTTCCTACCTTCGTGAAATCTCTCTTCCCTTTGTTTTACTCCCCTCACTCCTCCCCCATCCCTCCGGTATGTTTACATAACATCATGAAAAGCTTCGCGTCTTGTTGCAGTTCGAATTTTGACTTCTTGCAAGTTTGTCGTTTCTCTCTACCTTTTGTAAGTTTCGTTTTATTTTCTTTCATGTTCGTATCTTTTCGTTAGATTCATGTTGATGAGCAGTACTCAGGTTCTGTCGTGCTTTTTAGTTGTTTAAGTTTTTGAATTCTTTATTCTTGGTATTGGGTTTCTTTTGTATTATTGATTTTATCTTAACCTACCTTTTTTCTTTGTTTTAAATATTTTTTTTATTTCGTGTACACGCTCTTTCTTTTATCATTAGTACATTTTTATATTTTAAGTAATATAGCTCCCTTGCCTTTTCATTTCTTATATTTAAGTTCCCCTTCCTTATCCTTACCCTTACCCTTATCTCGATTTCGTCAATCTTGTCTTTGTGATGTAACAAAGACACGATTAACACGCCTCTGGGTTTCCTTTAATTAATTTTATGGGAATCTCGTTTTTGCACTTTTGATTATTGCATTATGCAATTGTTTGTTTGCATTTGGTTTTTTGGAAATCATCTTTTGCTCGCTCCGAAAACCTTGGGCCCAGCACCGGGTCGAGCAAGACGTCTTTTCCCCCATCCATTTGCGACCTTGTTGATTTTATCTTCCACTGCTACTCTGACGCGCATTATTATTACTAGACCTTTAGGCGGCGCAATGGTATCACATCGCGTGGTTGCGTGCGAAATCGTTCCCCCCTCCTCTCTCAAGTTATTAACCTTTTATTATTTTTCTCTTTATTTACATTGTATTAAAATTTGTTTTTCTTTGAGTTTAAGGAATTCAGTGAATTGTTTCCCCCGCCCCTGAAGAAAGGGTGAAGTTACTTTCTGTGTGAACCACGAGCATCCAGGAAACCCACCTCCAAGGAAAGGTGGTTTTGTCCCTCAAGTAAACAAGACATCCAAAAGACCCAGCTTCGAGGTGAACAGTGGCAACATATCAGTGAGTACATCGCATCGCTGGAACACGACACATCACGGTATTGTAACCTGCTTTTATGTATTTGCTTCCTCTAGTAGACATTTGATTAGTTAACGGTGATTTTAAGGCGACAGAAAATTTTGTTTACTTTCTCTTCCTTTTCATTTCGTCAGTGTTGTGGACGTTTTTATTTTACTTTCTGTGAAGTAGAAAATGCATTTCCCTCAAGGGTTTGAGTCCTTACCTTTGTTGTAAATAGTCGCTTAGTTGACTGTGATATTTCTCAGAACTCGCCTCACCCCTTCATATGTCTCAGTCTGGAACAGCTGCTGACAGGTTTCTTGTCATTACCGTGCAGCCTAAAAACCCCCGCCCCTCTTTCTCTGAAGTTTTCCCCCAATGAAGGTAGGCCACTTATGGGAACCGTCTCTTTAAATCCTACGGTCGCCCCGACCAACCTTGAGCCTCGCGTAATTACACTAACGTTTGATGTTAGTAAAGTGTTTGTTGTCTCAGTTATGAATGGTCTGTTAAGCTATTATGTGTGTTATGATTGGGAGTTAAGTTTGTTTCATAATTAGGGAGGGTGATTGTTTTATTTTTGTCAGGAGATTTTCAATTTTGGTTTTCATTTAAAATTGTTTATATACGGTAAGCTTGATGTTACTATATGTTCAGTATGGTAGTGTGTATTTCGTTGGGAAACCTGCTAGGTGAGGTCTCCGTCGGGATTAGGGTATGGGACCTGTCCCACGGCATCGACGCCCACTTAGGGTGTACATAGATTCTACACGATTCGTCTATCGTTTTATACCCTATTCAATTTAAACTATATATATATATATTACGTGCGAATTATTTATTCGTTTTTATTGGCAAACCAAATATACGATAAGTATTACTCAGAGATACCAACCATTTTAGGTCTACGGCATCCGTGGTATGGAACATTGATGTTCGTGTGAACTACTCTTGCGTGCATTCCCCAATTTTCTTATATTAGTATGGGATAGGCCATACCCTCTGTGTCTTTATTTTTTTAATGCGGTACCTCTGAGGTCTACGGCCCGTATATTGACGCAGTAACCATTTTATTTTTGTGGGTTGGTAATATTTAGTATTGGGTTTCGTGTTTGATTGATTGTATGTCTGGTCTTGATTGGTTTTATGCGAGGTTTCAGTCAGTTCTTTTTGGAAAGTATTTTGTAACGTAATTATTTGGTTTTTCGTTCTCTTTCCGGAATGGTATTTTTTTTGTTTCGACAGCTACTTTGAGTTATTATTCCTTTTTATTTGTTTAGTACCTAATGTCTTTTGATGAAGGTTATTAGTATATTTAGCCCATTTACTCCCTCTATGTATCTAGTTAGGCAGGAGACACCCGTGGCCGCCTGAATTACACGGAGGATTTCGAAAGATGTGTTGAACTATATTTCTGCCTAAGGCGATTTCCAGTTCCTGCCTGCTTTTGTTGTCAGGAGCCGGGCCGACCCATTGTCCAAGCTGCAGACACGACTTGCTATTGTTCGGCAGTGCCTGAGATGGTCTGTTGACTTACATTCTTTTCTTGTAGTGACAGTGATTTGTTTATTGATATAGTTGTTTACTATTTATCGTAACTTCTGTTTTACGTTTTTGTGAAATCATGTTTTTATAAATCATTTCAATCTAATATGTTTTCTCTAAGATAATGTATATTATTTTCCTGTAACTGTCATATATTTGGAGAGTGTTTCCGGTGGCGATAGCTAGTCTCCAAGTACCTGAGAAGTGGCCGGTGTATCCTTTAGACCCTGTTCACGGCTCTTTACTCTTTTGTAATATGGTCTGACGACCCTGTCTATTCATACCTTTACTTTCCAGCTGGCAGAATGAATCCACTTTCACTATTACGTAGCTTATGTAACCCCAAATATTTCCCCGACGCAAGCCTTATTTTGTATAAAGGGTGCTCCCCTTTATCTTTTTTTTGTGATCATGATTTAACCTTTTTCTTTCTTTTATTATTAGAAAATTGGCTGATTTCCAGAAGGTCGCCATTAAGAAGACTTCGCTTTCTCCACGTCATCTGGCAGAGTCTAGCTCAAGATTGACCGTTTTATTATCATTATTGTCTTTTTGGTACATCCATTTTTAATATGTGTGACGTATTGACGTGCAGTAGAGGTAGGATCCGCCTTTATTTCACGCCTGTACTGATCCTTTATATAATTTGAATTTTTGTTGTTTTAATTTCATCTTAATTTTTTTTTCTTTCGTACCAAAAAGGAATAATTTTCCCCATCAATGAACATCTTCGTGAATACGTGTGTAGGAAAATATATGTGTGTTTGAGAAAAGAGACTTGCGTTTCGTCAAGCCTTTTATGGAAGTTATGACGTTTAAAGAACTTTTAATTAAGCTGCGTCATATGAATAAGAGAAACGTGAGAACATTTTATTATGTCTATATTTTCATGTATGTATCTAGTGTACATGATGTAATTTTCTTTCCTTCCCCCTGTTCAAATGTATCTAATCGAAGAATGTTATTTTATATAATTTTGTTACGAAAAAGAAAAAAATTCTTTTATGCCTTTGTTATGTAAAATAATTTTTTTGGGAGAAAGCGGTGGAATTTGAACCATTTTTCAGAATTTATTGTAATTATTATTATCATCATGATTATTATTATTATTATTGTCATGTGTTGTGACATCTCTATATTACGCCTCGAGTGTTTAAAAGTGCGCAGATTGTCTGTGTGTATCTCTCTGTCTAACGTTGTGCAACCTCTGGCTACATACTACGTAGTTCTCTCGTATTGGCTAGTGTTGTTGCTACCTTGCATTTTGTTGTGCAATTTGTTCTGCTATTGGCTCAGCCAAAATTTGACGCGAGTTTGGAGCTACTCCCAAACTACGCATTTTATATTTCTGAGAGGCTTCTATCCTATCTGGGGCACAGAAGCTTAGTCAGTCTTAGACGCGCCGAGATGTAAGGCGAACGTGTGTATTCGGGCAGAGGCCCACCCTCATGGCGCAGCGGAATGTGAGTACGGCTCAATGTATTTCTATCTAACGCAATGTAATTTTTTTTGTTCAATGTTTCTTCTTTTGCTTAATCCTCTTTCCTTTTCAAGATGTTACTGTTAGTATTATAATCCTTGAACCAGATCTCCTGGACCTTGCGTAATGTCATACGGCGGAGTCCTTATTAGTTTGCTTTTGTTATGTACCCTCCTCACAGTTTTATTCTTTTGGTTAATACCTGTAAGATTCGAAAGTATTGCGTTTCTGCGTCATGGCTTATGTATATTTTCCTGTCGGGCCTTGGTGCTCGTCTTTTGCGTCGGTGTCTCTTTTGTACCACAAATGTTTCATTTGATTGGTAGCAATTGGACCTTTGTTTGCCGACAGTATGTGTGAGGTAACGGGACTTATGTCCAACGTCCCACTAATACATGTCCCTTTTGTTTATAGAATATATGTGACGGTGGTTAACTGGGATTTTCTCCAGCTCCGATGTCATATTATTCTTCTTTTATATGTCGCGTTGGTACGACATTATGTTGGAGTATAAGCCTATTTTTTTATAGCGTGCTTTCGATTTTTACCGGTCTCTTTCGTCCCAAGTCAATTGTAATGTAATGTATCTCCGTATATCTCATTTTCCTTTTGTTTTGTTTTTCTCTTTCCATTTTCGCCGTATTACATAACTTAATGATATTCCCATTTTCTTCCCCTTCTTGCTACCTCCGTGAAATCTCTCTTCCTTTTGTTTTACTCCCCTCACTCCTCCCCCATCCCTCCGGTATGTTTACATAACATCATGAAAAGCTTCGCGTCTTGTTGCAGTTCGAATTTTGACTTCTTGCAAGTTTGTCGTTTCTCTCTACCTTTTGTAAGTTTCGTTTTATTTTCTTTCATGTTCGTATCTTTTCGTTAGATTCATGTTGTAGAGCAGTACTCAGGTTCTGTCGTGCTTTTTAGTTTTTTAAGTTTTTGAATTCTTTATTCTTGGTATTGGGTTTCTTTTGTATTATTGATTTTATCTTAGCCTACCTTTTTTCTTTGTTTTAAATATTTTTTTTATTTCGTGTACACGCTCTTTCTTTTATAATTAATACATTTTTACATTTTAAGTAATATAGCTCCCTTTCCTTTTCATTTCTTATATTTAAGTTCCCCTTCCTTATCCTTACCCTTATCTCGATTTCGTCAATCTTGTCTTTGTGATGTAACAAAGACACGATTAACACGCCTCTGGGTTTCCTTTAATTAATTTTATGGGAATCTCGTTTTTGCACTTTTGATTATTGCATTATGCAATTGTTTGTTTGCATTTGGTTTTTTGGAAATCATCTTTTGCTCGCTTCGAAAACCTTGGGCCCAGCACCGGGTCGAGCAAGACGTCTTTTCCCCCATCCATTTGCGACCTTGTTGATTTTATCTTCCACTGCTACTCTGACGCGCATTATTATTACTAGACCTGTAGGCGGCGCAACATGTCGAATTGGGCTAGCCGGCATCTTGTTAAATGACACGGTCAGGCACGACCTGCCGTCAAAAATTCACTCCCAGGAGCTGAATTTATTCAATAGCTAGTTCTCGGTCGATATCAGGTGTCATGCTGAGGTGTCCATTGATATCCTCCCATGCACCACTGGATTCGAACCCGGAACATTTCATAGCAATCCTCAGAGCTAGGATTCCCTTTCACTACGCTCTGGCAAATAATAATATCTCTGTACGCCCTTGGCTATACAAGATTTCACACGTCGATTAGATTACCTGGCCCCCATGATCATGGTGATATGATACCGTCCTTTAATTAGTAAGATAAAATCTATCAATTATTCTTACAAGCTTATTCATCAAGCTGCGAATTCAATTCTCTATTAAACCCTTTAAGTTTCTGTATCCTTGCATACTAATTTCCATTATTATATTATACTCTGATATTAAATTCCTTTGCTTAGCCCAACACGTATGATACTACTGCTTGGATACACACGTATTCCAATTAGCATATATATTTTGCTTACAACCATTTTTCCCTGATGTGTATTCATTTATTCTTCTTATTATTATTATTATAACTGTCATACATTCCCCATAACCGACGCAACGTAACCATATTCAATAACCGAACATCCGTGTTCGTTACGTTAACTTTCTATATAACTGAATTGCCATTTTTACATTAGTGGTAACGATTTATCCACTCAATGATGTACAAAGACATCTCAACTTGATTAGAATCAACACAACATTAATATCTCGAGGTTCTACCTCCTAAAATTGACTCTTATTGGCATATTCTATAAATTTTGAAATCACTCAACATACAGTGGACTATAATTACTACAAAATCATGGTTTTTGGGTACTCACATTGGTTAATCTGGTGACTCCGACCACGCATTTCTTCCAGTAATGCCCGCCATAATTTGAAAAATTAGCAAGGCATTATCATATTCTTCACACACATTTTACATAATGTTTGCCTTACAAAACACACTGCACTTTGCTTCTCCATGTCGAAGCTCTTGCTTTCTTATTCACACAACACGTTATATAACTAATTACACTATTAATTTTACATATATTTAAATGATCATCACTAAAATCACACGATCGCTTTGTACATTTCTTAATGGTTGACCTTTCCTTGCAGAATATCAAAAATGCAGGCGTAGAAGATCTATTCTTCACTGCTATCCGCACCTCGTTTGAAAGTCTCGATTCTCTGCCTAAGGATTCCTAGCGGTCCCCCAATCTGTCTATCAATTTCTATCCTTAGATAAATTTCCTGATATCGCATAGAAATGCTTGCACATCCTCCTGAGCATTAATTACAGCGGTATCCCTGCGAAATTCTACCACTTGCATAACAAAATTTATATCTGCGCAATTCGACATCTTATTATATGTCGCTATGTTCCCTCTTTCTTTATCTCCAAGCAGTAGCATGTGGCTTTAAATACAATAGTGCAGTCTCACTGGCCTGCACATCCCATATGATCTAACTAAACTGTATGCAAGATAGGGTATGGAATTGTTTAAGCATTTATTCCTAACCTTAGGATATTAATAGCTGGCCTCATCAGGTCCATTTACTGTATATGAAGTAACGAGATTCATCAAGACATGTCGAATTGGGCTAGCCGGCATCTTGTTAAATGACACGGTCAGGCACGTCCTGCCGTCAAAAATTCACTCCCAGGAGCTGAATTTATTCAATAGCTAGTTCTCGGTCGATATCAGGTGTCATGCTGAGGTGTCCATTGATATCCTCCCATGCACCACTGGATTCGAACCCGGAACATTTCATAGCAATCCTCAGAGCTAGGATTCCCTTTCACTACGCTCTGGCAAATAATAATATCTCTGTACGCCCTTGGCTATACAAGATTTCACACGTCGATTAGATTACCTGGCCCCCATGATCATGGTGATATGATACCGTCCTTTAATTAGTAAGATAAAATCTATCAATTATTCTTACAAGCTTATTCATCAAGCTGCGAATTCAATTCTCTATTAAACCCTTCCAGTTTCTGTATCCTTGCATACTAATTTCCATTATTATATTATACTCTGATATTAAATTCCTTTGCTTAGCCCAACACGTATAATACTACTGCTTGGATACACACGTATTCCAATTA
Organism: Meconema thalassinum; assembly: GCA_946902985.2. Taxonomy (NCBI): domain Eukaryota; kingdom Metazoa; phylum Arthropoda; class Insecta; order Orthoptera; family Tettigoniidae; genus Meconema; species Meconema thalassinum. Next base: position 248,852,607 of record OX336391.1, read on the forward strand.
GCATATATATTTGGCTTACAACCATTTTTCCCTGATGTGTATTCATTTATTCTTCTTCTTATTATTATTATAGCTGACATACATTCCCCATAACCGACGCAACGTAACCATATGCAATAACCGAACATCCGTGTTCGTTATGTTAACTTTCTATATAACTGAATTGCCATTTTTACATTAGTGGTAACGATTTATCCACTCAATGATGTACAAAGACATCTCAACTTGATTAGAATCAACACAACATTAATATCTCGAGGTTCTACCTCCTAAAATTGACTCTTATTGGCATATTCTATAAATTTTGAAATCACTCAACATACAGTGGACTATAATTACTACAAAATCATGGTTTTTGGGTACTCACATTGGTTAATCTGGTGACTCCGACCACGCATTTCTTCCAGTAATGCCCGCCATAATTTGAAAAATTAGCAAGGCATTATCATATTCTTCACACACATTTTACATAATGTTTGCCTTACAAAACACACTGCACTTTGCTTCTCCATGTCGAAGCTCTTGCTTTCTTATTCACACAACACGTTATATAACTAATTACACTATTAATTTTACATATATTTAAATGATCATCACTAAAATCACACGATCGCTGTGTACATTTCTTAATGGTTGACCTTTCCTTGCAGAATATCAAAACCGCAGGCGTTGAAGATCTATTCTTCACTGCTATCCGCACCTCGTTTGAAAGTCTCGATTCTCTGCCTAAGGATTCCTAGCGGTCCCCCAATCTGTCTATCAATTTCTATCCTTAGATAAATTTCCTGATATCGCATAAATATGCTTGCACATCGTCCTGAGCATTAATTACAGTGGTATCCCTGCGAAATTTCACCACTTGCATAACAAAGTTTATATCTGCGCAATTCGACATCCTATTATATGTCGCTATGTTCCCTCTTTCTTTATCTCCAAGCAGTAGCATGTGGCTTTAAATACAATAGTGCAGTCTCACTGGCCTGCACATCCCATATGATCGAACTAAACTGTATGCAAGATAGGGTATGGAATTGTTTAAGCATTTATTCCTAACCTTAGGATATTAATAGCTGGCCTCAACAGGTCCATTTACTTTATATGAAGGAAAGAGATTCATCAACACATTGAACCATTTTTCAGAATTTATTGTATTTATTATTATCATCATGATTATTATTATTATTATTATTGTCATGTGTTGTGACATCTCTATATTACGCCTCGAGTGTTTAAAAGTGCGCAGATTGTCTGTGTGTATCTCTCTGTCTAACGTTGTGCAACCTCTGGCTACATACTACGTAGTTCTCTCGTATTGGCTAGTGTTGTTGCTACCTTGAATTTTGTTGTGCAATTTGTTCTGCTATTGGCTCAGCCAATATTTGACGCGAGTTTGGAGCTACTCCCAAACTACGCATTTTATATTTCTGAGAGGCTTCTATCCTCTCTGGGGCACAGAAGCTTAGTCAGTCTTAGACGCGCCGAGATGTAAGGCGAACGTGTGTATTCGGGCAGAGGCCCACCCTCATGGCGCAGCGGAATGTGAGTACGGCTCAATGTATTTCTATCTAACGCAATGTAATTGTTTTTGTTCAATGGTTCTTCTTTTGCTTAATCCTCTTTCCTTTTCAAGATGTTACTGTTAGTATTATAATCCTTGAACCAGATCTCCTGGACCTTGCGTAATGTCATACGGCGGAGTCCTTATTATTTTGCTTTTGTTATGTACCTTCCTCACAGTTTTATTATTTTGGTTAATACCTGTAAGATTCGAAAGTATTGCGTTTCTGCGTCATGGCTTATGTATATTTTCCTGTCGGGCCTTGGTGCTCGTCTTTTGCGTCGGTGTCTCTTTTGTACCACAAATGTTTCATTTGATTGGTAGCAATTGGACCTTTGTTTGCCGACAGTATGTGTGAGGTAACGGGACTTATGTCCAACGTCCCACTAATACATGTCCCTTTTGTTTATAGCATATATGTGACGGTGGTTAACTGGGATTTTCTCCAGCTCCGATGTCATATTATTCTTTTTTTATATGTCGCGTTGGTACGACATTATGTTGGAGTATAAGCCTATTTTTTATAGCGTGCTTTCGATTTTTACCGGTCTCTTTCGTCCCAAGTCAATTGTAATGTAATGTATCTCCGTATATCTCATTTTCCTTTTGTTTTGTTTTTCTCTTTCGATTTTCGCCGTATTACATAACTTAATGATATTCCCATTTTCTTCCCCTTCTTGCTACCTCCGTGAAATCTCTCTTCCCTTTGTTTTACTCCCCTCACTCCTCCCCCATCCCTCCGGTATGTTTACATAACATCATGAAAAGCTTCGCGTCTTGTTGCAGTTCAAATTTTGACTTCTTGCAAGTTTGTCGTTTCTCTCTACCTTTTGTAAGTTTCGTTTTATTTTCTTTCATGTTCGTATCTTTTCGTTAGATTCATGTTGTAGAGCAGTACTCAGGTTCTGTCGTGCTTTTTAGTTTTTTAAGTTTTTGAATTCTTTATTCTTGGTATTGGGTTTCTTTTGTATTATTGATTTTATCTTAGCCTACCTTTTTTCTTTGTTTTAAATATTTTTTTTATTCCGTGTACACGCTCTTTCTTTTATAATTAATACATTTTTATATTTTAAGTAATATAGCTCCCTTGCCTTTTCATTTCTTATATTTAAGTTCCCCTTCCTTATCCTTACCCTTATCTCGATTTCGTCAATCTTGTCTTTGTGATGTAACAAAGACACGATTAACACGCCTCTGGGTTTCCTTTAATTAATTTTATGGGAATCTCGTTTTTGCACTTTTGATTATTGCATTATGCAATTGTTTGTTTGCTTTTGGTTTTTTAGAAATCATCTTTTGCTCGCTTCGAAAACCTTGGGCCCAGCACCGGGTCGAGCAAGACGTCTTTTCCCCCATCCATTTGCGACCTTGTTGATTTTATCTTCCACTGCTACTCTGACGCGCATTATTATTACTAGACCTGTAGGCGGCGCAACATGTCGAATTGGGCTAGCCGGCATCTTGTTAAATGACACGGTCAGGCACGTCCTGCCGTCAAAAATTCACTCCCAGGAGCTGAATTTATTCAATAGCTAGTTCTCGGTCGATATCAGGTGTCATGCTGAGGTGTCCATTGATATCCTCCCATGCACCACTGGATTCGAACCCGGAACATTTCATAGCAATCCTCAGAGCTAGGATTCCCTTTCACTACGCTCTGGCAAATAATAATATCTCTGTACGCCCTTGGCTATACAAGATTTCACACGTCGATTAGATTACCTGGCCCCCATGATCATGGTGATATGATACCGTCCTTTAATTAGTAAGATAAAATCTATCAATTATTCTTACAAGCTTATTCATCAAGCTGCGAATTCAATTCTCTATTAAACCCTTCCAGTTCCTGTATCCTTGCATACTAATTTCCATTATTATATTATACTCTGATATTAAATTCCTTTGCTTAGCCCAACACGTATAATACTACTGCTTGGATACACACGTATTCCAATTAGCATATATATTTTGCTTACAACCATTTTTCCCTGATGTGTATTCATTTATTCTTCTTCTTATTATTATTATAACTGACATACATTCCCCATAACCGACGCAACGTAACCATATTCAATAACCGAACATCTGTGTTCGTTACGTTAACTTTCTATATAACTGAATTGCCATTTTTACATTAGTGGTAACGATTTATCCACTCAATGATGTACAAAGACATCTCAACTTGATTAGAATCAACACAACATTAATATCTCGAGGTTCTACCTCCTAAAATTGACTCTTATTGGCATATTCTATAAATTTTGAAATCACTCAACATACAGTGGACTATAATTACCACAAAATCATGGTTTTTGGGTACTCACATTGGTTAATCTGGTGGCTCCGACAACGCATTTCTTCCAGTAATGCCCGCCATAATTTGAAAAATTAGCAAGGCATTATCATATTCTTCACACACATTTTACATAATATTTGCCTTACAAAACACACTGCACTTTGCTTCTCCATGTCGAAGCTCTTGCTTTCTTATTCACACAACACGTTATATAACTAATTACACTATTAATTTTACATATATTTAAATGATCATCACTAAAATCACACGATCGCTGTGTACATTTCTTAATGGTTGACCTTTCCTTGCAGAATATCAAAACCGCAGGCGTTGAAGATCTATTCTTCACTGCTATCCGCACCTCGTTTGAAAGTCTCGATTCTCTGCCTAAGGATTCCTAGCGGTCCCCCAATCTGTCTATCAATTTCTATCCTTAGATAAATTTCCTGATATCGCATAAATATGCTTGCACATCGTCCTGAGCATTAATTACAGTGGTATCCCTGCGAAATTTCACCACTTGCATAACAATGTTTATATCTGCGCAATTCGACATCCTATTATATGTCTAACCAATAGCTTATATACTGCGCTCATCCATTGTACATTGTACTTGTACAATTACCACGTTCAATTGTCCTACCTTCTATATCACACGGTACATTTTCTGCGTACTCAATAGTAATCACTCGTAATTCCGACTATAAAAGTATGGCACGACTGTCCTAATTAATTGTTATTAATTAATGCCTTACTGCATGGCTATTAAGTTGATGAGCACTCAACATACTGAAGTCCGCGCGTCCCATTTCTCGACTCGGGTAATGTGTGCTTCGCACTAGACTGCGGTTCAACTGATTACATTAATCGTTATTAATTAATGTCTTACTGCATGGTTATTATGTTGCTGCACTTTAAACAGTTAAAGTCCGCGCGCCCCTTCCTGAACTCCGGGCGGCGTGCTCTCTGCACTCAAGTACGGTTCAACTGACTACATTAATCGTTATTAATTAATGTCTTACTGCATGGTTAATATGTTGCTGCATTTTAAACTGTTAAAGTCCGCGCACCCCTTCCTGAACTCCTGGCGGCGTGCGCTCTCAATCAAGTACGGTTCAACTGACTCCGACTGTTCTCTCCACTGCCCTTATATTCCTTTGGAGACAAAAGGTAGATCGAAAATTTCCTTGCAACGTCATCTCCTCTCTCCGTATATTTCTGGTCTTGAAATAACGTTTTTATGGTTCATTTTTCCTCGCTGATCACAGATCCGTCTGTGTGCTCGAGGATCGATCGGCCAATTAATTAATATTAATTGCCTTTGCCAGCGCTTCCCCACGCGGCGTCATCGGTATATCCCCGAGGACATGGTTAGATCCTGTCGCTGGCCTCATGCCTACGGTGTCAATGCGCGTTACATTAAATCTGCCTCGATTTCAATGTTTAACGGCTTGATAATTAGCCTCCTGGCCATACATTCACATAGGTGCAATCCTCACGTCTCTGAGTTACTCCAATCACGAGTAATCATTAAATTACTCCGGCATTCACTCACCCCCTTGGACCTTTCATTATGTAACGGGGAATCATTGGCCCATATATTACCGTCCTGACTTGCTCCAGACAGCATAAGTAGGTCCCAGTGACTGACATGGCTCCACGAAACCACGCCTCAATTCTAGAGCCATTTACAAACTGTCAAAAGTTCAAAATCTCTGCGCTAAGTCCAGAATTGTATGCATCCTACAGCCCAATACTGCAGTATTCTGCTAATATTTCCTGCATTATATTAACAAATAATATCAGAATTTGTTCATATCACAACAGTGATTTAATGTGTATTTTCTCTAGGGGTTTTCATAGCTTAAACTCCCTCAAAGATCTTGTGTTCGTTTTTTGCTGGTATCTCTAGTCTGTACACATTTATCTCAGAGATCCACGATCGACACCAGTCAGCCTAACATCGTTGGGTTCAGTATGTACAACAATATTTAGAATTATTGAGCACAAAATTGTTTGTTAAATTTTATACGGAGTCAGATTTTCTTCTATTCGTTCCGTTTGGGCCGTATATGTAGCATGTTGTTCTCATCTCTGGCAGCTTTCATCATAGCCCAGTATTCTTTCATCCTGGCACTGGGAATGTCCTTTTGCTCCTGAGTCCATTTCAAACCTAATCCTGGACGCACTGCTTTTGCTGTTAGTGACTGGAGAGTGTCTGATGTTCTGAACCAAGTTCTGTATTTATTCCTGTAGATGTTACTGGGTTCAATATCCAATTGTTTAATGTATTTCCTGACTAGTTTCATCCACTTGGCGTTAGTTGCATACCCTCTGAGACAGTGTTGAAAATTCTGAAGGTGAGCCTTTGATTATCCATACTCACAATATGACCTTATAAGATCAGCCTCCTCTTCCTCATAGCTATTGTAATGCTCTCCACTTGTTCATACAGTTCATTGGTGTGTCTGATTCTATACCTGCCTTCCTCCGTAATAGGGCCCATGATTTTTCGCAGAATCTTCCGGTCCTTTAGCTCCAATTTCCGGAGTTGTCTTTTTCTGAACATATTTAGGCATTCTGAGGCATGTAGTACTGATGGTATCACTACAGTACTGTCATGTCTGAGTAATTATTATTTTCGAACAGGAGGCAGAGACACCGGGACAACAAATAACTCACAATCCGGCATTTGCCTGAAGAGTATTTGGAAAAGCTCGCAGAACGACTTCAGATACGATAGCTGTTGTCAGAGTCACAATTGGCACCTCTTATACCCGGAAGTGCTGCAGTTACCCATCGTGGGCATTGTGGGTGTTATGAGCGATTTAACGTGAACGACTACACCGCAGCATTTTACAGACCCCTTCGCACTAATAATTTTCGCGAGAAAGAAATAAACATATTTCATCTCATACACGTAGGCTATATTTCCTCATAATACATATCGAGTACTTTCATTCTATTTATTTAGTCTAAATATTTATTTATTTAATTATTTTCGTATTCATTTATTTATTTATTCATTTTTTTGCAGTTCGTTAGGGCCATCTATGGACCACGATGCTTGTGTTTTAGCTGTATGTTTCATCGTCGTTGTTTGCCACGATAGGTGTTCTGAGTGGTGGGATTGGCAGCTGCTCTCTTGTAGGTGCCTTGAGCTTTTCTGAAGGCCCAGTAGTCCTTCATTGTCCTGCTAAATTCAATCTTGCGCTCCTAAGATCATTTCCTTGTCTCGTCCTTTGGTCTGTGGGTAGCTTCTGTAAGGAACGTTACGAAGGGGGTAGTTTTTACAGTTATATGATAGTTACTCCGATCATCCATGTAATTTTGATTAATATGGAGTTCCGCAAGATCCTTCGCTACTAGCTTCATCCACAAGAATCCAGTGGCTTTGCCCTTGTTAGCAACCTTGAAGATCCTATGGGATAACCCCTAGAGTCCATTCTGGACAAGTGTCCCTAGAAAGTCAGTCGGCTCCTTCTGATAGCATCTATGAGATTTTCTTGATGCTGGTAGAGCTGACAATTTGGTATATGCCACCGTCTTCCATCTGGTAGAAACCTTAGTCCTACTATCCCTCTCAGGAACTTTCTTTCGTGCACCTCAAAATCTCTTAATGGGGTTCTTCTTAGTTAGATACAGGCACTCTGCCGCATAAAGGACTGAAGGTCTGACTACTGCATTGTAGAGTCATAGTTTGACATTCATCGATAGATGTTTGGAAGCGTACAGTTTCTACAGGTATGGTATGCTTTGTCTAGTTTGAGTCTCCTGTGTTCGAGAACCACTGTTTCGCTGAGGTCCTCTGATAACCATTCTACAAGGATCTTGACACTTCTGGCTCTCTTGAGGTAGGTATTATAACTGACTCTCATCGTTCTAGGGACATCTTCGATGTTGATAACAAACTCGGCCTTTCCTATGTTTATCAAGAGATCTGTTTTAGCCGCCTTTGGGTGCAGTGTTTGGAGTAGAATAGTAGCATGTCATTTGCCAACAAAGTAACATCATCAGCAAAGGCTAGGCATGGGATCCTAAGGTTGTCTGCTTTGATCCCCTTCCTTAATCCGGTGTTAGCTGGTAGGGATCTCGTCTACTCTCTAATCATCTTTTCCAGGACACAATTAAATAATATGCATGAGATGCCGTCTCCTTACCTCACCCCTATTTTAATGGTGAATTTCTCTGAGAGCTGTCCTCTAAACTTTACTTTGGCTGTGGTGTCGTGTAGGGTGCTTGCACCAGCCTTTTGATCTTGTCGTTGAGTCCTAGTTCTCTTTTGGGTGTTGAAGAGAGTAATTCTGTCCCCAGAGTCGTATGCTTTCTGGAAGTCAACAAAGATAGCTACCCATTGTCTGCTTCTTTTCTTGCTGTATTGAAGGATGTTCTTCAGGTTTTGTATCTGTTCGTTACAGGACCTCGATGCTCTGAACCCTGCTTGATATTCTCCTAACTCATTATTCAGCTGTATTGGTACATGCCGTTCCAGAATCTTGGGAAATATCTTATAGGAGACAGCGGACTCCGTCTTGAGGAAAGAATTCATGATGAAAATTGAAAAATGAAAATCCACAGCCTGCTTCCAGTCTCCGACCGGGTCAGGAATGGAATGAGCGAAGCCCCCATCTAGCGGCGAGGATATGGACTGTGCCGGCTGTCGAGGCCTGACGCACTCCTCTGGGGCAATGATTAAATGAATGACAGATGAAATGAAATGATAGTGGAGAGTGTTGCTGGAATGAAATTTTGACAGGGAAAACCTGAGTACCTGGAGAAAAACCTGTCTGCCTCCGTTTTGTCCAGCACAGATCTCACATGGAGTGACCGGGATTTGAACCACGGACCCAGCGGTGAGAGGCTGGCGTGCTGCCGCCTAAGCCACGGAGGCTTCCATGATGAAAATTAATAAATGTAAAACAAAAATATTGGAATGCAGCCGAAATAAATCACCAACCTCTATGAACATCAATTTGGCAGGTGAAAAAGTATATACAATAGGAGACTTCTGTTACTTAGGAAGCAAAATAACCGGTGATGGACGAAGCAAAGAGGATATAAAAAGTAGGTTGGCTTACGCAAGAAAAGCATTTCTACAGAAAAGGAATCTGTTGACATCGAATATAGATGTAGGTATTAGGAAGTCATTTTTGAAAGCCTTTATCTGGAGAGTGGAACTCTATGGAAGTGAAACTTGGACTATTGGTGCAGCAGAAAAGAGGAGACTTGAAGCGTTTGAAATGTGGAGAATGATCAAGATCAGTTGGGTAGAAAGGGTTACAAACGAAGAGGTATTAAGACTAGTGGGAGAGGAGGGATGTTTCTGGCGACTGCTTATGAAAGAAGAGATAGGTTGGTAGGACACATACTAAGACACCCAGGAATAGCAAGCTTACTTATGGAAGGAAGGGTCGAGGACAAGAATTTTAGGGGTAGACCAAGGTTAGAATATGTTAAACAGATTGCCTGGGATGTAGGGTGTGGTAGGTATGTAGAGATGAAACAATTAGTTTAGGACAGGGAGGCGTGAAGGGCTGCATCAATTCAGTCAAAAGACTGAAGACTCATAAAACAAAACTATAACAGAACAATATAACAAGATAACTTATAAAATATCTCATAATGTAAGTAATATAAGTGTTAGCTTATGTGCGTTATTTACTACACCGATGAGCTCTAATTCCATATTAAATAATTAGTCACAATGATAATATAAGCTACTATGCCCAAAAATTATACTTGTTTTACCTTTTAAATAATAATAATAGTAATGTTACTAGTTTTAGCTCCTCTATTAAATACCGAGGCTTGTAGAGAAGCCCTGGTGCCGGAATGTCACCCAGAATTGGGTGTTAAACGTGTCAGGAAATCTATCATCACTGCACTTCCTCTCGCAGTTCTTCTTCTTATTATTATTGTGCATATCCGTTCCTGATGTTGGTGGCCATCATAGTTATGTCAACTTTGGATGTTATGAATAGTTCTTCACTCGTGTGAAGTCCATGTTCTTAAGTTTCCAAGCCAAGATGTTCTGTTTTACCAGGAATCGTTCCTTGAAGAATGTTCTGCAGCAGTTTATACCTGTATCCATTCCTCATTACATGACCTAAGCAGGCATAAAAGTCACCGCTGCACTACCAATATAAGTGGTGTGTGGAAATACTAATTGTTTCCTTAAGAGCCACCCAGTTCAATACCAGTCATTACAGGGATTCCGTCTGACTTTAATTATAGTGTATAGGAGGAGCGTGGTCATCAGGCGAGTCATGTACTTATTATATTAATTGTATTCAGTGATCTGTGTTATTGCATGATTGCAGTCATTTGTGAGACTGTAATTACAATGGGAATTTCATCACGACTTGTAATTAGAAAGCAGATAGATATTTGCATGAATTGAATGTTAAAACTCCCAAGGGATAGGCACTATGTTAATGACCAGAATAAGATAAAACAAGCAAACCATTACTTGCATCTCACAACTTGGACATTGTGCCCCCTGTAGTATAATTGAGGACTGTTTGGTTATTAAAATACGATTAATATTCTCACTAGAAATACGGAACACACTCCAGATTGTTTCAATTAATACCATGGAAATAAATTTTTGCTTGATTGTCAATGCATGTTTGGATGAAAATTTGAGAACTACGTTTTAATTGTATGACACACATGGTTGAGTATAAAATTGATCATACAATCAAAAGTAGGAAATAGGGTCGAGGTGTGGAAAAGCCAATGCAGTGCACCTCAGGGGCGATCTACAGTATTCTCTAAGAAAAAAGTTTGTATAGCGGTGACTCCTCCCACATCGCTCATTATTTATACCGAACTTGCTCTAGCGAAGTGAGAGCTGGGTAGACACAAGATATCTGATAAATGAGCTAGTGGTAAGTGATATCTAGGTAGCACCAATGATAGCTGAGACAAATAGATCGAAACAATGGCTGGAAGGTACTCGCAATGAAAAGTTAAAGGCTAAGTTAATTTTTTCTTTTATCTTATGGCCTCGGATGCCGGGTGCAAGCTTTGTTATTTGACACCCAGAGGGTAGCTTGCATGTCGAATTTCGTTGTTCCTTGAAGCACTATGAAAGTCAGGGAGGTTAGATATCTAAGCTCCTTGAACATTATAGCACTTTCTACTAGAGAAATGAGGAAATTTGTGTTGGCGGAAATGCCCGAGATTAATTTTGCCATTATGAACACGTCCTACTGAATTCAAATGGGTTCTTTGACAAGCCAACATCGTATGACATACAGTACGTGTCATACATTTTTGCCGCCTTTCAAAAATCAGCTGCCACGGCCAGGAGAAACCTGCAAACTTGGGGTTAGTATACCGACACGATAACCACTCACCCACCGTGACAAGGAAGTTAGAAATGAGCATGTTAGATTAAGCTGTTCGTATGAGTCAACTCAGATGGTGGGGTCATGCGAAGAGAATCGGTGAGGAGAGATTACCTAAGAGGGTAATGAGTTCAGTTCAGCTGAAGAGGGTAAAAGAAGCACAGGTAGACCTAGGAGGAGGTGGTTGGAATCCGTGTTGAACGATTTCAAAGTGAGAGGTGTGTAAACCGAGTAGACTGCAGTGCTAACTGATAATAGCGCACCATGGAGAGTACTTGTTCACAATTATTAAATCGCTGTTTTTTGAAAGGGCGTAATCGAATTTTTTTTACATTTTCACTTTTTTAGCGTTTTGTTTTCCTTTTGGATAGAGCCATCTGTTTTCTTTCCGTATAATCTCAGGTTCAAAAATATTGAGTTTTTTTTGAAAGGGCGGACGTGCGTCACACCCAAAGTACACGGGACTACATGACCGTGTTGTCGCAGCCCCTAAACTAAGGAACCAACCAACAATGTTTCCCTGTGCTTCAGATTTGTTGCAATTTTTGTGTGTAGCAATTCCATTCCATCTGAATACAATGTATGTGCTTTAGATTTGCACTAATTTCTTAGTATTGCAAAAAAATCCAATTTAAATCCAAAACTGATATTTAACAAAGATCCATTATATTTTGTGTCCATATTTGCCATATATTTGTGTAAATATCTGTCTCTAGCCAATATATTACATTTTCGAACAATTTAATGAACATTTTTGTGTCTAATTATTCGATTTTTTTGAAAGGGCGTAATAGCACGATTTTCTTTTGCGCATATCTTCCGGACAAAAATGTATGAAATTATTTTAGGGAGTGGAACATGTTCCATAAAAGCATGTTAGTCACAAAATCCATTAAAATAAAAGGTAAATTAAAAATTTAGCCTTAGGGGAAGTTTTATTCAGTTTCCCAACAATTTCCTTTCGTTCACCTACGCCCTTTCAAAAAACACTGATTTAATTAGAGACTTGAAAACTAGACGCTGAAAGGCAAATCAGTTTCAATTGAAAATGCATGTGTGTAATCTAAAGTATGTTAACATAGGAACGCAGCAGATAATGAGCCATAAAGAAGTATGTACTGTAGTAATGTTGTTGTTGGTTCTCAGCTTTTAAGACACGATGAATAATTCTAAGAAGAATTTACGGATTGAACTTTCATAGTCTTACAGTTTGGTACTGTAAGAATCCTGCATCGAAGTCATGCTCGTTAAACCGTTCATCACGGACACAAGGGCAGCTGCATCAAATCTGGAGATCGCAGGTTTGAACCCTGGCACTAACATTGGCTATCGTGAGTGTGCTTTATCCCTGCGTTCTTACACACTTCCTCCAGGTGAAGGCCGGGTTAGAACGTAATTACAATTCCCAGGGCACCTACCCCATCCCTGTCCCTAATACTCACACACTACTACAGTCATCACATAAAGACAAGTTATCAGACAAATTCAACATACACCCAACTACACCGAGCTGATAACCAAGATGTCCCATGTCCCTAAAAAGGACTTCAAGTAACTCTTTCTTGATATTAATGTTTTCTGTTGCATCTTTATGTGCTTAAACATCGTGTGGTCAACAGACCACATATCTGGTTGCGTAAAAAATGTGTCTGATAACACTGAAAATTTGAAAAGTTGAATGTTATGGTGACAAAAATTATATTGAGTGAATATAGGCTCACTGAATACGTAAATGATGTTTAAATTCATTGTTTAATTCACGTGTTTATTGTATGTATTTTACAAACTAGAATCAAGCCCACATATATCAGAAACCCCTATTTATGTCAAATTGGCAGGTAAAAGGCTAAATGAAGCAGGAGATTTCTGCTATTTAGGAAGCAAAATAACCAGTGATGGACGATGCAAAAAAAGATAACAAAAATAGGTTGGCAGGGGTGACAGACAGAAATGATAGCCACTACACCATAAGGTGATCTTAGCTCAACTTTAAGATGTCACATAATGTGGAGTCAGACTGGATAATGAGACCCTGGTTAGGACCAAAACCAAAGTTTCCTGCATTCGGTGAGATGCATTTCCACCGAAGTCACGAACGGTAAATAATAAACCATTCAAGACAAACCTTTGATATAGCCAGCCGCGCTTAATGACGAGTAGTTGGATATCAAGAATCCTATAGCATGGCCTAACAATCTGTGAAACCATTATAACAGTACTAAGTTAAAATCTCACGACCCGGTCGAAAATTTCACCTGGACCTCTTTGAAACAAAGACGATGCACGGAATTCTTCGCATGCAAATATTTTTTACAGTAAATTCTGTAGCCTGAAGTTTTTCCACAATGTCATTTCGATGCCCTTCTTAATGATAAAATGCATTTATCTTGTAATAATTATTATTTTATTATGAAAGTATTACTTGATTTTCTCGGCACATATGAAACAAGAATGCCTTTCGAAACGAAGTGGTTCACTTAAGGTTATTTTTCTGATACGCTCAAAGGTTTATAGCACGTGCTAATGTAACTAGTAGCGTAACAGGTTTAGTGCCAAGGTACGTTTCACAGGAGCTGTCTAGAAGACGTTCAGAGTAATTAACTCTTTCTGTAGAAAGCAGGTCAGCAGCGAGCTGTATTGGCCATCATTTTGCTGGCAAAGGAGAAGTTGCCATAATTCAATTTCAAGCAGGAGTTGGTCCGCCACCACCAACCCCTGACGCACTATTGTACTCCTGACACTCAATCCACTCTATCACGGGCCAGCTATTTGCTCACATCGAGCGGATAAAGGCGAGGATCGGGAGGGTAGGGGAACGAATTCTACTTTTTCAACAAACATACCGTTTCCTGAAGATATTCTTCTTTCTAATAGGTCGTATTTATTCGTGCCTCAGACAAAGGTATTGTGTAATATTCCCTCCAACCAGAATATTTGTAATAAATCCGAATTTGTGATCAGTGAGCCTAGTCTTTCATTGAATAAGCATTGTGCAGAGTAGAATAATGGTTGGGGAATTTATATTCGGGCATCTCACAGAGTCGAAAGGCTTGCGTTTGGTACTTCTAACGTCAGTTACTACAGACCTATTCCTCTATCCGGCCAAAGATTTGGTCTCTGTTTACATTCACCAGCTGTCAGGAGATGGAGATTAGGGAAAAATGGCAGGGTAGTTCAATGTGAGTTCCAAAACGATAAGAACACGTCTAGTCCTGTCAAGCGCAAGGTAACTGACTTTATGCTAAATTAATACTAGTGATTTGTAGTCCACATACAGTAAGATAATGCCTTTCAGCACCCAGGACATTGCGCTAATTATACCACAGTAGTGTTGTGGTTTGTGTGATGAGCGTTTTACCATCCCGGCAGAGCTGTTGCCGTTGTTGATTTCTTAAGGTCTTTTTTGATTATGGAACCTGAAGTGGCAACTGCAGTAAGCCCAAACTGTGAAGACAATTTGATATGCACGGGGAAGTGTACCCTAGATGCACTCTGTATATCTGCATACTGAGCCCGAATAGCTCATGCTGGTGATAGCTTGTTCACGAACCAAAGAATTTATAATGTTCAAGAATTATGAACGCATCCACAGATGTATGCCACTACATCAGATGTTCTTTTGACTTCATTAAGAAGCTATGAAAAATTACCCTACATGATCAAAGAAGTTTTCCTTGATGTCTAATCTAGAATTTATAATAATAAGTCATTCAGCTTAATTAGCCACATTTTCATGGGCTGATAATATTTATTTATGGTTTACAACCGAAGGTATGCCACCGCAGACACGTGGAAGGAATGAAGTTAGTCGCTAAATGACTAGGAAATGATCGAACTGAGCACACCTACTTCCGTGATGGAACGACTCCGATCCGTGCTCGCATGGCGAGAAGACGTTAAATTGTGAAGGTCCAAGGTGACCGAGTATTAGTATCATCGATATTCAAATTTGTGAAGTGAACACGACTAAAGTATTGATCTGGGGGCGTGGTGGCTCAGCGGTCTAGCTGTATGCCTCTCACCAAGGCGGTCCGTGTTCGATTCCCGGTCAATGCATGTGAGATTTTCGAAGTGAAATGCCATGTCCTGTGGTTCGGATTCCACGTAAAACGGAGGTCCCGTGGCTCATGATCTCAAGATTAACGGTCACGTTAAACTACAAGCTTCCTTCTTTCCTTCCTTAATGTATTGATTGTAGCACGAAGTGTGCTGGTGACGCGAAAAGTCCGTCCAAGATCTTGAATTTTGTTACATTTCCACTCAGTGAAGTGATTGACCACATGGTTGCAGCATTCTTAATGGCTGACCAGTGTGACTAGTGATTTGTGTACCAGGAATACACGAGTGGAGAATCTAGCCGAAGTATTCAGCAGTTTCAGTGAAATGTTTACGAGTCGTGCAAAGGCCGAATGTAAAACTATTAAGATTGAGCAGATGCACTTAGATAAGAGATCTACAACGTGTGAAGTGTTAGTTTCAGTGGAAAGACACGTGTTTGGTGTCAAAGCTAGTTTCTGTGATCTTAGCAGACAAGGCCAGTTTTGAATATAGTCTGCTGGCTAAAAAGTGTAAAAGCTGTGAATTTAAAATACGCTAGAAGCAGTGTCTACTATTCTACAAATTTCTACGATTTTACAAGATGACTTCATTTAACCATGTGCTGAGGCAAAATAGTCCTATACTCAAGAAGAAGATGACTATGGCTTAAGTATCCAAATGGGATGAATGCCAAACACCTAAGCCACACTACGACTATGGAGAACCACCAGTGGATAACCATGCTTATGGCCAAGCAGAGAAGATATTGGTGGATTGCCAGGACGAAAGGCAAAATCCTCCATCCTCGTGTCTGGATAATAATCTGCAATAGCTGTGAGTCATGATTTTCTAATCTATTTCTGTACGGTGGATGGTCATGGATGGATTGAGTTTGTAGCATCCGTAGCTTATTGTCAATCATCAAGACAGTGTTCTTTCATTCTTTTGACCACCTCCTTAAGGTGATTTTCACGCTTCTAAATGCGCCTTTGCATTTCGTTACTCGACACTGAGTCAGTCACCTGATCTTGTGCGTTCACACGGTGCAATATTGTTCTTGAAAGGTAATTCCGCACGACGGAAGAACATTTAGTCAATTTGTGACAGGGGCATATTTTTTATGTCAGCTCCAGCTGATTATTTGTCAAAGTTTCTGAAGTCCCCATTTTCAATTATATTGTACGCCACTGGAGCCTTGGAGGCTGGATTTAGACAGCTCCTTAACCCGCTCCATGATGCAATTATAATTGACTACATGGATAATTCTTGCCAGGCGCGTCCACGTCGCGGGGGTGGGCAACGGTACTGTAATATACCATGGAACTACAGTACCGGTTAAGTTCTGGTGAGGACCCAGTCCTATGGGGTATAACATAGGTCCCGTGCACAGGGTTACGTGCGAAGACCTCAACGGAATCTGCAGCGGAGAAGATGGACTTCGGAACGGTGGAGATAGCGGAAGAGGCGACCCAGTACTCAGGGAATAGTATGAGTACAGCATCAATCGGCAGCGTCTGTTTCCCAGGTTAGGGGCGGCAGTAGGAAATATAAGGCGGTTCTGGCACAGGGGCTAATGCGTAAGATGGCGGCCGCGCGCAACCAGTCCTATGTTATTCTTATGGAGAGGACAGGGGCTAATGCGCAAGATGGCCGCCATACTCTGAGACCGTGAATAATGTCACAGGGGGAGTTCGACCGTGTAGTCGCTAAATGGAATATTTATTATTATTATATTATTATTATTATTATTATTATTATTAATTGTATTACGTAATTATTGATTGTTAGCTTGCCACGGTGGGTGAGTGGTTATTGTATCGGACTACCAACCCCAAGCTTGCAGGTTCGATCTTGGTCGTGGTAAGTGATTTTTGAAAGGCGGCAAAAATTAAGACACGCATGTAATACGATGTTGGCATGTAAAAGAACCCAGGGAGAGGTAGGCTATGTAGTTGCTAAATGGAATATTTATTATTATTATTATTATTATTATTATTATTATTATTAGGTAATTATTGATTGATCATGTACAATCAAGACCAGACTTATATTGCCCCCACTTTATGGTGTAGTGGCTAGCATTCTTGGCTGTTACTGTGGAGGCTTGGGTTCGAGTCCTGGCTCTGTCAAGAAATTTAATTCTAGGCTGAGGGTTGGAATGGGGTACACTCAACCTTGTGAGGCAAAACTGACAGGAACTGGCTTTTGATTCATACCGCAGCCATTCTGCCTAACCCAACTTTACCTAACCTAACCTAACCAGATCCCACATTACCTAACATAACCTAACCTAACTTCAAAGTCAGAATGTACAATACATTTATTGTTTTTTATACCCTCATAAATTAGATATAGAGAATGTCCACCACGATTTAGATCATTGAGCATACTCTTCTGACATATATCATTAAAACGTGTCGAAAGGAATGTCTGAAAATTTTCACTAACACATGATACACGTTCACCATACATTGTGTCCACTTTTTGAATGTTAATGATACGGAAAAGAGTATGCATTGGTAATTCAGTGAGCTTTTTTCTCTCTAATCAACAGCTCAGCCCCCATAGTATTGAGAATATTTATTGTAGTAGCCTATAAAGAAACAAAAAAAATCATATCTATTACAGTTTAGCTATAAGTGCCCAGAACCACTATAACATTTTATTCTAATAAGGAGATTTCCATAATGATAAGAAAAAAATGCTTACCATAATGATGGATTGTGTAAGTAAACGTCTTTTGCTGCTTGATGTCACTACTAAACTGATACTAATACAACAGACAAGTGAGTTCATGTTTCGCTGACGTAATCGTATGTTCCCACGCACTTCCTGTGTGTTGCACGCGCCGTAGTGGCTAAATTTGAAACTAGATGAGATGATTTGCTGACGTAATCATATGTTCCCCTGCACGCACACGCAGGCCCCTGTGAATGGGTCCCTGTGGACGAGTCCCTGTGGACGGGTCATTGTTGACGGGTCATTGTTGACGGGTCCTTGTTGACGAGCCCCATGAGGACGGGTCCTTGTTGACGGGTCCTTTTTGACTAATCCCTTTAGACCGGTCCCTTTGGACTGGTCCCTATGGACTGGCCCATGGCCTCTAATGCTATGATGAAATTAAACGTTGTTCCATATGAAACGCATGTGAAGAGCTGATTGCTACTATGAATTAACATGTTTTTTTTGTTTTTTTGTTTTTACGCATGCGCATTTGGGGTTTTTGTAAGCAGGCGGGCTTTTGATTAATGATTTATAGATGAGTTATTTTTTTTAAATTACCAAAAGATCCAAAACTAATAAGTCATTAGCGTTTTTAATATCTCATGAACCAACTTGTATGAGAGGTCGTTGGGAGTTGAGGTGACATTCTGTTTTTGAATGTATTATTTATTTTTTTTGTCAAAAGGGCCTAACTACACTTTTGTTAATATCTCGCTAACTAATAATCAGAGAGGGTCAAGTGAGGTGTCATGGGACTCAGGTTGGTCAACCCTTTTCCATGACCAACGAATTTACCCAAACGATCTAATACAGCATGGTCATTGACCTATGATTTTATAAACTAATCATCGGAGTGGGTCAAGTGAGATGTCATAGGACTTAGAATGGTTAACTCTTTCCCATGACCAATGAATTTACCCCAAAAATCCAAAAACAGCAAGGTCATTGACCTAAGATTTTATAAACTATTAATCGAATATCAACATGTGAGGTGTCATAGGACTTAGAATGGTCAACCCTTTCCTATGGCCAATGAATTTACCCAAAATACCCAATACATTAAGGTCATCGACCTGAGATTTTATAAACTAATAATCGGATACGAACATGTGAGATGTTTACCATGTGTGATGAAACATAGCTAGGTAGAGAAAGAATTAGTTTAGGCTACATGTATGGTGACTGACAAGTATTTTACCATTGAAACTTGTTTTCAGATCAAACTGCAGTATAGAGAGAGTATAGTTTGCAGGTATGGGTTAATAAATGAGAAACGGTGTAGGCAAACTGTGATTTATCAAGAATTAAGAGTAGACTATCTTTAATTGATTGGTTAAAGATGATAGCTAAAACACAAAAATGCTCAGTGGTTACCGAGACAAAATGGTCGCTACACACAACAAGCTTTAAATACTTGACGCTAATAATCTATACACACACACACTCGCTTGTTCTAAACTAAACTGTGTTGCTGTCAGTGCTCAGATTACCGAGACAAAATGGTCGCTACACACAACAAGCTTTAAATACTTGACGCTAATAATCTATACACAGACACACTCGCCTGTTCTAAACTAAACTGTGTTGCTGTCAGTGCTCAGACAGTAGGCTGATGACGAAATGCATTGCTAACAGAAATATTATAATTTCCGGTTGTATAATGTTACCAGCTATCCATTTTGTGTTGCAGTGGTAAGCACTTTTAGCTCTTGTACTGGTGGTCTTAACTCGATTTCCAGGTCTGAAGCCTAGAACGAGTCAAACTAAGAAACAAGGGCATGGTGGTGCAGTGGTTAAGCTGTTAGCCTTTTCACCAGGGTTCGATTTCAGGTTAATATGCATGTCATAAAATATATTAAACTAAACAAAACAGAGATAACGTTTAAAACTGATTACATTTGTGTCTTTTCAAATTATTACTTGGATTACAAATACAAAGGTGAACTGGGTTTGATATACAGTTAATGCTGTCTATCACACACTCGACTGTAAGAAAGCCAAAAGAGCAAAAGGCGTAGGTAGAGCAGTGGTAAAATTGGTATATGTAGAGAACTACCTAGCAAAGTTATATCGCATAAACAGTGCAGGATACAATCCAGCAATCAAATTTGTATCTTGTGGAACAGAGAAATGCACTTACGTGAGAAAATGCAAGTTCATGTGTAATATGACCTAACACACAAGTGTTCACCTGTGCACGTGCACAATAAGAGCTAACAAGTCACATTCTGTTTAGTTCGTACGTAACGTTAGGTTAGGGCTAATGCACACACCCTAGTACACGAGGCACAGGTCATTTGAGAGCAGGTCAAGGGGATCTAACTTGGTGGATGGATGTGTTCTAACGATTCATTTGTAGTTGAAAGAGAATAATACTTGTTCTTAAGATGTTAAAACTGAGGAGATGGTATGTACTGTAAGACGTCTTGTTATATCCTGTGTAATATTACAGACATGGCAGAGAGCACACAGTTCTGTTGCTATGACTAACTCTGCAGTAATTTGAAACCCCCACGTGTTCATTAAGACAATGGATGATGATTATACAAAGTTAGCAGTCATTGGATATTACACAGGTGTTCCTTCCGGTGTCATGTTGCTGACAGGGCAGAGAACGCACAGTTCTATTGCTATGACTAACGCTGCAGTAATTTGAAACCCCCAAGGTGTTGATCAAGACAATGGGCGATGATCATGCAAAGTCAGTAGTAATTTGATACCACACATCAACATGGACTAAATCATAAATGTGTTGTCATAACCCGCAGAAACCTCATTTAAAGATTTTAGATTTTACATTTTAACATTTTACATTTTTAACATCTTAGATTTTAGATTTGTTTTAATTTTACATTTTTGTTTTGTTTTTAGATTTTACATTTTAAATTTAAGATTTTTTGATTTTTTAGATTTTACTTTTATTTACATTTTCCTAAAAGAGTAAACTACAAGGTCTCATACCTAACCTCATTAAACCTAACTTTACCAAACCTAACTTAAGCTAATCCAAAGGCTAATGCACCTACACAAAGTATATAAGGTACATGCAACTATCCTTATGCTAGTCTTAAAAGTTACTGTACAACATGATCACTACCCAAACGGATTTTATTTTTATTTTGTTGTTTACTCATATGTCAATTCTCTAATTTCCCATTTTCAGTTTTTTTTAAATGTCAGTTTTTAGTTTTCAATTTCATAATATGGAAACATGGATTTTGCATTTTGTTGTTTACACATTTATTAATTTCACAATTTCCCATTTACAGTTTTTTAAAAGTCAGTTTAAAGTTTTTCAATTTCATGATATAGAAACATGGATTTTCCAATTTGTTGTTTTCACATTTGTCAATTTACTAAATTCACATTTACAGTTTTTTTTTAAATTTCAGTTTAATGTTTTTTTTCTATTTGTCAATATGGAAACATGGATTTTTTTACAATTTGATTTTTACATGTCATGTAACTATCCTTATGCTAGTCTTATAGGTTACTGTACAACATGATCACTACCCCAACCGGATATTATTTTTCATTTTTGTTGTTTACACATATGCCAATTTTCCAATTTCCCATTTTAAGTTTTTTTAAATGTCAGTTTTAAGTTTTCAATTTCATAATATGGAAACATGGATTTTGCATTTTGTTGTTTACACATTTATTAATTTCACAATTTCCCCATTTACAGTTTAAAGTTTTTCAATTTCATGATATAGAAACATGGATTTTCCAATTTGCTGTTTTCACAATTGTCAATTTACCAAATTCCCATTTACAGTTTTTAAAATTTCAGTTAAATGTTTTTTTTTTCTATTTGTCAATATGGAAACATGGATTTTTCCAATTTGTGTTTTACATGTTCATTTTGCATTAGGAGTGGAGAGAGGTGGGTAGTAATTAAAAATGTGCAAGCAGTGTCCATTGTTGACAGGTCATTGTTGACGAGTCCTTTTCATACAACAGACAAGTGAGTCCATGTTTCGCATGCATTACCTAAAATGTAATACCATACAAGTGTTTAACATTTTACAAATTAGCTTATGTATTAGTTTATGTGTGGGGTCTTATGTTGGGCATTTTGTGTTGGCTTATTTGACAAGTTATTTTGTCAATGTATTTAGTGGATTTTTCTCTTGGTCTTGGAAAGTATATCAGTCCATTTTATCACAACATAATGCTTACTGCCATGTTTGTAAGCAACAACAACAACAACACACTAAACTCTAAGTACTCTAAGGTACTCTCAACTCGTACTCTTACCTCTATCCCATGCCTAGTCAAGAACATTCTTTTTTTCAAAAAAAGGTGAATGAGGAAAGTAGACTATATGTTTAAACTAAAAAAATCATATAAAGTCATATGTTAACTCTAACACCTACGTTTATCCCATTCTTAGTCGAAAAATATTATATTTTTTTAAATTCTTCTAAAAAATATTTGGAAAGTAGGCTATATTTTGAAAACTACCCATCCTATAAAGTCATCCTATAAAGTCAAATATAGACTCAAACCAATGGCTTTTATATCCTTAATAGTTAGAACAAAATATGGAATTTTTGACATTTTAACCAAAAATGTTCATTTTTAGCCTATTTTCGATTTTGAAAAAATAGGCTTATGAGATCACCTTTTGTCCGCGTGTGTGTGCGTGTGTGTGTGTGATTCGTGTGTGTGTCCCCCCCCTAATAAAATCTAAACGGCAGGAGCGATTTCAATGAAACTCGGAAAGTTCATAGCACTATTCCCGGCGACCTCGACCGTGCCCTTCAAATTTTGTTACGACTCACCAATCCAACATGGCGGCTGTGCGAAATATTTCACCAGCATTCAATATCTCCGAAACTATTACCGATATTACCCTGACATTTTCTATGGTGATAGAGGGAACTACTATAAGTTCACTTATGTGACTTTTGAAAACCTGGTAACTACAAAACCAACATGGCGGCCAAGCGAATTTGCGACCTTTCAATAGACGTTACTCGCGATTTGACCAACCAAACGCAAAGAAACTTGGTACAGTATATGTTTATATACATTGTAATGCACCGACATCTAACTTCGTTCAATTGATTACATAATCACAAGATGGCGGATGTGCGAAATATTTCACCGGCATTCTATATCTCTGAAACTATTAGCGGTATCTCCCTAAAATTTTGTACTGAGATAAAGGGCACTACTGGAAGTCCATCTATAAGATGTTCAAAAACCGGTTAACTACGAAACGAACATGGCGGCCAAGCGAATTTGAACATTTGAAATAGACCTTTCTCGCGATTTAATGTTCCAAGCGCACTGAAACCTGGTACAGGAAATATTTATACACATTGTAATCCACTGGTATCTAATTTAGTTCAATTGTTCACATAACCTCAAGATGGCGGCAGTGCGAATTTTAAAATTAAGTTTTTATTTCTTGTGATGTAGTCATGCGATCGAAGTGAAAGTTTGAATAATGAACCTAAGCAATAATTTTCTTATAATGGTACATGACTCTATGGCCTATACATTTAACAATCCAACATGGCGACCATCCGAAATATTTAGACGATACTGAATATCTACGAATCTATTTTAGCAATCAAACTGCATTTTTTAATGTTCATAGGGGCTATGAACTTAAGTTCACCTATAGGACTTTAAATAACCTGGTGATCACAAATCCAACATGGCGGTGACGCGAATTATAAATATTCACATGGTCATTTCTCGCAATTTAACCATCCGCGTGCAGTAAAACTTGGTACAGTAAATCTTTATCCGAATATTAATCCACTGGCATCTAATTTATTTCAATTGTTTCCATAACCTCAAGATGGCAGCTGTGAAAATTTTTTAAATCTCCTTGTTTTTTCTTGTGTCCTAATTATGCGATTGAAGTTTGAATGCTACACGTTCACAATAATCTGCATGTAACAGTACATAACTCTAGGACCTACATATATAAAATCCAACATAGCGACCATCCGAAATATTTAGTCGGTTCTCAATATCTACGAATCTATTACAGCAATCAAACTGAAATTTTGTATGTTAAATAGTGGCAATTAACATAAGTTGGATATATGAAAATAGGCTGTATAGTTCTTCACGGTACTACTTGTTAAAAATGGGGTTAAGTTATATATTGGAAACTAGGAATTTTACAAAAAAGTGTGTTTGACATAAATGACAGGTATTTACCCCACCACTCCCAACCCACAAACCAAGTACCCAGATCTCTGGGACAACATCCAGAAATGTTTTAATCTAATCCTAGCTAACCTCACCAGACGTGACCATACCTGTTTTGTAAGCAACAACAACACACTAAGATTCAAAGAATTCCAGAGTACTTTTAGATTAATTATCGACTCTCAACTCTTATAACTATGTCTATCCCACTCTGTCAGAAACACGATATTTTTTTTTCTCTATGTCACTACTGAAGTGATAATGGGTTTTTCCGATCCTATCACTATAAATTCATTACCCCGCTCTTATCTCGGTCTCGACAACAACCATGGCTATTTTTACTATGTCAGATGATGTAATGTTCGGGTGCAAAGTGTGTTCAAAGTAGGTGTAAAAGTGAGTGAAAAGTGGGTGCAAAGAGGGTGGAAAGTGGGTGCAAAGTGGGTGCAAAGTGGTTGCAAAGTGGGTGCAAAGTGGGTGCAAAGTGGGTGCAAAAGTGGGTGTGTGATAGACAGCATCAACTGTATATCAAACCCAGTTCACCTTTGTATTTGTAATCCAAGTAATAATTTGAAAAGACACAAATGTAATCAGTTTTAAAAGTTATATCTGTTTTGGTTTGTTTAATATGTTTTATGACATGCATATTAACCTGAAATCGAACCCTGGTGAAAAGGCTAACAGCTTAACCACTGCACCACCATGCCCTTGTTTCTTAGTTTGACTCGTTCTAGGCTTCAGACCTGGAAATCGAGTTAAGACCACCAGTACAAGAGCTAAAAGTGCATACCACTGCAACACAAAATGGATAGCTGGAAACATTATACAACCGGAAATGATTATATTTCTGTTAGCAATGCATTTCGTCATCAGCCTACTGTCTGAGCACTGACAGCAACACAGTTTAGTTTAGAACAAGCGAGTGTGTGTGTGTATAGATTATTAGCGTCAAGTATTTAAAGCTTGTTGTGTGTAGCGACCATTTTGTCTCGGTAACCACTGAGCATTTTTGTGTTTTAGCTATCATCTTTAACCAATCAATTAAAGATAGTCTGCTCTTAATTCTTGATAAATCACAGTTTGCGTACACCGTTTCTCATTTATTAACCCATACCTGCAACCTATACTCTCTCTATACTGCAGTTTGATCTGAAAACAAGTTTCAATGGTAAAATACTTGTCAGTCACCATACATGTTGCCTAAACTAATTCTTTCTCTACCTAGCTATGTTTCATCACACATGGTAAACATCTCACATGTTCGTATCCGATTATTAGTTTATAAAATCTCAGGTCGATGACCTTAATGTATTGGGTATTTTGGGTAAATTCATTGGCCATAGGAAAGGGTTGACCATTCTAAGTCCTATGACACCTCACATGTTGATATTCGATTATTAGTTTATAAAATCTTAGGTCAATGACCTTGCTGTTTTTGGATTTTTGGGGTAAATTCATTGGTCATGGGAAAGAGTTAACCATTCTAAGTCCTATGACATCTCACTTGACCCACTCCGATGATTAGTTTATAAAATCATAGGTCAATGACCATGCTGTATTAGATCGTTTGGGTAAGTTTGTTGGTCATGGAAAAGGGTTGCCCAACCTGAGTCCCATGACACCTCACTTGACCCTCTCTGATTATTAGTTAGCGAGATATTAACAAAAGTGTAGTTAGGCCCTTTTGACAAAAAAAATACATTCAAAAACAGAATGTCACCTCAAGTCCCAACGACCTCTCATACAAGTTGGTTCATGAGATATTAAAAACGCTAATGACTTATTAGTTTTGGATCTTTTGGTAATTTAAAAAAAAATAACTCATCTATAAATCATTATTCAAAAGCCCGCCCGCTTACAAAAACCC
Source organism: Meconema thalassinum (assembly GCA_946902985.2). Classification (NCBI taxonomy): domain Eukaryota; kingdom Metazoa; phylum Arthropoda; class Insecta; order Orthoptera; family Tettigoniidae; genus Meconema; species Meconema thalassinum. The sequence continues at coordinate 248,878,619 of OX336391.1, forward strand.
CAAATGCGCATGCGTAAAAACAAAAAAAAACAAAAAACATGTTAATTCATATTAGCAATCGCCTCTTCAAATGTGTTTCATATGGAACAACGTTTAATTTCTTCATAGCATTAGAGGCCATGGGCCAGTCCATAGGGACCAGTCCAAAGGGGCCGGTCTAAAGGGATTAGTCAAAAAGGACCCGTCAACAAGGACCCGTCCACATGGGGCTCGTCAACAAGGACCCGTCAACAAGGACCCGTCAACAATGACCCGTCAACAATGATCCGTCCACAGGGCCCCATCCACAGGGACTCGTCCACAGGGACCCATTCACAGGGGCCTGCGTGTGCGTGCAGGGGAACATATGATTACGTCAGCAAATCATCTCAACTAGTTTAAAATTTAGCCACTACGGTGCGTGCAACACACAGGAAGTGCGTGGGAACATACGATTACGTCAGCGAAACATGAACTCACTTGTCTGTTGTATTAGTATCAGTTTAGTAGTGACATCAAGCAGCAAAAGACGTTTACTTACACAATCCATCATTATGGTAAACATTTTTTTTCTTATCATTATGGAAATCTCCTTATTAGAATAAAATGTTATAGTGGTTCTGGGCACTTATAGCTAAACTGTAATAGATATGATTTTTTTAGCCTACTTTTCACATTTTGCTAAAATGAGGAAAAAGTAGACTTATGAGATCGGGCAAATGTGTGTCTGTCTGTCTGTCTGTCTGTCTGTCTGTCCTTCTGTCTGTCTGTCTGTCTGGCTGTGTGTGTGTCCCCCCTATCAACTCCTAAACGGCTGCAGCAATCGAAACAAAATTTGGTAGGAGTAAAGATCTGCACCTGAATATCTCACGGCCATATTTGAAAATGATGTCAGTGCTACCAACTGCTAAAAAATCGCAATTGAAATTTGAGCTCCATGTTGCATATCTTGGAAAGTATGAATGGGAGCTATTTCAAAATTGGCACACGTACAGCTCATAATATTTCAGTTTAATTTCCAGGAGGCCAAACATGGCAGTGTTGCCAAAATGATTATAAGCCTCCTGATAGGTCCAATTTTTAAATGCATATAACTTCTACACTATCAATTGGAATTCAACCAAATTTCGTATGTTGTATGTGTACATAACCAGATATGACTGAGCGTATTCTTAAGACCTACCAGGGCTGCCAACTGTTAATAAATGCTCCTAATTTATTTTATCCAAATACCAATATATCAGAAAGTATGCAAGCCGACAGCTTTAAACTATGCACACGTATACTACCTGACATTCTATATTAATTTGGAGTAACTTATATACGTCAGTGCTACCAACATGATTCTAAGCCTGCTGACAGTTCCAACTTTAAATACATGCAACTTCCATACTATCATTTGGATTTCAACCAAATTTCGTACGTGTTATGTGTACCATAACAGATATGACTATGCGTATTCTAAGGAGCAACCAGGGCTGCCAACTGTTAATATGTGCTGTCCCTATTTTTGTTAACCCTAATATCAATATATCAGAAAGTATGCAAGCCAATAGCTCTAAAATTTGCACACGTATAGTACCTGGCATTCTAGACGAATTTGGAGTAACTAATATACGTCAGTGCTGCCAACATGATTCTAAGCCTGCTGATAGGTCCAATTTTAAAATGCATGTAACTTCTATACTAACTAATGGATTTCATTCAAAATTGGCACAACAATAGATCATATTATTTCAGATTATTTCTGACCAATACATGCATGACATTGTTGCCAACATGATTTTACGCGCGCTGTTAGATCCAATGTTTAACTGCATGTAACGTCCATGCGATTCATTGGACTTCAACCAAATTTTGTATTTTGTACCTTAAGAGATGGAACTAAGAATATATTCAGTCATCAGGGCTGCCAACTGTAGTGCTCTATTAGGATACATTATGCCAAGTATACAGTATTTCGAACTAATTGGAAATTTCGATATTAGCAACTTAATTTCGTCATTATTCTAGATAGGTTCATATTCTGTAGAATCATTGGCATGAAAAGTAGGCTGTATAGTTCTTCACGGAACTTCTTGTTTGTTTCTTTATAGGCTACTACAATAAATATTCTCAATACTATGGGGGCTGAACTGTTGATTAGAGAGAAAAAAGCTCACTGAATTACCAATGCATACTCTTTTCCGTATCATTAACATTCAAAAAGTGGACACAATGTATGGTGAACGTATATCATGTGTTAGTGAAAATTTTCAGACATTCCTTTCGACACGTTTTAATGATATATGTCAGAAGAGTGTGCTCGATGATCTAAATCGTGGTGGACATTCTCTATATCTAATTTATGAGGGTATAAAAAAACAATAAATGTATTGTACTTTCTGACTTTGAAGTTAGGTTAGGTTAGGTTAGGTAAGGTGTGATCTGGTTAGGTTAGGTAAGGTTAGGTTAGGTTAGGTTAGGTGAAGTTGGGTTAGGCAGAATGGCTGCGGTATGAATCAAAAAACAGCTCCTGTCAGTTTTGCCTCACAAGGTTGAGTGTACCCCATTCCAACCCTCAGCCTAGAATTAAATTTCTTGACAGAGACAGGACGCGAACCCGAGCCTCCACAGTAACAGCCAAGAATGCTAGCCACTACACCAAAAAGTGGACAATATAAAGCTGGTCTTGATTGTACATGATCAATGCAAGATTACCTAATAATAATAATAATAATAATAATAAAACAATAAATATTCCATTTAGCGACTACACGGTCGAACTCCCCCTGTGACATTATTCACGGTCTCAGAGTATGGCGGCCATCTTGCGCATTAGCCCCTGACCCATCTCTGACTGTCCCCTCCATAAGAATAACATAGGGCTGGTTGCGCGCGGCGGCCATTTTGCGCATTAGCCCCTGTCCCAGAACCGCTCTTTAATTCCTACTGGCGGCTGCAAGGGCGTCTGTTTCCCATGTTAGGGGCGGCCTGTATAATAGCTGGCAGTAGCTTCATAAAAGGCCTTTGGGAGTGGCGACCCCATCGTAATAATAGCCTAAAATGGAAATGGCACTTCAAATGATTCGAAGAAGATTAGGGCGTACCCTGCAGGCGACGCGCAGTTCTTTTGGTACTGGGGGAACTGTGAGAAATGGGCGACCAGTAACCGAAATGAAAGTGGGAATCATGAATGTCATGACCCTGACAGGCAAGGTGGAAGAGGTGGTAGACTTCATGGAGAGGGAGAATGTTGGATTGATGGGGCTGAGTGAAGTGAAATGGAAAGGTAAAGGAAGGAAGAAATTGAGGAAAGGATATACATTATACTGGAGTGGTGGCCAAGAGGCAAAAAATGGCGTGGGACTGATAACCTCGAAACAACTGGAGGAGTATGTTGAAGTGGTCGAGTGTGTGAGTGACAGAATAATGAAAATTAGAATGAAGATGAAAAATGACGAGATGGACTTCATACAAGTGTATGCACCACAGACTGGAAACAGTGATGAAGATATTGGAGTATTCCTGGAGGATGTAGAAAGAGTAATTTCAGATGTAGAAGTGGTGATCATGGGAGATATGAATGCACAAGTTGGAAACGAGAGACAAGGAAAGGAAGAAGTAATTGGACCATATGGATATGGGAAAAAGAACCGGGAAAGAGAGGAACTTGTAAATTTTAATGAAAGGAATGGACTGATAGTGGGTAATTCATGGTTTCGGAAGAAAAACAGCAGGGAAATTACGAGATATGGTTGGGGCGATAGAAGAACAAAATCAGTAATTGACTACTTTCTGGTGGAAAGGACCAATCGCAGATAGCTGATAAATGTGACAGCTTTACCAGGAGAAGCATTTGATGGGGACCATAGAGCTGTGGTGGCAAAATTTAGATGGGAAAAATTGGAAAACCTAAAGGAGATCAGAGAAAGTAAAATAAAAGTATGGAAATTGAAAGACAAAACTGTACAGGAAGATTTTCAGGAGAGATTGAAGCAACAAATCCCAGTTACTGATGTGGAAAACATAGAAGAGGAATGGTCTCACTTTAAAAAGGCATTTGTTGGTGCAGCAGAGAGTGCTTGTGGTAGGACGTCAACAAGAGTGAGAGAGAAGGAGACACCATGGTGGAATGAGGAAGTGAGGAAAGCAGTGAAAGAAAAGAAGTCTGCATGGAAATAATGGAACCGAGATCAAACAGAAGAAAGCAAAAGGAAGTATCACGACAGCAAACGGAGGTGTAAGAAAGTGGTAGGAGAAGAAAAGAAGAAAAGTTGGGAAGAATTTACACGAAGAATGGAAACAGATGTAAGTGGCAGTAAAAGGATGCTGTATGGGCTTCTAAGAAGTAAGAGGAAAGAAAGAGTTACCACAAAGCTGGTGAAAAAGGAAGATGGAGAGTTGTTAACACACCCAGAAGAGATAAAGGGACGATGGAAGGAGTATTTCGATAAGCTATTGAATGTGAGCAATTGTACTGGTGAGATGGAAGTGACACAACCTGACGACTCTATAACAGAAGATGATATAACAATGCTGGAGGTGGAATTAGCAGTACAGAAAATGAAGATGGGAAAAGCAACAGGGGTGGATGAAATCAGTGTAGAAATGATAAAGGCTGCTGGACCTGTTGGTATGCAATGGTTGTATCGACTGCTAAAGTGTGTGTGGAAACGGAAATGTGTACCAGAAGACTGGGAGAAAGGGCTAATAATACCAGTGTTTAAGAAGGGGGACAAGAAGGTGTGTGATAACTATAGAAGGATCACCCTCTTATCACAGATAGTAAAAATACTGGAAAGAATATTAGAAAGAAGAATGAGAAGAAAGGTGGAAGGAGAGTTGCAAGAGGAACAGTATGGCTTCAGGAGTGGAAGATCCACAGTGGACCCAATCTTTAGCTTGAGGCAGGTGATGGAAAAGAACTGGGAATATGGAGAGGATTTGATCATGACTTTCATAGATCTAGAAAAGGCATATGATAGTGTCCCCAGAGAGAAGGTATGGGAAACCATGGTTAAGAAGGGACTGGGAAGAGAAATGTTGGAAATGGTGCAAGCAATGTACAACAACTGTGTTAGCAGGGTACTGACCCCAGTTGGAAAGACAGATTGGTTTAGGAACAAGACTGGACTAAGGCAGGGGAGTGTGCTGTCACATCTCTTGTTCATAAAGGTGATGGATGAAATTGTAAAGGAAACAAAGGAAGCATATGGACATAAAGAAATGAAGTTACTGTTATTTGCAGATGATATTGTGGTCTGGGGAAGGAACACCGAAGAAGTGCAAACACAACTAGATGCACTGAACGAAAATATTCAGAAGTACGGCCTGAAAATCAGTATAGAGAAAAGCAAGACCATGGTGATGACAAGAGGGGAAAGAAAAGGAAAGGGCACTGTGAAAATTGGAAGTCAGAGTTTGGAAATTGTGGACACGTTCAAATACCTAGGAAGTAAATTGATGCAAACTGGTAGGTTGGACATGGAGATTGGCAGGAGGGTACAGCAGAGCAATGCATTCTATCAAAGTGTAAGAAAACTTGTTTGGGATAAGGAAGCACCAAGGAAAAGCAAGGAGGTAATGTATAAAGTGTACTATGTTCCCATATTAACTTATGCAGCTGAGACTTGGACCCTGACAAGCAGGCAAGAGAGTAGAATCCAAGCCAGTGAAATGAAATTCCTAAGAAGTATGATAGGAAAGACAAGGAAAGACAGAGTGAGGAATGAAGATGTTAGGAAGGAAGTTGGGATGGGAAAACTAAATGAGAGAATTGAGAAGAATAAACTGAGGTGGTTTGGACATGTAAAGAGGATGGAGGAAAATAGAATACCAAGACAGTTGCTGGAGGCGAAGTGCAAGGGTAAGAGAGCAAGAGGAAGACCTAGAACAAGGTGGATTGATTCAGTGAAGAACAGCGTAAGAAAAAGAAATCTGGACTGGGACAAGATCGTGGAAGAAGAATGGTGGAAGGACAGAGGAAAGTGGAGAAGTGCCATGAATACCCCGACCCGGCAGGAGCTGGATAAGGGGAAATGATGATGATGATGATGATGTACGCCACTGACGTCTATTATTTAACATTATGGCGTATCGTTTAGGCATGGAAAGGATCCAGCCAAATTGTCATTGTAAGGTACATTTTTTAATAGTGAGCTGTTTGCCACCAGAATTCAGGTAATTCACATCGCTGTACATGAGTCAAGTAATGTTTTGAACTTACTCATAAATTTTCTGTTACACGATATTCGTATCATTTCGATTATTTCCACCTAATGTTAAGGTGTGAGACCAGTATTTATTTTCATTTAAACGTGTTTTGTACGCAGCACCCATTTGCTGTGAGCTTCAGTGGTGCTACACAATGTCAAAGCCTTTCAGAAGGGAGAGAGATATCTTTCCGTTACGTCTGTTTGGTTTTTAGAAGCCAAACATATCATTCTTATTGTAATTTATTCGTCTTTAATGACCTAATAACCTTCCTTACATGAGTATAATCTTATAGAGTGAATGCTAAGAACACTCAGCCTACATTTATTGTGAATTTAATGTGTTTTAAAGGTCAGTGATGGACATTTTTAGCCTACTTTCGATTTTTGAAAAAAATGAAAGTAGACTTATGAGATCAACACAGGGCGAAAAAAGTGTGTCCGTCTGTGTGTGTGTATGTGTGTGTGTGAGTCTGTGTGTGTGTGTGTGTGTGTATGTGTGTGTGCGAGTGAGTGTGTCTGTGTGTGTGTGAGTGTGTGTACTCTGAATGTCTGTCCCCCCCTATCAATTCGAACACGGTGAATGCGAATTGAACGAAATTTGGTACAAAGGTAGCACTAGCAAAGGACACCTCAGTGTCATGTTTTATATCGCCGCCATCTTGACGGAAACGTAATGGCGGCCACACAAATGTTCAAAGCTTAAATCAAATTACGACAAAACTAATCATCCGATCTCTACCAAATTTTGCAACAACATACCTTTATGGGGGGAGCATCCTTTGACCTACCTAATAGGTCATCAGCGTAATAGTTTGCGGATGGCGGCCATCTTTGTGTGAAAATCGATTCCCCCTATTAATTCGAACACGGTGCAACCGAATGGAACGAAATTTGGTACAGAGGTAGTACTAACAAAAGGCACCTCAGTGTCATGTTTTATATCGCAGCCATCTTGACGGAAACGTAATGGCGGCCACACAAATGTTCAAAGCTTAAATCAAATTACGATTAACCTAATCATCCGATCTCTACCAAATTTTGCAACAACATACCTTTAGAGGAAGCATCCTTTGACCAAATGACTAGGTCATTAGCCTAATAGTTTGCGGATGGCGGCCATCTTTGTGTGAAAATCAATTCCCCCTATTAATTCAAACACGGTGAAACCGAATGGAACGAAATTTGGTACAGAGGTAGCACTAGCAAAGGGCACCTCAGTGTCATGTTTTATATTGCCGCCATATTGACAGAAACGTAATGGCGGCCACACAAATGTTCAAAACGTAAGTTAAATTACGACTAACATAACCATCCGATCTCTACCAAACTTTGCAATGACATTCCTTTATGGAGGGAGCATCCTTTGAGCAATCTAATAGGTTATTAGTCTAATAGTTTGCGGGTGGCGGCCATCTTTATGTCAAAATTGATTCCCCCTATTAATTCGAACACGGTGAAACCGAATGAAACGAAATTTGGTACAGAGATAGCACTTGCAAAGGGCATCCCAGTGTCATGACTTATATCGCCGCCATATTGACAGAAACGTAATGGCGGCCACACAAATGTTTAAAGCTTAAATCAAATTACGACTAACATAACCATCCGATCTCTACCAAACTTTGCAACGACATACCCTTATGGAGGGAGCATCCTTTGACCAATCTAATAGGCCATTAGCCTAATAGTTTGCGGATGGCGGCCATCTTTATGTCAAAATTGATTCCCCCTATTAATTCGAACACGGTGGAACCGAATGAACGAAATTTGGTACAGAGGTAGCACTAGCAATGGGCACCTCAGTGTCATGTTTTATATCGCCGCCATCTTGACGGAAACGTAATGGCGGCCACACAAATGTTCAAAGCTTAAATCAAATTACGATTAGCCTAATCATCCGATCTCTAGCAAATTTAGCAACAACATACCTTTATGGAGGGAGCATCCTTTGACCAAACTAATAGGTCATCAGCCTTATATTTTGCGGATGGTGGCCATCTTTGTGTGAAAATCGATTCCCCTTATCAATTCGAACACGGTGAAACCGAATGGAACGAAATTTGGTACAGAGGTAGCACTAGCAAAGGGCACCTCAGTGTCATGTTTTATATCACCGCTATCTTGACGGAAACGTAATCGCGGCCACCCAAATGTTAAAAGCTAAAATGTAATTACGACCAACCAAATAATCTAGTCTCTACCAAATTATGCAACACCATATCTTTATGCGGGAAACATATTCAGACCAAACTGCAAGAACATCAGCCCAATAGTTTGCAGATGGTGGCCAAGTATGTGTGCAAATCGATTCCCCCTATCAATTCAAACACGGTGAAACCGAATGGAACGAAATTTGGTACAGAGGTAGCACTAGCAAAGGGCACCTCATATTCATGTTTAATATCCCTATAGCACATTGTATTTCAACAAGCTACTACAACCAACATTCAATCATACTCCTTGAAAAGGACAAAGAGTTATAACAATACCCATGCATTTAGGAGAAAGTAGGCTATATGTTCTTTACTGAACATCTTGTTTTGAGAACTCATTGACACGCTATAACGCGTAGTGCAGGGCGCTGGAAGCATAATGACAGATGCTTGTCCAGTTCACGCCGATGACATTTCCCAAGGTTATTTACGATCCATCTTGTCAGACAATTGACTAACGACTTCATTCTTATTTTTGTTTCTAGACCTTGCTAGGAATGTCTTATGAGCCATGCTTTGTTTATGCTCATGCTTTTGACCTTGATTAAGTATAGATTTTTGTAAAGTTGTTCTGGTACAGGTGTACTAATAAGTAATGCGTTATATTTAATATACTCGCAGATATTTGTGAGCGAGCCCCAATATGTTTTGTCATGATTTTTATTTAATTTGAGTAACCATTTGATAGGTTGGACCCTTAACGCAATTGTGTGTTCTCACTTGTAAGTGAATGATTATTTACCGTGTTTTAATACACGTCGTCCGGTTGGTTATCATGTTTATTAGAGAATGCCGGCAAATCTATGTTACAGAACAAGTTTGACCGAGGAGAAAATGTATGGTCTCTTACGAGTACCGATTGTGTTATTGTTAACGTGTGAGCCACGTATTATTTGTTGAGGTGTACCACGTTTTGGTAGCACGCTCTTGCGAAGCCTTGCGTTTTGTCAACTATCTTAATAATAATGGACTCATAAGTCTACGGCATTATACTTATGACTAAATCATGAACCATCGATTTATTTCCTAAACCTACGATGCTAATAATACCGTTAAACTTTAATCGTTGTTAGATCTTGATCTTGTTTCTTTAGTCGAGCGGACCAATGCATTGAGCCTTCGTTTGTTCTTACTAGTAAGTCTAGTAGCTAACACTGATAGACTTTTGACAGAGATCGCACGATCCAAAATTTCAGAACTCGTGGGTCGTGACCCGATCGGGAGGATGCTGTTCTTGCACAGTTGGATTCTCAAGTTTAAATACACTGATAGATGACGGTGGACAACAAACAGTTGTTCATCTGATTGTAGGCAGGAATAATAAGATGATTATTTGTGTGTACAACTTATTTATTTACTGATATGTTTTCTCACTGTTACCCTACTGTCTCTTGTAATATAATATCTTTGTTGTTGTATATAATTGTACCATTGTACTGTAAATGATGACTGACAATCATTATTTTTCTTGTTTAGTTTGTTTATCACGGACGTCTAACGCCGTTGATCAGCTTAAAGCAGGCTTAGTTCAAATTAATTAGAGTATAAATGAAAATAAGGGATGGTACCAGTCCTTTAACTTTGCTGTCATGTTCGACATGTTTTGATGATATATATATTTCCTGAAGGACATTCGCCCGGCATTCCGGGAGACCATAAAGATCCAGAATACAGTGTAGGTACATTGTTGGCTCTACAGTACATAAGTCATTACGATATACCATATAAATTGTTATGTAGCATGTTGAGTGAAGCTCTCAATACGCCCAAGCAGATCTTCTCAAGATCATCCTCGATAATGCCAAGCTTCTTGAGGATATCCACGACGAACTTATAAGATGTTCCACGAGCTCCGAATAGAAGGCCATTCACTTTCCATGCTTCTTCCTAGTAGCATCATTTTTTTCTTGTATAACTATTTTTCTTGCGGTAACATTTCCCCAGCTTTGCTTTTGTTTTGCGGTATTTAGGACCTGTCGAGGGGATTCTACATTAACTTTAGGAGTTGTTTATTTTTTTCTTTGTTTATTAGCTACGGAATAGCCGTTTTACCAGACCCTCCGACCGTAGGACAGAGGTTTGGCATTTCAAAGAAACAAACCATGAGTATGGCTTAAGTCTGGATGTAATTATTTAGTAGTTTTGACCTTTTGGGGGTGCATTTTCTTTGGGTGTCTAAGACAATCACTGTGATGGGAACCTGATCCTTAGGGAAGCAGAGTCTTGTGCCGGCTAGTCCTTTAAGAAGTGCATTCCGATCCTTTCCGGCAATTTGTCTCGAGGTAGAGGTCATCTGGGAGGCCACGTTACAGTTGGTGGTAACCAGATAACCTCGTCTAACGGGCACAATAAAGAGTGAGTGTAATTCAAAGCTACATCTTTTACTGCCGGTAGATATAGTAGTTGTAGAGTGCGTCTCGTTGCGTAGCGACCAGCACACTTGGCTGTCACCACGGGACCCGGGTTTAATTTCCGGCTATGTGAAGAAATTTAATTCTGGTCTGAGAGCAGGAACGTGTTACAATCAGCCTCGTGAGGAATGCATGAGAAAGGGCGGGTTCAATTCCTACTTCAGCCACCCAGGAAGTGGTTTTCCGTGGTTACGAACTTCTACCCTGGGATGGTTCCAAAATTAAGACCATGGCCTCCTCCTTCTCAATCCTAATCTGAATTACAACTACACACACTCATAGAGTCATCACAATAACACAGATTATCTGATAAATTCCACACACACCCTTGTGCATGGCCTACATGACCACGATGTCAAAAAGCCCATCAATTAATCAACAATATAAACTAATATTCAGTTGCATTATTATCAGTGCTCCTATAATAATGTTTTCTGTAATGATTTCTTCGAAAACAATTGCCCTATCCAAATGTAAGTCATAGAATGTGATGGCTACAAGACACTGGTCTAAGGCCGTGTGCAAAGCAAATAACTGCACTAAGAGGTGAGTAAGAAGCCTTAGCCTGCAATAATGAATTGTCTGATCTTGTGCAATTGTTAATAGGAATTAAACTCATTTGGTTCCACATAGTATTTAGATTTAACCTTACTGCGAATAGGGTAACTGGTTTTGTAAACGATTCAAATTGATTGAATAATTTTCTATGGGTCTGATTATTATCGAACAACAACTATTCAATGAATGTAATCAATAACCTTTTTTAAATTAGTTGGTACTAAACGTAAATAAAGTTGAATCTCTTCAGTAGTATAAGAAAAAGTCCCCGATTCTTGGATTAAACGGGTAATCTCGAGAATCACAGAATGGATTTTGATGTAGTTTTCACCATTTTGTAAAGGATTACTAGGTGAAGGATTTTGTAGAAAACCATTCACTTATGACCAAAGGAAGTCAAGCAGTAACGATTTCAGTGAATCGAGTCGAAGAAATATCTGCCGTTCGTGTGCCATTTAAGCTAACGCTGGGTAAATCGTTAAAGATACCGGGCGAAGCCTGCGAAGCTAGTTAAAATTAAAATAGAGGTCAAAATTATAATGGAACTTTTCAAACCCCTAATAAAATACTGAAAATGTCCAAGTTACTCACGGATTGACAAACTGATATACTAAACTTCGGGCATGACGAATGAAAGAGAAAGTGAGAGGACTCCTCAAGTTCAAGCGCGCCCCCCCGGCAGTGCTAGAGTGGGCAAGTTCCACGCTGCCGGTCTGCTGGTCTTAGGGATAATGCCAAGGGAAACGAATTACTTTGTAATTGATACTCTTTTAAAAGGTAATTAGCGATTACAATTAAAATAACCACGGCAGGGCACGATGGAAAATATAATTCACGGATAAGTAGGCTACTACGATCTCCATTACATGTTACGGAAAGCACAGATTCCTGGAGTAGGCTCTACAGACTGTTACTTTTGTTGTTTCTTGTTGTGGCAATTTAGTTTCCTCAGATTGAGAGACTAAAGAAGGTGAATTTGTGGGTCTGAATCTAATTAATGAACATGGGGGAATGGCAGAGCGGCTCTTGAGAGCACTAGTGACTGAGTTGAGATGGCTATCCTCAGAGGGAGTGATGCCTATGTGGTGATTACCTAATTCCTCAATGAGGGAAATAAATTGGGCCATGGGATTGAGCGCGTTAATTACCGCTTGCCTGACTGATTTACAAAGGCTAATACCAATAGGTGGGTGGATGAGGACCATCGTGGTCTGAAGGTTACTGCCATTGGGTGAAGCGTACCACAGCTCTTTCTCGAAATCAAATGTCAGGAATGAGACGTGGCCCGGTGAGGGAGAAGGTGAGCTAGAGAGTGAGGAATCTGATTTTGATGAAGCTGGTTTAAGTGGAACGAGTATACCATCTCGTTTCTGGGTAGGCCCATTCGGAATTAGTGTTTTTGGATTGACAGGGGTATAATTTGGGCTTTTAGGGTCATCAGTAGGGCTAGGACTTTTAGGTGCTAAAAATCGGGGAAATATTTATTTTTTATGTATTAAAAATACTTGAAAATTTAATATGTGACTAAAAAGTAAAAATATTTTAATATAATTTAATAAATAATGTTATTTGGTTTTACGTCCCTTTTAACAACCCTGGCTTTTAGAGACGCCGGGGTGCCGGAATTTTGCCCCGAAGGGGATCTTTAACTTGCCAGTAAATGTACTGACACGGCTCCCTCGCATTTACGCACCCTCAAATGCCAGCTGACTGCGCCAGGTTTCGAACCTGCAACCTTGGGCTCAGCAAGCGAGAACGTTACCCCTGAGCCACGCAGCCAGGCAATATATAATATAATTTAGTTGATTAATGTAAATATAAACAATATGCAGTACTCACGAATGCAATTTATTCTATGTCTGACTGGGCTGACTGCTCTAACATTGCAATAAACAACGAGATACATCGTCAGGTTGTCCATCACAAATGACCGACGATTATCGCGAAACACTTATTCTGAAGGCGCGAAACTTCGGCAATATGTTTCTTGCCCTGGAGGTGTTGTGTAACTTGAGATTGCTGTTCAGCCTTTATTGCTTTCCCACATGGTTGGCAGAACAGAATCAGAAGTAAAATTATCTTTAAATTCTGCAACATACTGCTGCAGACAATAAATTGTAGTTGTTTTTACTTAAGACATCGTAAAACTGACTTACACTTCACAGTGCCAGAAATGAACTGCATGTGAGTGACTCTGGTTCCAGGTAGCTGGGGAGGGGGAGGTGGTGCAATATGACTATCGACAAAGAAATCCCCGACTTCCACAGTGAGTGGCACGGGGCGACAAGTTAAGAATAACACAGTTGCAAGCTCACATACACTCTGCATGAAGATTATATAGCTCACAGGTTCTTCCCCGATGAAGTAACACCCAACAAAAATGCAATAAACTGAAAGATCTAGCATACTGATATAAACAAATGTAAATATTATGTCTTTTTTGTGCTAATAAGTGAAAAGCAGGAATTTATGTATTTATAGAAAAAATGCTAAAATATGTATTTACATAAAAATATGTATTTATCTAAAAATCCTAGCCCTAGTCATCAGGGTCCTGAGTTATCAGGAATATTATGCCCTGGTACGTTAATGTGCGTGGTTTAGTGTCACTGCGCGACTGGTTTGTGTTCGTGAGTGTATAAGTGCGTGTAATGAGTAAGAGGTAATGAGAGATTGTGGTCAAATACCTTGGTCGACCAGAGAATAAGGAAAGAGAAAAACAAATTTACCAGTCACTCAAAGTTATCCAGTTTGAATACAGTTGGAGCTGTGACGTTGAGTGCGCTGATGAAATTTGAAATAATGAAATAATTAATTATTGGCTGCTTGTTAGGGTGAAGGGATGAGCTAAACTTGTATTAAAACTCTAGGGAGACAGGAGTTGCTTGACTAGGATGGTTACAGGGTGGGTATGGTGTTGGATATTTGAATGGTAGAGGAGTGACTTAATCTGCACTGTTTCTACGAGGGATGCAAATTAAGCCTATAGGAACGTAGTGGAATGGCTTGCAATATCGAAGTCGAGTCGATAGCGTGGACTACACTTAGTAGAAAGGCTGGCAAGGCTGGCGGATCATCGATTTCGTCAATTGGCGTTAGAAGACGGAGCTGGGAGCAGTGGCGTGCAGTTTGCTTGGATGCTGGACTCGGAATGATGATGGACAAAACAGTAATATTAACAAAGAAATATGTTTCAAGTAGGCCTACACAAAACATAAAACGCTGATGTACACAAGACACAATGAACTGAATTTAAGAACTGAAAGCAAAGAAAATTCAATTTAATTCACACAAATATCTCACACAGTAGCTTCCCCCGCACTTTTCTATGACCCGGTTCGACGGGACAGCAGGACACGTGTTGGACATAATCGCTTGCAGTGCCTGTAGCGGCGGGACCACGAACTACCCTTCTATAATGGCGGAGTCCTCACACTAGGTCCTTCTATTCGTCATGCTTCGGGTTTTGTTGATATACGGCATGGAGAGTCAGAGTAAAATATTTCATCGCTCTACAGTAATTTTGCTGCCAAGGATTTGGAAGTGAGCTATGGTAGGATATTTACTATGATGTGGTGCTATTGGAATGTTCTGGAATGAACGCTAAACGTGGAAGGATTTAAGTACTTTCTGGTTGACAATTCTCTTGTTTTGTTCTCTCGTGACAAAGTTATTAAATTATGGCGTGATTGGCAGGCTGCTGTGGGATGCTCCAGCCTCCCGTCTGGTAGTGAGAGATGTGAAGCAAGACGTAGATCATGTTCCAGGAATTGGCTGACTGCAGGATTCCAAATCATAGTAATCACACATTTAATATTAAGCATAATAGTTAAATATGAATAATCCGTGGTGTCTTACAATGAAGCATACAAATAATAAAGACCCCCGCCTATCAATACACATATTCAATGCCACAAATCTTATTAGAGATTATTGAACATGTTTCGAATCTGGTTGGATTCATCTTCGGCATAACATTAACAGAAATAAGCCTTATAATAATTATAATAATAATAAACCAGAAGTTCCGTGAAGAACTATACAGCCTACTTTTCATGCCAATGATTATTCTATAGTATATGAACCTATCTAGAATAATGACGAAATTAAGTTGGTAATATCGAAATATCTAATTAGTTCAAAATATACCTGGTATAATGTAGCCTAATAGAGTACTACAGTTGGCAGCCCTGGTGACTGAATATATTCTTAGTTCCATCTCTTAAGGTACAGAATACAAAATTTGGCTGAAGTCCAATGGACGTTACATGCAGTTAGACACTGGATCTATCAGCACGCGTAAAAGCATGTTGCCAACAATACCACGCGTGTGCTGGTCAAAAATAATCTGAAATATTATGATATCTTGTTGTGCCAATTATGGATGAAATCCATTTGTTAGTATAGAAGTTACATGTATTTTAAAATTGGACATATCAGCAGGCATAGAATCATGTTGGCAGCCCTGCCTTGTATTAATTACTCCAAATTAATCTAGAATGTCAGGTGCAATACGTGTGCAAAGTATAGAGCTGTTTGCTTGCATACTTTCTGATATATTGATATTAGGGTAAGAGAAAATAAAGACAGCATTTATTAACAGTTGGCAGCCCTGATTGCTCTTCACAATACTTATAGTCATATCTGTTATGGTACACATAGCACATACGAAATTTGGTTGTAATCCAACTGATAGTATAAAAGTTACATGTATTTAAAAATTGGTACTATCAGCAGGCTAATAATCATGTTGGTAGAACTGACGTATATAAGTTACTCAAAATTAATCTAAAATGTCAGAATATACGTGTGCATAGTTTAAAGCTGTTGGCTTGCATACTTTCTGATATATTGGTATTTGGATAAAAAAAATAGAGAGAGCAATTATTAACAGTTGGCAGCCCTGGTGGCTCTTAAGAATACGCTCAATCATATCTGTTTATTTACAGATATTACATACAAAATTTGGTTGAAATCCAATTGATAGTGTAGAAGTTATATGAATTTAAACATTGGACTTATCAGAAGACTTAAAATTATTTTGGCAACACTGTCATGGTTGGCCTCCTGGAAATTAAAATGAAATAGCATTATCTACATGTGTGCCAATTTTGGAGTAGTTCCCATGCATACCTTGCATGATATCCAACATGGAGCTCAAATTTCTAGTGCGTTTTTTCAGCAGTTGGTAGCACTGACATCATTTTCAAATATGGACGTGAGATATTCCGGTGCACATCTTTACTCATACTAAATTTGGTTTTGATTGCTGCAGCCTTTTAGGAGTTGATAGGGGGGGGGGCGACACACACACACACACAGCCAGACAGACAGACATAAGGACAGACAGACAGAGGGACAGACAGACAGACAGACAGACAGACACACATTTTCCCGGATCGATCTCATAAGTCTACGTTTTCCTCATTTTTGCAAAATGTGAAAAGTAGGCTAAAAATTACGAGCCTTACAGTAATGGCATATGATGTGTAACATCTTACATAGAGGAAACCTCACGTGAAATTATTGATACACCGGTATTTTATACTATTATTGGCACAAATATTAATCTATTGTCAAAGGGAGTGTTTTACAGATATTGTAGTTTATAATACGGAACTCATCTTATTAGATGATTTGTTGCTTCCACCAGCACTACTAATTAAAGAATAGATATTAATAAACTAGATTACTAGACGCGACACCGCTCATAAGCTTAAATTCCTTAAAAACAGGTCCTCTTGATTCCCAGACCAACACGTAATTTCTTATGGATTCTGTTAAAATGAGTCATATTGATATGATAAATATCGTTAAAATGATAATCTGGTAGCAAAAATATCTACCCCGTCCGGGATTCGAACCCGAGAGCTCTAGATTCACAGTCATAGGCGCTAACCCCACGTCTATTTCGACTATGCAAACATTGTGCACAAGATGGTGACTTATTCCCACGTTCCAATAATACAGCATTACGGAATTAAGTTTCATTTATAATTTGCTTGTTTCGATAATGTTCCTGCGTGAAATTGAATTTAAAATGCCTTATGAATAGGCCCTCATATGAGTAAAGAGAATGTATTCAGCAATAGTTCATGAAGGATTGATCAACTCTCGTACAACCACAAGGATTATATTATATTGATGACTGCATTACCGTTATGTGGGTTAATATTTTAATAGCCATTGTGCAGAAACATAATACCGGCAATGCCGACTACTTACATTCTTTGATATTAATGCATTTTACCATTTAAATACTGATACGAAAACTTCGAACATGTACCATGTGCTTTGTTTCAATCACTTGACACCAGAGTTCGCATGAGCGTTCATCGTTCAGTATGTCATAGAATACATTCCACATGGCCGAGAGTACGTCATGGTATCAATTTCCGACACCGCACGCTCATTGTTTCTCTTACCACTGCCAGCTAGATCTTACCACTGCCAGCTGGATTGATCGATGAAGTTGGCAGTGCGTCTTACACTTCCGTTCGATCCACCACTGCCAGCTAGCATACTTCTGTTCGAGCACACTTCCTTTCGATCGAACGGAAGTGTGCCAGCTGGTGCCACCTCGATCGTTCCGATCCACTTCCGTCCCATTTTTCAAAATCACTCCCACAAAAATATCCAGCAACCGAGTGGAAAGATGTTACACATCAATAATAATAAAATCAAATGTAAGCAAACTAATTAAAGCTAATTATAAGAAGAACTAAATATGTCTAAACAATTCTAAATGAAACAACAATGAAAATTATTAATATACACAGAAAACGCATGATAAAAACCTATAAAATTACATTAAACTGTGTAACGTTTAAACTTGAAAAAAAAGAGAGATCTGTTTCCCTAAAACAATTTAAAAATCTTGTAGAAAAGGAGAATTTCAAAAGGAACTCAAATGCTGCGTGTCATGCCAATAGAACACGTCGTAAAATACCAATATGGAAAATTTTGAGAAACACAAAGTGGCGCAACCCAGGCACTAAAGTGAAGAAATAACAGTGCAAATTATTGTTAAAGCCATAGGAATTAATTTGAGTAAGTTCAGACCTACCAATTCAAATAACAGATTGAAAATCCTGAAGAAATACGGATGAATGGAACTCTTTATTGTATTTATGTTCGACGATGTCGAAATATAAATATTATATGTCAGTAAACTGTATCATAATGGGGGTCATTAAATTACTACTTTTCATCATGATGCAGTTTCTCAAACCAATCAGCGCTCAAGATTTCCATTCATTGACCAATTAGGAAAGGATAGCTTCGCACATTCGCTCAAAATGAAACATGTCGGACATGAATTACATGATTTCAAAGTTGGCAATGTAAACGATATCGGATCAACCATTGTAGTTACAATCCTAAACACAAAGACAAAATCAGCACAAACGTTTACGGTAACAAGAAAATACTATGAAGTATGCAAAAAATTTAGGAATCTACGTCCAGAAGTTTGCAACACACCATAATTCTACCCTAGCTTATATACCGACATGAAAAGTAAGCACCGTCCGTAATGTTTGTATAAACAGTATGCGGAATATTGCAAAATAAATGGCACTGTACCTTAATATCCGCAACTACAGTATCTACACAGGGCATTGCATTCATACGATTTCGCCAACAATTTTAGTGAATGCTGTTGTTGACATAAACACACAAGATCATCATGGAGTAAGTAGGCATATGACATTAGATCCATAGAAGTCAATAACCCAGTTCTATTCAATAAAGGAATTTCTTGTGCGAAACCTCTACGCCAGATGACATGACTGTTCTATTTGGGACTCCATTGATTGGCCTTCCGTTGACATTCTATAGGCATCGAATTTGAAGAATGACTAGTTGATAATACGGTACATTTTAATTTTAAGGCGTTTGTAACAGCCTATTGTGTGGTATTTGCCAAAAATAAAAAAATGATCCAACATAGTACCTGTGCGCTATCTATTGGTGCTAGTTTAGGATAAACAATGCTTCAAAGCTTTCGAATTTGTTATTGGATAGAGAGCAAATGCTGAGATAATTCCAAAGAAAATGAAGAACAAAGCTTTGGAAGGAATTTGGTCTTCGGTGGGAATCCAGAGCATGTGCTCTTCACTTAAGTCAGCTGACAGAATCTCGACAGATATTTATAATTTTATAATAGGCTATGTTCTAACTTAAAAATTCATGTCGAATTTCGTTGTTCCTTGAAACACTATGAAAGTCAAGGAGGTTAGATATCTAAGCTCCTTGAACACTATAGCGCTTTCTAGTAGAGAAATGAGGAACTTGGTGTTGGCGGAAACTACCGAGATTAATTTTGCCATTATTAACACGGCCTACTGAATTCAAATGGGTTATTTGACATGCCAACATCGTATGACATGGTGGCGTAATTTTTGCCGCCTTTCAAGAAAATCACTACGGCCAGGAGCGAATCTGCAAGCTTGGGGTTAATAGACCCACACGATGACCACTCACCCACCGTGGCAAACATTTTGAAAATGATTAACGACGTAAGTTTAATAGTTCATATCATTTATGTGTACAAATATGTTGTGCACTGTGAAGTTTCTAGTTCATGCAATAAGTTTGCCCACCACTGTATGAACACACACTTGAAGACGAAAGGGGTTCTGATTTAAAGTATGGATTTTAAATGTACACAAATAAAACAATGCAATTGGGAACTAGAAATGCATTTCTGAACACATTCTCACAAAAGGAAAGTTAGAAGTGGAATATTTAATGCAACACCATACATGATTTGTCATATATGCAGTTACATAAATATGTGTCTTGTCTGACTAGCACAGATAATATACCTTAACCTGTGGATATGACCAAAATAAGGCACTATACGAGAACTCTAATGGACAATACAAGCAGTGCTACGTTCTCACCCATAAAGTGTCGTGTGTTTCACGAAGAGGACAATGCGATTGCCAGTTTCACACCGCCACGAACAGGCCGGTTGGCTTCGCGCCCACGGCCTGATGTATGTAATGTTCCTCATTGGTTAGTTCTGTATCGACCCAATACCTATCCTCATCTTACACGGGAAAACAGCCAGCTGATACACACAGTTTTATACATGATGCTACAAAGTACAATCTGTGATTTGTTTGTCATCACAAAACATCCAGGCACAATTCCGAAGACATTTCATGGAGTGTAACTGTTGAAATTGAAGCAACTTGAGGGACTCGAACCATAATATCCTGCGTTGCGGACATAGCTCCAACCAATTGCACCGAATTGATCAACAACCTTGGGAAATTCACTCACAAGTATTTCTACCAATGTCCCAAGCGATCTGTGAACAACGATCGAAGTTCTGCGACCGTATTTATCAATGACTAGCAGTAGTACCCGGCTTCGCCCGGTGGAATGATGATAATATTTCAGTCTCCTTAACACTCAACGTCATTGATGAAGATGATACTGACGACGACTGCTATTGAACGTGTATAATAAACTTACACTCTAATAGAAATACATATTTTTAAATTACCGGCGAGTAAGATTGTGGTGTTGCCTAGTAGTATAATGGGCGTAACATCTAGGTCATTTTCACTTTTGATGAGGATGACAATGAAGACTACTACTACTGAACGGGTATATTAAACTTACAAACTAATGGAAATACACATTTTATAAATCACAGGCAATGAAGACTGTGGTGTTGCTTAGTAGTACTGTATAATGGACGTAACATCTAGGTCATTTGCCCTTTTGATGAGGATGATAATGAAGACGACTACTACTGAACGGGTATATCAACCTTACAAATTAATGCAAATACATATTTTTAAAATCACAGGCTAGGTAGACTCTGGTGTTGTTTAGTAGTATAATGGACGTAACATCTAGGTCATTTGCCCTTTTGATGAGGATGATAATGAAGACGACTACTACTGAACGGGTATATCAAACTTACAAACTAATGGAAATACACATTTTAAAATCACAAGTCATGAAGACTGTGGTGTTACTTAGTAGTATAATGGACGTAACATTTAGGCCATTTGCCCTATTGATGAGGATGATAATGAAAACTACTGTTGAATTGACACGACAAACGTACAAACTACCGTGATAGAAATATTTCAAAATTCACAGGCGATGAAGACTTATTGTGTGTGGTGATTAGTGGTATAATGGGCGTAACATCTGGGTCATTTGTCCTTATGATAATAATAAGGTAATGAAAAATGACTACTAAACGAACATGGTGTAATTTTAAATCTGATATAGGCAATTTAGATTTCTACCTTCGATGTCTTCCAAAGTCTGTACGTTATTTTCTGGCTTAGGCCTATACTCGATGCGTGTAGTGAAAGAGCTTATCGAGTACTGGCAGGGTCCAAGCTGCACGAATCGCAGATGATGACGATATATGATGACAGACGTTCGGGGGGGGGGGGGGGGGGGGGTGGGGGGGGGGGGGTTCCCGGTCCTATTCACATTGACCGGTGAATCACTCATTCTTTCGTAACACTACAGTGGTTTGAGCAACGACCCTGTATGAACATCAGCATAGTCAGCAATACCAGGTAACACGGCGGGGTCTGGACATTTCTCTCATGCCAACTCGCGATGAATCAGCAAGCTATTCTCACACCTGGCCCCCTCCTCCCCCCTCCACCCACCAGGGTCCACAACTTGTGGGACGTGGGTTTGCGACCACGGGACCCCAACTGAGTCCGGCATTGCTTCTACTTACCAGTGCCGGGCTCCTTTCAGTTCTCTTTCCTGTCAGCCTCCCTTGGTCAAACTCTTGTTCTCTTCCGACCCCGATGGTATCAGGGTATCCGAGGCCTAGCGACTCTTTCACTTTCCCGCCTTAATTGGCCCTTGTCTAATCATTCCTGATAGCCTCATTCTTCGAGGTATCAGCCTTCTTTTTCTTTTCTTAATATCTCATGTCTTCTGCTCAAGACCCTCAAGGAGGCAGGGTGTGGGTAGCCCCACCACTTCTGGTGCACCCTGGATAGTGCTACATCCTCAAGGGCTCATGGCTGGTGAGTTCGGGAGCTGGCAACCCTGAGGGTTTCCTGAGCGGGTCCGGTTTTACCCCTTTTTTCCATTGCCTTTGGGACGGACCCTGTCCTCTTTCCGGGAATGGAGTGGTCTGTCCGCAATTTCAAGCAGACAATGTTACTCGCAGGGTACCAAAGGGTAAGTATACAAATTTTGGTTCTGAACGGTGAAACGGTGTAGATTTGTGCCAAAGGGCCTAAATGCAGGAAATGGGGTGATCTGTCCGCAATTTCAAGTGGACAGGGTTACCCGCAGGGTTCGAAAGGGTAAGTATACAAATTTTGGTCCGGATCGGTAGAACGATATAGATTTTTGCCAAAGGTCCTAAATGCAGGAAATGGGGTGGTCTGTCCGAAATTTTAGGTGGACAGTGATATTCACAGAGTTACAAAGGGTACGTATACACATTTTGGTCCAGATCGGTGAAACGGTGTAGATTTTAGCCAAAGGGCCTAAATGCAGGGAATGGAGTGGTCTGTCCGCAATTTCAAGCAAACAGTGTTACTCGCAGGGTACCAAAGGGTAAGTATACAAATTTTGGTTCTGATCGGTGAAACGGTGTAGATTTGGGTCAAGGGGCCTAAATGCAGAGAATGGGGTGGTCTGTCCGAAATTTCAAGTGAACAGGGTTACCCGCAGGGTTGCAAAGGGTAAGTATACAAATTTTGGTTCGGATCAGTCAAACGGTGTAGATGTTTGCCAAAGGGCCTAAATGCAGGAAATAGGGTGGTCTGTCCGAAATTTTAAGTGAACAGTGTTATTCACAGGGTTACATAGGGTAAGTATACAAATTTTGGTTGAGATCGGTGAAACGGTGTAGATTTGGGCCAAAGGGCCTAAATGCAGGGAATGGGGTGGTCTGTCGGAAATTTCAAGTGGACAGGGTTACCCGCAGGGTTCCGAAGGGTAAGTATACAAATTTTGCTTCAGATCGGTGAAACAGTGTGGATTTGTTTACATAACAGACAGACAGACAGACAAACATTGAGCTTTATATATACCGGTATGGACTAGCAGTAGTACCCGGCTTCGCCAGGTGGAATGATGATAATATTTCAGTCTCCTTAACACTCAACGTCATAAATTATATTTATGTATGTATTCATTTCTTACATTATCAAACCCAGTGACAATGTTTATACTTAAGTCACTATGGGAAGGCTCTGTAAAATAATGATCATTCTCGTGATATTTGTCTTCAGTCCGAGTCGAGATATGTCGTTAGCGGTCCCAGAATTCGTGACATCTCAGTCGTAGAAGACTTTATGTGGTGGTGATTAGAAATATAATGGACTTAAAATCTAGGTCATTTGCCCCCAATGACGTTTAGGGCGTAACATCTAGGTAATTTGCCCTACTGATCAGGATGATATTGAAAATTACTACATAACTGACATATGAAACTTAGAAAATAATAGAAAAAGTTATTTTTAGGACTCACATTTCGGGAAAGACTTGATTATTTTTTGCCCAAGAGCTCCCTCTTAGATCGCTATCTGGTTAAAAGTGTCGTCCTATTAATGTTTAAACTGTACGATAAATGTCTGAAGCAATTCCTCCAAGAGAAGCTTTCAGATTTCGCAGTCGATATATCGTTAACGTTCCTGAGCATCCAGTTGTCTTTTCTTCTGACGCAAAACATCTTCTACATAGTGATGATGAACATAGAGGAGACTACTGCCACATGTAACTTATCAACGAATGGGAAAAATTGATACTTTAATGGAATGAGAGGAATAAAATAGAAAAGAGATGTACGATATACCATAACACTCGCTGTGAATTTTCTACGTGACCGGCTTACATGTTTCGGTACAGGTTCTCAAGAAGAGGAAAGAAGTCATTTGGAAGCATGAATTGTACTTCCTAATGTTTTTCAGGAAGTGTTTAGATTCTTGAGTCGTTCCTGACGTGTATGAAAGTAGTGGTTCTGGAGGAGGATTTAAAGTGGCTAGCTTAATATTCCCGTTAGAGCAACATATTCCAGGCGACTCCGATCTGAATTTTTTGGCTAGACAGTGATGGCATACACCATCCATTTTTCCAATTGTTACTTTGGGGTGTATTCCATAATTGTAAGTGTGATCGTACTGAAATGCCTCTAATTTCAAATCAGACTGCCTAAATGTTTGCCTAGATCGAAAAAGTCGCGTACGTTCGATTTCAAGCCGGTCTTGACGCTGCTGAGGAGTTTCAGCATCCCTGAGCTCAGCGTGCCTTTTTTCGTCCTGTTCAAGCCGATATTGAAGCTGCTCAGGTGTTTCAGCAGTCCTTAATAATCTAACTTTCTTGGTTTTTTGGCTGTTTTTCCCAAAAGATTGTCGCTTTTTGGTAGGCATTTTGAAATAGTTAAAAGAAAAATTCGCAGGGGAAAGCCGTTGGTGATTGTTACTATACCAAAGGGCGTACCATGTACCTGTAAATCGCAGTCAAGAACGATTTTATGTCGTATTATTTAAAAGTAGTATGAACGGAGCATATTATGGGTCATTGGCCCCTAATGACTACTATTGCATTGAACACATGAAACTTAGAAATTAATAGACAAAGTCATTTTTAAGAATCATAGTTCGTGCAAGACTATTTTTTGGTGATTATTACCATAGTAATGGGCGTAATATGTGGGTAACTTGCCCTTTTGATGAAGATGATACTGAAGACGACTACTACTGAACGGGTATAATAAACTTACACTCTAATAGAAATACATATTCTTAAATCACCGGCGAGGAAGACTATGGTGTTGCCTAGTAGTATAATGGGCGCAACATCTAGGTCATTTGCCCTTTCGATGAGGATGACAATGAAGACTACTACTACTGAACGGGTATATCAAACTTACAAACTAATGGAAATACACATTGTATAAATCACAGGCGATGAAGACTGTGGTGTTGCTTAGTAGTACTGTATAATGGACGTAACATCTAGGTCATTTGCCCGTTTGATGAGGATGATAATGAAGACGACTACTACTGAACGGGTATATCAAACTTACAAACTAATGGAAATACACATTTTAAAAATCACAGGCGAGTAGACTGTGGTGTTACTTAGTAGTATAATGGACGTAACATCTAGGTCATTTGCCCTTTTGATGAGGATGGTAATGAAAACTACTGTTGAATTGACACGACAAACTTACAAACTACCGTGATAGAAATAAATATTCCAAAATTCACAGGCGATGAAGACTTATTGTGTGTGGTGTTTAGTGGTAGAATGGGCGTAACATGTAGGTCATTTGCCCTTATGATAATAATAAGGTAATGAAAAATGACTACTAAACGAACATTGTGTAATTTTAAATCTGATATAGGTAATTCAGATTTCTACCTTCGATGTCTTCCAAAGTCTGAACGTTATTTTCTGGCTTAGGCCTATACTCGATGCGTGTAGTGAAAGAGCTTATCGAGTACTGTTCGGGTCCAAGCAGCACGAACCTGAGAATATCGCATATGATGACAGACGTTCGGGGGGGGTCCCGGTCCTATTCACATTGACCGGTGAATCATTCATTCTTTCGTAACACTATAGTGGTTTGAGCAAAGACCCTGTATGAACATCAGCATAGTCAGCAATACCAGGTAACACGGCGGGATCTGGACATTTCTCTCATGTCACCTAGCGATGAATCAGCAAGCTAATCTCACACCTGCCCACTCCTCCCCCCTCCACCTACCAGGGTCTCACAACTTGTGGGACGTGGGTTTGCGACCACGGGACCCCAGCTGAGTCCGGCATTGCTTCTACTTATTGATGCCGGGCTCCTTTCAGTTCTCTTTCCTGTCAGCCTCCCTTGGTCAAACTCTTGTACTCTTCCGACCCCGATGGTATCAGGGTATCCAAGGCCTAGCGACTCTTTCACTTTCCCGCCTTAATTGGCCCTTGTCTAATCATTCCTGATAGCCTCATTCTTCGAGGTGTCAGCCTTCTTTTTCTTTTCTTAATATATCATGTCTTCTGCTCAAGACCCTCAAGGAGGCAGGGTGTGTGTAGCCCCACCACTTCTGGTGCACCCTGGATATTGCTACATCCTCAAGGGCTCATGGCTGGTGAATTCGGGAGCTGGCAACCCTGAGGGTTTCCTGAGCGGGTCCGGTTTTACCCCTTTTTCCATTGCCTTTGGGACGGACCCTGTCCTCGTTCCGGGAATGGAGTGGTCTGTCCGCAATTTCAAGCAGACAGTGTTACTCGCAGGATACCAAAGGGTAAGTATACAAATTTTGGTTCTGATCGGTGAAACGGTGTAGATTTGTGCCAAAGGGCCTAAATGCAGGGAATGGGGTGATCTGTCCGCAATTTCAAGTGGACAGGGTTACCCGCAGGGTTCGAAAGGGTAAGTATACAAATTTTGGTTCGGATCGGTGAAACGATATAGATTTTTGGCAAAGGGCCAAAATGCAGGAAATGGGGTGGTTCTGTCCGAAATTTTAGGTGGACAGTGTTATTCACAGGGTTACATAGGGTAAGTATACAAATTCTGGTTGAGATCGATGAAACGGTGCAGATTTGGGCCAAAGGGCCTAAATGCAGGGAATGGGGTGGTCTGTCGGGAATTTCAAGTGGACAGGGTTACCCGCAGGGTTCCGTAAGGTAAGTATACAAATTTTGGTTCAGATCGGTGAAACGGTGTGGATTTGTATACATAACAGACAGATAGGCAGACAGACAGACAGACAAACATTGAGCTTTATATATATAGAAGAAGAAGATTATGCATCACTGGAGTAACTACCATTAACTGACACTAAAGTTATTAAGATATATATATAAATCAATTTTCCATTTTGATTTATTTAAAGTAGACCAAAGTTAAATACGTTGAAAGTTGTTCGCTTGATGGATAACTCTAGTCATCCAATTTAGCCCCCCATTTTGTGAAAAATATCTTATTAAATGTATAATAGTTCATGCAATTTATTTCACGCACTAGAAAATTAATTGTAACAAATTAAGACCCATCAAAATATAACGGTCAATGAGTAGATATTTGATGAAGGAATCCCTAATACGGTATATGGCGTGCTTCCTATGATAAACGTTTGGCACTATTGCAAATTTAAGGGCATCGATAGACTGCACTCTCGATATTGCAAATTACACCTGGCCATGACCGAAAACTTAATGAGGTAAATAGATACTTACATGTTCGAGAGTTTACCCTTGAGCTTTATTGATTGTGATACAGAATGCCAAGCGAATTGGAAATCGGTGCCTCTCAAAAGAAGATAGAATTGATTTATCTGATGGTGTAAAACCAACTCGTGTGTTTAGGGATCTCTGTCGGATTTTAGCTGCACTTATTATTTACAAATCCAAGCAATTTTCATACATATGTCTTAGAGTTTATCTGATTCAGGTTAGGAGCCCTTGGAAAACGTTCAAATTTCTAAGGAGCATGACTATTGTTCCAAATTTTAGAGTCAGAATATGTCGAGGAAAACCACCTAATTTCAAGGAATTCAAGAATTATATCCGAAATTGAAATAGCCGGCTTTCATCTTCAGTATTTAGTCTGTTAACGCTAGTGTATGCTTTTGAATTACCAAGTATATGTTTAATGATTTTCAAATGAATTTCATTACAATGTTCATCATTTGGTGTAAGAATGCAAACTTTGTAGAAATTGATTATACCATTCGAAGAAGTGAGTGTTTCACCCTAATTCTCACTCACAATGTCATTATGTGCTAATATACTTGGCTGGTAATTCAATTGCATTTGATTCCTAATCAACCACAGAGGGATAGTCACCGTTACCAATATCTGTAATAAAAAAAATCATATTTTTTCTCCTGGTTTTGACCTCAGGGTGTTATGTAAGCAGCGTATTCAGGTGAAGGGCCGGAGGGGGAAGTAGTTATTATAAAATATTGTGAATTATTGCTCAGTGAGAAGCGTGCGGAAATCAGGTGAAACCTACCTACCTTCTCCTCCAAGAACAATAGTTTACTCACCAAAACGAATGTCGTTACCTATACAATATTTTAGAAGACGATTCACACACTTCAGTGAATGAATATTTGTCATTGGGGCTTCAACTTATAGTCTATTATGAACCGTGCTAATCTAATATCGCCAGATGCTTTGGAATTTAATTTTAATCCAGACATTGAACTTTCATATACATTTAGAGGAATTTTAAATTTTGAATATACTGGTTATGCTCTTGCTAAATATTACTAAATATATGGTGTGCCTTCCTTGATGAAGGAATTCGTTTGATCTCCGTGTTCGATTTGATTGGCTTCTGAGGAGTCTAATATATACAACGGGCCGTAATAACTGTGCCTTATATATTTGGAAAATGCGATGAAATTTCAAAACAATATGGACCGTATTCAGGTGGCACGGTAACGCTGGCACAAGAAAAAAAGAACGAACGACATATTGTAAAATTGGTTTTCAGCCAAATACTGACTCTGAAATTCCAAGTGATATCATCTCCAGTGAGAAATGGTTTAACCTGCCAAGTACTTCCTATTCCGACAGATCTATGTTACCATTACAACAGCAAAGGCTAAAGTAACCTGAACAACGTTTTCATTAGTTCGACATATTATGTGGAATTTTTTATGAAATGGCAGATTTACAGAATAGTGGATTTTAAAAGTGGCTTCGTCTTTTCTCCTATTTCTTATCATTTTGCGTCTAATTGTAGTTTCCATACGACCAATCAATGTTTTTCCTTGTCGAACAAGTTTATTTACAGTAGCATTTTCCCCCAAATTAACGCCATATTCGGTAACACTCTTGTGTGCTGCATCAAAGGAGCTGATAAACAATAATCGGGAAATAATACTTCCATTGCCATAATCTATAGCGTGGTAAGTATCATTGTTATATACGGTATACAAAATATTAATCAATAAACAATTGGCTTACACAATGAAGTTCAACATGACCAGCGTTATTCACCGTTCAGAGACACAATTTCATAATCGAGTTGGTTATTGAAGGGTAGACGATACGACTGATCACCAATATACAATCCTTATAATTATCCCAGTCAGTAACAATTCTTGCAATAGTTAGCAAACGTAGCTCACAATGACATTTTTTGTTTTGATACACACAGTACGAAATTGCTCTAAATAAGCAATTTTCATGACCTTTTCTTGGAAGACTACAATCCTTTGGGTTCCAAGACAGTAAATTGTTAAGTGGTGTATAGAATCACACCGCCAGCTACTGAAATAAGCACATGTGTTTTCAAGTAATAATTTCAGAAAAAGTTCGAAAATGCAAAGAAGTGTAATTATTAGAGTTAGGGAATAGTGTAGGAGTCCCGGAGCATATTTAGAAAACCTCACTGATTTGGACCATGTGTCAGAAAGAGCTCGCTCACTCCGGCCATTAGCTTACCAGGCCAATTATTATGATTGATCCAGGTTTCATCCACAATGACACTCATTTTTGGCTAAATTAAACTAGGCCTAAAGCTTATCATACAGGAAGTTTGAAGGGAGGGGAATCAAATATCAAAGAAAACTCTTAATTATAATGCAAACCAATAAGCCTGGGCATGTATAAGAAACATATGCAGACATTTGAATGTTTAAATATAAGTTTACATGTGTCACATTTCTAATGCATGCATTGCTAAGAATAGTCAATTCTTACTTGGGTATCAATATGACTTTTCTTACAATATTCTTGAGACTATGGAATCAAACACTCTGGGACCAAACACTAATTATGTTCATCGTACATTCAAGGAAATTAACTTGACACCAAGAATATTTTCATATCATTGAACTCCTGTCGGGAAATATTTCTAAATACTCGTCCTGGAACTTGAAATAGCCTACGATACTATCGTGGATTTAGCTGGAGGAAGTGCGGAAAACTATTGGGAAAAATACACTCAGGAAAGCCGCAGTCGAAACTTCAATGTCGGGACTTGCTGCAGCCCTACATTGCGGTCGTGGTGAGCGAATTAAGACGCACGGCTACGCGACAATACTTGAACTATTTCACAACTAGCGAAATAATTGTCGCATGATAACTATGCTCCAGTAATTGTACTGGACTGCTAGGTACTGTACACTAGCAGCCGCGCCGTAATTGCTTTCATCTGACCAGGAGAGAAGACCTCTCCTTTGTACCGGTACGAACAAAGTCACACTCCTCCCTTACATTCATTGGCGGTTCTTAATCAATCTGCTCGGGTAATAATTTATTTTATATTATGTGCTTTCGGAATTAACTTACAAGGTTGTTAAATTAAAAAGTGCGGAAAACCCTTGGGAAAAACACACTCAGGAATGCAGCTGTCGAAACGTTCGCTGTGCCAGATCCGTGGTGTTGGAGTAGCACGCCTATCTCTCACCAGAAGGCCACGAATTTGATTCTCTGCTCAATCAGGGGTTTTCAAAACTGACCTGACGGTTGGAACCGGGTGCAATAAACTATGTGAGAATAACTGAATAACTGTCTGACAGTAAGGCAGTGTCCTGATCACGGAAACCAAGATTAACGCCCGAGGGGACTCGGCGCACTGACCATGCGTTACCACGCTATCTGCAGGCCGATTGCTGTCATTGTGAGGGAAAATATCTATGAAGGTTTATAATGTAATGGTCTATCAAAGTACAGTATGGGTAAAAAGAGGGAATGCCGATCACTTTAGTAATGAATCATACAACCCAATGAATCATCCAAAATGGATAATTGTTTATTGGCATATTGTCTACATTATTAATCATGTAAGAATTGTAAATTTTCTCTGTTACTATTATCATATTACAATAGTTTATGATAATAAAATATTATAACAATAACAGAGAAAATAGAGATAGTACAATACCTACAATCGATGAGAGGTGCCCCTAACGGTAGAAACAACACAACAAAATTTTAAAAAATAAAGCAATAGATGATCAGTCACTTGCAACAATGACACAAATAGTTTGTTGGTGTACCATGGCCACTCCACGCTCCATGGACCCGATCTCCGCATAGAGTGCACAGTTCCTTTTCCTGCCCTTGGTCACCACAGAGAATGCAAATTGTGGGCTGTATGCCATCGCTCTGATCGTCACAGAGATCAACAGACGCAGCATATTTCTCGGACGAACTATCGCACATTGAAGATCGGACTTGCCCCAACTTGCCATATTGGAAACTAAGCATCGTCACCACATAACGAAGTTAGATATTGAAACAGTAGCAAATAAATTCACATTATAACTTCACCTGGTTTCACATTCTGTAACATTATTATTATAATTAATAAATATGTGTAGCTTACCTGGCAATCTTTGACTCAGCTTCCTAATAAGAAAATACCTAAAACCACAGAACGTGCGCCACAGTGCAAACAAGCTGCTCTACTGTTAAGGCTGCTTTACACTTACAGGCACTAGACAAAACACTGTTCACATTCTCGTTCCTGCATAAAGGCCATGATCGGAGTTACCACCTTGTTCAAAATTCCCCGACTTAACCAATATCGTATCTCTAATTCCAACTAAAAGTGGGAGTTGTTATACTTTCCTATAGGGACTTAGCGACACGTGTCGTGTAGCCCCTGTACGTGTATGTGAATATTTTCTGATAACTTATCTGTGTCACGAATATGATGATGATTATGACAATTGTTTTAAGGGGCCTAACTTGCAGGACATCTGTGGCATTGTAATGGCTGAATCAGTCTGTAAATTTGTAAATCTGATTTAGGATTAGGGTAGGAGTTGGCCGTGGTTTTAATTCAAGTGCCATCCCAACATTTGCTTAGTGTTGCTGTTGTTTGAGTCTTCAGTCTTTTGACTGGTTTGATGCAGCTCTCCATAGCTACCACACCATACATCCGAGGTAATCTGTTTTTAACATATTCAAACCTTGGTCTCCTCCTTCAATTCCTACCCTCGACCCTTCCCTCCGTAACTCAGTTTGCTATTCCTGGGTGTCTAAGTAAGCGTCCTACCAACGTATCTCTCCTCTTCATTATCAGTCGCCAGAAACATCTCTCCTCTCCGACCCAATTTAATACCTCTTCATTCGTAACCCTATCTACCCATCTGATCTTCATCATTCTCCTGTAACACCACATTTCAAACGCTTCAATTCTTTTCTTTTCTGCTGCACCAATAGTCCAAGTTTCACTTACATAGGGGCTCCAGACAATGGCTTTAAAAATAACTTCCTAATACCTAAATCTATATTCAATGTCAACAAACTCCATTTCTTTAGAAATGCTTTCCTTACCTGTGCTAACCTAATTTTTATATCCTCTTTGCTTCGTCCATTCCCACAGGTTGGGGATAGTTGATGCGTAGTTAGCGCGTTGGGTCCCCTCGACCGTTTTTCAAGGTTTCCGTAATCGGAGCCCTGACTCACTGTCAGACAGCTACTTAATTGTCCCCACGAGACTGAGTGCACGCCGTTCCAGCCCTCACGTCGATTTCTAAGATCACTGACGGAGACAAGATTCGAATCCTGATCTCCAGGGTGACAACCAGGTATGCTAGCCACTACACCACTTGGTGGTCAAAATCTGTTCATCATGTAGGCGAATTGAGAAGAAGATGGAAAGTGCAGTTGGGAAAGTAGAGTTAGTTAGTTATTGTTGTTTTAAGGGGCGGAACTACGAGGTCATCTGCCCATACGGAGTGTCAGTGAGTGATTTCACATTAATCATCTCTTCCTCACAATTGCGTTAATTATATTAATGTTATTGGTTTTACGCCCCTTTTAACTACTGAGGCTTTTAGAGACGCCGGGGTGCCGGAATTGGTCCCTAAGGAGATATTTAATGTGACCGCAAATCTACTGACACGGCTCCCTCGCATTTAAGCACTTTCAAATGCCAACTGACTGCGCCAGGATTCGATCCTGCAACCTTGGGATCAGCAGTTGAGAACGTTATCGATGAGCCACACAATTACGCAAACCTCACAATCGCGTCATCTAACCCATCCCGGTGGGAGAAATTAAGAAAAAACAATAATTCTTAAAAAAAAGGTAAAGTACAAAGGAGTATAGGCTAATTATATAATTTAATTCACAAATAATGTGTCCACAAAGTTTCCATGTATGCCATCTATGGAGCACCTATGCATTTACCTTCTTAACGTCTACCCAGCCAACAGAAATGCTATACTGTAGCTTATTTTCTTTACCTGCTGACCATCAATCCTATTATATAAAAAGCTAAGGTGTATGTTTCAAAAAACTCAAGCTCAATAGTACAGGAAAATCTTGCATTTCTTGAAAAGTCAACGGATATATATTTATTTGTTTATAAAGTGTGTTTAAACAAATAAACAAGCAGATAGCCCCTGCCAGAACTGTGTCGCGTCCAGCCCACATAGCACTAGTGCCGGGCGGGTAGTCTATACAAACGGGGCGCACACAACCCATTATGCGAGAGTTCTCGCACGGATCCGCTAGTAGTATTGATAACGGTAAATAGGCCTAATAGTATCAATTAAATTACAATATCGGCTTTCTGAGAGTTAAATGTGTCGACCTAGGGACTGTCACAAAACAGAGACGTTAGACCGTAACAAATTTAGCGGCGATATCACACGGAAAATGAACACTATAAAGAGCAGAGCAAATGCGAGAAGTCCCCATTATCGAATACGATATCGATAGGTCGATTAGATAGGTCACATAGCAGTACAACTGTGAGGTGACCCAGAACATCGTTAGTAAAGTTACCGCACCGCGCCATTAGAAAGAGCTCGTGTCGCTAATGATGGCAGAATCACTATTGAAAGGAATGAATTAAATGTTTGTGGAGTACTCCTTTGTGCTTGCGGTTTGCGTACCTTGTCTGTTGAATGAGCAAACAAACTTGTTGGAAGTTCGTCTCTAATACTGCACCAGATAACAATCGACAGGACTGGGTCCTTATTTCTCTCAATGTTCCGTCTACGAATTCATCGATATGAAAGCAAACCTATCGTATAATGAAAATAACCTCCCAAATTGTGATGATAGTATATGGGGGTCTCCAAATAGTATAGCCTCCATTAAGTCCCAAGGGCTTTGACCTATTGACATGCCTACATACGGTGCTGTAGTTTTTGAATTAACCCCGGCAAAACCATGCTATTTTTCAACCACGGGCTATCAACAGGGGGGGGATTTTGTGATTGTGACCATTAATTACTTTTGTCCCACCGTCGGCTGTCCTTGAAATGGTTTTCCGTGGTTTCCCATTTTCAACACCAGGCAAATGCTGGGACAGTACCTTCTGACAGGCAACGGCCGCTTCCTTCCACATCCTTGCCCAGTTTCATTCATCTTCATCCATTCCGTCTCTCATCCCGACACGCAGGTCGCCCACGGGCGTCGAATAGAAAGACCTGCACTCGGCCTCTCAGGAGGCTACACGAAAAAAAATCCTTTTGTGTGATTTGCATTATACTTAAATCAACATATATTGTATTTTGAACCTTAAATGGCAAAAATATAACTTAATTATCAACAGTTGCAAACAAAATCCAAACATCATGAAAAAAGAAGTTTAGAAAGTAAATTATTAACTGAGCCATCTTAAACACACGTGGAACATACGACTGTTCTTTACTCTGTTTTCCGCATGAGCACCTCTTGCAACCAGAACAAATTATGGTGGTTTTGTTAACTTTATTGTACTTTTGCCCTAACCACAGTGCACAGTATGACGAGGTACACGAACTACCAACGGGGGGTTTCCGTGCCCACCAAAAGAAAATTGCTAATATCTTATACAAAAATTAAAATTTAAGCAAGTAAATGTGTGGTTTTTCGCCTCCGTAGCGTAGCGGTCAGCGTGGTTAGCTGCCGCCCCGCAGGTCCTGGGATCGATTTCAGACTCTGCCACGAAATTTGAAAAGTGGCATGAGGACTGGAACGGGGTCTACTCAGCCTCGGGAGGTCCAAATTCGAACAGGGGGTTCGATTCCCACCTCAGCCATCCTCGAAGTGGTTTTCCTTGGTTTCCCACTTCGTCTTCGGGCAAATGCCGGGATGGTTCCTACTGTAAGGCCACGGCCGCCTCCTTCCCTCTTCCTTGACTATCCATCCTAACCTTCCATTCCCTTCCCTCATGAGGCCCCTGTTCGCTTTGCAGGTGAGGCCGCCTGGGCGAGGTGCCAATCCCACCTCACCAGTTGTATCCACTCCGATTAGATGTTCCCAGCTCTAGGACATTGCCTGACAATTGCGGTAGGGGTGAGTTCCCTCGCTGAGTCCGTGGGAGCCACCATCCTGGAGGGTAAAGTTGATTTTAAAAATGTGTGGTTTGGTAACCGGATTCAAAATAGACAATAACTTTCTGTACAGTAGACCCTAAGCGTTGAAAAGGAACACCATGAATAAACCGTAAAAAGTAGAACTGGTGGGCACGAAATACCCCCCGTTGGTA
The DNA here is from genome assembly GCA_946902985.2 of Meconema thalassinum. Classification (NCBI taxonomy): domain Eukaryota; kingdom Metazoa; phylum Arthropoda; class Insecta; order Orthoptera; family Tettigoniidae; genus Meconema; species Meconema thalassinum. The sequence goes on from OX336391.1 coordinate 248,914,386, forward strand.
TTGCTAGGGTTAAGCGCAGTTTCGTTTTATGACTAGCTGACGAGTTAGATATACGAGGCACGTCAGGAAGTAAGTTCCGTTAGGTAAAAAAAATCAAATTGTGTACAGATACAGAAAAAGTATTTATTGCACAACATTCTACACCTCTTAAACTACTTTTCCACATAACTGCCGAACTTTTGCAGGCATTTGTCATAGCGTGGCACAAGTTTTTGGATACCTTCTTCATAGAAGTTTGCCGCCGACCGTAAACGAGAGTGAAGACTCCCCTGTAAGATATCCTACCGTTTGGCCACCACTGTTAGGCAAATTGCGTATGTGGTCAGGAGAACTCCTAAACATACGCAGTTCTCCTGGTAAGCACGCAATTTGCCTAACAGTGGTGGCCAAACTGTAGGATATCTTACAGGGGATTCTTCACTCTCATTTACGGTCCGCGGCAAACTTCTATGAAGAAGGTATCCAAAAACTTGTGCCACGCTATGACAAATGCCTGCGAAAGTTCGGCAGTTATGTGAAAAAGTAGTTTAAGAGGTTTAGAATGTTGTGCAATAAATAATTTTTCTGTATCTGTACACAATTTAATTTTATTACCAAAAAGAACTTACTTTCTGGACGTGCCTCGTATATGGCACAGGGTGTGGGTGTGTGTTGTAACCTTCAATGATTCATATTATTAAAAAACTTTCTTCGGCTTTTCCCAATTAATTGGGATTGCCGGAGCCAACCAGGCTCATTTTGTGTTTGGCCGGGGATTTAAGACCGGATGCTCTTCTTAACACCACGTGATTTCTCATGTGAATATTACACCCCACTTTCGCCGGGATTCAAACCCCGCCCGTCCGGGTGAAAGACGAGCAGCTAAGTCACTGCGTCATCACGCTCCCTCCAATGATTCATATTATTGAGGTAGATAAAGTACACATCTCTTAGATATTCCGACCACTATTATCTTTGGTATACATAATTACTCGTTATGAATGCCAATCAATCGCCATTAAATGTTACGATATAAGACAAGGGTAGAAGTTCAAGTAAATGATGCTGTCACAAATTAAATAACATGGTTCTTTCTTTTTAACGAGTTTACCCTCCATGGTGGTGGCTCCCACGGACTCAGCGAGGGAACTCGCCCCTACCGCCATTTTTCAGGCAGTTTCCTAGAGCTAGGAACATCTAATCGGAATGGATACAACTGGTGAGGTGGGTTTGGCACCTCGCCCAGGCGGCCTCACCTGCAAAGTGAACAGGGGCCTCATGAGGGAAGGGAATGGAAGGTAAGGACGGATAGGCAAGGAAGAGGGAAGAAGGCGGTCGTGGCCTTACAGTAGACGCCATCCCGGCATTTGCCCGAAGACGAAGTGGGAAACCACGGAAAAACAATTCGAGGATGGCTGAGGTGGGAATCGAAGCCCCTCTACTCATTTGGACTACCCGAGGTTGAGTAGACCCCGTCCCAGTCCTCATACCACTTTTCAAATTTCATGGCAGAGCCGGGAATCGAACCCAGGGCCTCCGGGGCGGCAGCTAACCACGCTGTACGCTACGCTACGGAGGCGATTAAATAACATGTGCATGTGTAATTTCAAGTATTTTTTCGTTCCTTACAATATAATAGGGGAAATTGTAGTGTACCGTTAAAATAAATTATTTAGAGTCATCATTGATGGAATTTTATAGAGTTTTCCACTCCGACAATACAATAATGTAATTGGTTTTACATCCCTTTTAACTACGTTGGCTTCTAGAGGCGCTGACATGCCAGAGTTTTGTCCCGAAGGGGATCTTTAACGTGCCAATAAATCTACTGACACGGTTCCCTCGCATTTGCGCACCCACAAATGTCAGCTGACTGCGCCAAGATACGAACCTGCTACCTTGGGCCCAGCAAGTGAGAACGTTACCGCTGAGCCACGCAGCCAGTCTTCACTCAGACAGTTTGATCAGTTGCATATTAATGTGCTCGTGGCTTTTTGTTTCAGCTTTCAGCATTGCTTATCTATGTAAAATATACTACCATTCTCCTAATTGAAATATACAAACAGTTATTTCCAGATCCAAATTAACTGATGAATATTTGAAGTACCTGCTGATAATTTCCACTAGTAAACATGATCCACAACTGCAAACAATTGACAGTGGAAAGTTACAGCTGCATAAATCTCATCAGTCGTACTACCCGACCAGCGAATTGTTAGCGGTGGCGGAAATCGGAACTAGTTCGCTCCGCCCAGACACACGCCTGCGATGGACGTTATTGGTGTGCCTGATTCATGCTGGGCCGTGCGCTGTCGGTGTGTTCTCATTGTAGCCTATGACTGTACATGAGTCCTCCCCCCCTTGCCACGGATGCCGCTCGCTGCAGCCATAACGAGGTGAGATGACGTAATGTATACACAACAGCTGCGCTCTCCTTCTAGCGGTAACAATTCCCTGGTAGGGCAGTAGCATTACTAATATTACTCTAATGCAAGATGGCCGTCGTATGTATGTAAACATTTAGTCCTTGTGTGTGCTTTAAGGTTTATACTGAAAGTTATACGCACTGTTTTCGTGACAAAAAATATGGAACATGTCATTGCGATTGGTGGAAAGGGACAAGGCAAGTTTTGCGCCTTACTTACCTATGGACATGGGCAGTTTTGAATCTAACCACACTTTTCGAGAGATGGTATCTCTACAATCCAACGCTTTATCAAGCCTCATCGTTCGCCACTAAGTGTCAGTGACATGCTTTACTGTTATGCGGGCTTCTATGAATATGTTTAATTGTTTAAACACACTTTTTAAGCAAATTGTAGTTATTTATGAAATCAGAGTGCAATTTGTCACTGCTAACGTCTATTCTCTTTCATTTGAATGCTTATTTTCAGGATCGGTCGCTCGTGAGCGCCGCAGGAGGGATCTATACTACTGAAATAATATAGATATGAATATGATGATGGGATCCTTCAGGCGTTCAATCGAAGCCATTGGCTTCAATTCAAATACATGTATTATAATTCAATGACAGCTGAGTACTATAAACTGCATCAATATCTGGGTGATGTCAATACAGAGACTATTGGACAGTTGGGAGAGATTGTTGTTGTTCCATGTACGAGTCTTGGATATCTTGGTCATCTATCCCCGTGTATTTGGGTGTGTGTAGAATGATAACCTGTGGTGCTGTGGTGTCAGTAGTTATTGTTGTTTTAAGGGACGGAACTACGAGGTCATCTGCCCCATTGTGGTGTCAGTAGTATGTATATATTTGTACGTCAGGTAAGGATTGGGCTGGAGGTGACCGTGGCCTTAAGTTAGGAACCTTCCCGGCATTTGCCAGGGGTGAATTATTGGGAACCACAGAATACCACTTCCAGGATGACTGAGGGGGGCGTTGGAGAGAGATATGAGATGAGAACCAGAGCACTCTTCACAAAACAATATTCAAGCCTTAAATACCCCAACTCCTTGAAACAATCCTATTCATTTATTGATATTTAAAATTGTTAAACTTATCTTCTTTCTTATTGGTCGGGGTAAAACCAACAACAACACCACAGTTAGGTGCTCAATGTAACTAATCTCTTTTCTTACTTATAATCGTCGGGATGTATATAGCGTTGGACACGCAAGGAATATAAGAAAATACAATGACTTTATTACTTGTTTGTGTACATACAGGGTGATTCTTATTAACGTTTAAAACTCTCTGTAGCGACGTAGATGGCGATGGGACAAGTAATTTGATATAGGACACTTAGGGTCGCAAGTGTCCGGAAATACCTTAAAAGTGAACCACAACTGGTAAACATATGACGTCATGAGTTGACGGCTCAGCTCGAGCGGTTAGGCCCGTGCACTCGTACGCACACCAAAGCATCCAAAGCAATCGTTGAATGTCATATCACTCTGGCTCCGTGTCTGCGTGTGTGACTCGGGCGCGTGGGGTTCGAGGTTTGATTCCGGGCCCTATTCATCAGATTTATTTTTCTCTCTCGAGCTAAGCAGTCACCTGATGACGTCATATGTTTAACATTTGTGTTCACTTTTAAGGTATTTCCGGACACTCGCGACCTTAAGTGTCCTATATCAAATTACTTGTCCCAACGCCATCTACGTCGCTACGGAGAGTTTTAAACGTTAATAAGAATCACCCTGTAAAAGCCAGCTTCCATTACCTGGATCTCTTGTACAGTTTCAGCAACAACCTTCATAAGAGAAAAATAAATACCCCTCACAAAGCTCAATATTCTTCCCAACTTCTGTTTTTTCTCTGGCAATCAAAAACTATCAATACCTGTTTCTCAACATGTAAGCAGGCTTCCATTACCTGCATCTCTTGTACAGTGTCTACAGCAACTTTCATTCTTCGCCACTAGCCTATAATGGCTATAATTAAGACACGAGTATGTTTATAAAACGAGCTTATGCGAGCTTTATAATTTCCATACGAGTGTCTTAATTACCATTATAGGCGAGTTGCATACGACTGTTTATGTTCGACGATAATTATAAATTTATTATATGTTTTAACATAAATATTCATAAATATCTGTTCAGTCACTAGAATGTTGTGATCGGGTGCTGCACTGGGTAGTATATCTCTGTTTTCCAAGCTCTCTGGCCAACCGACGCATGCGCTCTGTGTGCTTCAATGCCATATGTTCAGATTGTGCACCAGTATTCAGTAAAACTGTCACCGAAGTCGTTTCAAAACAAAGCGCTGTGTAGAAATTGGATTTGGGGATATTAAGGCACATTGCTATTCCTTTTCTCATATTCACCAGTTTATTTACGCGAACGGACGGTGCACTTTCGGTAATTTATATAGACATGTTGGATTTTGAGCGCATGCGCGAAGGTATCCTTATCTAATTGGTCACACGACTGTTTCTTGAGCTCTGATTGGTGGAAGGAACTGTTTCATAATGAAATACTAGTGTTATAATGAGCCTCGTTATGATACAGTTTTCTGACACATAATAGTCAGGGTCGAACATAAAAAATCTTAAACGTCTCTTTCTACATCAGCATAACTCTAGACATTACTTCTATTTCTCCAAAACAAATTGTCATTCTTCAGATAACCTCACAATTCTTTATAGCCACATCTACCTCCAAACATGACATCACTATAGTAACCTCTGACCTATGTCAAAGCCACCTGTTACCCACCTGTAGGTCACCACCAAGAATATCTATGGCACAAAACATAAGATTTTCTGTGGTGCCCCATCAATAGGTGGCCATGGTTGGTAACCTGATTCCCCCAGATCAGACACCATGGCGCCAATACACCCACAGAAACCAAAGGTGAGCTCTGTAACCAACATAAATTCGGTTACATCCTCCTGCAGCTTGTTATGCCATGGGACTAGTAAATTTGTCTGATGAACTGAAAGTTCTGATCGCAAGATAGGACCAGCCATGTGTGCCACTACCTGTTTTAGCCACGAAGTGCTATTCAGAGAGTGTATTTTTATACATCAGTGAAGCTAGAAGTCTGTTGAGTCTGCAAGCGCTATGTCAAAACCAAATTATGAATATGCGGCAATATTTTATATCATGCCAGAGTACCCTGCATCAAGCAGTTTCTTCAGAAGTTCTCTGATCCCTAGAAAGAGCAGATGCGTAATAAAGCAATTCAGTCAGCTACTCAATACATAGATGACTCTAAATGTAAAGTACTTCGTGGCCAATTATCTCCTCAGTTGCATTCTCCACATGTGAATATTGAACAGTCAACAGAATGGCTTCATAAACGAGGCGTGTTTGTTTTCTACTGTGTACTGAAACATGGTTACCCAAATGAAAGTTTGCGAGCTGTCCGGCTTGATTTAGCTCCTCATTTCTGCTCTGAATTAGTTCCCACAATCTGGTTTGCTTTAAGAAGGCCTGGTCGTACTGAATTTCCTATTTTCGACCCACTTATCCACTTGGTCAACTCTGCTATAATAATAATATCGTATGGCCTCAGTTGCCGGGAGCAAGCTTTATTAATTGATGCCCAGAGGGCAACTTGCATGTCAAATTTTATCGCTCCTTGAAGCGCTATGAAAGTCAAGGAGGTTAGATATCTAAGCTCCTTGACACTATAGCGCTTTCTAGTAGGGAAATGAGGAACTTTGACGGAAAATCTCGAGATTAATTTTGCCATTATGAACACGGCCTACTGAATTCACATCGGTTATTCATCATTCCAACATGGTATGACATGCGTGTCGTGAATTTTTCGCCTTTCAAAAATCACTTATCACCGCCAGGAGCGAACCTGCAAGCTTGGGGTTGGCAGTCCGACACGATAACCACTCACCCTTCGTGGCAAGATAACTCCATTTCTTGTGACTCGGTAATGGCGTAGATACCACTGTGGATCATGGCAGTGCGCTTCTCTTCCATTGGCTCCGAGCTAATTAGCAGTACTTCTTTTTTGAAAGGTAAATTTGAAAAGAACGCTTGAGTGATATTAGAAGTAAGCCACCAATTTGTAGCAACAAGGCAAATGGCTTGTTAACTGTGACCTCAATATTCCCAGCGAAGAAATAGGCTAGATCTCTGAGAGCTGTAAGAACCATTCATTTATTGCTCGTCACATTGTTCAGAACCTTGTTAGACGTTCTTATTACAGCTTTTTCTACTCCTCTTAATTCTGCCTATTTACGAGCTTTGAAGTTACAACTTCTTTTTATATTACAAAGGCCATTAAAATACTAACCGGTAGTGTCATTGAACTGGGAATCGTATTATCACGCCATAATACTGAAAGTCTCATTTGTCGATCAAGAGACTGTCGTTGCATTACTTCGCTTCACCGAGCCAACATTCGGCGCCCAATCCCTAACAGAACTGTAATGACGGCAATAAACGGAAAGCGGGTGTTGTAAAGGGAAAAAAGAATGAGAGGAGCTCCCAATATCGAGTACAATATCGATAGGTCGATAATATAGGTCAGATAAACAGCCCTCAATCAGTCCTTTAACAATTCTACTGTGTGGTGACCCAGAACATCGTTAGTAACATTAGAAGGTGTTCACACCGATATGATAGTGGCCTGATTCTTTGAAGGGCCAGAATTAAAGTGAAATGGTGTTTTTTTTTCTGTTTGGCTTGTGTGCCTGACAGAGGCAGATTGTTTGTTAGAAAGTACTGACACTATTGATACAAAAATACAATTTACAGTACGATGATATTCCATGTGGTAAACAATTTAAACGTGAAATCTAATATAATATATAAAAGTGAAAGTCTGTATGTATGTATGTATGTATGTATGTGGCTTGGTTCCGTATACAAATCTACACCGTTCCACCAATCTCAACCATATTTTGCATACACATAGTTTAGGACCCAGAAGGAACCGCTGGCTACATGAATTTTCGATAGTCTTTCTCATTCTTCTGATTTCGGCCCTTTTGCACTCAAGCACAGGCTAATCAAATCATAAAATATACTCATGAAGGAATGGCAAGTCAGATAGTTTCCATGGCAACACAGCTCAAGTCGAGACACGGCCGACTGGATGCCAATTGCGCTCTGCACTACCGGTATAGAAAATGAGGATCTTTACTTGAAATCCCGTTAATTACTTAACTGCTCACACAGCACTGTCAAACGAGTTTAGCATAACAAAGACTTGACACTATCTTCTTTCTACTATATATTTGTCAAATACCACTCACTCACTCCCTCACTCATTCATTTATTCATCACGAAATCTCAGAAACCACCGAACGGATTGGAATGGAATCTGGTATGCAGCTTCCTCAAGGGCCGCAAATGCCCACTAAGAGAGGATTTTTGGATATTCAGGTTCTAAACGGGTGTTAAGGGGGCAGACCTGCATTTCATTGAATAGCAATATCTCCCGATTGTTTTCATTGGAGATTGTGATACTCGGCATATAAACTCATCATTAAAAATAATAATACACGTGTCTGAGGGTTTTTCGATGTGGTGTATATTATGAGGTGAAAGGGGTGAAAAGTGGGGATTGAAAGATTCCTAACGGAGCGTGTATCTCTTAAACGACATAGGCGAGGAGTTTGAAACTCAGCGAAAAAAAATCAACATAAAAAATAATTAAATATCTGTTGACCGTTTTTTCGTAAATCCAATTTAAGGGGCCCATGGGGAGAGATGAAATTCTAGGGGGGGGAACAGGAAAGAAAGTGCCCTAACTGATTGCCTGACTGACTCACTCATCAATCTCAGGGGGAAAACTGCTTTAAAGTAAGTAAATAGCTGTTCGACGGTTGTTTTTCATAAATCAAATTTAAGGGGTTTATGGGGAAAGTGAAATTCTGAAAAAAGATAATTGAAAGAAAATGTCCTGACTCACTCACTCACTCATCATCGCCCAGCCAAAAATACTGAAGTTGAAAACATGACATTTCGGGGATATGTTCGTTGTATGTCAAAACCGTACACTTAGGGAGGTTTTTGGGATATCCACGTTCTAAAGGGGTCTTATGGGGGTTAAACCTGCATTTCATTGAATAACAATATCTGACAAGTGATTTCATTTGTGGATGTGATACTCGGCATATAAATTAATCATTAAAAATAAGCAGACATGTGTCTAAGGGTTTTTCGATGTGGTGTATTATTATGAGGTGAAATGGGTGAAAAGTGGGGGTTGAAGGATTCCTAACGGAGCATGTAGGCCTATCTCTTAAACGACATAGGCGAGAAATTTGAAACTCAGCGAAAGAAAAGCTTAAAAATAAGTAAATCGGTGTTCGACCGTTTTTTCATAAATTCAATTTAAGGGGCCAATCGAGTGGGGTGAAATTCTAGGAAAAAACGGAGAGAAAGTGTCCTAACTGACTGACTAACTCACTCACTCATCAAACTCAGGGGAAATACAGCTTAAAAAATAAGTTAATAGGTGTTCAAGCGTTTTTTCATCAATCTAATTTAAGGGGCCCATTGGGAGGGGTGAAATTCTGGTAAAAATAATTGAAAGAAAATGTCCTGTCTGACTCAGTCACTCATCACGCCCTGCAAAAACTATTAAAGTTTGAAACATGACATTTTGGGAACATGTTCGCTGTATGACTAAAACGTCAACTAAGGAAAGATTTTCGTTTATTCGGGTTTTAAAGACGTGTTAAGGGGGTAAACGTGCATTTCATTGAATAACGATATCTCATGAGTTATTTCTTTGGGGATGTGATATTCGGTATAAAAACTAATCATTAAAAATAATCAGACATATATCTAAGGGTTTATCGATGTGGTGTATATTATGAGGTTAAAGGGGTGAAAATTGGGGTTGAGGGATTCATAACGGAGCGTGTATCTCTGAAACGACATAGGCGAGGAGTTTGAAATTCGGCGGGAAATAACAGCTTAAAATACAAGTAAATAGGTGTTCGACCGTTTTTTCATAAATCCAATTTAAGGGGCCCTTGGAGAGGGGTGAAATTCTGTGGAAAAAAAAACAGGAAAGAAAGTGTCCTAACTGATTGACTCACTTACTCACACATCATACTCAGGGGGAAAACAGCTTTAAATAAGTAAATAGGTGTTTGACCGTTTGTTTCATAAATACAATTTAAGGGGTTCATGGGGAGGGGTGAAATTATCAAAAATAAATGAAAGAAATTGTCCTGACTGACTCACTCACTCATCATCGTCGAGCCAAAATTATTGAAGTTAGAAACATGAAATTTTGGGGATATGTTCGTTGTATGTCGAAATCGTCCACTAAGGAAAGAGTTTTGGATATTCAGGTTCTAAAGAGGTGTTAGGGGGTTAAACGTGCATTTCATTGAATAACAATATCTCGCGAGTGGTTTCATTTGGGGATGTGATACTTGGCACATATACTAATCATTAACAAGAAGTTCCGTTAAGAACTATACAGCCTACTTTTCATGCCAATGATTATTCTACAGAATATGAACCTATCTAGAATAATGACGAAATTAAGTTGCTAATATCGAAATTTCCAATTAGTTCGAAATACTGTATACCTGGCATAATGTATCCTAATAGAGCACTACAGTTGGCAGCCCTGATGACTGAATATATTCTTAGTTCCATCTCTTAAGGTACAAAATACAAAATTTGGTTGAAGTCCAATGAATCGCATGGACGTTACATGCAGTTAAACATTGGATCTAACAGCGCGCGTAAAATCATGTTGGCAACAATGTCATGCATGTATTGGTCAGAAATATTCTGAAATAAAATGATCTATTGTGTGCCAATTTTGAATGAAATCCATTAGTTAGTATCGAAGTTACATGCATTTTAAAATTGGACCTATCTGCAGGCTTAGAATCATATTGGCAGCACTGACGTATATTAGTTACTCCAAATTCGTCTAGAATGCCAGGTACTCTACGTGTGCAAATTTTAGAGCTATTGGCTTGCATACTTTCTGATATATTGATATTAGGGTAACAAAAATAGGGACAGCACATATTAACAGTTGGCAGCCCTGGTTGCTCCTTAGAATACGCATAGTCATATCTGTTATGGTACACATAACACATACGAAATTTGGTTGAAATCCAAATGATAGTATGGAAGTTGCATGTATATAAAGTTGGATCTGTCAGCAGGCTTAGAATCATGTTGGTAGCACTGACGTATATAAGTTACTCCACATTAATATAGAATGTCAGGTACTATACGTGTGCATAGTTTAAAGCTGTCGGCTTGCATACTTTCTAATATATTGGTATTTGGATAAAATAAATTAGGAGCATTTATTAACAGTTGGCAGCCCTGGTATGTCTTAAGAATACGCTCAGTCATATCTGGTTATGTACACATACAACATACGAAATTTGGTTGAATTCCAATTGATAGTGTAGAAGTTATATGCATTTAAAAATTGGACCTATCAGGAGGCTTATAATCATTTTGGCAACACTGCCATGTTTGGCCTCCTGGAAATTAAACTGAAATATTATTATCTATACGTGTGCCAATTTTGAAATAGCTCCCATTCATACTTTCCAAGATATCCAACATGGAGCTCAAATGTCAATTGCGATTTTTTAGCAGTTGGTAGCACTGACATCATTTTCAAATATGGCCGTGAGATATTCAGGTGTAGATCTTTACTCCTACCAAATTTTGTTTCGATTGCTGCAGCCGTTTAGGAGTTGATAGGGGGGGACACACACACAGCCAGACAGACAGACAGAAGGACAGACAGACAGACAGACAGACGGACAGACAGACAGACAGACAGACAGACACACATTTGCCCGATCTCATAAGTCTACTTTTTCCTCATTTTTGCAAAATGTGAAAAGTAGGCTAAAAATAAGCTGACACATGTCTATTGGTTTTTCGATGAAGTGTATATTATGAGGTGAAAGGGATGAAAAGTGGGGGTTGAAAGATTTCTAACGGAGCGTGTATCTCTTAAACGACATAGGCGAGGAGTTTAAAACTCGGAGGAAATCAATCAGCTTAAAAATAAATAAATAAATAAAATAAATAGGTGTTCGACCGTTTTTCATAAATGCAATTTAAGGGGCCTATGGGGAGGGGTGAAATTCTGGAAGAAAAACGTCCACTAAGGAAGGATTTTTGGATGTTCACTCTCATCGACCAACCAAAACTATTAAAGTTAGAAGAATATTATTTTGGGGATATGTTTGTTGTGTGTCGAAAACGTCTACTAAGGAGGGATTTTTGGGTATTCAGGTTCTAAAGGGGTGTTAACGGGGTTAAACATGCATTTCATTGAATAACAATATGACACGACTATGACGCGAGCGAAGCGAGGCTAAAAATGAGATGGTGTGTGTCTGTGTATTACTCAATCACGCAAGTACCACTGTTCCGAATTACATGAATTTTACATGGAAGTAGCTGATTTACCTGGTTAACATATAGGTTACTTTTGATTTCAATACTTTGCACTATTTAAAGATGGCGACCATTTTAGTGACGTCACTACATCCTTTGGTTTCAAACTTTCATATTTTCATTTCAAAAAAAAAAAAAAAAGGTAACGCCAAGAAATAGCAATCTTTTAATGGCATATACGAGGTTTAAAATAACATTTACTATCCGAAAGGTATCTCCAACGGTTAGCGAGTAGAACCTAAATTTGTGCTATAAAACACGGTCAACGCCAAGCGGTGTAGTTGGACAAAATTTTCCATCCTTAATCTCCCTCTGCGCAGCACCTCGCCTATCCCCTGTTTTAACTGTCACCTTCACATTTTAATTTATTTATGACGCGTAGCGAAGCACGGGTACTTCAGCTAGTTACCTATAAAGCGAACCACCTCGTGGTTTAGCGGCTAGTGTTCTTGGCTGGAGGACTGGGTTCGATTCGTGATTCTGCTATGAAATGTAAACTCTGGTGTGAGGGCTCGATTGGGGTACAGTCAGTCTGGTGAGGCAAAAGTGAGAAGAGGTGGGTTCGATTCTCCCCTCAGCCATCCTGGAAGTGGTTTTCCGAGGGTTTCCAACTACTACTCCAGGAAAATTATGGGATGGTTTCTAACTTGAGGCCACGGCCGCCTTCTTCCAAACCCTATCCCCAATTCAAAAATACACACACACTAGTTATCGTGTTGGAAGCCATTTTTAGCCTATTTTCATTTATGAATAAAAATAGGCATATGAGATCACATTTTGTCCGTGTGTGTGCGTGTATCCCCGTAATAATATCTAAAAGGCTGGAGCGATTTTAATGAAACTCGGTACAGACATAGTACTATTTTGTCCGACCCCGACCACGCCCTTCAAATTGTAATACGTCTCTCCAATTCAACATGGTGGTTGTGCGAAATATTTCACCGACATTCTATATCTCCGAAATTATTACTGATATAAACCTGAAATTTTGTAAGGTGATAAAAACTACTCAGTTACGTTCAGCTAAATGATCATTAAGACCATGGCAAAAACAAAACCAACATGGCTTCCAAACGAAGTTAAAGTATTTAAATGGCATTTTCTCGAGATTTAATCAACCGAGCACAGTGAAACATGGTAGGATAATAAAGTTTTTAGTATATTGAAACTAAATGACATATAGTTCTAGTATCGGTTAACTTGTAACCAACCTCAGCCAAAAAACAAATTATAATATTAACATTAAGGGGAGACGTGCACAAGAACCTTCTGAAATATGATTTTTTGTTGTTGTTGGTGAAATTGCAAGCTTATTATCTTGTGAATCTATTCCCAAAAGGAGTCGGTTGAATTCAATGTCCAAGTCCATTAAAAAATTTAAATTCCTAACATATGCGCGTCAGGTGCCACACCCCCTTTTCAATGCATTGCTATTTTCAGCCTACTTTTTACATTTTGCAAAAATGAGGAAAAAGTAGACTTATGAGATCGAGCAAATGTGTGTCTGTCTGTCTGTCTGTCCTTCTGTCTGTCTGGCTGTGTGTGTGTCCCCCCCTATCAACTCCTAAATGGCTGCAGCAATCGAAACAAAATTTGGAAGGAGTAAAGATCAATACCTGAATATCTCACGGCCATATTTGAAAATGATGTCAGTGCTACCAACTGCTGAAAAAACGCAATTGAAATATGAGCTCCATGTTGGATATCTTGGAAGGTATGAATGGGAACTATTTAAAAATTAACACACGTATAGATAATAATATTGCAGTTTAATTTCCAGGAGGCCATACATGGCAGTGTTGCCAAAATGATTATAAGCCTGCTGATAGGTCCAAATTTTAAATGCACATAACTTCTACACTATCAATTGGATTTCAACCAAATTTCGTAAGTGCAAAGAGTACATAAACAGGTATGACTGAGCGTATTCTTAAGAGCAACCAGGGCTGCAAACTGTTAATAAATGCTCTCAATTTTTTAAATCCTAATACCCATATATCAGAAAGTATGCAAGCCGACAGCTTTAAACTATGCACACGTATAGTACCTGACATTCAATATTAATTTGGAGTAACTTATATACGTCAGTGCTACCAACATGATTTTAAGCCTACTGAGAGGTCCAACTTTAAATACATATAACTTTTATACTATCATTTGGATTTCAACCAAATTTCGTGTGTGCCATGTGTACCATAACAGATATGACTATGCCGATTCTTAAGAGTAACCAGGGCTGCCAACTGTTAATATGTGCTCTCTCAATTTTTGTTACCCTAATATCAATATATCAGAAAGTATGCAAGCCAATAGCTCTAAACTTTGCACACGCATAGTACCTGGCATCTATATATTTAAAACACTAAGCTGTTTTTTGTACACACGAGATTGTGAAAACGACTTAACCGATTGGCTTCGTAAGACATTCTAACGAAAGCTCTTGGCATGCAGATTTGCAGAGTGTCTCTAAAATAAACAAATATATTACGGTATATTTTTAAATTAATATAGAAAATAGCAGAATTCTAGGCCCTCACGCATGCGCACAATCCGCCTGGGGTCATGACAAAATGGCGGTGAGAAGTCCATTAAAATGTAAGTTATTTAATAAGCTTCCATGTAATTGAAAACATACATTAACCAAGTTCTGACAATAAAATATAATAACAGTATGAACGTATACGAATGTGCAACATTGATTTATTTGGATAATGAAATTGATTATTTCCTTCAAACAGCGGTTTTTGAGTATAATGAATGGCTGCGTCTGCTGCTAGACATGAGTGCGTGAGTAGCCATGTGGTTAAGGCGACTGACCGTGGTTCCAAGAAGCGCCGGTTCGATCCTAGCCATCGCCAGTATTTTTTTTTTTTTTACTACTGAAATATTGTTTAATCAAGGAGTAACAGTAAGGTTTTATGTCTGTTAAAGATACTTATTTCTACATTCCCTCTAAATACGTTTTATTTTCGTTTTACCATTGCATTGCAGCATGTAATCAAAAGAGCAAACTGTTGTCCGCAGTACGCCGTTTAAATATCTGCAATCAGTTCCTATAACTGACAACAGATGGCAGTAATTCGCCCATATAGTTCCATTAACTGACAGCAGATGGCAACACCATTGCATCGATATATTTAAAACACAAGACATGGCATGTTTTCACGTGATGGAAAATTATAAAGGAGGGGAATATTTAAGAAGGGAAATGTTGAGGAACATTAACCGACAGTTGAATGTGTAGGCTAGGTTGTTTATGTACCTTAATATTGCAATTTCTTCCCAATGCTTCGGTGGTCAAGTTATTAGCGTCCTAGACTAAAAGTTATAATTATGCATCGTCGATATTAAAGAAAAAAGTAGTTTTCCAGGCACACGCGCGTCTCCACAATTGCTTTCGCCATGAGAGACACTTGGCAAATATAATTCGTTTGAAGGACTCCGACATCTTGGTCACTCAGCCCCGTGTACTTGGGTGTGTATGTGTGAAATTTTCTTCTGATAACCTGTGTTATTGTGATGGCTGCATTACTGTGAGTATTTGTAATTAAGGTGGTAAATGGCAAGGAGACGGCCAAGGCCTTAAGTTAGAAACCATCCCGGTATTTGCCTTAAGTGGAAGTGGGGAACCACGGAAAACCACATCCAAGATTGTCGAGGTGGGAATTAAACCTTCCTCTTCTTAGTTATACCTCAAGAGACTGAATGTACCCCGATTTTGCCCTGAGACCAGAATTAAATTTCTTGGCAGAGCAGGAAATGTAACCCGGGTCTCCGGGGCGATAGACAAGAATAGGTGGGCCTCCATGTGTTAATACGATTTTTGACATGCACGGGACATAGAATTCAAAAACTGCCTCCATTAGGGTGACTATCGAAGTGAGTATTGAGTATAGGCCTATGGCCATTCCAGTAGTTGGTGAAGTGATTCTATGTTCCCCTGCAAAATGTACTGCCATAACCTATAACAGGTGATGGAAATTGCTTATTTAGAGCAGTTTCGTACTGTTTATAACAAAATGAAGAACGTCATTCTGAGCTGCGTTTTCAAGCTATCGCAAAAAATTTCGCTGGCAGGAACAATTATAAGGAATTTATTTTAAGCGATCAGTCTCATCGCATTCTCCTCACCAACCAACTTGAGTATGAAAGTCTCTGGACGGTCATGTTGAACTTCATTGTATAAGACAATTGTTTAATGATTATTTGTTTAGAGTACGGAGTCTAACTACGTAGTTGATTTCGGCAATGGAAGTATTATTTGCCATTTAATATTTAGCGGCTCCGTTATTGCAGGACACTATAGTGTTATCGAATAATACGAAGCCACATTTAAAATCCAATATAAATGGGCCATTTCAGAAACAATTCCAGATATTATGCAATACAGTGTACTGTAAGGTCCTTGACGATCAAATGTAAACATTTTTCTACATTGTATTTCTCTTGCGTAAAATCTATGCGTGGTTACTTTGGTCTTTACTGTTGTGAGGGTAAAATTGATCTGCTGGAATATAAAATATTTGCCAAGCTGCAACAATGTAATGATATTAATTTAAAAGTCATTGAACTTATATCCAGCAGTTCAAACACATACATCAGCGTTAACAGATTGGATACTGAAGATGAAAGCCAGCTACTTCATTTCCCTATTATTGAATTTTTCAATTCCTTGGAATTAAGAGATTCGCCTCCACATACTTCGAACGTTTAAGCCGTAGATATGCTTCTTAGAAATCTGAACGTTTCCCAAGGACTCATATATGGTAATATATTAATTGTAAGAAATCGCTTGGATTCGGATATAATAGGTGCAGTAATATTAGGCAGAGAGCTCAAATCCTACGACTTGATTTAACACCTTCCGATAAAACACTTACAGGTAGCCTACAGTACATTTTCTTTTAATAGGCAACAATTTCCTATTCGCTCGGCCTACTTTATCAAAATCAATCAAGCTCAAGGAGAAACTCTTGAACGTATTGGGCTATTTACCTCATCACGTTTTCAGTCATGACCAGCAGGATAGTGAAGGTGCAAAAAAGGTCCTGTTTGGGATGGTAAAGAATAAGAGGCGGAAGGATCCTACGGATTATGTTAGAATGGTGAACAAAAGGGGACAAGAGATAGAAAATAGGGAAGAACTGAAGAAAATGTGGAAAGAATATTTTGAAGAACTCCTGAAACCAAATGGAAACCACGGCGAGGAGGAAGAAATCGGGGAAGAGGTACAGTAGATGAACTGCAAACAGAAAAGGACTTAACATGGAAAGAAGTGGAAGATGCAGTGAGGAAGATGAAAGGAGGGAAGGCACCGGGTGTGGATGATTTGAGTGTGGAGATGGTGAGAGCAGCAGGAGAGGTGGGGATACAATGGTTGTACCGAGTGATGAAGACAGCATGGAAGGAAAGGAAGACCCCAGAGGACTGGAAAAAGGGAATAATTGTCCCGATCTTCAAGAAAGGTAGTAGAACAGAATGCAGAAACTATCGGGGAATAACACTGATGAGTCATTGTGCAAAGTTGTTTGAGAAAGTTTTGGAAAGGAGAATTAGGACAAGGATAGAAGGAGGGATGAGGGAAGAACAACATGGCTTCAGATCAGGAAGGTCCACAGTGGATTTGATTTTTGCTGTAAGGCAGTTACAAGAACAGCACTATGAGTATGGAACAGATCTACTGATGGCCTTCCAGGACATTGAGAAAGCATATGACAGTGTATGCAGAAACAAAGTATGGAAGTCCCTGGAGGATAGAGGAATATAAAAATGGACTATAAGGAAGATAAAGGAGATGTACAAGGGAAGCGTGAGCTGTGTGAAAGTGGGAGGAGAGAGATCGGACTGGTTGGAACAGAGAAACGGCCTGAAACAAGGAAGTGCACTGTCACCGTTACTTTTCATTGTGGTGATGGATGACATAATGACCCGAGTGGCACAAGTAATTGGGGAAGGAAATATGAAAGCAATGGTGCTTGCAGATGATTTGATGATTTGGGGAAACAAGGAGGAGGAGGTACAGGAACAGTTGGACGTGTGGGAAGGAATAATACAAGGTTATGGGATGAAATTTAGCATAAATAAGAGTGAGATGGTGATCACAACAAGGAAGAAGGAAAGAACCACAACGGAAATAACAATTGGTGGGGAACAGCCGAAGGAATTGGAGAGTTTCAAGTATCTGGGAAGCCTGATACAAGAGAATGGAAGAAACGATAGAGAAATAAATGAGCGGGGGAGACAGGCAGAAGCATTCCGGAGGAGTGTGAGAAGCATGTTATGGAGCAAGAATGTCCCTCAGAACAGCAAAAAGATCATATATCGGACGTACAATGTCCCTATCCTGACGTATGCCTCGGAGACCTGGGTTATGAAAGGAAGGGAGAAGAGCAAAATACAGGCCAGTGAGATGAGGTTCTTGAGAAGCAGTATTGGAGCTACAAAGATGGACAGAATAAGAAATGAGAGGACCGGAGAATTAATGAAGGATGAACCATTACAGACTGGTATAGAGAAATCTAGACTTAGATGGTATGGACATGTAAAACGAATGGAGGAGAAGAGGATACCCAGCAGGATACACGAGACGAAGTGGGAAGGAAAGAGACCAAGAGGGAGACCGAGAGACAGGTGGCTGAAGGGGGAGGAAGAAATCGTGAAGAAGAGAGGAGAAGACTGGACAAGGGTGGAGGCTGAGAGATGGTGGGAAGACAGAAGACGTTGGAGAGACTTGTGTTCCAAACAGACCCGGCCAGTGGCTGGAAACTGTGCAAGATGATGATGACCTAATCACGTTTTCAGTCATGACCAGCAATATATTGCAATGCTGAGAGTGCTATATTTTGACGCCCTTAAAGTTGCAATAGTGCTAAAAAGTAATCGTACAAAGAATGTAACTTATATAAGAAGCTTCTTCAGTAATTTTGTTTTCCATTGTCCGTCATGTTTTGACGGGTTTCATCTAGTCTATATATTTAAAACACTAAGCTGTTTTTTGTACACACGAGATTGTGAAAACGACTTAACCGATTGGCTTCGTAAGACATTCTAACGAAAGCTCTTGGCATGCAGATTTGCAGAGTGTCTCTAAAATAAACAAATATATTACGGTATATTTTTAAATTAATATAGAAAATAGCAGAATTCTAGGCCCTCACGCATGCGCACAATCCGCCTGGGGTCATGACAAAATGGCGGTGAGAAGTCCATTAAAATGTAAGTTATTTAATAAGCTTCCATGTAATTGAAAACATACATTAACCAAGTTCTGACAATAAAATATAATAACAGTATGAACGTATACGAATGTGCAACATTGATTTATTTGGATAATGAAATTGATTATTTCCTTCAAACAGCGGTTTTTGAGTATAATGAATGGCTGCGTCTGCTGCTAGACATGAGTGCGTGAGTAGCCATGTGGTTAAGGCGACTGACCGTGGTTCCAAGAAGCGCCGGTTCGATCCTAGCCATCGCCAGTATTTTTTTTTTTTTTTTACTACTGAAATATTGTTTAATCAAGGAGTAACAGTAAGGTTTTATGTCTGTTAAAGATACTTATTTCTACATTCCCTCTAAATACGTTTTATTTTCGTTTTACCATTGCATTGCAGCATGTAATCAAAAGAGCAAACTGTTGTCCGCAGTACGCCGTTTAAATATCTGCAATCAGTTCCTATAACTGACAACAGATGGCAGTAATTCGCCCATATAGTTCCATTAACTGACAGCAGATGGCAACACCATTGCATCGATATATTTAAAACACAAGACATGGCATGTTTTCACGTGATGGAAAATTATAAAGGAGGGGAATATTTAAGAAGGGAAATGTTGAGGAACATTAACCGACAGTTGAATGTGTAGGCTAGGTTGTTTATGTACCTTAATATTGCAATTTCTTCCCAATGCTTCGGTGGTCAAGTTATTAGCGTCCTAGACTAAAAGTTATAATTATGCATCGTCGATATTAAAGAAAAAAGTAGTTTTCCAGGCACACGCGCGTCTCCACAATTGCTTTCGCCATGAGAGACACTTGGCAAATATAATTCGTTTGAAGGACTCCGACATCTTGGTCACTCAGCCCCGTGTACTTGGGTGTGTATGTGTGAAATTTTCTTCTGATAACCTGTGTTATTGTGATGGCTGCATTACTGTGAGTATTTGTAATTAAGGTGGTAAATGGCAAGGAGACGGCCAAGGCCTTAAGTTAGAAACCATCCCGGTATTTGCCTTAAGTGGAAGTGGGGAACCACGGAAAACCACATCCAAGATTGTCGAGGTGGGAATTAAACCTTCCTCTTCTTAGTTATACCTCAAGAGACTGAATGTACCCCGATTTTGCCCTGAGACCAGAATTAAATTTCTTGGCAGAGCAGGAAATGTAACCCGGGTCTCCGGGGCGATAGACAAGAATAGGTGGGCCTCCATGTGTTAATACGATTTTTGACATGCACGGGACATAGAATTCAAAAACTGCCTCCATTAGGGTGACTATCGAAGTGAGTATTGAGTATAGGCCTATGGTCATTCCAGTAGTTGGTGAAGTGATTCTATGTTCCCCTGCAAAATGTACTGCCATAACCTATAACAGGTGATGGAAATTGCTTATTTAGAGCAGTTTCGTACTGTTTATAACAAAATGAAGAACGTCATTCTGAGCTGCGTTTTCAAGCTATCGCAAAAAATTTCGCTGGCAGGAACAATTATAAGGAATTTATTTTAAGCGATCAGTCTCATCGCATTCTCCTCACCAACCAACTTGAGTATGAAAGTCTCTGGACGGTCATGTTGAACTTCATTGTATAAGACAATTGTTTAATGATTATTTGTTTAGAGTACGGAGTCTAACTACGTAGTTGATTTCGGCAATGGAAGTATTATTTGCCATTTAATATTTAGCGGCTCCGTTATTGCAGGACACTATAGTGTTATCGAATAATACGAAGCCACATTTAAAATCCAATATAAATGGGCCATTTCAGAAACAATTCCAGATATTATGCAATACAGTGTACTGTAAGGTCCTTGACGATCAAATGTAAACATTTTTCTACATTGTATTTCTCTTGCGTAAAATCTATGCGTGGTTACTTTGGTCTTTACTGTTGTGAGGGTAAAATTGATCTGCTGGAATATAAAATATTTGCCAAGCTGCAACAATGTAATGATATTAATTTAAAAGTCATTGAACTTATATCCAGCAGTTCAAACACATACATCAGCGTTAACAGATTGGATACTGAAGATGAAAGCCAGCTACTTCATTTCCCTATTATTGAATTTTTCAATTCCTTGGAATTAAGAGATTCGCCTCCACATACTTCGAACGTTTAAGCCGTAGATATGCTTCTTAGAAATCTGAACGTTTCCCAAGGACTCATATATGGTAATATATTAATTGTAAGAAATCGCTTGGATTCGGATATAATAGGTGCAGTAATAATAGGCAGAGAGCTCAAATCCTACGACTTGATTTAACACCTTCCGATAAAACACTTACAGGTAGCCTACAGTACATTTTCTTTTAATAGGCAACAATTTCCTATTCGCTCGGCCTACTTTATCAAAATCAATCAAGCTCAAGGAGAAACTCTTGAACGTATTGGGCTATTTACCTCATCACGTTTTCAGTCATGACCAGCAGGATAGTGAAGGTGCAAAAAAGGTCCTGTTTGGGATGGTAAAGAATAAGAGGCGGAAGGATCCTACGGATTATGTTAGAATGGTGAACAAAAGGGGACAAGAGATAGAAAATAGGGAAGAACTGAAGAAAATGTGGAAAGAATATTTTGAAGAACTCCTGAAACCAAATGGAAACCACGGCGAGGAGGAAGAAATCGGGGAAGAGGTACAGTAGATGAACTGCAAACAGAAAAGGACTTAACATGGAAAGAAGTGGAAGATGCAGTGAGGAAGATGAAAGGAGGGAAGGCACCGGGTGTGGATGATTTGAGTGTGGAGATGGTGAGAGCAGCAGGAGAGGTGGGGATACAATGGTTGTACCGAGTGATGAAGACAGCATGGAAGGAAAGGAAGACCCCAGAGGACTGGAAAAAGGGAATAATTGTCCCGATCTTCAAGAAAGGTAGTAGAACAGAATGCAGAAACTATCGGGGAATAACACTGATGAGTCATTGTGCAAAGTTGTTTGAGAAAGTTTTGGAAAGGAGAATTAGGACAAGGATAGAAGGAGGGATGAGGGAAGAACAACATGGCTTCAGATCAGGAAGGTCCACAGTGGATTTGATTTTTGCTGTAAGGCAGTTACAAGAACAGCACTATGAGTATGGAACAGATCTACTGATGGCCTTCCAGGACATTGAGAAAGCATATGACAGTGTATGCAGAAACAAAGTATGGAAGTCCCTGGAGGATAGAGGAATATAAAAATGGACTATAAGGAAGATAAAGGAGATGTACAAGGGAAGCGTGAGCTGTGTGAAAGTGGGAGGAGAGAGATCGGACTGGTTGGAACAGAGAAACGGCCTGAAACAAGGAAGTGCACTGTCACCGTTACTTTTCATTGTGGTGATGGATGACATAATGACCCGAGTGGCACAAGTAATTGGGGAAGGAAATATGAAAGCAATGGTGCTTGCAGATGATTTGATGATTTGGGGAAACAAGGAGGAGGAGGTACAGGAACAGTTGGACGTGTGGGAAGGAATAATACAAGGTTATGGGATGAAATTTAGCATAAATAAGAGTGAGATGGTGATCACAACAAGGAAGAAGGAAAGAACCACAACGGAAATAACAATTGGTGGGGAACAGCCGAAGGAATTGGAGAGTTTCAAGTATCTGGGAAGCCTGATACAAGAGAATGGAAGAAACGATAGAGAAATAAATGAGCGGGGGAGACAGGCAGAAGCATTCCGGAGGAGTGTGAGAAGCATGTTATGGAGCAAGAATGTCCCTCAGAACAGCAAAAAGATCATATATCGGACGTACAATGTCCCTATCCTGACGTATGCCTCGGAGACCTGGGTTATGAAAGGAAGGGAGAAGAGCAAAATACAGGCCAGTGAGATGAGGTTCTTGAGAAGCAGTATTGGAGCTACAAAGATGGACAGAATAAGAAATGAGAGGACCGGAGAATTAATGAAGGATGAACCATTACAGACTGGTATAGAGAAATCTAGACTTAGATGGTATGGACATGTAAAACGAATGGAGGAGAAGAGGATACCCAGCAGGATACACGAGACGAAGTGGGAAGGAAAGAGACCAAGAGGGAGACCGAGAGACAGGTGGCTGAAGGGGGAGGAAGAAATCGTGAAGAAGAGAGGAGAAGACTGGACAAGGGTGGAGGCTGAGAGATGGTGGGAAGACAGAAGACGTTGGAGAGACTTGTGTTCCAAACAGACCCGGCCAGTGGCTGGAAACTGTGCAAGATGATGATGACCTAATCACGTTTTCAGTCATGACCAGCAATATATTGCAATGCTGAGAGTGCTATATTTTGACGCCCTTAAAGTTGCAATAGTGCTAAAAAGTAATCGTACAAAGAATGTAACTTATATAAGAAGCTTCTTCAGTAATTTTGTTTTCCATTGTCCGTCATGTTTTGACGGGTTTCATCTAGTTCTAGATTAATTTGGAGTAACTAATATACGTCAGTGCTGCCAACATGATTCTAAGCCTGCTGATAGGTCCAATTTTAAAATACATGTAACTTCTATACTAACTAATGGATTTCATTCAAAATTGACACAACAATAGATCATATTACTTCAGATTATATCTGACCAATATATGTATGTCATTGTTGCCAACATGATTTTACGCGCGCTGTTAGATCCAATGTTTAACTGCATGTAACGTCCATGATATACATTGGACTTCAACCAAATTTTGTATTCTGTACCTTAAGAGATGGAACTAAGAATATGTTCAGTCACCAGGGCTGCCAACTGTAGTTCTCTATTAGGCTATCATATGCTAGGTATACAGTATTTCGAACTAATTAGAAATTTCGGTATTACCAACTTAATTTCGTCATTATTCTAGATAGATCCATATAGATTAATCATTGGCATGAATCTTAAATTTTAAGAAAAGTAGGCTCTTTAGTTCGTCACGGAAATTCTTGTTCATCTTTGCTGAACACTTTACGCCATTTTAGTCAGGCAGTTGGCGGTATCACAGTTTGGAATATTGAAGAAGGCTGTGGTGCGGACTTCCGGTTGATCAAGCATGGCGATTACCGCGGAAAGTTTGTTTTCATTTCAGAGATACGGTGCGAGGTAGGGAGTTGTTATTTCTTCAAAATTTGTAAGAGGCGTTATTAATAACAATGGGCAGATCTGCTAGAGTGTTCAAGAAAGTTAAAAGATCTATTCTATTGAGTACAAAGAAAAATATACCGAGCTTATCTAATTTAGTCCAATTGTTTACATACCTCAAGATGGCGGCTGTGCGAAATTTTGAAATATTTTTTTTATTTCTTGTGTCCTAATCATACGATCGAAGTCAATGTTTGAATATTGATCCTACGCAATAATCTTCATCTAATAGTATATTACTCTATGGCCTACATATATAAAAATCCAACATGGCGACAATCCGAAATATTTCGACGGTTTTCAATATCTACGAATCGATTAGGCCTACAGCAATCAAACTCAATTTTTTTAAGTTGATAGAGGCAATTGACGTAAGTAGGTTGTATGAAAATTGGCTATTTAGTCCTGCACGGAACTACTTTTTCGGATGTGAGTCACTCGTTTCTTCATGGAGAACATTATACAGGGCATCGACAAGAGGCATATTGATTCTGCAAACAAGGCTGTGGATGACATCCATAAGGAGGCCAGGCAAAAGAAAACACTAGGGAGGAAAGCAGCTGAAGAGGTGGATGATGAGCATTATTGATATGGTCAATTTTGATATTGTTGAGTCGAGACAAGTAGCATGTCTACCTCACAAAAATTCAATTGTCATTTCCTGGACTTCCTTTTTCCAAAACAAATGTACCTTTTCCACTTGAACTACTAAAAATACCAATTCAAAACTTGGTAGACAGACAGGTTAAACATTGTTACATATTTCACTGGAAGGGAATTACAAAATATGTAATTTTATGGATTTCAGAGGTCCATATGTATGCATATTTGTGAATTTTTCAAATGCAAAAGTTCTTTCATTTTCAAAAATTCTAAATAGGCATGGAATTAAAAACGGCTCCAGGAATTGCATTAACAAAGTTACAGAAACCACTAAAATAAATTACAAGTTCCAGGGCCTTAGTGTTGCTGAGAAAAAGGTACATCTCAAAGTCAAGTCAACCCCTGGCACTATACAGCCCATGACGGGTTAAGGCCGACCAAGCGACCGCTGCCCAGCCATTCGGCCTGCAGATATTGGGGTGACGCGTGATCAGCGCGTCGGGTCCCCTCGGCCGTTAATCTTGGTTTTCGTAATCGGGGCGCTGTCTCACTGTCAGACAGCTACTCAATTGTCCTCACGTGGCTGATTGCACCTCGTTCCAACCCTCACGTCAGTTTTAAAATCCCTGACGGAGCCGGGGATCGAACCCGGGGCCTCCAGGTGAGAGGCAGGCGCGCTACCCGAACACCACGGGGCCGTGTTCGTTTCAAAAACGTTCTATCCAAATTAACTGATTCATTTTAGTAGCAAATACCAATGCATTTTAAATCAGTGTGCAAAGTTTCATGATTCTAACTCAAATAACGTCCAAGTTATAGAAAATTTAGAAAGTCAATGCATTTTCGTGCACGTCTCCCCTTATCTCTCTTGATTATACCATTGAACTCATAATAATCATACATTTATCTCACTCATATTATAAATCTCTAGCTCTCACAATTATCTAGGATCTCATTCTATCTCTACGTATCTCATTCTATGTTCACACATTTCTTCAACATAACGGTATCAATTATAGCTTCAATCTACCTTCAAATTATGCACATGAATCTTATTTCACACCAGGAACTGTATCTACCATTTCTACTTGGAATATTCTTTCCTTCCAAGGAACCCGTTTGCTCGTAACTTATTATTATTATTATTGTTATTATTATTATTATTATTAATATACTTAGACAAAGCTTTCAGGATATTCCTCTTAGGATGATTTGCAATTAGAAATCGACTCTATCTTTACTGATTCTATTTAACAAAGGTATTTTAGAACTGATCAACAAAATGCTATCACATTACATTATACAGGGTGTAATTGATATAATGGAAGTCCGTTACACTGGTGGTAGAAGAGACTATTCTAAGCTTCCAAGGTAAAAAAAAAATTGTCACCTATCTTGAAATTCGAAATTAATCATTAAAAAGTCAATGTTTTTAATTTTTTCAGAAACTATACAAGCAGAAGGTGGTGTGGCAGGCTTGGGGGAACGAGGCGGAACGAGGTGTGATGACGCGCGGAGGGGAAGTTGTTACGTAATCGGAACATTGACCTTACCGGTTGAGGGGTAGTATCAGCTGTTATGAGGATAAGCTGTACCCGTCTCGTAAGAAAATGTGTTCTGCTGTTGTTCTTGTTCTTGTTGTTGAAATCGCACGCAATGTCTTGGGACGTTAGAACCGGTAGTAGAGTGTAGCCTACTTTGTAAGTGTGGGACTCATTGATTGATGTTCATGTATAAAATAATTTCGATAATTAGCCCTGGTGTGTTATGAAATACAGTGGGACAAAATTCCGTCTGTTCAGAACTACTGTAGCACTTAAGACGGAAGTAAAATACTTGATGTTTTGTTTGAGAGGCTTAGTGATTCTGGTGTGGGTAGAATTTGTCTGATAACCTGTGCTATTGTGGTTTCTGTAGTTATGTGGGTATTTATAATTCAGGTGAGGATTCGAAAGAAGGAGCCGGTCCTGTGGTGTTGGGGCAGAGCACCTGCCTCTCACCCAGAGACCCGGGGTTCGATTCCCGGCACCATCAGGGATATTAGAAATTGACGTTAGGGCTGGAATGGGCTGCACTAAGCCTCGTGAGGACAATTGAGGAGGCCTAGCTGTCTGACAGTGAGGCCGAGCCCCGGTCACGAAAACCAAGATTAATGGCAGATGGCACCCGATGCACTGACCACGCGTTACCATAATATCTGCAGGCTAAATGGCTGGACAGGGGTCGCTTGGTAGGCCTAGGCCCTTCATAGGCTGTACTGCCAGCGGTTATGGTAATTGGAAAGAAGGCGGCCGTGGCATTAAGTTTGGAAAGATCCCGGCATTTGCCAGGGGTAGAAGTGGAAACCCATGGAAGTCTACTTCCAAGATTTAATACTAGTACGGTACCACATGTACATAATAATAATAATAATAATAACAATAATAATAATAATAATAATAACAATAAAGCAAATATAGCGGGTTGTTCAGCCCTATCAAATGGCAATGGCATGTAGAACGGGAAAAGACCATGTCTATCATTGTATCGAGCACGGGTGTGATCCCAAGTACCTTGCTCCAAGACCTTAAAAAACTGGATCTGGATACTCAACTGTACAAACTAATGCAGAAGGCAGTAGTTCTCTCAACAACCCGATTCGCCAGGAAGTTCATGGTTAGCGATATTGACTTTCCAGCTTAGGTGTGACTGTTTCAGTAACAATACTTGGGTTCCTTGAAGCTGTATAGTTATGTTGTGATATACCAGCAATGTGCTATATGTACTGTATAAAATAATACTAATAATTAAATGATAGTGAGGCTGTGTAGCTCAGGTAGTAGAGAGCTATCCTTCTCGAGGGTTCGATCTAGGCTCAGTCATGTAATAAATGAAGGTGAACAAATGCGACAGCCTTGTGCCGATGGATGTAATGTCACGTAGGCCTACATGAGACTCTGTGAGCACAACATTCCGGAATCTCGACTTTCCCGGGAAACATAACAAGTAGTTCCGTGAAGAACTATACAGCCTATTTTCATATATCCTACTTATGTTAATTGCCACTATCAACATACACAATTTCAGTTTGATTGCTGTAATAGATTCGTAGATATTTAGAACCGACTAAATATTTCGGATGGTCGCCATGTTGGATTTTATATATGTAGGTCCTAGAGTTACGTACTGTTACATGCAGATTATTGTGAACGTGTAGTATTCAAACTTCAATCGCATAGTTAGGACACAAGAAAAAACAAGGAGATTTAAAATTTTGTCACAGCTGCCATCTTGAGGTTATGGAAACAATTGAAACAAATTAGATGCCAGTGGATTAACATTCGTATTAGGATTTACTGTACCAAGTTTCACTGCACGCGGATGGTCAAATTGCGAGAAACGTCCATGTGAATATTTATAATTCGCGTCACCGCCATGTTGGATTTG
The DNA here is from genome assembly GCA_946902985.2 of Meconema thalassinum. NCBI lineage: Eukaryota > Metazoa > Arthropoda > Insecta > Orthoptera > Tettigoniidae > Meconema > Meconema thalassinum. Next base: position 248,942,522 of record OX336391.1, read on the forward strand.
TGATCACCAGGTTATTTAAAGTCCTATAGGTGAACTTAAGTTCATAGCCCCTATGAACATTAAAAAATGCAGTTTGATTGCTAAAATAGATTCGTAGATATTCAGTATCGTCTAAATATTTCGGTTGGTCGCCATGTTGGGTTGTTAAATGCATAGGCCATAGAGTCATGTACCATTAAATGAAAATTATTGCGTAGGTTCATTATTCAAACTTTCACTTCGATCGCATGACTACATCACAATGAATAAAATATTAAAATTCGCACTGCCGCCATCTTGAGGTTATGTAAACAATTGAACTAAATTAGATACCAGTGGATTACAATGTGTATAAATATTTCCTGTGCCAGGTTTCAGTGCGCTTGGAACATTAAATCGCGAGAAAGGTCTATTTAAAATTTTCAAATTCGCTCGGCCGCCATGTTCGTTTTGTAGTTAACCGGTTTTTGAAAGTCTTATAGATGGAATTCCAGTAGTGACCTTTATCGCCGTACAAAATTTCAGGGTTTTACCGCTAATAGTTTCAGAGATATAGAATGCCGGTGAAATATTTCGCACATCCGCCATCTTGTGATTATGTAAACAATTGAACGAAGTTAGATGTCGGTGCATTACAATGTATATAATCATATACTGTACCAAGTTTCATTGCGTTTGGTTGGTCAAATCGCGAGAAACGTCTATTTAAAAGTCGCAAATTCGCTTGGCCGCCATGTTGGTTTTGTAGTTACCAGGTTTTCAAAAGTCACATAAGTGAACTTATAGTAGTTCCGTCTATCACCATAGAAAATGTCAGGGTAATATCGGTAATAGTTTCGGAGATATTGAATGCTGGTGAAATTTTTCGCACAGCCGCCATGTTGGATTGGTGAGTCGTAACAAAATTTGAAGGGCACGGTCGAGGTCGCCGGGAATAGTGCTATGAACTTTCCGAGTTTCATTGAAATCGCTCCAGCCGTTTAGATTTTATTAGGGGGACACACACACACGAATCACACACACACACGCACACACACACGGACAAAAGGTGATCTCATGAGCCTATTTTTTCAAAATTGAAAATAGGCTAAATATAGTGTGTCTAACAACATATTATTAGTCTATTATTATTATTATTATTATTATTATTATTATTATTATTATTATTATTATTATTATTATTATTAATATTATTATTAGACTATTAAACAAATTATAAAGGATTATATCCTTACTGAATGTTATTTATTAGCCTATTTTCAATTTTGAAAAAATAGGCTTATGAGATCACCTTTTGTCCGTGTGTGCGTGCGTGTGTGTGTGATTCGTGTGTGTGTCCCCCCCCCCCCTAATAAAATCTAAACGGCTTGAGCGATTTCAATGAAACTCGGAAAGTTCATAGCACTATCCCGGCGACCTCGACCGTGCCCTTCAAATTTTATTACGACTCACCAATCCAACATGGCGGCTGTGCGAAGTATTTCACCAGCATTCAATATCTCCGAAACTATTACCGATATTACCCTGACATTTTCTATGGTGATAGAGGGAACTACTATAAGTTCACTTATGCGACTTTTGAAAACATGGTGACAACAAAACCAACATGGCGGCCAAGCGAATTTGCGACTTTTAAATAGACGTTTCTCGCGATTTGACCAACCAAACGCAATGAAACTTGGTACAGTATATGTTTATATACATTGTAATGCACCGACATCTAACTTCGTTCAATTGTTTACATAATCACAAGATGGCGGATGTGCGAAATATTTCACCGGCATTCTATATCTCTGAAACTATTAGGGGTAAACCCCTGAAATTTTGTACGGAGATAAAGGGCACTTCTGGAAGTCCATCTATAAGACTTTCAAAAACCGGTTAACTACAAAACGAACATGGCGGCCAAGCGAATTTGAAAATTTTAAATAGACCTTTCTCGCGATTTAATGTTCCAAGCGCACCGAAACCTGGCACAGGAAATATTTATACACATTGTAATCCACTGGTATCTAATTTAGTTCAATTGTTTACATAACCTCAAGATGGCGGCAGTGCGAATTTTAAAATTAAGATTTTATTTATTGTGATGTAGTCATGTGATCGAAGTGAAAGTTTGAATAGTGAACCTACGCAATAATTTTCCTTTAATGGTACATGACCCTATGGCCTATACATTTAACAATCCAACATGGCGACCATCCGAAATATTTAGACGATACTGAATATCTACGAATCTATTTTAGCAATCACACTGCATTTTTTAATGTTCATAGGGGCTATGAACTTAAGTTCACCTATAGGACTTTAAATAACCTGGTGATCACAAATCCAACATGGCGGTGACGCGAATTATAAATATTCACATGGACGTTTCTCGCAATTTAACCATCCGCGTGCAGTGAAACTTGGTACAGTAAATCCTTATACGAATGTTAATCCACTGGCATCTAATTTATTTCAATTGTTTCCATAACCTCAAGATGGCAGCTGTGAAATTTTTAAATTCTCCTTGTTTTTTCTTGTGTCCTAACTATGCGATTGAAGTTTGAATACTACACGTTCACAATAATCTGCATGTAACAGTACATAACTCTAGGACCTACATATATAACATCCAACATGGCGACCATCCGAAATATTTAGACGGTTCTCAATATCTACGAATCTATTACAGCAATCAAACTGAAATTGTGTATGTTGATAGTGGCAATTAACATAAGTAGGATATATGAAAATAGGCTGTATAGTTCTTCACGGAACTACTTGTTTTTAAGTAGGGTTCCAATTGTTTAGGACTTTCAGTAAATACATATTTTTGCTAACAATGATGATGGAAGAGACTTGCAAGCTTATTGTGATTGTTGTTGTTAATTCATTTTAGGGGCTTGGGATATTTGTTTATCCGGCCCGTGTAGTTGGGTGAGTGTTGAATTTATCTGATAAACAGTGTTTCTGTGGTGACTGTAGTAGTATGTGTAGCTGTAGTTATTAGGGTCGTGAATGAGGTTGGTGCTCCGGGACACCAAGTACCATACTATCCCGGCATGTGCTTGGAAAGCTCCTGGAAAAATCCGGGGAAATCCAAACTCAGGATAGCCACTGTCGGTGCTGACTTCTGACCACCAATCATCGGACTTGCTGTTACGTTTAAACGCGCATGCCTACACTGCGGGGGTAGGAAAGAAAGCATCCGTGGGACATCCCAACTTTAGCCTCGTGAGATGCCACGGGAAATCGTCTTGTGGCGAAGTAAGGAAGCTTGTGGATTTACGTGACCGTAAATATAGTGATCATGAGCTACTGGATATCTTTTTTATGTTGAATCCGAACCACAGGACTTGGAATTTCTCTTTGAAGATCTCACATGCATTGGCCGGGAATGAAACCCGGTCCGCTGTGTTGAGAGACCAACAGCTGGACCGATGTGCCATTACGCCCCGACTTGCACATCGGCCGGTAACGGTAAGCTGTCTCAACACTATCACCACATGTAGATGATGATACAATTAATATTATTAATAATAATAATAATAATAATAATGATAATAATAATAGTAATAATAATAATAATAATAATAATAATAATAATAATATTAATAATAATAATAATAATAATATGTGCCAGCATGTGTAGCTCTGGTGGTAGAGTGCTAACCTTCCCGAGGGTGTGATCTACGTTCAGTCATGTAGTAAATGAATGTGATCAAATACAATCATGTCCATGGATTTCATGGCACATACAAAAAGTCCTACGTACATAAAAGTCTGGCAACTCGACATACCAAAAAAAGAAAAACATGAAAGAAGTTAGTGTGCCTAAAAGCCTATTACTACTATTATTATTAGTAGTAGCCTAATATAATATTATTATTATTATTATTATTATTATTATTACAGTTGTTACACTGTCTCCACGTAAAGAAAGATCAACAGTTCCTTAAATCAATTTACCAAATCTTTAGGATTTCCATTTTCTGTACAAAGGCTATGAGGCTGGCAAAATCATAAACAGATCCACCAACAGTAGTCATGTAGCCACTCCCCATGAAGTTGTTAATCAGCTGTTCATAGTGTTACGTGCCACCCCCTAGTGGCACTTTTGTTAACTGGATTACGGTGGGTTGAAGCACAACACAGATTGTTTCTGTAAGGAAATAATTAACTTTATTGCGGCCAGAAAATTACACTACTCATCAGCAATTACAAGCAATTGGAACCTTACTCCAGTTTCCCCAAGTCTCTTCCTTGAGCGCTCTTGGCCCTTTCACTTGTCAACAGACCACAGAAGTTAATCCGTCCTAATGAGTGCGGTGGCCTTGACAGAAACTACCTGCTCCTCTCCCTTATGTACAACGACTACAGTTACTTACGATCACTTGCTGCAGGCTGTTCTCAAGCTGGAAGAAACAGTGTCACTGGGTTTCGCAACTCGCACGGCACTTCGTCACTACACTTCTGTGGCTCAGAAAAAAAAAACACGCACTAGCTCAGAAACACCACATCCACAGAAAAAAACTCCGTCCCCTCACTTTGAGGCCGCTTATATAGCAGGCTGGTGACTCAATGCATTCTAGAATCGTCCAGGACACACAGCTTCTAGAGATTTCCTTCACTGGCTGGGTCACGAATATTCTGGACCATCCCTTTGTCCTAGTAGCCCTGTTGCATAAGGCGCACGCAATACACGAGGCAGGGCACAGCCCAGCCCTGGGGCAGTTGTGACTCATGCGGCGAGCGATGACACAAACTCACAGCCGTAACACCACCCCCTTCCTAAAAAGGCTGATCGTCCCGATCAATCATTGGTCCGTCTGTGTCCCTCCGTAGGCTGCCAGGCGATCTCGATGCACGATCTTCATCTTTGCCCTCGGGCTCCGCTGGATTCTGTAGACGACATCGTTGATCCGTTTCACGACTCGGTACGGGCCCTCCCAGGACTTCTGCAGTTTGGGTGACAGGCCTTTCTTCCGTAATGGGTTGAAGAGCCAGACCAGGTCATCCTCGTGGAATCCGCCGGCATCCGTCTGCTGGTCGTACCGGGTCTTCATTCGGTCGGTCTCGATCCGCAGTTTCCTCCTCGCGAACGCGTGCACGTCCTTCAGTTGGTCGACCAGTTCTTGACAATACTGGCTTACCGGGATCGGATCATTCCCAGGTCGGCCGAAGGCAAGATCGACAGGTAGACGGAGCTCCCTCCCAAACATGGCCCGGACAGGTGTGCACCCGGTGGCTTCATGCACGGCGGCGCGGTAGGCCAGGAGAAATAGTGGAAGATGTTTGTCCCAATCCCTCTGGTGCTCGCTGACGACTATTCGGAGATGGTTCTCGATGGTGCGATTGAATCGCTCTACAATCCCGTCGGACTGAGGGTGTAGCGGCGTTGTCCTTGTCTTCCGGATTCCCAGCAGCTGGCATAGGCTCTGGAACACCTGCGACTCGAAGTTCCTCCCTTCCGAAGTGCAGAGTGTTGGTACTCAGATCCAAGATGATGTTGTTCTGGTCCAGGAAGTCTAGTCCGAAGATCACTTCATTTGACACGTCAGCCACAAGCACTGGATGCTTTATCGCCCGTCGACCAATTACGAACTCCAGTGATGCTTCGCCATGTACCGGTGCGGTCACTCCGGTCGCGGTTATTAGCTGGAGATTCCTTTGTGTGGGTCGTGCTCTCCATTTCGGGACCACGGTGGGACTGACGATGGTCCTCGATGCTCCCGTGTCGATTAGCATGGGCCAGCTCTCTCCGTTGACGACTCCGTCGACCATTAGGCTGCTATTGTCCCTCCGTAACTTCGTCACACGAACTTGGACTGCCGGGGCTTGACGACTGTCACAAGCCAACCTTGGCCTCCCAAGGCTGACTGATACTTGCTTTCCTGGGCCGCGCGGTTTCCCTACGACTGACTGTCCCGACGGAAACCATTGGCGGCGGCGTTCACCGCAGTCCTTGCTCAGGTGGCCTCTCTTACGGCAGGTCCAGCAGGTCGGTAGTCCTCTTCCGGGCCGCCTCTCCGGATGTCCTTCGGCTACGTTTTTGTTGGTGGTACTGTGACTCTTGAAGAACCGGCCTAGCGCCTCCATCAGTTCATCGGCCAGGGGCTTGGTCTTGTCGGCTTAGGCTGGATCGTCGACGTCCACCGGACGCACCCGCGCGCGCTTTCTAGATACCTGCTTCGCCGTCTCGAACTCAAGTGCGTGGCTCAGCGCATTTGCCAGGGTCTTATTGCGCGCGAGTCGCAGCGCCTTTTGAGTGTCCGAGTCCTGTAGCCCGTCGGTGAAAGTCTGCGTCGCTATCTGCTCCAGAAAGTCGGCCGGTGCTATTGGGTAGGCGAGCCTTACGAGACGTGCGATATCCATCTCGAACTCCTGCAGGGTCTCCGCGTTCTTTTGCACCCGGGTCCGGAGCTGCATCTGGTAGGCCTGCTGAAGATGGCTATCTCCATATCGGGACTCCATATGGGCGATCAGTGAAGCGTAGTCCTGGGATCCAGTCGGGATGGCCTGAAGAACGTTAAGGGCGTCACCTCTCAGCGCTACAATGAGAGCTGTAGCCTTTTCTGTGTTGTTCCAGTTATTTATGGAACAGGCCGCCTCGAACTGACGTAAGTAGGTGCTCCACGGGACCTTTCCGTCGAAGGTTGGGGGCGTCATTCTGCTCTGTCCCGTTCCTGATGTCCCCGGTGTACCTGAGGGCGGGCGTCGGCACAGCTCGGCAACTTCCTCTTGAAGAGCGTTGAATATCTCTTCCACTCCCGTGAGTGGGCGTTGGCGCAGTTCGGCAACTTCCTCTTGTAGGGCTTTGACTCTCTCATCCACCCCGGTCGGCGGGCGTCGGCGCAGCTCGGCGACTTCCTCTTGTAGGGCTTTGAATCTATCTTCCATCCCTGTCGGCGGGTGTCGGTGCAGCTCAGCAAATTCCTTTTGTAGAGCGTTGAATCTCTCTTCCACCCCCATCAGCGGGCGTCGGCGTAGCTCGGCAACTTCATCTTTTAAGGCGTCGAACTTCTTTTCCACTGCCGTGACTTCCTCACGCAGACCCAGTTATAATTTCTTCAGGTCCTGTGCTAACTTATTCTGCCCGTCTTCCATCTTCTTCTGGCCGTCCTCTATCTTCTTGGTTAAATTCTTCTGGCTATCTTCTAATTTAGCAGTTAGGTCCTAGGCCAACTTCTTCTGGCCGTCCTCCATCTTCTTCTGGCCGTCCTCCATCTTCTTCAGGTCCTCCGCTAACTTATTTTGACCGTCTTCCATCTTCTTCTGGCCGTCTTCTAATTTGGCAGTTAGGTCCTTGGTTAAATTCTTCTGGCCGTCCTCCATCTTCTTCTGGCCGTCTTCTAATTTGGCAGTTAGGTCCTCGGTTAAATTCTTCTGGCCGTCCTCCATCTTGGTTTCCATGCCATTTAACTTTTCTAGCAATTCTGCCAATTGCGCCTCCATTTTAGTTGTTTGTCTTGTTAAGGACATGCACTCACAGGTAAATTAGAGAAAATGACCTGCTCGGGTTTTGAAACCAGGTCCGTCAGGTGTTGTGCTTGAATTCGTAATCCGGCTTCTGACACCAGTTGTTACGTGCCACCCCCTAGTGGCACTTTTGTTAACTGGATTACGGTGGTTGAAGCACAACACAGATTGTTTCTTTAAGGAAATAATTAACTTTATTGCGGCCAGAAAATTACACTACTCATCAGCAAATACAAGCAATTGGAACCTTACTCCAGTTTCCTCAAGTCTCTTCCTTGAGCGCTCTTGGCCCTTTCACTTGTCAACAGACCACAGAAGTTAATCCGTCCTAATGAGTGCGGTGGCCTTGACAGAAACTACCTGCTCCTCTCCCTTATGTACAACGACTACAGTTACTTACGATCACTTGCTGCAGGCTGTTCACAAGCTGGGAGAAACAATGTCACTGGGTTTAGCAACTCGCACGGCACTTCGTCACTACACTTCTGTCGCTCAGAAAAAAAAACACGCACTAGCTCAGAAACACACACCCACAGAAAAAAAACTCCGTCCCCGCACTTTGAGGCCGCTTATATAGCAGGCTGGTGACTCAATGCATTCTAGAATCGTCCAGGACACGCGGCTTCTAGAGATTTCCTTCACTGGCTGGGTCACGAATATTCTGGACCATCCCTTTGTCCTAGTAGCCCTGTTGCATAAGGCGCACGCAATACACGAGGCAGGGCACAGCCCAGCCCTGGGGCAGTTGTGACTCATGCGGCGAGCGATGACACAAACTCACAGCCGTAACAATAGGCTCGGTTGGTGTATTTCAATGTCATTGGCAGACAAGACGAGGAGATCACTCAACTTCAGACTCGTGTGAACATTCCTTAGCGTTGGTGGGGAGGGCAACGGGGAGAAGCCAGCTGTGCTGCTGAGGGGAACGCAGTGTAAGCCCTTTTCCAAGACATTGACCGACGATTTTTGTGATTTAATTCACCTACACTAATTAAGATACGACTGAATTTCATGAAGATATTTGCTTAGATTACCATCGTCTATCACCAGTAAAACGGACTTCCATTATATCAATTACACCCTGTATATATATTTAGCATGGCACAATGCTGCAACAAGTGACTTGGTCTGCCTGGACCTCTCTATTTACAGGTTGTCATCCAACCCCTGCTCGACTGATTTATGACAGTGCTGGCGTTTCAAAGATGGCTGCTAGCTCAAGGGGAGGGGTTTTGGCTCTGCTAGACCGCCATAAACTCTCAATTTCGACCATGCGAAATAACACTTACGCTTTTCTTTTATCTCGGACTAAAACTGCTCCTTTAAAATAAAACCCACCACTCTCTTAATTATTCATACTTATTGAAGGGTTTTAAACATTTACTGGCCAACTTGACTTTCTAAATATAAGATCTACTCTCATTATTTTCACATCAGGTACATTTCAAATCCCTGGATTTAACATGAAACATTTCGCTTCACTTTATTAATCGGACTATAGGTAGTTCCCTCACGAAGCTGAATCGTTGACTATTCGTTGTATAGTGAGGTAAGCCATACTCCAACCTCGATTTGCTATCTCAACTTCACTTCCACGTGGACTAGAACGCTCTTACTAATTACTCCATAGACAGAAATATCCCTCGTGTAGACTTCGTAGAGACCTCCAACCGTTATTGACGGCATGGGAACATTTATGGTGCATCAAATTTGCCCACATTATACGATGACTTTTGCCTTACCTGGCATACTGTACCTTCCTAGAGTGCAATTACCACACTAATTACTTCCACTTATTTTAGCCAAGGTTCAGTCTTCAACTAAGGTGCCTATGTCCAAAACCTATCTTTCCCTACTTTGTATCACTTACTTTCGTTTTTTGCAAAAGAATGAAAGTAGACTTATGAGATCAACACAGGGCCAAAAGTTGTGTGTCTGTCTGTGCGTTTGTGTGTGTGTGTGTGTGTGTGTGTGTGTGAGTGTGTGTGTACTGTACTCTGAATATCTGTCCCCCTATCAATTCAAATACGCTGAAACCGAATTGAACGAAATTTGGTACAGAGGTAGCACTGGTAAAGGGCACCTGAGTGTCATGTTTTATATTGCCGCCATCTTTACCAAAAGTTAATGGCGGCCACCCAAATGGTCAAAACTTAATAATGCATTACGACCGAACTAATCATCGGATCTTTACCAAATTTGGTAAAAACATACTTTCTTATGATACGTGGCTTATGCCAAACTACAGTCAAACTTACCACATCAGGAGGGCGGCCGTGTGAATTATGCAAACTGTATAATCCATAACATGGGCCCCAGCAGTTCCGATTATATCGAACCATTAATCGCTTAAACTGTTTTAAAGGCCGTGGCCCGTTCGAATTTAAAAGTTTATATTGTAATATTTTAGTGTAGAAGTGACTTTAAAAAGCTGAGTCGTCTCGGTTATTTGACAAGATGGCAGCTGATCTCTCGTTCTGACCTATATTTCACTAATTTGAGTATGATGCATTCAATATGGCCTACTGATAGAAATTATATGAACTATATATGAAATTAACTTGGTTTGAAATATACTCCAGTGAAGAAATCGTTCAGTACAAGTCATTATTTCTTAAAACGTTGTATGTAAATTGATTCATAAATGCTTGCCTAGTGTTTGCTCGATTGGCTGTGTGGTTAGGGCTTTGATCTTTAGCACGGCTGGCCGGGGTTCAAATCCTATCAGAGTTGATTTTTTGCTTGAATTCTGTTATACTTATTGTTTCTTGAGAACTGAGACGTTATGCAATAAAACGTTATATGCTGCATCTTGCAAAGGAAAATATATATTTAATTAAAACATCATTCTCCACCGGAGTGACATCTACTAGCAAATAGTTGAATTATTCAGGAGCTAACCACAACCTTCTAGATGCGAGCTTCACTCCATACCGGTCAGTTAGTGAACCCATGCCTACAATATAATTGAAAATGTTCTTCTTGTTGCCGATAGAGCACACACATCCCCAAAATAGGCGTGATTATACATTAGCTGTGTAATAGGTATATTAAATGACACGTGTGGTAACCACAAAACCACCCACACAGTCGATGGCGAGACTGCGGAAACGAAAAGTCTCCCCGAATGCGCTGAATGTGGGCCGGCCCATGGATCTAAAACCTATGTTGTGTACCCTTCGCATTTAGAATTACATGGAGATCCGACTAAGGAATGACCACATTCTTCGAGTAGAGGTTGAACAAATTTAATATCAAAATAACAAGACATAGTAAAAGGGGACGTGAGTAGCGCATGAAATGGTAATATGATAGATGATGGGGCTGTAATAAAATGTACACAATATTATAAAACAGTAAAATAATAAAACGTAGGACACACATTAAAGAACTATAAAAAGAAGAATATGCTCACGACGAGGAGAAGCCTAAGTCACTGGAGATCGTTCAGTAGAGGGGCAGAAGGATTAACAATAGTGTAAATAGTACTTTCGTTCCACCACAGGCTGACTACCGGAAGGTAGTCAGAAGAATCATTCTGAGAAGTACATGAAAACATGTTTCCCACGAACCGTCCAACCGGCCACCCTTATATTAAAATGCATGTCACTTCAAACTACAAGATACCCCAAAGAAACAAAACTGAACAAGAACAACGACCCTACAAAGTCACGTCCAGAAACCCAATAAACGACTTCACCAAAGAACAATACGACTTCATAAAACACGACGTTACGTGACATATAAACCCCACTGAGAAAAATAGAATGGTTCAGAAAAAAACAAGGAAAACTCCCTAATAAAGATAAAACAAAACGATTTCATAGGCTGGTAGAATAAAACTTCTCACGAACGAAGGCACGAAGATTCAGTTATCTTACGGGATACCAAATGAGGGTCGATTGCAGTCCCGACACGTACAACGAACACACACTCCATCATCTCGAAAGAGTGACCGATATACCTCATTTAATAAACGAAATAGGATCACGCATTGCTTCTCGACTGAAAGCCACAATCTAACAGAACAGTACTAAACATGACCCTCGGCTTATAGTCAAATTCCCACTTAAAGAAATGACGTTAACCCACCCTTAAACATAAGTCTAGAAGCGTGATTATAAACAAAACATATTTCAGACACATCCATGATTAGTGTCTGCCCAGCCTCTAAGGATGAAAGAAAACCCTACACGGTCATCCTTAGAGTTGCACAAATGATAGGCACCGAAACGAAACCCTTAAAACAATTAAATAAAACTTGGTGTGTGTTCCAACGATACAGAAAGAAATATCTAAGGCAATTGAACAACACAACCTCCCTCGTCAAGGCACAACCGCGAAACTAACCTAAGAATACCAGGCCTTAAAGATCAATTCGAGGGGTTAAAAACTGGTAAGAAACATCTCTCAGAAATACAATCACGTTTCATGACATAAAACAACCGCAAGAAAACTCACTAAATAAAACTCTACAAGATATAGAAAATAAAACGACCTCAACAAGAATTCTTTAAGATGAATAAACCCATAAAGAAGCAACTCGATTCTCCACTACGTACGTATATATAACAAATAACTAGGGACCAAATAAACACCTATTAACTTAAAGAAATACATGAACGATCCACAGTTTAACCCTACTTTTTGCAGGTTAAATAAAGGGACCATTTGACACTGACACTGGGGAAAATGCATTGATAACAATCTTCTTCAAAGCACGATTATACAGAGTTACAAAGGGATCACTTGCACTTAGCTGTTAGCCTCGAGACGTTCTAGAAAACTTCCGATGATTATTTTATTTTATAATAATTTCATATTTCAGGAATTCTCAACTCTGAGACAAAAGCCGGAATCTCGCGGTGTCTCCCCAACATTTATAGCTTCGTAAATCATTTTATAATGGACATCCCAGAACATTTAGAATTGAAGGCAGTAGTGGTTATTTCGGCAGACCATCTTCTATTTTTCTCCCCGTCATAACAATTCAGACAAAATAGCAATTGTCCAAGTTGTGTTCCTTAGTTTTATATGGATTCTCCATCGCGGGCGTTTTCCTTTTCCAATACATGCCGAAATTACGATCTCTTAGACGTTTTCCGAAATGACCGCTAGATGGACACGGCGTCAAAAGATCGAAAATAGAAACGGGTCATCAAGTTGTTCAATTGCCTTAGATATTTCTTTCTGTATGGTTGGAACACACACCGAGTTTTATTTAATTGTTTTAAGGGTTTCTTTTCGGCGTCTGTCATTTGTGCAACTCTAAGGATGACCGTGTAGGTTTTTTAATCCTTAGAGAATGGGCAGACACTAATCATAAATGTGTCTGAAATATATTTCATTTATAATCACGGTTCTAGACTTATGTTTAAGGGTGGGTTAACGTCATTTGTTTAAGTGGGAATTGGACTGAAAGCCGAGGGTCATGTTTAGTACTGTTCTGTTTTGTTTATGGCTTTCAGTCAAGAAGCAATGCGTGATCCTATTACGTTTATTAAATGAGATATATCGGTTACTCTTTCGAGATGATGGAATGTGTGTTCGTTGTACGTGTCCGGGACTGCAATAGACCCTCATTTGGTATCCCGTAAGATAACTGAATTTCGTGCTTTCGTTCGTGAGAAGTTTTATTCTCTCAGCCTATAAAATCGTTTTGTTTTACCTTTATTTGGGAGTTTGCTTTGTTTTTTTTACTGAACCGATCTATCTTTCTCAGTGGGGTCTGTAAGTCACGTCACGTCATGTTTTATGAAGTCGTATTGTTCTTTGGTGAAGTCGTTTATTAGGTTTCTTGACGTGACTTTTAAGGGTCGTTGTTCTTGTTCAGTTTTGTTTCTTTGGGGTCTCTTGTAGTTTGAAGTGACATGCATTTTAATATAAGGGTGGCCGGTTGGACGTTTCGTGGGAAACACGTTTACACGTACTTCTCAGAATGATTCTTCTGACTACCTTCCGGTAGTCAGCCTGTGGTGGAACGAAAGTACTATTTACACTATTGTTAATCCTTCTGCCCCTCTACTGAACGATCTCCAGTGACTTAGGCTTCTCCTCGTCGTGAGCATATTCTCCTTTTTATAGTTCTTTAATGTGTGTCCTACGTTTTATTATTTTACTGTTTTATAATATTGTGTACATTTTATTACAGCCCCATCATCTATCATATTACCATTTCATGCGCTGCTCACGTCCCCTTTTACTATGTCTTGTTCTTTTGATATTAAATTTATTCAACCTCTACTCGAAGAATGTGGTCATTCCTTAGTCGGATCTCCATCTAATTCTAAATGCGAATGGTACACAAAATAGGTTTTAGATCCATGGGACGGTCCACATTCCGCGCATGCGGGGAGACTTTCCGTTTCCCCAGTCTCGCCATCGACTGAGTGCGTGGTTTGTTAGTTATCATGCGTGTCAGTTGGTAGCAGATAGCGTGCTTGTGTCAATTTCACATTTTGAATATTGGGAGGTTAATTATGTGATGACTGCATTTTTCTTGTATTGGTTGTTATGACCTTTCTTTTAATCTTAAATTTAATTTTGTAAGTTTACTTTTTTTGGAGATGTCCTAAGTTACCTGGTATTTCCTGTTTCTTAACTTGCGCGGAACGTATTACTATACCTTGGTTTAATAGAAATGAGCATCACTGGCAAGGGTGGTGGGAGACTTAACTACTAAACTGCGTAAGAACTGTTTGACACGAACATTCTCTGTCTCGACAAATATAAGACTACTATTTTAAACGTTATTCTGCCTTCCTTGAAATCTACTTCTATGGACTCCGTCCTGCCAATCCATACTATCTCTTTGGCGAGCTATTACTAATCAGCGGTGACTTATCCTGACGTCTTGCCATTGATACTACCCACAATCCTCTCTGCTCCGTGTTACTTCAGGGCCCGACTATCACGTGATGCAGACAAATGACAGTCTCGCTACCAGCTGATAAATGTCAACATGAATACATGTAGTGATTACCTTTCTACATTCTACGTCGGACTTGTAAACTGCGTCCAAGATTGGGGTGTGGGAGAGATGACCCGTTTCTATTTTCGATCTTTTGACGCCGTGTCCATCTAGCGGTCATTTCGGAAAACATCTAAGAGATCGTAATTTCGGCATGTCATGGAAAAGGGAAAAGCCCGCGATGGAGAATCCATTTAAAACTAAGGAACACGACTTGGGCAATTGTTATTTTGTCTGAAGTGTTATGTCGGGGAGAAAAATAGACGATTGTCTGCCGACATAACCACTACTGCCTTCAATTCTAAATGTTCCGGGATGTCCATTATAAAATGATTTACGAAGCTATAAATGTTGGGGAGGTACCGCGAGATTCCGGCTTTTGCCTCATAGTCGAGAATTCCTGAAATATGAAATTATTATAAAATAAAATAATCATCGGAGGTCCTCTAGAACGTCTCGAGACTATCAGCTAAGTGGAAATAATCCCTTTGTAACTCTGTATAATCGTGCTTTGAAGAAGATTATTATCAATGCATTTTCCCCAGTGTCAGTGTTAATAATGGTCCCTTTATTTAGCCGGCAAAAAGTAGAGTTAAACTGGGGATCGTTCATGTATTTCTTTAAGTTATAGGTGTTTATTTGGTCCCTAGTTATTTGTTATATATACGTACGTAGTGGAGAATCGAGTTGCTTTTTTATGGGTTAATTCATCTTAAGGGGTTCTTGTTGTTGTCGTTTTATTTTCTATATCTTGTAGAGTTTTATTTAGTGCGTGTTCTTGCGGTTGTTTTATGTCATGAAACGTGATTGTATTTCTGAGAGATGTTTCTTACCAGTTTTTAACCCCTCGATTTGATCTTTAAGGGCTGGTATTCTTAGGTTAGTTTCGCGGTTGTGCCTTGACGAGGGAGGGTGTGTTGTTCAATCGCCTTGGATATTTTTTCTGTATGGTTGGAACACACACCAAGTTTTATTTAATTGTTTTAAGGATTTCGTTTCGGTGTCTGTCATTAGTGCAACTCTAAGGATGACCGTGTAGGGTTTTCTTTTATCTTTAGAGAATGGGCAGACACTAATCACTTATGTGTCTGAAATATATTTCATTTATAATCACGGTTCTAGACTTATGTTTAAGGGTGGGTTAACGTCATTTGTTTAAGTGGGAATTTGACTGAAAGCCGAGGGTCATGTTTAGTACTGTTCTGTTAGATTGTGGCTTTCAGTCAAGAAGCAATGCGTGATCCTATTTCGTTTATTAAATGAGGTATATCGGTCACTCCTTCGAGATGATGGAATGTGTGTTCGTTGTGCGTGTCTGGGACTGCAATCGACCCTCATTTGGTATCCCGTAAGATAACTGAATCTCGTACTTTCGTTCGTGAGAAGTTTTATTCTACCAGCCTATGAAATCGTTTTGTTTTGTCTTTATTAGGGAGTTTGCCTTGTTTTTTTTCTGAACCATTCTATTTTTCTCAGTGGGGTGTATATGTCACGTTGGGTGGTTTATTGGCTAAGGAATAACCCACCCACCAAGGGAAGATGATTAAAAAAAAGGAAGTAGGTTTTGGATTGGAGAAAAAGGATAGAAAGATAGGAGGAGAGTCCCACAAAATTAATAAGTTTAACTTTAAACACACTTAAAGGCGGTTGCCACTGGAAGTTAACTCTCTGATACCTAAAGTAGGTACGAGCTTGGTCGAAGCTGACGGGAACCGCAGCTGGGACTTGGGCGATTTGCAAGAGAGAGGCTTTAGTGTATTTCCTCCCAAGCATGTATAAAACTACTATAGGGAAGGGTGATGGTCTGGCAAGACTGATAGTAACAAATTTACTGTATGTCTTCTCAAAGAAATTCGTTTTTACAAAATAATTCGAAGAATGCCAATGATTTAACTCAGGTTTGGTATTTTCAATTTCCAAAATTATGGAGTTCCTGTAAAGGCGACCAAGTGTCTCTAAGAAGGAAAATGATAAAAGATTATACCTTATGGCGTAATTTTGGTAAATGAACCAATGGTTGCATTGGAAAATGGCTAAGCTTTTACTCAGCGAGGAGCCGGCTAAACGTTTAGACAAAAAGAAACACTTATCTTTTAGAAAACTGACCATAAGTTTTCGGAGAGGGTCTCCACAAGCAGGTAGATGGCTTAGCGAGCTTTACTTGCCTTACTGACCAATTAGAATTAGCTATTAAAGCTAAAAAGAACTTTAGTGAGGTGAAAATTAAGAGTTCTTGCTCAAATGCAACAAATGGTGAAAGCCCTATTAATGATTTTAATGGCATTGAATAGGGAGAGCCAAGGAAGACAGGATTTTACCTAAACTTTGTATTAGAAAATGAAAAAGCGAAAAGAAACGCTTCATTTATTTAACAATTCAAAGAAGTTTGAGGAAATTAACAATTATGTAATATAATTTTGACAAACATAGTTCATTTAAACTTTTTTAAGAAATGGGGTCGCAGACCTCCTCACATTAAACGATTGCTCCAGGCAATTGACAATTTATGAGGTTTAAAACCTTACATGTTTCTAAAATCTTTATAGGAAAATAAAAAGACATGTGTAGTAATTAAAGTTTAAACATTTAAATTTAGTACAAGGAGTGTACTTTAAGAAATTCTTAAGAGAATGTTCTAGAGAAAGTGACAACTTCGAAAATAACAATAAGAAAAACATGAAGAATAAGATAGAAGTTCCTACAACTTCTTATATTTATACAGAATTAACGTTGGTTGTTATGCAAATAAGGGCAGGTCACTTACTGTGAAACCTGAAGAAAGTTAAAAGGAAGGTTCTAGACTTCCCAAGTTTGAGTAGGAATCAATAGCCAAATGGGACAGTTTCCATTTCGTGAAACCTGAACATGACTCGCTCAAGAGTTTAAAGAATTGTTTTCCCTGATTATAGGAAAGGAACAATGTGAATTTAACCCGTGTATAAAACACGTAATTATACAGCAATTACTTAATGATAAACAAGAAAAATGGAAGGGCACTTTGCAGAGTGACACCTTATTGAAACAGACCTAAATTGAAAAATTTATTACGGATTGTTAGTAGGAGGTTGAGGAAAGATCATTGGGATATAGGATCAATGTTCATGGCCGTATTTAATGCAAACGGACGATCGCGACGCGGTAGAAACGTGGAGCAAGCACTGGTTATCACTGTAGTCTATAAAGATGGATGCAAAGTTCACTATAGAAACACTAAAGTTTATGAGAAAGAAAGTTATTGCAATTATGGAAATAACTGATTGCACTATATAGGTGAGAGTCTATTTCTTGAAAAAGTTGTGATTTACAATTAAATGTACCATAGAACATTCCAGCGGTTCCAGCGGTGGAAGAAAGTTAGCTATTGCAACAATTTGTAAGGAAGATTCCTAATTTTAAATATTATTGTCACAAGTGAGTGAAAAATACCTGACGGCAAGACTCGCAGATAGAGTACAAGATCTCGAAGGTTCCAGAACGACCTTAGTAGAAAAAATGGGGTTGAGAAATTCCAACGGAGGAACTAGCTTGATGAATTATAGACAGCGGGTATTAGGTAATATCCCACGTAGTGAGAGGATTTCTCATTTGAATAGCTTAAGAAAAGCTCTTTTTTAGTAAGGTTGGCTTATACAAGCAAAAGCTTAACTTGGCAAATCCCACGAAGAATGATTTTTGCCCCAAAATAAACAATTTCACACTGTCTATAAAAGTATCGTTAAAAGCACGTGGAAGTTAAAACCATGAAGATGAGGTTAAAAATTTTAAGATGGTACTTATCTTAATTTCATGTTGAAGGCGAAGTTTCCTTTGACAACTACCTTGCCAACATGGCGTAGAAGAGTGTGTGCCTCTTGGTTTGAGGAGGCTGGCTCGAGAGGAGCCTTAACTGACCGAGTCAACTGCCGACTGCGAAGTGAGACCTGCTCAACGGAGCACGGAGGGTCCAAGGAAGGGGTAATGAGTGGGGGGTAGGAGACGAAAGGAAAACATATAAACATTGCCAACTTATCAAAAATAAATGTTCTTCTTGATGAATGGTCTTCAAGGAGTTGATAGTAGGCGATACTAGCGCAGCATGGTGGGTAAAACAGTAGACGTAGTCCTCTTGCTCAAGGAGAAAATAGCTGGCGATGGTAACAAGACCTGGTGGCCAGATGGATATGTAAGTCCTCTCGCACCAGGAGGAATTGAGTAGCTTCAGAGATTCGCTTCTAGATGACGCTAGGTGGGTCACAGAAGTTATATATCTAGAACAGACTTGTGAAGACATAAGAGATTTGCCCATCAAGGAGAAACCAGATGATCACTGCTGGTGTTTGACAAAGAGGAAGGAAGAAATGAACATGCAAAGAGCAATAGACTTTATTCTCTCGTACCGTGTATTCAAAGAATACACCACACGTCACGTCGTGTTTTATGAAGTCGTATTGTTCTTTGGTGAAGTCGTTTATTGGGTTTCTGGACGTGACTTTGTAGGGTCGTTGTTCTTGTTCAGTTTTGTTTCTTTGGGGTATCTTGTAGTTTGAAGTGACATGCATTTTAATATAAGGGTGACCGGTTGGACGGTTCGTGGGAAACATGTTTTCATGTACTTCTCAGAATGATTCTTCTGACTACCTTCCGGTAGTCAGCCTGTGGTGGAACGAAAGAACTATTTACACTATTGTTAATCCTTCTGCCCCTCTAATGAACGATCTCCAGTGACTTACGCTTCTCCTCGTCGTGAGCATATTCTTCTTTTTATAGTTCTCTATTGTGTGTCCTACTTTTTATTTTTTTACTGTTTTATAATATTGTGTACATTTTATTACAGCCCCATCATCTCTCATATTACCATTTCATGCGCTACTCACGTCCTTTTTAGCCTATTTTCAATTTTGAAAAAAAATAGGCTTATGAGATCACCTTTTGTCCGTGTGTGTGTGCGTGTGTGTGTGTGTGTGTGTGGGTGAGGTGTGTGTGTGTGTGTCCCCTAATAAAATCTAAACGGCTGGAGCGATTTCAATGACACTCGGTAAGTTCATAGCACTATTCCCGGCGACCGCGACCGTGCCCTTCAAATTTTGTTACGTCTCACCAATCCAACATGTCGACTGTGCGAACTATTTCACTAGCATTCAATATCTCCGAAACTATTGCCGATATCGCCCTGCAATTTTGTACGGTGATAAAGGGCACTACTAGAAGTTCACCTGTGAGACTTTCAAAAACCTGGTGACTATAAAACCAACATGGCGGCCAAGCGAATTTGAGACATTTAAATAGACTTTCCTCGCGATTTAACTATCCAAATGTAATCAAACTTGGTACAGCAAATGTTTATACACATTGTAATGCACTGGAGTCTAATTTAGTTCAATTGTTTATATAACCTCAAAATGGCGGCTGTGCGAAATATTTCACTGACATTCTATATCTCCGAAACTATTACAGATATCACCCTGCAATTTTGTACGGTGATAAAGGGTACCGATACAAGTTTATCTATGTATATTTCATAAACCTGTAAAGTACAAAACGAACATGGCGACCAAGCGAATTTAAAATATTTTAATAGACTTTCCTCGTGATTTAACTCTCTGAGCGCAGTGAAATGTGGTATAGTAAATGATTCTGCAGCTTGAAATGCACTGCCATCGAATTTAATTCAATTGTTTACATAACCTCAAGATGGCGGCTGTGCGAAATTTTAAAATTAAGTTTTAATTTCTTGTGTCGTAATCATGCGATCGAAGTGAAAGTTTGAATAATGAATCCAGGCAATAATTGTCCTTGAATGGTACATAACTCTATGGCCTATACATATAAAAACCCTAAATGTCGAGCTTTCGAAATATTTAGACGGTTCTCAATATCTATGAATCTTTTACAGCAACCAAACTGAATTTTTTAATGTTCATAGAGACTATGGACATATGTTCACCTATAGGACTTTCAGTAACCTGGTGAGCACAAATCCAACATGGCGGCGACGTGAAATATAAATATTTACTGTAAATAGACGTTTCTCGCGAATTAACTATCCGAGTGCCGTGAAACGTTGCACGTTAAATGCTTATACAAATGTTGATCCACTGGCATCTAATTTATTTCAATTGTTTGCATAATCACAAGATGGCTGCTGTGCGTAATTTTAATATCTCGTTTTTACTTCTTGTGTTCTAATCATGCGATTGAAGTTTGAATACCACACGTACACAATAATCTTAATGTAATAGTACAAAAATAAAAATCCAACCTGGCGACCATCTGAAATATTTAGATGGTTCTCAATATCTACGAATCTATTACAGCAATTAAACTGAAATTTTGTATGTTGATAGAGGCAATTAACATGAGCAGGATATAAGAAAATAGGCTGTATAGTTCTTCACGGAACTATTTGTTTACTATGGCTTTTTCTTTTGATATTAAATTTATTCAACCTCTACTCGAAGAATGTGGTCATTCCTTAGTCGGATCTCCATCTAATTCTAAATGCGAATGGTACACAACATAGGTTTTAGATCCATGGGCCGGTTCACATTCCGCGCATTCGGGGAGACTTTTCGTTTCCCCAGTCTCGTCATCGACTGTGTGATACTCCCAGTGATACCTTTAGAGCTAAGAAATTAAAATTATTGTACGTAGTCTGTGTAAATATACAAAATACCTACTTTGTTTGGAGTGTTTGCTGACGAAATTGCAAAATGCTGGGGTAAATTATAAACTATGGCTTGAACGCCACTGCTCAAATCCAGTGTTCCAATTTCCACTTCTAATTGGAAGATATTAGAAGTTGATAAGGACAAAGAGTTATAACTAAACCCATACATTTAGGAGAAAGTAGGCTATATGTTATTTCATGAACTTCTTGTTAACACATATGTTAAGCACAAAATTTCTTTTATTTAAAACTTAATATTTCACAATTTTGCTTTTTTGACCTTTTGAGTCGGCCCTATCACATTACTTTACTTTTTACATCGTGGTAATTATATTAGTATCCTGGTGCATGGCCAATCATACATTAATAACATTTGGTACTTACATCATGAGAACCGTCTTCAACGAGGGCATTTTGCCCGCTCTGGTGAATGTTCTATCTCCCGATCTCACACTTTACACTAAGAGCTTCTATCAACATTCCACTAGCTCAGTTTAACATAGTGATCACAATTATTCTCTTAGCACTTCACTAAAATTTATCTTTTAAACACCCTAGACAATTTTCTTAGCACATATTTTAAACACTTTTCAAAGACACATGATACACTTAAAAGAAGAGAAACACCTAATCACTTTACACTTGTGGCTTTCAATTTACCACTAAAAACACGTTTCTCTTCTGCCCATATTTATTTACACTTCTTGGGCTATCCCAAATCAACCTCGTGCCGTACAGATGGGATTTCTGATCCTTGGCTGTCATGCGCCTCCTACCGGCACGACGTCGAAAGTTCTACTTATCTGAGTGACTTTTCACCAATTATAGAAATATCTAACTTGTTTCTCAATAGTCCTATTCTGAGAAATGTTCTCTAATAGGTCCACCTCGACATAGTCTACCCCGCACGATGACTGACTTCATCTCGCGGGTATAAGTATACATTTTACTAAGTGACTCGAGCAAACGTTCTCCATTATCCCATTGTCTATACTTATGGGGATTTACTGATTTGATCACTTTGATCACTCGTGAACACCTTTCTTCCCGTTTTGAGATTTATTAATATTATCTGTGAAACTTCCGGAGTGCTGATTTTTCACTCGGATAAATCACATTATCTTACTATATTGTAATATTTTACTCGTTACCAGTACTTATTACTGTTCGCATTTTAGTATATTACTTTATTTAGATTTTGAGAGCCTCCGTGGCTTAGACGGCAGCACGCCGGCCTCTCACCGCTGGGTCCGTGGTTGAAACCCCGGTCACTCCATGTGAGATCTGTGCTGGACAAAACGGAGGCAGACAGGTTTTTCTCCGGGTACTCCGGTTTTCCCTGACACAATTTCATTCCAGCAACGCTCTCCACTATCATTTCATTTCATCTGTCATTCTTTAATCATTGCCCCAGAAGAGTGCGGCAGGCTTCGGCAGCCGGCACACTTCATATCCTCGCCGCTAGATGGGGGCTTCATTCATTCCATTCCTGACTCGGTCGGAGACTGGAAGCAGGCTGTGGATTTTCATTTTTCACTTTATTTAGATATTGCGTGGCGTCCGTTTGGACAATCAAGTGTCATGGACCATTCGTCTCAGAGGTTGTAAAACTTGTGTGTTGGTGGCGTCCTGCGGCCTATTTATGTCTTCCAGTTGGAAATAGTCTGGGCTTCTCCCCCTTCGGAGTGAATCTCCTGATTCAGACCACTTATCAATCTGATTCCTTCGGCATCAGACATACATTTTCATGGCAATTTCAACGAGGTGCTGTGGAGCTTGATCGCATCAGCCGTTGATTTTATATCAAAACCCTGCCTTTCTCAATTATTCACTGAAACTTTCTCGAGGGGACTCCCAATATACGGTTGCAGGTCATGCGCGACCTCTGTGTCCTCGCACGTCTGGTTCTGAATTGCCATTTCTTAAAGGGTTTCAAGTCGTTTTGATTTAATTTAGAATTTTCTGCATTCGGCGTGATCTTTAATTTTGAAATTGGTCAAGCCGTTTTGATATTATTGTTAAAAAGGGGAGGAGATTCCAGTTCTCACTCCACTTCGCTTTGTTTCTGTGTGGTTTACCCTCCTCGAGGAAACTTCTGCTGCTCTGAAAGTAGTCATTCAAGTGTGACATTGACATATGCTGCTGGCAGTCCAACACGCCTACTTTCAAGGTCAAATAGGTAAACGTCAAACTGAGCTCACTTTCTTGGATTCTTAAGACTGTTTAATTCCTACAGTCTCTTCGTACTATAATGTACAGTGAAATA
Source organism: Meconema thalassinum (assembly GCA_946902985.2). NCBI lineage: Eukaryota > Metazoa > Arthropoda > Insecta > Orthoptera > Tettigoniidae > Meconema > Meconema thalassinum. The sequence goes on from OX336391.1 coordinate 248,965,847, forward strand.
AATCAATTCCATCGTTATTATATGGCTTACTGATCCCCAAACTCGAGTAATCATTAATCCTCATTATATGTTTTAATCAAGCTTGCCATCCAGGTTCTAGGGTTCTTTAACGTCACTTCAAAATTTCCTGAGTTCATGCCCTGTGTGCATGGGCCACATGTTTTAAGTATAGAACATTCCAACATGGCAATCATCCGAAATATTTCGATGGTTCTCAATATCTCCGAATATATTACAACAATCAAACTGAAATGTTGTTTGTTGATACAGGCTATTAACATAAGTTCACCCATGGGCTTTCAAATAACCTGATGAACGCAAATCTAACAGGACGGTGATGCGAAATTTAAATATTTATATAGGCGAGATGTTTCTCGGGAAATGCTTGTAATATGTAGGAGAATGTTAATGGTATATACCACTGGGATATGTGAAAATGGGTTTTCAGTTCTTCACGGAACTACTTGTTCACTATTGTCTTAATAATCGAAATTTAATATATTTCAGTCAGTTAACACGATTGTAGGCTACCCAATTGTAATTGGTGCTTCCGTAATGCGGAAAAATTTCACAACTTATTAATAATACATTTGTAAATCTCATTTATATATAATAGATACAATTTTATTAATTGCATGTACATTTCTTTCAGGATTAGGGAAACGCCCATTACAATAATTATGTACAATCGTGTTGAGCGACTGAAAAGAAATAATATCGATTACTAACACTAGTACAGCCAACACAATAACACAGAGTGTCACACAAATTACACACAACCAAATACACGGGGCTATAGCCTACGACCACGACGTTGCAGCCCCTGACATGAGTAACAGTAACAATACGTATAAAGCTGTGATAAGAAACTCATCCTGGCGCAGTCAACTGGTATTTGAGGGTGCACATATACGTGGGAGCCGTGTCAGTAGATTTACTGGCACGTTAAAGATCCCTTTCGGGGCGAAATTCCGGCACCCTGGCGTCTCTAAAAGCCAGAGTAGTTAAAAGGGACGTAAAGCAAACAAGTTAACATTATTAGTATCATTATTATTATAGAAAAGCTCATGGAGGATATTATAAAATGTGACTTCCTCCGTGGGTGAGTGATACAGTGTTCGCCTCATGATGCCAAGATCATGGTTTCAATTCCCAGTCGATGAAGTTGGATTATTTAATGGTAGAATGCTCCATGGCACTCCATGTCGTACGATGTAGAACCGCAACGTATCGCATTTGGAGATTACTAGACAAAATTTATTAAATCTCTTTCACGGGTCACCCAGTATATTTATGGTTATCACTGACCCTTGGCAGCGTAAACAAAAACATCAGAAATAGAAATTTATGAATTCTACACCACGGAAGCTGAGACCACAGAATTATAATTATTTTTACATCATTATTCCTGTCGAAGGAGCTCAATTGAACCAACCTGGCCGATCTCTCATTCTTTTCGTTCAAAAACATCTTCATCTTCTCACTGTGGCTCCTCGTACGCTCCTCAGTACAGGTTCTTTTGGATGTAATGATTGGGTGGTTTGAAATTTGAGGACTGTCAACTAGGTCGCCGAATAATAATAGTAATATTCATATGTTCACCATGTATTTGGGTACAATTAACCATTTCATCGGCAATCGTTGCAATATGGAGTGGAGTTCTCTATATCGGTAGGTTGAGGTCTCTAAAATGACTGCCTTCTGCATACTGGTATGCAGATTATGGTGGAGCCTCAATATATCAAGATTGACCCTCAGCGACTTCAGGATGATCTCAGTGGAAGAGATTATGATAGGCAATGCAGTAACAACTTCCTGTCCCCACATTTGCCGAATCTCTTCAGCTAGAGGTATTTATTTGGTCACTTTCTCAGCATAATTGTGTTGGATATTATGCGAGTTATGGACTGCGATGTCTTCTGCATATTACCAATAAGAATATTATTACTCAACAATTTTTCTAGGTTTGTGCCGTGTCTTGTGTGGGATTTCGCTTAGCACCTAGGCGGCTAACCAGCGGGCTCTTGATGTCCGTGCCTGGACCCCTACAGGAGTTGTGAACTGCTTGCTACCACCCTTTTTCTGAAGCGCATCTGATCCTCTTCACTGAAAGAGCACAAACTCAAGCAGCCTTAACCTCCCTATGAAGGCTTTGGCTGTCACGTCCAGTAAATTAAATCTCAGCTGATTACTATTATTACTAATATTATACTCAGATCATTGTCTCGTAAAATACAAAGCAACTACGCAGATTGCATTGAATAAATGCATAATTAGGCCTATGAACTAAATTTAGATCACTGCCAACGAATTGACGAACTATCCTAGTTGTAGCCGATATCACTGTCTTCTGATTGAATTTATACAAGTTAGTGTTCAGATCAAGTTCTATTAGCCCTCGAAGAAGATGTTTGGGAACCACACCAGTGCTTGAGATGACTATTGGTACAATTCGAACTGTATTGACCTGCCATTGCTTCCTGATAGTCTCCACAAGTTTCAAACATTTGGAAAAATATTCAGGTTGAGCAGGTTGTGCGTGTTGCAACCTCATTCAGCGTGATTTTCTTCGATGTTTTGTTGGAGATCACTATGTCAGGCCTATTATCTTTCACTGTCCTATTGGTGAGCACAGTCGAATCGCAATAGAGTCTGAAATGTTCATTTTCAACCACTGATATATGCTGGTTGCACGGAACCTTGTTCTGTTTTCCATTTGCTTCTGTGTATATTGCGTAAGGGCTGATTTATCTTGCTGGTTCAGTCTAACATGCTTGCTGGACATTTATTATTATTATTATTAGTATTCATACGTTCATCATTTCATTGGGTACAATTCACCATTTCATCGGCATTTGTTGCAAGATGTAATGGAGTTCTCTATATCGGTAGGTTGAGGAACGACGAATATGGAACAGTATCTAAAATAACTTCTTTCTTCATACTGGCATGCAGATTTTGGTGGAGACCCAGTTTATCGAGGTTGCCCTTCAGTGACCTCGGTATGATCCCTGTGGAAGAGATTATGATAGGAAATGCAGTGACAAATTCCTGTCACCACATCTGTCGGATCTCTTCAGCCAGAGGCATGTATTTCGCCACTTTCTCTGCATAAATGTGTTGGATATTATGCGAGTTACGGACTGCAATGTCTATTAGAAGAGATTTATTTTGCACTTGATCAATAAGAATAATGTCTGGCCTGTTTGCTGATATAGGTCTATCTGTGATCACTGACCTGTCCCAGAGTAGCTTGTGTGTATCATTCTCCAGAACAACATCAGGAATATATTGATAGTAAGGCAGAACATTATTACTTAAGGAGTGCTTCTTTGCCAGGTTCAGGTGGATTATCATGGCTACTTGGTCATGCCTCTTCACGTAGAGCGTAAATGAAATTGTCGTACAGCCCCCTGTGATACGCTGGATGGTCTCCGATTCGCGACTGCATCTTCTACATTTGTCATCTGGCATATCTGCATTAATGTTGTATTTTGGGTAGATCTTTATTGCCACTACTTGATCTTGTATCGCGACCATGAACCCCTCAGTCTCAGGAAATAGATCGCATGGGTCAGCCAGCAGTTCAACGCATGTATGTTGACTTATTCTTGATTGAGATCATACGGATACCGGGTGATTTAGCCGTGGTCATTACGGCATGACTGGCGGCAGTCGCTCTCATCCAGGAGGCGAGGAGGTTCGAATCCTCCCGCCGGAAACCTTGAATATGGTCTTCTGTGGTTTCCCATCTTCCTTCCAGGCAAATGCCGGGGTTGGTCCCTAACTATAGGCCACAGCCGCTACCTTCCAACTCCTCGTCCTTGTACATTCCCACTTTCCTCCCCAACGGTACTTGTAGCTCACCCATTGGGTGTCCGTCTCGAAGCAGCTACAAAACTGGCGAGCCGAACATGTCCTCGGACACTCCCGGCACTAAAAGCCATGCACTAAAAAAAACATACGGATGACGGCCGTGCAGTGCTTTCTGAATCCATTGTTGAAGCTTGTTGGTAATGTGCTCTTCTGACGTAGCTAGCTGCACATCCCTGGCATGGAGAATGTCCAATGGCGTGTACTTGTCATCCAACCTAATAACATCCTGATGCAGGGGAGAGTTCGTCTTGCTCATAAAACCTTTCGCAAATCACACCAGACCTCATTCAACTGGGAAAAATAATTCATAGATGTAACTAACCTATATGAAAAGTGTCCTTGAGGGTCAGCAACAATTCTTGCTGTGCGCGCATGCTAGCGACTACAAGATGTAGATAAAAACCTTTCTGTAACATTGGGAGTATTGATCTCGTTCTTCCTCTACTTGAAATTTTGAACGTAAGAGGATCTAGTGTTACTTAATATAAGCCTAATTCCCTATTGAAGCAGTCTGAGTGCTTTTGAAGTGCAAGCGCAACTTCTATGGTCCTCTCAATGTAGTGCTGCTCACGTGCAATTCCAATTTACTTCCGGGTGTTTCGCGCAAGAGCTGATTTATCCAGATGGTTCAGTATGACGTGCTTTTTGTGATTTTCCGGGCTAAAAGCACCACGGCGTGTCTTCTCCATTCGAGCAAGGTAACTGATATACGCCACACTCAGGGAATGAGAGATGGAAAATGATATAGAACCATGTATATAGAATGAAACTATAGAATTAATTATGTCACTGAACAATTCCTACAACTGTGTGTCAAATCAGTCCAGAGTATCCGTTATTCGTTAAAAATACGATCCCAAGAGACGTAGCCTCAAATATAAGAAATTAATCTCTCGAGAGCTTGGATTTTCAAACGTGGAACGTGATACATAAGAAGCAGTAGAGGTGGAGGAACTACATTCCGAATAAACTACATAATGCGGGATTCTATAAGGGATAGCGGTTAAATTTAACGCTAGTTTTTTGAGATACAACAAAATGATATTTTGAGACGTCCAATGTTGCCCAATCTGCATGAAAATGCGCAGTATAATTATTTTGTAGCAACTGTGTTCCTTGAATTAGTTTATCATAACTTTATACCACCAAATAATCGAGAAAATCAAGCATGCTCTAGTTTCCAGGGGTAATAAAGCTAGCAAACATTTTGTATAAATTCTACTTACCTAATTATTGAAGACCTCTAAGCCATTTTCCAAGTTGAAGCAATCAAAATATCCCATCATTCCCGATAACCACAACGTTGGAGATGGTATTCTACCAGACATCCTAGGCTTTTTGAAACAGAAATTAGCTGTCACTGCTGCTCGCCTTTAAAGTTTCAAGAAGTCTATAGGTCTCGTCAACAAAGATCTGAGAAGTCAATGGTTGAGAAACATTAAAGAAGCTTCTAAGGATACCTATGGGAGGATGGCAGACTTATGTCTAAGGGTATAATACAAGGTTCATTAGTACTGCAGCAACATACAGAGTAGAGAAACTACACAAAAGCTTAATCCTAGCTTACTTCAGAAAGTACAGGAGAAGGTTTATAATGTCAAATGTATAAGCCGAATTTTAATAAGACCCTGAACTGGAAACAACAGGACTAGACGGTGTCAAAAATTGCTGGAAAAAATACGATTATTTAACAGATGCTCAACAAAAGCTAGCGGAGATCTTTATAGTGCTAGTTAAGAACTCTAATCTTCTCATCCAAGGCTTTACTTACCTAATAGGACTACCAAAGACAGAACCAACAAGTAAGAATCCCAAATATTATTGAAATATAATATGCATTCTTTCTCTGTAAAAGCTGCTCTCATCACTCATAGCCGAATGAATATATGTATGTACAGCTGGAGAGATTAACGTCTTAGCAGTGGAACCCACGTGCTCTAAGAGATCTAGCCGAAGATGAAAGAACCATTTAGGTACTGACTCGATTATGAAGACAAAAAATGCAAATTCATATTCACCTTGTATAGACTATCAGGAAAGCCAGCCTTTGATAAGGAACTTCATTAATTGATGATTGAGGTTATTGGCCTACACAAGTTCGACTAGTGACTAATTGACTGAAATGATAGAGGCACTTATGAAATGGTGAGAGACGAGTTTGGCTTCATCGAGGGGAGTGGTTACCTGTCAAAATCCAAGGATCCAGATCAACAAGGGAATTTTCCATTGTGATAGAATGTCCCTTTATGATGCTGATTTGAACTTGATTTCAGTGTCACTCATGCTGATGAGTGAGCAGGCTTATTACACAGTTACTGTATATGGATGATATTACCGGTAGATTGGTTGCTACGACTGATGCTCTCCTGATTACACACAACTTTAGTAATTACGACAGGATGCACTTTTTGCTTGACAAATATCATCTGAATGCAATTAAGTCTGGCATATGGACTGAAAATGAAGATAACCAGGTTATGGAAATACCTGCAATAGCGAAGGCAGAGCATTGATCAAAATAAGAAGGAAATTATTCGTAATAGTCCTACAGAGGTGAAATTTTACCCTGACAACCAACTTGCCTGGGCTCAACCAGGCTAAAGCAATCAACACCTATGCCATCACGGTACTAATCTACAGTTACGGGATCATCTAATGTCCATCAACGAAGCTTTTATCAACCGTACAACCCTCATCATTACCACCAAATTTGGTGTCCATCATCCCAAAAGTAACCAGCTCACATTTCATCTTCCAAGGAACTTGAGAGGAAGGAATGTGTAGAGGTTTTGGAACTGTGTATATGCCGTACTAAAGATATATGCGCATACTTATATTGACGAGCAGTGGAATGTGAAATGTACCAAGCTATTCTAGAAATGATTCGAACATCGCTTCCCTGTTACTTAGTGACTCAAGAACAATACAATCCGATGCACATCATGTTCAGTTATAAAAGTCGAACAACTGCCTGTCAAAGGAAATTCATGGGAAGTAAAAAACAAGTACTTCCGTGAAGAACTATACAGCCAACTTTCATATATCCTACTTATGTTAATTGCCTCTATCTACATACAAAATTTCAGTTTGATTGCTGTAATAGATTCGTAGATATTGAGAACCGACTATATATTTCGGATGATCGCCATGTTGGATTTTAAATATGTAGGTCCTAGAGTTATGTACTGTTACATGAAGATTATTGTGTACGTGTAGCATTCAAACTTCAATCGCATGATTAGGACACAAGAAGTAACAAGGAGATTTTAAAATTTCACACAGCTGCCATCTTGTGATTATGGAAACAATTGATATAAAATAGATGCCAGTGGATTAACATTCGTATAAGGATTTACTGTACCAAGTTTCACTTCACTCGGATGGTTGAATTGCGAGATACGTCCATGTGAATATTTATACTTCGCGTCGCCGCCATGTGGGATTTGTGATCACCAGGTTATTTAAAGTCGTATAGGTGAACTTAAGTTCATAGCCCCCTATGAACATAAAAACATTCATTTTGATTGCTATAATAGATTCGGAGATACTCAGAGCCGTCTAAATATGTCTGATGGTCGCCATGTTGGATTGTTAAATGTATAGGCCATAGAGTCATGTACCATTAAAGAAAAATTATTGCGTAGGTTCATTATTCAAACTTTCACATCGATCGCATGATTACGACAAAATATATAAAAACTTAATTTTAAAATTCGCAAAGCCGCCATCTTGAGGTTATATAAACAATTGAACTTAATTAGATACCAGTGTATTACAATGTGTGTAAACATTTCCTTTACCAGATTTCATTGCGGTTGGAACATTAAATCACGAGAGAGGTCTATTTAAAATTTTCAAATTCGCTTGGCCGCCTTATTCGTTTTGTAGTTAACCGGTTTTTTGAAAGTCTTATAGATGAACTTTCAGTAGTGCCCTTTACCTCCGTACAAAATTTCAGGGTGATACCGCTAATAGTTTCAGAGATATAGAATGCCGGTGAAATATTTCGCACAGCCGCCATCTTGTGGCTATGTAAACAATTGAACCAAGTTAGATGTCGGTGCATTACAATGTATATAAACATATACTGTACCAAGTTGTATTGCGTTTGGTTGGTTAAATCGCGAGAAACGTCTATTTAAACGTCGCAAATTCGCGTGGCCGCCATGTTGGTTTTGTAGTAAACAGTTTTTCAAAAGTCACATGGGTGAACTTCTAGTAGTTCCCTTTATCACCGTGAAAAATTCCAGGGTGATATCGGTAATAGTTTCGGAGATATTGAATGCTGGTGAAATATTTCGCACAGCCGCCATGTTGGATTGGTGAGACGTAACAAAATTTGAAGGGCACGGTCGGGGTCGTCCGGAATAGTGCTATGATGTTACCGAGTTTCATTGAAATCGCTCCAGTCGTTTAGAAGTTATTAGGGGACACACACACACGGACAAAAGGTGATCTCATAAGCCTATTTTTAGCCTACTTTCGATTTTTGCAAAAAATGAAAGTAGACTTATGAGATCAACACAGGGCGAAAAAAGTGTGTCTGTCTGTGTGTGTGTATGTGTGTGTGTGAGTCTGTGTGTGTGTGTGTGTGTCTGTGTGTGTGTGAGTGTGTGTACTCTGAATGTCTGTCCCCCCCTATCAATTCGAACACGGTGAATGCGAATTGAACGAAATTTGGTACAAAGGTAGCACTAGCAAAGGACACCTCAGTGTCATGTTTTATATCGCCGCCATCTTGACGGAAACGTAATGGCGGCCACACAAATGTTCAAAGCTTAAATCAAATTACGACTAACCTAATCATCCGATCTCTACCAAATTTTGCAACGACATACCTTTATGGGGGGAGCATCCTTTGACCAAACCAATAGGTCATCAGCGTAATAGTTTGCGGATGGCGGCCATCTTTGTGTGAAAATCGATTCCCCCTATTAATTCGAACACGGTGCAACCGAATGGAACGAAATTTGGTACAGAGGTAGTACTAACAAAAGGCACCTCAGTGTCATGTTTTATATCGCCGCCATCTTGACGGAAACGTAATGGCGGCCACACAAATGTTCAAAGCTTAAATCAAATTACGATTAACCTAATCATCCGATCTCTACCAAATTTTGCAACAACATACCTTTATAGGGGGAGCATCCTTTGACCAAACCAATAGGTCATCAGCGTAATAGTTTGCGGATGGCAGCCATCTTTGTGTGAAAATCGATTCCCCCTATTAATTCGAACACGGTGCAAGCGAATGGAACGAAATTTGGTACAGAGGTAGTACTAACAAAAGGCACCTCAGTGTCATGTTTTATATCGCCGCCATCTTGACGGAAACGTAATGGCGGCCACACAAATGTTCAAAGCTTAAATCAAATTACGATTAACCTAATCATCCGATCTCTACCAAATTTTGCAACTACATACCTTTATGGAGGGAGTATCCTTTGACCAATCTAATAGGTCATTCACCTGATAGTTTGCGGATGGCGGCCATCTTTATGTCAAAATTGATTCCCCTTATTAATTCGAACACGGTGGAACCGAATGGAACGAAATTTGGTACAGAGGTAGCACTAGCAAAGGGCACCTCAGTGTCATGTTTTATATCGCCGCCATCTTGACTGAAACGTAATGGCGGCCACACGAATGTTCAAAGCTTAAATCAAATTACGATTAACCTAATCATCCGATCTCTACCAAATTTTGCAACTACATACCTTTATGGAGGGAGCATCCTTTGACCAATCTAATAGGTCATTCACCTAATAGTTTGCGGATGGAGGCCATCTTTATGTCAAAATTGATTCCCCCTATTAATTCGAACACGGTGGAACCGAATGGAACGAAATTTGGTACAGAGGTAGTACTAGCAAAGGGCACCTCAGTGTCATGTTTTATATCGCCGCCATCTTGACTGAAACGTAATGGCGACCACACGAATGTTCAAAGCTTAAATCAAATTACGATTAACCTAATCATCCGATCTCTACCAAATTTTGCAACTACATACCTTTATGGAGGGAGCATCCTTTGACCAATCTAATAGGTCATTCGCCTAATAGTTTGCGGATGGCGGCCATCTTTGTGTCAGAATCGATTCCCCCTATTAATTCAAACACGCTGAAACCAAATGGAACGAAATTTGGTACAGAGGTAGCACTAGCAAAGGGCACCTCAGTGTCATGTTTTATATCACCGCTATCTTGATGGAAACGTAATCGCGGCCACCAAAATGTTAAAAGCTAAAATGTAATTACGACCAACCTAATAATCTAGTCTCTACCTAATTTTGCAACACCATATCTTTATGTGGGAAACATATTCTGACCAAACTGCAAGAACATCAGCCCAATAGTTTGCAGATGGTGGCCAAGTATGTGTGCAAATCGATTCCCCCTATCAATTCAAACACGGTGAAACCGAATTGAACGAAATTTGGTACAGAGGTAGCACTAGCAAAGGGCACCTGATATTCATGTTTAATATCCCTATAGCACGTTGTATTTCAACAAGCTCCTACAACCAACATTTCAATCATACTCCTTGAAAAGGACAAAGAGTTATAACAATACCCATGCATTTAGGAGAAAGTAGGCTATATGTTCTTTACTGAACATCTTGTTTCAAAATTGAAAATAGGCTAACAACATTAGAGAAAACTGTGTCGAGCACGATGTTCTACATAATCGGTTGAAACATGAGAACAGGTTAATACAAAAGTACAAGTTATGACGGCAATACAGGGCATATTGTTTTAGGAGGTATAGGAGCACAGTTATAAATTACAAGAATAGGATTTGTGACAGTCGCATGGAGAATAAGGACCATGTAAGCATTTGCCCAATGACTGGCGGGAGACACAATGATGTAGCCTATATCTTCTAATATATAAAAGTGAAAGTCTGTTATGTGGGTATGTGGGTATAAAAAGTGGGTATGTTTGTTCTTTATACAAATCTACACCGTTCCACCAATCTCAATAAAATTTTGAATACACATAGTTCAGGACCCAGAAAGAACCGCTGTCTGCATGGATTTTTGGCACTCTCTCCCATTTCATTGATTTCGGCATTTTGGCGCTAATGTAAGCAGAAAATAAATAAACAGTAGCTCAAGACGTGACCATTAAATTTCCAACTATCTCTGTAATAGGCCATGCCATAGCAATAGTAGCTCAAGATGTGACCACCAGGTTTCCATCTATCTCTGTAAGAGGCCATGGCACTCCAATTTCTATCCAAACCATTATAAAAACATTAGGAATCTAAACGCCATAAAATCTTCATTCGTACATTTTTAAATTTTATTAAAAGGGGACGTTGTAAGGAATTGAAATTTAAATTAAGAAATAAATATATTGGCTGCACCGGCATGTGGCGTAACGTTAGAACGGCTGCAGATAACATCACGAAACTTACGTTAGTACCTTAAGATTACAATGGGCTTAAATTATTCTGTTGCTGTTGTTGATTGATTTAGAGGCTTTGCGGCATCATGGTCATGTAGCCCAATGAACTTCAGTGTGTATGGATTTTTTCTTATAACCTGTCTTTCTGTGATGATTGTAGTAGTGTGTGTATTTGTAATTCAGATGAGGATTGGAAAGGAGGTTGCTGGAGCCTTCAGTTAGGAACTATCCCGATATTTGATTCGAGTAGAAGTGGGAATTCACGGAAAACAACTTCCAAGTTTTACCTCGGGAGGTGCAGTGTACCCCGTTCCAACTCTCAGACCAGAATTAAAATTTCTTGGCAGAGCCGGGATCCAAACTAGGATCTCCAAGGGGATAGCCAAGAATGTTTGCCGCTAATCCGCGAGGTCGTCTAAATTGTTCTGCATTTTATGTATAATTTTATTTACTTTTATTGTCCTTGCATGCAAAGCATAAGAAACATTAAGTTAGTTCTGAAATTTATGGTTTCTGTTGGAAAAGTTCACTTAAAATTAAAATATTGATGGAGTACACAAGAAATATGAAGAAATCATATTTTCACTCTCAGCTGTACAGTAACCATCTTGATGTACTTGGCTCCATCGTTTGTGACTCTTTCCTTTGGAATCAGTTGATGCACCTGCCTAAATTGTGGGAGATAAACTTTGAGACTGTGGGGTGCTGGGCTCGATTCCCAGCTCTGTAAAGAAATGTAATTCTGGTCTGAGGGCCTTGTGAGGCAGAAGTGAGAAGAGGTGGGTTTGGTTCTCACCTGATCCATTCTAGAAGATATTTTCTGTGGTTGACTGCTTCTGCTCCAGGCAAATGTTGGAATGGTACTTAAAATAAGGCCACGGCCACCTGCTACCCAAATCCCAACCGCAATTACCAATATACTCACTAGATCAACCATCACAGTGACACAAATTATATCAGATTGATTCCACACACACTCATCCAAGTACACAGAGCTGTGATGTTGCAAAGCCCCTTTGAAACAAAAATAACTCTTACTTTCTACTCTTACTCTGAAAAGATTTCCCGTAAAGTAGTCATGTTCCTGTCAGCAACTTTCTCATCTGCTTTGGAAATGCTGGATTTTAGCTCTGTCTTCTTCAACATGCCACTAAACCTACTGCAATGGGTTTCTTGTATTTAAGCATCTTAAAATAACTGATAGTACCAGAATTCAATCCCACTCTCTTTGTTTCTCAGCTATCTGAAACATACTTATAGTTGGCCATGAATTAGAGACTATACTATGCGCAAGTTGGGGTAAGCAGATATGGATACGAGAACATCATTGGCCCACATGGATTTTGGAAAAGAAATCCAGAAGGAGATCAACTAATAGATTTGTGCGGAAGAAATGGTCTTTTCATTAAAAATACATTTTTCAAAAGAAGGACAGTCACAGGGTAACACGGTACAATTGGGATGGCCAGTATAGAACACTGATTGACTACGCAATCACGAATAAGGATGGTGGTAGATATATCACAGATGTAAAGGTCATCCCTAGCGAATGTATGAACAGCGACATAGACTGCTGGTAGTAGACTTCAATCATTCGACCAATGAAAAGCAGAAAATTATTATGAAAACACCAAGGGTTAAAACATGGAAATTGGAAGAAGCTCAACTAAAGGAAGAACATAAACTAAGAATCCAACAGAATCTGCCAAAGGGTGAAGTAACCAACGTTAATGAAGAGTGGAAGACCTTCAAAGACACCTTTGTGGGAGAGGCCAAAACCCTATGTAGAGTTACAAGTTCCATCAAAATAAAGAAACAGACACCGTGGTGGAATGATAAGGTTAGAACAGCTGTGAAAGAAAGAAACCAAATAAAGAAGGCACTAGACAAGGAAAAATAAAAACAGGGGCAAGAACGCATTGAACAAGAAATACGTAGACTCCAAGGAATGTACAGGAACAAGAAACTTGCTGTTAAGACATTGTAAGAGAAGAAAAAGAGAAAAAATGGAATGAGTTTGCAGACAAACTGGAAGAGGATAGCAGAGGAAATATGAAACTGCTATATAAAGTAGTGAAAAACAAGAGAAGGAATAAGAGACCATAAAAGCAAAAGAACGTGATGATGGAACTCTGGCACAAGAAGAGGGAGAAATGCAACAAGAACTCAAGATTTTTTTTGAAAAGCTGCTGACTGGAGATACAGAAAACATAAACAGAGAAGAGTTGAACAACCATGACTGAACCACCAATCACATGGCTGGAGGTTGAAAAGGCACTCAAGGGCATGAAGAAAGGAAAGGCAGTGGGCATAGAAGAAGTGAGTGCGGATATGCTGAAAGCGGCGGGAATTCCAGCAATCCAGGCAATGGTTATACAGAATGCTCAACAAGATATGGGAGGAAAATAATATCCCAGAGGACTGGAAGATGGGCATCATTGTCCCTCTGTTCAAGAAAGGAAGCCGACGTAAATGCACTAACTATCGGGGTATTACACTACTGTCTCATGCTCTGAAAATATTGGAAAAAATAATACAGAACAGAATCAGATATATTGTTGAACCAATTTTGGAGGAAGAACAGTATGGTTTCAGACTAGGAAGGTCAACTACAGACCTGATCTTTGCACTTAGGATGCTAATGGAAAAAAACTGGGAGAAGAACAAACCTTTATTTCTAATATTTTTGGAGCTTGAGAAAGCCTATGATAGTGTACCAAGGGAAACACTTTGGCAATGCATGAAAGAACTTCAAGTGAGAGATAGCTTCATACACAAAGTGAAAATGTTGTACGATGGGAATAGAAGTTGTATTCAAGTAAGACATGGTTTGTCGGACTGGTTTGAAACAGGGAGGAGTGCAGCAGGGCAGCTCATTGTCACCCCTTCTATTCATCATTGTGATGGATGTGGTAATGAAATCTATTAAAAGGAAGGAACATGGAGATATTAGAGCCTTCACATTTGGAGATGATGTTGCGATCTGGAGTGAATCAGAGGAGGAACTGGGTGACAGGCTGCATAGCTGGAATGAGGAGTTTAAGAAATACGGTTTAAACATCAGGGCGACAAAGACGGTGGCGGTGAAAGTGTATGAGGAAGGAGCAGAACCAATAGTCATGCCAAATGAAGCCAAATTGGACAGCGTTCCAGCTTTCAAGTACTTGGGAAGCATTCAATCAAGTGACAACCTAACAAAACATGAGGTAAACAATCGAATTAATAAGGCAACACAATTTTACCACCAGGTAATACACCAGTTGTGGGATGAGCAAATGCTCATGAAAACAAAGATGACATTGTACAAGTCCTATTATACACCGATTCTTACATACAGTCTCGAAACCACAACACTAACCTATAGAGATAACTCTAAACTCCAGGCAGCTGAAATGAAATTCCTACGTACCATGATTCAGAAAACCAGGAAAGACATGATCAGGAATGAGAAGATTAGAGAAGAAGTAGGAATAGATGATTCTCTCCTCAATAAGATCCAGATCTCAAGACTGAAGTGGCTTGGTCATATGAAGAGGATGCCAGCCAACAGAACTGCACGGAAGGAATTTGGGAGAAAAGTGGAAGGAAGACGCCCCATGGGAAGGCCACAAAAGAAGTGGATAGATACAGTCAAGAATGATGTACTGCAGAGAGGTCATGATTGGGATAAGTTGGTGGAGGAAGAGTGGTACAAGGACAGGATGAAATGGAGGGGGCTCATATACCACACCCGGGTGGTTCAGGATGATAATGACTATGAATCATCATTTTGTTGTTTTAAGGGACCTAACATCTTGTTTATTGGCACCTAGCTAAAATATAAAACTATACTATACTATATATTCCATTCCTGACCCGGTCGGAGACTGGAAGCAGGCTGTGGATTTTTCATATCAAAAGCTGTCTTCCATAATCTCCCAAGGTAGGATGTCAGAGAGCAGAAATCGATAATTAACTAAAACAAGAAAGAACGATTAATTGAGAGCGATATTAATTTATTCTAATAATTCATCTTCATTTATTTCATCTGTCATTAACTCCTCTTGTGAGGTTGGCGTTAGAAAGGGAATCCGGCAGTAAAAACCACCAGACACATAGGCTCGCATCGCATCTCGTCCCGTTGAAAACGGGAATAATAAGGGGTAGACATAGTGTGTAGGGTGGGTATATTGTAAGTATTTTTATACTCAATTGCATTTTGTGCCTATTTTGAATCTAAATTACATTTTGTAAGTATTTTCTATCTAAATTGCATTTTGTAAATATTGTCAATTCAAATAACAGTACAGTACGTATGTAGTTAGTTTTAGTTGTAAGTAGTTAGTTAGTTTGTCTATTAGATATATGTCATTATTCTATTAGACTGTGGTGTGTGAGTGTGTCTGGTAGCAGTTGCATTGTTTATTAGTTATAGTTCAATGTTTCAGTAGACTGTGATGTGTGAGGGTGCATGTGAGTGTGCCTGTTGACAGACTGTTTTAGTGGTAGTATTTGCTGTTGGTGGAACTTTAGTATTTTTTTCGTTAGTAGAATTTTGGTATTTAATTGTTAGTACGGTAGAAGGTTAGTATTTTTGTTAGTAGAATTGCTCTTTACTTATTCTGAATGGGAGTAGCAGCCTTTCAGAATAAATCAATTCTTTACTAGTCTTATAGACGGATAAGATATTGATAATATAAGCCAAATAATGGCTACACTGCGTCCTGCTGCACGGCCGAAAGCAACGGGAAACTACAGCCGTATACTATTCCCGAGGATATGCACCTCTCTATGCATAATTACATGTGATGATGGCCTCCTCCCTTGTAAAATTTCAATCCGGAGGTAAACTAGTCCCCCGTTCGGATCTCCGGGTGGGGACTACTCGAGAGGGGGTTAACATCACAGAAGTGACAAAGAGGAAATCTGACATTCTACGGATCGGAGCGTGGAATGTTAGAAGTCTGCTAGGAAGTGGAAGGTTAGAAAACTTAGAAAGGGAAATGGATAGGTTGAGGTTGGATTTGGTTGGGATTAGTGAAATGCGCTGGCAGGAAGAACAGGACTTTTGGTCAGGAGACTATAGGGTCATTAGCACTAAATCAAGCAATGGCCAAGCAGGGGTTGGCCTCATATTGAGTAGAAAACTTGGACAGCGGGTGGAATATTATGAACAATATAGTGAACGGATTATTGTAGCAAAAATCATTACTAAACCTACCTGCACCACAGTGGTACAAATCTACATGCCTACCAGTCAAGCTGATGATGAGGATGTTGAAAAGTCTACAAAGAAATAGACGAAATTCTGAGGTATATCAAGGGTGATGAAAATCTTATAGTAATGGGAGATTGGAATGCTGTGGTAGGAAAAGGGAGAGAAGGGAAGATAGTAGGAGATTTCGGATTAGGTGAAAGGAATGATAGAGGAAGCAGGCTGGTAGAATTCTGCACCGAGCATGAGTTGGTCATAGCTAACACCTTATTCAATAACCACAATAGAAGAATATACACATGGATGAGACCAGAAGATACAGGTCGTTACCAAATCGACTTCATTATGGTCAAGCAGAGGTTTCGAAACCAGATTTTGGATTGTAAAACATATCCTGGTGCTGACATAAACTCTGACCACAATCTGGTTGTAATGAAGTGCAGATTAAAGTTGAAGAAACTGAAGAAAAGTCAAAAGTCAAAAAGGTGGGCAATAGACAGACTGAAAGAGAAGGATGTAAACGAAAGATTCAAGAAGAGTGTAAAGGAAGGACTAATGAAAAACCCTAAACAAATTTCAATTGCAGACGAATGGGCACTTTTGAAGAATGAAATAACAAGATCCGCAGAAGAAAACATTGGTAGGAAAGAAAGAATAGGTAGAAAACCGTGAATCACTCAGGATATACTAGAATTGATGGATGAAAGGCGGAAACACAAGAATGTAAGAGATGAAAAGGGGAAAGCAGAATACAGACGTCTGAGAAATGAGGTTAACAAGAAGTGCAAGGAAGCGAAAGAAGAATGGTTGAAAGAGAAATGTGCAGGTATAGAAAATTGTCTGAAATTAGGAAAAGTAGACACAGCTTATCGAAGGATTAAGAATACTTTTGGGGAAAAGAAGACTAAGTGCTGTAATATTAAGGACACAAATGGAAAGCCTCTAACAGATAGGGAACAAAAGGTTGAGAGATGGAAAGCTTACATAGAGAGTTTGCATAAGGGTAAGGAGATTGAGATTCATGTAATGGAAAGGGAGGAGGAAATTGATGAGGATGCGAAAGGAGATTTAATATTGAGATCAGAATTTGATAGAGCTTTGGAAGACTTAAGCAGGAACAATGCACCAGGCATAGATGATATACCGATTGAGTTGCTACGCTGCATAGGAGATGAAGGTCTGATCAGGTTATTTCACTTGGTGTGTAGGATTTATGAGACAGGTGAGGTACCCCCCGATTTCAAGAAGAATGTAATCATCCCTATACCAAAGAAAGTGGGAGCTGACAGATGTGAAGATTACCGTACAATCAGCTTGATTACTCATGCTTCAAAGAACCTGTCTAGAATAATTTTAAGAGGATTGAAAGCCAGATAGAAACGGAGTTGGGCGAAGACCAGTTTGGTTTCAGGAGAAATGTAGGAACAAGGGAAGCTGTACTAAGTCTTAGGCTGATTTTGGAAGGTAGAATAAGGAAAGATAAGAGAACGTTCATGGCTTTTGTAGACTTAGAAAAGGCTTTTGATAACGTTGATTGGACTAAATTGTTTGACATTTTGAAATCGATTGGAATAAAGTACAGGGATAGGAGGGTGATATACAATCTATACAGAAACCAGACAGCAGTCATTCGAGTTGAAGGACATGAGAGAGAAGCTGGTATCCAGAAAGGTGTAAGGCAAGGCTGCAACTTATCACCCCTACTTTTCAATCTTTACATTGAACAAGCAATGAAGGACATTAGAGAAAAATTTAAAGTGGGAGTGAAGATTCAAGGAGAAATAATTTCAACTCTGAGATTTGCTGATGACATCGTCATCTTGGCCGACAAGCCTGAGGATTTGAATGAGTTGTTGAATGGTATGGACTCCGTCTTACGGAAAGAATTCATGATGAATATTAATAAATATAAAACAAAAATACTGGAATGCAGCCGAAATAAATCAGAAACCTCTATTGAGATCAAATTGACAGGTGAAAAGCTGAAGGAAGTAGGAGACTTCTGTTACTTAGGAAGCAGAATAACCAGTGATGGACGAAGCAAAGAGGATATAAAAAGTAGGTTGGCTCAGGCAAAGAAAGCATTTCTACAAAAAAGGAATCTGCTGACATCGAATATAGATTTAGGTATTAAGAAGTCATTTTTGAAAGCCTTTGTCTGGAGCGTGGCGCTCTATGGAAGTGAAACTTGGACTATTGGTGCAGCAGAAAAGAGGAGAATTGAAGCATTTGAAATGTGGTGTTACAGGAGAATGATGAAGATCAGATGGGTAGATAGGGTTACAAACAAAGAGGTATTAAGACGAGAGGGAGAGGAGAGATGTTTCTGGCGACTGCTAATGAAGAAAAGAGATAGGTTGGTAGGACACATACTAAGACACCCAGGAATAGCAAGCTTAGTTATGGAAGGAAGGGTCGAGGACAAGAACTGTAGGGGTAGACCAAAGTTAGAATATGTTAAACAGATTGCCTCGGATGTAGGGTGTGGAAGCTATGTAGAGATGAAACGATTAGCTCAGGACAGGGAGGTATGGAGATCTACATCAAACCAGTCAAAAGACTGAAGACTCAAACAACAATAGGGCACTGGAACCAATGCGACATTCTGGGTCTAATTTTTTACTCCTAAAGCCGCTGTTACGGGAGAATTTGAATCTATACCTTATGACGGAAGGTATCACGCGCAATATATTGTATGTAATATATACTAGAATTGTAGAGTTATACTCTTTGGTAAGGTTTGTTCTACTACTGATATGTTGAAGTTTGTGTTTTATCAATCCTAATGACTTTATCCTACACTTCTTTTTATTGTTCATCTCTACCGACAGTCTTTTGTATTACAAATCAGAAATACAGTAACTTTTTCGTGATATTGCAGATTGTTCTATGAATAATATTTGTCTTTGTGATTCAGGTTATATTGTAATTGTAAAATATCCTGCTCCATGACTATGCTAATTAGTAATGGAACCGGATGTTTAATTATGAATTTAGTTGGTAACATGTTAATAACATAATGTCCGGCTCCGTGGCTAAATGGTTAGCGCGCAAAGCCCCCGACGTGTCTCGGGGTCGATTTCCGATCGGGCCATCAGGGATTTTAATCTCCTGGGGTAAATTACTGTGCACAGAGACTGGGTGTATGTGACGTCTTCATCATCACTTCATCTTCATTACGATGCGCAGGTCGCCCACGGGCTTCAACTAGAAAGACCTGCAATCGGCCTCATAGGAGGCCGCACAATGATTTTAATAAAATAATTAAACTGCGGGCTTCGTCCGGCAGATTCATTTGCTTTATGGATGATAATGAATACTACTACAGAACTGGCAAATGATATTTAAACTGACAGAAATAAAAAATATAACATTTTGTGGTGGTGGTGGTAGTGGGGTGATAAGTAGTAAAGTATAATGGACGTAACATTAAGGTCAATTTTCCGTAATGAAAATGATAATGAATAGGGAAACGGCTATTTACTAACTACAGTACTGACACATGTCATTTACAAACGAATTGAAAAATATGATTAGAAATTTGGTTGGTTGGTTCTTAAGTTTAGGGGCTGCGACAACGCAGTCATGTAGCCCCGTGTACTTTAGGTGTGTGCAGAATCTGTCTGATAACCGGTATTAATTGTGATGACTGTATTAGTGTGTGTTATCTGTTTTTTAATTCAAGTAAGGACTGCAGACTTTTGAATTTTTCGAATAGTTCCTACTTTTGCTGCCAAACGACACCGTCAACGACTACTAGTTCAGAACTTAGCTACCAGACGCCACCGCAGTCAGCTCTTGGCAATGAACGTAGGTACCTAAGAGCGTTGTTTACATTATTAATCTATACAATTTAGCTTCACACAGTTGTAATTAGTGGAAGGTTCTTTAACATGCCATAAATCTATA
This sequence comes from Meconema thalassinum, assembly GCA_946902985.2. NCBI lineage: Eukaryota > Metazoa > Arthropoda > Insecta > Orthoptera > Tettigoniidae > Meconema > Meconema thalassinum. Next base: position 248,986,234 of record OX336391.1, read on the forward strand.
ACATGGGACCGCCGGCTTGACTTCCCCTCCGAAGGAAAGCAAACTGAGGGATTTTTTACGCGCTTAAAAAATCCGACGACTTCGGCCGGATTTGAACCCGCGTTCTTGGGCATAGAAGCTCAGCATGCTACCTACTACGCCCCCGAAGCCGCCTATGATTAGAAAGAGGAGTAAGTGAAATAAGAGACACGGCCTAGGTCCTATATCTCATTAGCTGTTAGGAAAATAGAGACCAATAGTGTCGTCTTTTGTCGCATAGCGACGTAGGAAAATAATCAGAGCACTTGAAAAACTTCGGCTGTCCCAAGCTCCTGAGGCAGCAATAGTGTCATTTATCACCACATAGCGCTCAATGATAAGGATAGAAAAAATTAAAGTAAATTTGAAAGCACCATCGCTTATTGCAGCTGATAACCCCAATGTACTGCACCAACACCTTCGCACTTATACAGAGGCATAATGACAACTGTTTTAAGGGGCCTAAGAGATCTTTTTGCACTAATTATTACTCGTGACTGCAATTTATAAGCAGCTCAAGATGTAACTATTTTCGCAATTCTGCACCCGAACACTGGTAGGAGCGACTTGATGCAGTCCGAATTACCAGCCAACAATAGACTTATTAAAATATTCTTAGAGGTACACTACTACGGACATGTTCTAGGGTCTAAAAACGTGGTTTTCAAGTTAATTTTGTCTGTTTTCTAAATAGAGAGGGTTGTCCAAACTATCAAGTGGACAGTGGTACCAGCAGGGTTTCAAGGGGTGGTGCATTCTTGGAATGCACGGTACCTGAGATCATAATTTTGAATGCTTTTGCACGTTCTTTCCTTCCCTTTTTTCAAACACCAACAGTGATCATTTGTTTTCTCCTTTATGTTCAAATCTCTTATATTTTGTATGAGTCTGTTCCAGATATATATTCTGTGACCCACCTAGCGTCATATAACAACAAATCTCTGAAGCTCTTCCACTCTTCCTCGCGCAAGAGGAATTCCACATCCATTTGGCTACCAGATACTGTTGTCAACTCTTTGAAGACCAGCTCAGCAAAAGAAGATTATTTTATTTCTGTAAAGTTGGCAATGTTTATATGTTCTCCTTTTGTTTCCTACCCCCACTCTTTCCCCTTCCGTGGTCTCTTCATGCTCCGCTGAGCTTCACTCACTTCTCAGTCGGCAGTTGACTTGATCAGTCAGGGCTCATCTAGAGCCGGTCTCCTCAAACCAAGAGACACTCTCTACGTTCTACGCCATGTTGGCGCATTAAGTATCATTGAGGAACTTCACCTTCGCCATGCAACAAAGATAAGTACCTTCTTCAAAGTTTTAACCTCATCTTCATGGTTTTAACTTCCTCGTGTTTTAACTATCTTTTATAGGCAGTGTGAAATTACTTATTTTGGGGCAAAATCATCCTCCGCGGGATTTTCCATGTTGAGCTTTTGTTTAATCAAGCTAATCTTAGTGAAAAGCAGCATTTCTTATGCTTGCCAAATGAGAAATCTTCTCACTACGTGGGATATTATCTAATACCCACTGTCTACAATTTACAAAGCAAGTTCCTCCGCTGGATTTACATTAGCCCCATTTCACTACTGGGATTGTTCTGGAATTTTCCAGATTCGGTACTCAATCTACGAGTCCTGCCGTCATGCATTTCTCACGTACTTGGGAGAATTCTGTTTAAAACTAAATTACTACAACAGTGAATTTTCGTCCTCCGCTGGAACCTCTGGAAAATTCTATGGCGCATTTAATTGTAAATTACAACTTTTTAAAGTAATAGACTCTCATCTATATAGTGCAATCAGTTCTTTCCATAATTGCAATAACTTTCTTTTTCATGAACTTTAGTGTTTCTATAGTGAACTTTGAATCCATCTTCATAGACTACAGTGATAAACAGTGCTTTCTCCACGTTTCTACCGCGTCGCGATCGTCCGGTTATATTAAATACGGCCATGAACATTGATCCTATATCCCAATGATCTTTCCTTAAACTTCTACTAACAACCATTATTTATACAATTGAAACTTCTCTATAAGGTGTCACTCACGAGGTGCTCTTCCAACTTTGCTAGTTTAACATTAAGTAAATTCTGCATAATTGCGTGTGTGATACAAGTTTTAAATTCACGTTGTTCCTTTCCCATAATTAGGGAAAACAATGCTTTAAACTCTTGAGCGAGTCATGTTCAGGTTTCACGAAATGGAAATTGTCCCATTTTTCTCGTGATTCTTAATTAAACATAGGAAGCCTAGAAACTTCCTTTTCACTTTCTCCAGGTTTCACAGTAAGTGACCTGTCCTCTTTGTATAATTCTCATATATTAACTCTGTTTAAATATAAGAAGTTGTAGGAACTTCCTTTTTGTTCTTTATGTTTTACATTTTGCTATCTTCGAAATTGTTATTCTCGTTAGAATGTTCTTTCGGAGGTTTCGTATAGTACACTGCCTGTACTCCTGTAAATGTTAAAACTTCAATTATTCCATTTTGCCTATTTATGAAATCTTACCAAGATTTTTATACACGGTTTAAGAAACCTTGTAAATTGTTAATTGCCTGGAGCAACCGTTTAATGTTAAGAGGTCTGCGACCCTATTTGTTAAAAAGTTCAAATGAACCATGTTTATTAAACTTATATTGCATAATTGTTAATTTCCTCAAACTTCCTGCATTGTTAAATAAATTAAATATTTGTTTTTGGATTCATCATTTCTTTGATAATACAGTTAGGCAGGATCCTGGCTTTCCTAGCTCTTCCTAGGTTTATGCCCTCGTTAACATTTAATAAAGCTCTTACTATTTGCCTGGCCAGATCATCACCCTTCCCTATAGTACTTTTATTCGTGCTTGGAAGGAAACACACTAATGCCTCTCTCTGGCAAACTGCCCAAGCCTTAGCTGCGGTTCCCGTCAGCTTCGACCAAGCTCGTACCCACTTTAGGTATCCGAGCATATATTTGCGGTGGCAACCGCTTCTAAATGGATTAAAAGTCAACTTATTAATTTTGTGGGACTCTCCTCCTATTTTTCTATCCTTCTTTTCCAAATCCCAAATCTACTTCCTTCTCTTAATCATCTTCCCTTGGTGGGTGGGTTATTCCCTAGCCTATAATCTACCCAAAATTTGGTACCAGAAACCCGGGAGAGTCCATTTTTTATGTCCATTGTTTGTCAAGTGTCATTTGACAATACTTTGCAAATTTTTAATATCTCCTTTGGATCTTTCAGCTATACCTACGTCGTGCAAAGCCTGTGAACGGGAAAGAGGCCGCTCCTGTCTCCTATGGTGTGTCCCATTCTTTCTACTCATTTGCTGCTGCCAGCTTGACAGCATCTCCAAGGTTCTACAGTTTCGTGAGTTGTATTTCTATTTATTCTTTTTATCATGGCCCCTACTGAAAAAGATGAAACTCTCATTGCCAGACGTTCTTCTTATAAAGGGCAACTCACTAGATTCCGAAATTTTATCAACAAATTAGATCCCGCCGAGTGTGATTTAGATATCTTAACACATCGTCTTAAGTTGTACGAACGGTCTTATGATTATTATGACCAAATTCAAACCGAGATCGAATCCGCTTGTCCAGAACTGCAATCAGATCGGGACGAGGTCGAACCCTTGTACTTTGAAGGAATTGCAAAGGCCCACCAACTGATCCGCAATATCTCAGAACCGGACACTAGGGTCATCAATCCGGCCCAGTTCGCATCCGCTTCAGTTCACAAGAACAAACCGAAACCGTTACTTCCTAAGATAAGCCTACCGCACTTCTCAGGCAAGGAAGGTGAATGGTATTCTTTTTACGAACTTTACTGCTCCCTAATTCATGAAAATATCGAGATCCCAGACATACATAAATTTTACTTCCTTCGTACGTCTTTGGAATCTGAGGCCTTGATCTTGGTAGAGTCACTGCCTTTAAGCGCAGACAACTACCACATCGCCTTTAATCTCCTTAAAGAGAGATATGGCAATTTACGTTTGAGTGTCGCTCGACACATCCGCTGTCTCTTCAACTTACCTGCCGTAAAACCTAATGACGTCACCTCCTTAAGAGACCTCTTAGATTCTATGCAGTTAAATGTCAGAGCGTTATACCAACTAAAACAGCCTGTCCAAACATGGGACACCATACTTATTTACCTAGCTACATCAAGATTCGATTTTTCGACACTGAAGGCCTGGGAGATCGAACTCACCTGCAACAAGGAACATTCGTTCGAACACCTCGTCTCGTTTCTCAACAGTCGATGTCAATTCCTTACAGCACTCGCATTTCAGTGCGAAAAAGTCGAAACGAATCCTCAGTGTCAAATTTTTGAAAAAAAACTTGCTTCTTCAAAGGGACATCAGCCCCCATTTGTCGAAAACAAGCAAACCCGTTCTTCTTTCAATAATTCAAGAGAAGATATCAAGCCGCTTAACAAATCATTAAAATGCACGCTCTGTAAAAAGCTTCACACATTGTATTTGTGCAAATCCTTTAAAGAATTGTCTGTCGAAGATCGAAGGAAATTTGTCTCGAATAGCAAACATTGTTTCAATTGCTTATCACCTAAGCATTCTTCTTCCAAATGTACGTCATCAAATCTCTGTTTTCATTGCAAAAAACCGCATCATTCTTTATTGCACGTTCACGATAAATCGAGGTCATCAGCACCTGCCTCTTTAAGCTCCTTGCAGAGCCGCTCCGAACAAACTAATGCTTCTTCCTGCATTTCCAACGCCGACACTTTTCACAGTGCGCAAACCCTGTTGACCACTGTACAATTTGAAATCCAAGACAAATTTGGAAATTGGTTTCGAACCCGTGGTCTTCTCGATTCCGCTTCAACGCATAACTTTGTTTCGCAATCGTTGATTAAAAAACTAGGTCTTTCGTCATCGCCTACTTCTATCAATGTGACCGGCATTGACAATTTGAAAACTCAAATTTTGCAGTCTTCAAAATTGAAAATCAGAGACGTTTGCCAAAAAAAACACCAATCTTAATTTAAACTGTCTCATTCTTACCAGTATTGGCAAGGACACTCCAAGTCACTCTATCAATACTTCCGGTTTAAACATTCCTTCGCACTTAAGGTTAGCCGATCCTCAGTTTAATGCTCAGGGTCCCATTGATGTACTTTTCAGTGCCAATGTTTTTTGAAATTGCATTCGCAAACAAACACGCAAGTTATCTTCAACCGTGGTCGCTAGAGACACCGATTTTGGTTGGGTTATTACTGGTGGAATTCAACATCCCAGTGTTCAAACCAAAGCACAATGTCATTTCGTCACAGCTGACATAAATCCCATTTCTGAAAAAGAGAACGCTCATGTTTCAAATCTCAATATTTTTGAAAACCACTTGTCGAAACGATGTCTTACCGTGAACAACTGCGCTACCCCTGTAAGTTGTTTAAATGGTTTTTCTTTCTTCCCGCACAAAATGGCAATTCAAGTTCGCCTTGCTTTGTGTTATTTCGTCTATCTTCTTATGTCATTTTTTATAGCAGTTAATTGCTTAAACTATTCCTCGCAAAATATCTTCCCCTTGTGTAAAACCATGGCTATCAGTCACCATCACTTTGCTGTACGCTATGTTTCACTTCTTTCGTTATGTAGAAGGATGGCCACGGCCGGCTCCTCCCCCCTTCCTCGCAATTGGAAGTCGCTCATGAAACCGATTGAAACTCTGAATTCTATAGCATCTAGAATAACTATTCTTATGCATAACCTTCTTCTCAATGTCCCAGCTTGTCTTCTTTGCTCGGAAGAATTAAGCTTCTTTTTGTTGAAAATTGTTCGATTTCGTGATTCTCTCAATTATGCGAAATTGATTTTCTACTTTATTTCATATAGCTTTAAATTGCTTTTTCACGTCCAATTTACGATTGACTGCATGTCCTGTGACTCGTTCTGCTTTAAGTTACAGCTGATTCACCAAATGTTGTGTGTGAACATTGAACTGCTTGTTTTTCAGACTCGTGTGTATACCAGTCTGAGGAATGCCAAGTTGTTTATTTCCTGTACGCTTGACACAGTTCAAAACAAGTTTCTCTTATCTCAACTTTGGCTGATTGCCAAGCATTGCCTGGCGCGACGCTACCGCAAGCTCGGAAGCAGTTTACCTACTTCCCAAAATAAACTCGTTCCGCTTAAGGACTCTGTCAGCTATTTATATGTCTTATCTCGTTGTACTATGTGTGTCAAGGCCGTGCTTATTTACGTCTTCCGCTTACTCATGCTCGTATTACACAACTGCTTTGATCCCTGTTTCAAAACTTCGTTACGTATTTCTCACGCGCGTAGGTATTGCAATTTGCTTGCATATTTTGCGATCTTAATGTTCATTGATGAACAAACTTGTTTTTTCTCGTCGTCACATTCGATGTGTTTTTGTATTCTGCTTGTCCTGTCACGTTTTTTGCTGACTTAAGTATTTTTCTGAGTAACCCCTTTGATACTCATTATAACTTGAGGTCATTGTTTATGGCTACTCGTTTGTTACCTATGGCGTTCTTGCTTTCTACTCGCATAGTTCCTTTGTTTATTTGGTATATTCTTGTCCTGAATAGATGTACTTGTTCCTATACGCTTTGTTTAAACTTGCCAATTCTTCTTTCTCATCGTATCGTAATCTTTACTAGTGCTTTATTTCCCTCAGCTTCCAGCTATTTTGTGATTGAAAGTGTTGATAATTCTCGCCTTTCAACTCCGCTTTCCAATGACCCTGATGACCTCCTTCCACGCACACCTGGTCACTTCCGTATCCGCACTTCCCTCTCTCCCCCTCCTCCCCTTCCTAATTCTTTCAGGGATTCTGATTTACCTATTGTTGGGCGTAAACTTGAAGCCCTCAGTAATTCTTTTTGGAAGAGGTGGAACTTGGAATATTTAACTTCCTTGCAACGGAGGCAGAAGTGGTTTCTTTCCAGTCCCGACATTAAAGTGGGAGACTTGGTCTTAGTTAGGGATGTTTCACCCCCCCTAGTCTGGCCCTTTGGAAAAGTGACTAAGTGTTACCCTGGAAGAGATAGGAGAGTCATGGTATTCAGAGTCTTGACTACTAATGGTCAGATCACAAGACTACTTTACGACAATTGTTCATTACTGTACTTGTTTTTCTTGCTCGCTGTTGGTGTCTGGCCCTCCCAGTATGGTGCATTCTTGGAATGCACGGTACCTGAGATCATAATTTTGAATGCTTTTGCACGTTCTTTCCTTCCCTTTTTTCAAACACCGACAGTGATCATTTGTTTTCTCCTTTATGTTCAAATCTCTTATATTTTGTATGAGTCTGTTCCAGATATATATTCTGTGACCCACCTAGCGTCATATAACAACAAATCTCTGAAGCTCTTCCACTCTTCCTCGCGCAAGAGGAATTCCACATCCATTTGGCTACCAGATACTGTTGTCAACTCTTTGAAGACCAGCTCAGCAAAAGAAGATTATTTTATTTCTGTAAAGTTGGCAATGTTTATATGTTCTCCTTTTGTTTCCTACCCCCACTCTTTCCCCTTCCGTGGTCTCTTCATGCTCCGCTGAGCTTCACTCACTTCTCAGTCGGCAGTTGACTTGATCAGTCAGGGCTCATCTAGAGCCGGTCTCCTCAAACCAAGAGACACTCTCTACGTTCTACGCCATGTTGGCGCATTAAGTATCATTGAGGAACTTCACCTTCGCCATGCAACAAAGATAAGTACCTTCTTCAAAGTTTTAACCTCATCTTCATGGTTTTAACTTCCTCGTGTTTTAACTATCTTTTATAGGCAATGTGAAATTACTTATTTTGGGGCAAAATCATCCTCCGCGGGATTTTCCATGTTGAGCTTTTGTTTAATCAAGCTAATCTTAGTGAAAAGCAGCATTTCTTATGCTTGCCAAATGAGAAATCTTCTCACTACGTGGGATATTATCTAATACCCACTGTCTACAATTTACAAAGCAAGTTCCTCCGCTGGATTTACATTAGCCCCATTTCACTACTGGGATTGTTCTGGAATTTTCCAGATTCGGTACTCAATCTACGAGTCCTGCCGTCATGCATTTCTCACGTACTTGGGAGAATTCTGTTTAAAACTAAATTACTACAACAGTGAATTTTCGTCCTCCGCTGGAACCTCTGGAAAATTCTATGGCGCATTTAATTGTAAATTACAACTTTTTTAAGTAATAGACTCTCATCTATATAGTGCAATCAGTTCTTTCCATAATTGCAATAACTTTCTTTTTCATGAACTTTAGTGTTTCTATAGTGAACTTTGAATCCATCTTCATAGACTACAGTGATAAACAGTGCTTTCTCCACGTTTCTACCGCGTCGCGATCGTCCGGTTATATTAAATACGGCCATGAACATTGATCCTATATCCCAATGATCTTTCCTTAACCTTCTACTAACAACCATTATTTATACAATTGAAACTTCTCTATAAGGTGTCACTCACGAGGTGCTCTTCCAACTTTGCTAGTTTAACATTAAGTAAATTCTGCATAATTGCTTGTGTGATACAAGTTTTAAATTCACGTTGTTCCTTTCCCATAATTAGGGAAAACAATGCTTTAAACTCTTGAGCGAGTCATGTTCAGGTTTCACGAAATGGAAATTGTCCCATTTTTCTCGTGATTCTTAATTAAACATAGGAAGCCTAGAAACTTCCTTTTCACTTTCTCCAGGTTTCACAGTAAGTGACCTGTCCTCTTTGTATAATTCTCATATATTAACTCTGTTTAAATATAAGAAGTTGTAGGAACTTCCTTTTTGTTCTTTATGTTTTACATTTTGCTATCTTCGAAATTGTTATTCTCGTTAGAATGTTCTTTCGGAGGTTTCGTATAGTACACTGCCTGTACTCCTGTAAATGTTAAAACTTCAATTATTCCATTTTGCCTATTTATGAAATCTTACCAAGATTTTTATACACGGTTTAAGAAACCTTGTAAATTGTTAATTGCCTGGAGCAACCGTTTAATGTTAAGAGGTCTGCGACCCTATTTGTTAAAAAGTTCAAATGAACCATGTTTATTAAACTTATATTGCATAATTGTTAATTTCCTCAAACTTCCTGCATTGTTAAATAAATTAAATATTTGTTTTTGGATTCATCATTTCTTTGATAATACAGTTAGGCAGGATCCTGGCTTTCCTAGCTCTTCCTAGGTTTATGCCCTCGTTAACATTTAATAAAGCTCTCACTATTTGCCTGGCCAGATCATCACCCTTCCCTGTAGTACTTTTATTCGTGCTTGGAAGGAAACACACTAAAGCCTCTCTCTGGCAAACTGCCCAAGCCTTAGCTGCGGTTCCCGTCAGCTTCGACCAAGCTCGTACCCACTTTAGGTATCCGAGCATATATTTGCGGTGGCAACCGCTTCTAAATGGATTAAAAGTCAACTTATTAATTTTTCTATCCTCCTTTTCCAAATCCCAAATCTACTTCCTTCTCTTAATCATCTTCCCTTGGTGGGTGGGTTATTCCCTAGCCTTTAAACTACCCAAGGGGTAAGTATGAACAATTTGGTGGAATTCGGTGAAACGGTGTAGATTTGTGCTAAATGGCCTAAATGCAGGGAAATTTCATGTAGACAGTGTTACTCGCAAGGTTCCTAAGAGTAAGTATGTGAAATTCGGTTCAGATCGGTGAAACGGTGTAGATTTGTGGCAAAGGGCCTAAATGCAGAGAATGGAGTGGTCTGTGCGCAATTACATGTGAACAGTGTTACTCTCAGGGTCCGAAAGGGTAGGTATTCAAATTTTGGTTGATATTGGTGAAACAGTGTAGATTTGAGACAAAGGGCCTAAATGCAGAGAATGGAGTGGTGTGTCCGAAATTTCATGTAGATAGTGTTACTCGCTGGGTTCCAAAGGGTAAGTATACATATTTTGGTTCAGAGCGTTGAAACGGTGTATATTTGTGCCAAAGGGCCTAAATGCAGGGAATGGAGTGGTCTGTCCGAAATTTCATTTAGACAGTGTTACTCGCAGGGTTCAAAGGATAAGTATGTAATATTTGGTTCAGATCGGTGAAACGGTGTAGATTTGTGCCAAGGGCTTAAATGCATGGAATGGAGTGGTCTGTCCGAAATTTCATGGAGACAGTGTTACTCGCATGGTTCCAAAGGGTAATTATACAAATTCTGGTTCAAGTCGGTGAAACGGTGTAGATTTGTGCCAAAGGGCCTAAATGCAGAGAATGGAGTGGTCTGTCCGAAATTTCATGGAGACAGTGTTACTCGCATGGTTCCAAAGGGTAATTATACAAATTCTGGTTCAAGTCGGTGAAACGGTGTAGATTTGTGCCAAAGGGCCTAAATGCAGAGAATGGAGTGGTATGTCCGAAATTTCATGTAGACAGTGTTACTCTCAGGGTCCCAAAGGGTAGGTATTGTTACGTGCCACCCCCTAGTGGCACCTTTGTTAACTGGATTACGGTGGGTATAAAGCACAACACCAATTACTGCTTAAAGAAATAATTAATTTTATTGCAGCCAGAAAAATACACTACTCAACAGCAATCATTACCTTACTCCAGTTTCCTCACGTATAGAATACTTTCCCTTTCACTTGTCAACAGACCACAGTTAATCCTCTTCGCTAATGAGTCCGCTCCCGTACGCTCGCTGGAAATAGCTGCACTAGGTCTGTCACTATACTATACACTGTTTCACAAGCACCACAATCACTTCCTCGGTGTCAAGAGAATCAGCTTCACTAGGGGTTTCGCAAGTCACCACACGTCTGTCGCTCAAGATAATCGCTCACACTAGCTCGTAAAACACAACAACAACAACTGCTAGACAGGTCGCACTTATATAGCAGGACGGTGACTCAATAAATGCTTCTAGATCCATCCAGGGTTCACGGCTTCTCGAGGTTTCCATCGCTGGTCCAGTCACGAATATTCTGGACTACCCCTTTGTCCTAGTAGCCCTGTTGCATAAGGCACACGCAATACAGGAGGCAGGCCACAGCCCAGCCCTGGGGCAGTTGAGACTCATGCGGCGAGTGATGACACAAACTCACAGCCGTAACACCACCCCCTTCCTAAAAAGGCTGATCGTCCCGATCAATCATTGGTCCGTCTGTGTCCCTCCGTAGGCTGCCAGGCGATCTCGGTGCACGATCTTCATATTTGCCCTCGGGCTCCGCTGGATCCTGTAGACGACATCGTTGATCCGTTTCACGACTCGGTACGGGCCCTCCCAGGACTTCTGCAGTTTGGGTGACAGGCCTTTCTTCCGTAAAGGGTTGAAGAGACAGACCAGGTTGTCCTCGTGGAATCCGCCGGCATCCGTCTGCTGGTCGTATCGGGTCTTCATTCGGTCGGTCTCGATCCGTAGTTTCCTCCTCATGAACGCGTGTACGTCCTCCAGTTGGTCGACCAGTTCTTGACAATACTGGCTTACCGGGATCGGATCATTCCCAGGTCGGCCGAAGGCAAGATCGACAGGTAGACGGAGCTCCCTCCCTAACATGGCCCGGGCTGGTGTGTACCCGGTGACTTCATGCACGGCGGCGCGGTAGGCCAGGAGAAATAGTGGAAGATGCTTGTCCCAATCCCTCTGGTGCTCGCTGACGACTATTCGGAGATGGTTCTCGATGGTGCGATTGAATCGCTCTACCATCCCGTCGGTCTGAGGGTGTAGCGGCATTGTCCTTGTCTTCCGGATTCCCAGCAGCTGGCATAGGTTCTGGATCACCTGCGACTCGAAGTTCCTCCCTTGGTCGGAGTGCAGCTCCAGGGGTACTCCGTACCGGCTGACGAATTCCTTCACCAGGGTCTCTGCAATCGTCGCGGCTTCTTGGTTAGGGAGCGCATACGCCTCCGGCCATTTGGTAAAGTAGTCGCTGACGACTAATATGTAGCGGTTCCCTGCCTCGCTTAACGGGAATGGCCCAGCAACATCGATGGCCACTCTCTCCATGGGGCCGCCCACGTTGTAGGTCTTCAGTGGACCCCGTCGTCTTCGTCCTGGGCCCTTGCTGGCTGCGCAATCGTGGCACCTCGCGCAGTAGTTCTCCACGTCTGTTCGGCATCCGATCCAGTAGAACCACTCTCTCAGCTTCTCCAGGGTCTTCTTTATCCCTAGGTGTCCACCAGATGATCCTCCATGAACTTCCTTCAGGACTTCCTCCGTCATAGCCTTTGGAACGACGACTTGTTCCCGAGATGTCTTCCCGTCGGTGCTCTCCCAGGTACGGCAGATGAGGCCATCCCTTACAATCAGCGAGTCCCACTGTGCCCAGTAGGACTTAAACTTTGGGCTGCAGTCACTCACAATGTTCCACCCGGGTCTGGGGACACAGGTCCTCTTCCATTCGGCTATCAGTCCCAGGTCATCATCTTCTGCTTGTGCCCGCGTGAAAGATTCGCGGCTCCAGTTCCCTTGAAGTTCCACAGTAGTCCGTCGGCACAGTATCCCGGTGTTCTCCTCCCTTCGGGCACAGAAGGTGCAGTCTTCGGGGCACGGTCTTCGTGACAGGGCGTCGGCGTTAGAATGCAGTTGGCCTTTCCTGTGCTGAATCTCAAAGTTGTACTGTTGAAGCCTCTCTAACCACCGCGCGAGTTGACCCTCGGGCTGCTTGAAGTTCAGGAGCCACCGCAGGGATGCATGGTCGGTCCTGATGAGAAATTCTTGCCCGTACAGGTACTTGTGGAAGTGTTCAATGGTCTTCACGATGGCGAGCAGCTCCTTCCTGGTGACGCAGTAGTTCCTTTCTGGCTTTGACAAGGCCTTGCTGAAGTAGGCCAATACTCTCTCCTCGCCGTCCACTACCTGCGACAGGATTCCCCCTATGCCAAAGTCGCTGGCATCGGTATCGACGATGAACCTTGTTCCAGGTCTGGGGTAGGCCAGAATAGGCGCGGTGCACAGAGCCTGCTTGAGTTGTTCGAAGGCACTGTGGCATTCTGCTGTCCACGTGAAGAGTTGGTCCTTCTCAGTCAGTCGATGTAAAGGTTTGGCGATGTCGGCGAATCCCCTCACGAAGCGACGGTAATAAGTGCGGAGTCCCAGGAAGCTTCGTAGTTGGGACTTGTCCTTCGGGACTGGCCACTCCCTCACAGCTGCGGTCTTCTCTGGGTCGGTGCGCACCCCTTCCTCGGAGACGATATGCACAAGGTACTGGACCCGCTTCTGGAAGAGCTGACACTACTTGGGGCTCAACTTCAGCTGGGCAGCCCGTAGCTTCAACAAGATCTCCTTCAGGTTGCTGTAGTGCTCCTCGAAGCTCCTCCCCAGAACGATGACGTCGTCTAGGTAGACCAGGCAGGTCTTCCAGTGTAGTCCCCTCAGAATGGACTCCATTAGCCTTTAGAAGGTCGCAGGGGCGTTGCACAAACCGAATGGCATGACGGTGAACTGCCAGAGCCCGCTGCCCAAAGAGAACGCCGTTTTCTCGCGGTCCTTAGGGTGGATCTCCACCTGCCAGTTGCCACTCTTCAAATCCAAGGTGGAGAACCATCTTGACCCTGATATGGTATCCAGCGTGTCGTCGATACGGGGTAGAGGGTAGCTGTCCTTCTTCGTGACGTCATTCACCCGCCTGTATTCCACGCAGAACCTGGTAGAACCGTCCTTCTTCTTCACAAGCACGACCGGAGAACTCCAAGGACTATGTGATGGCTCGATCACCCCTTGCTCCTTCATCTCTTCTACCATCCGGTCGACTTCGGCTTGCTTGGCGAGCGGGACACGTCGGAATGGGGCCATAATCGGTGCGCTGTCCCCAACGTCGATTCTGTGCTGGACCGAGCTTGTCCTACCGAAGTCTTTGCTCCCCACGGAGAAGACATCCTGGAATTCTCGTAGCAGGTCCTGAAGTTGGCGTGATTGCTCTTCGTCTAAATGGTCCTGGGATCCTTGGTACAGCTTCTGTAGTTCTTCTGGCAGGGCGCGTCTTCTTCGGTTGTCCGTCTGCAGGTGTCCGTCCGTCGTTTCTGGGATGCGGGCAATCCAGGTAACGGGCTCGCAGTCTCCTAGGTTGGTGTCCCGGTGAACCGTAATATCGTAGACGTTCAGGTTGGACAGGCGGACGTACGGCAGAGGCGTCGTGTTGATGAGGGTCTTGGCAACTAGCAATCCTTTTGCCTGGATGTCCTCATATTTTGGCTCGATGACAGCCGCCACTCCCTCAGCAGTTCCGTCGACAATTACGGCGGCGCTGGCCTCCGTCCTGGCAGGAACGATGACGTCCTCTCTCAGCCTTACTCGTCGTGCGGTGACGGACTCATGCGCAGGTTGCAAAGCAAGTTCCTCACCTCCGAAGTGCAGAGTGTTGGTGCTCAGATCCAAGATGATGTTCTGGTCCAGGAAGTCCAGTCCGATGATCACTTCGTTTGATACGTCAGCCACAAGCACTGGATGCTTTATCGCCCGTCGACCAATGATGAACTCCAGTGATGCTTCGCCATGTACCGGTGCGGTCTCTCCGGTCGCGGTTATTAGCTGGAGGTTCCTTTGAGTGGGTTGCACTCTCCACTTCGGTATCACGGTGGGACTGACGATGGTCCTCGATGCTCCCGTGTCGATTAGCATGGGCCAGCTCTCTCCGTTGACGACTCCGTCGACCATCAGGCTGCTATTGTCCCTCCGAAACTTCGTCACACGAACCTGGACTGCCGGGGCTTGACGACTGTCACAAGCCAACCTTTGCCCCCCAAGGCTGGCTAATACTCGTTTCCCTGGGTCGCGCGGTTTTCAGACGACTGATTTCCCGTCGGATACCCTCGGCGGCAGCGATCACCGCAGTCCTTGCTCAGGTGGCCTTTCTTACCGCAGGTCCAGCAGGTTGGTAGTCCTCTTCCTGGCCGCCTCTCCGGTTGCCTTCCGGCTGATTCGTTGCTGGTGGTGCCGCGACTATCGAAGAAACGGCTTACCGCCTCCATTAATTCGTCGGCCAGGGGCTTGGTCTCGTTGGTTTCTACTGGTTCGTCGACGTCCACTTGACGCACCCGCGCGTGCATTCTGGATGCCTGTTTTGCTGCCTCGAACTCAAGTGCGTGGCTCAGCGCATCTGTCAGGGTCTTATTGCGCGCGAGTCGCAGCGCCTGTTGAGTGTCCGAGTCCCGTAGCCCGTCGGTGAAAGTCTGCGTCGCTATATGCTCCAGAAATTCGGCCGGCTCTGTTGGGCAGGCGAGCCTTACGAGACGTGCGATGTCCATCTCGAACTCCTGCAGGGTTTCCCCGTTCTTCTGTACCCGGGTCCGGAGCTGCATCTGGTAGGCCTGCTGAAGATGGCTATCTCCATATCGGGACTCCATATGGGCGATCAATGAAGCGTAGTCCTGGGATCCAGTCGGGATGGCCTGAAGGACGTTAAGGGCGTCACCTCTCAGCGCTACAATGAGAGCTGTAGCCTTTTCTGTGTTGTTCCAGTTATTTATGGAACAGGCCGCCTCGAACTGACGTAAGTAGGTGTTCCACGGGACCTTTCCGTCGAAGGTTGGGGGCGTCACTCTGCTATGTCCCGTTCCCGATATTTCCGGTGTAACGGTGGGCGGGCGTTGGCGCAGCTCGGCAACTTCCTCTCGTAGAGCGTTGAATTTCTCCTCCACCCCCGTCAGTGGGCGTTGGCGCAGCTCGGCAACTTCCTTTTGTAAGGCGTTGAATTTCTCCTCCACCCCCATCAGCGGGCGTTGGCACAGCTCGGCAACTTCCACTTGTAAGGCGTTGAATTTCTCCTCCACCCCCATCAGCGGTCGTTGGCACAGCTCGGCAACTTCCACTTGAAGGCGTTGAATTTCTCCTCCACCCCCGTCTGTGGGCGTTGGCGCAGCTCGGCAACTTCCTTTTGTAAGACGTTGAATTTCTCCTCCACCCCCATCAGCGGGCGTTGGCGCAGCTCGGCAACTTCCACTTGTAAGGCGTCGAACTTCTTTTCCACTGCCGTGACTTCCTCACGCAGACCCAGTTCTAATTTCTTCAGGTCCTGTATCAACTTATTCTGACCGTCTTCCATCTTCTGCTGGCCGTCCTCTGTCCTCTTCAGGTCCTCCGCTAGCTTATTTTGACCGTCTTCCATCGTCTTCTGGCCGTCTTCTAGTTTGGCAGTTAGGTCCTCGGCTAACTTCTTCTGGCCGTCCTCCATCTTCTTCTGGCCGTCCCCCATCTTGGTTTCCATGCCATTTAACTTTTCTAGCAATGCTGCCAATTTCTCCTCCATTTTAGTTGTTTGTCTTGTAAAGGGCATGCACTCACAGGAAAATTAGAGAAAATGACCTGCTCGGGTTTGAAACCAGGACCGTCAGGTGTTGTGCTTGAGTTCGTAATCCGGCTTCTGACACCAGTTGTTACGTGCCACCCCCTAGTGGCACCTTTGTTAACTGGATTACGGTGGATATAAAGCACAATACCAATTACTGCTTAAAGAAATAATTAATTTTATTGCAGCCAGAAAAATATACTACTCAACAGCAATCATTACCTTACTCCAGTTTCCTCACGTCGAGAATACTTTCCCTTTCACTTGTCAACAGACCACAGTTAATCCTCTTCGCTAATGAGTCCGCTCCCGTACGCTCGCTGGAAATAGCTGCACTAGGTCTGTCACTGTACTATACACTGTTTCACAAGCACCACAATCACTTCCTCGGTGTCAAGAGAATCAGCTTCACTAGGGGTTTCGCAAGTCACCACACTTCTGTCGCTCAAGATAATCGCTCACACTAGCTCGTAAAACACAACAACAACAACAACTACTAGACAGGTCGCACTTATATAGTAGGCCGGTGACTCAATAAATGCTTCTAGATCCATCCAGGGTTCACGGCTTCTCGAGGTTTCCATCGCTGGTCCAGTCACGAATATTCTGGACTACCCCTTAGTCCTAGTATCCCTGTTGCATAAGGCACACGCAATACAGGAGGCAGGCCACAGCCCAGCCCTGGGGCAGTTGTGACTCATGCGGCGAGTGATGACACAAACTCACAGCCGTAACAGTATATATATTTTGGTTGATATCGGTGAAACGGTGTGGATATGAGACAAAGGGCCTAAATGCAGGGAACGGAGTGGTCTGTCCGAAACTTAAAGCAGACAGTGTTACCCGCAGGGTATACGACTGCATAGAGAATACTACAGTCCAATAAATCCTTGAGCAACACTGAGAAATTGCTTCAAATACCATATCCTATCTCCAATTTGCAGATGCTAGTGCAACAATCTCAATAACGCAGGTTATCGAAAAATTCTACACACACTCCCATGTACACGGGGCAACATGACCACGATGTGTAAGCCCCGCAAATGAAATAACAACTGTCTACACATGAAAACTGCAAAATGGTGATAGGTGAATGTAGGAATGTTTGCCACTATGTTTCTCTGGCAGGATAGCATTACATTACATTTTGCTAATATGCTGAATAACTGTGCATACGATAGCATAGAGAATACAACAGTCCAATACAATCCTTGGTTGTCAATCGGTCAGTTTTCCCACGTGTCCTTCAGCAAATTTACCGGACCATCATGATACAGAGTAAATCGTTGTTGCCTGTCCATCAATGGTGCGGCGTTGACTATCATGATACTGTACAGTGTTAGTCGTTGTCGCCTAGCGACAATATGTGCGTCAAGTTATTAGATCGGTGAAACGGTGTAGATTTGTGGTTGGTTGGTTGGTTCCTTAGTTTAGGGGCTGCGACAATGCGGTCATGTAGCCCCGTGTACTTTGGGTGTGTGTAGAATCTGTCTGATAACCGGTGTTAATTGTGATGACTGTATTAGTGTGTGTATCTGTTTTTTAATTCAAGTAGATACTGCAACTTTGAATTTTCAAATAGTTCCTACTTTTGCCGCCAAACGCCACCGTCAACGACTACTAGGCCTAGTTCAGAACTAGCTACTAGACGCCACCGCAGTCGGCTCTTGGCAACGAACGTAGCAACCTAAGAGCGTTGTTTACATTCTTAACCTATCCAATTTAGTTTCACACAGGTGTAATTAGTGGAAAGATCTTTAACATGCCATAAATCTATGACATGGAACCGCCGGCTTTACTGCCCCTCCGAAGGAAGGCATACTGAGGGATTTTTAACGCCCTTAAAAAATCCGACGGCTTCAGCCGGGTTTGAACCCGCTATCTTGGGCATAGAAGCTCAGCATGCTACCAACTACGCCACCGAAGCCGCCGTAGATTTGTGCAAAAGGCCAAAATGCAGGGAATGGAGTGGTTTGTCTAAAATTTAAAGTAGACAGAGATACTCGTCGGGTTCCAAGGGTAAGTATACAAATTTTGGTTCAGATCGGTGAAGCGGTGTAGATTTGTATAAATAACAGACAAACAAACAAACCAACATTGAGTTTTATATATATAGATTATGCAAAAAATTTCGGTTGATAAGGACCAAACAGTAAGCAATGATACTTTTAGTAAGAATAGCGGACATTATATAGTTCGATCCTTTCTTGCATTTATATTAGACATTTTAGTTCATACTGACAAAAGTTATTGAATAATGTTATAATTGTCACGAGTTCTAATCATTCAGGAAACCGCTACAGCATTTTTGATACCATTAAGGTTTGAGTTTAGAGAATTTATTTATTATCTTACGAAATGCTAAGAGGCTAAAAAAGTCCAAATGTGTTCATAATCAAAGCATCTTATTTGACATTATACTGGTATTATATGTTCCCGGTCAATGCATGTGAGATTTTCGAAGTGAAATGCCATGTCCTGTGGTTCGGATTCCACGTAAAAAGGAGGTCCCGTGGCTCATGATCTCGAGATTAACGGTCACGTTAAACGACAATCTTCCTTCCTTTTGTTCCGTAATTTACTTTAACTTGTTGAGGATGAGAAAATATGCATGCACATTATTTTACAGCAATACTGTTCCTTGATGGCCCCGTGGTGTTGTGGTAGCGTGCCTGTCTCTCACCCAGAGGCCCCGGGTTCGTTTCCGGTGTCCGTCAGGGATTTTAGAAACTGACGTGAAGGCTGGAACGGGGTGCACTCAGCCTCGTGAGGACAATTGAGTAGCTGTCTGACAGTGAGGCAGCGCCCCGATCACGAAAACCAAGATTAATGGCCAAGGG
This sequence comes from Meconema thalassinum, assembly GCA_946902985.2. Taxonomy (NCBI): domain Eukaryota; kingdom Metazoa; phylum Arthropoda; class Insecta; order Orthoptera; family Tettigoniidae; genus Meconema; species Meconema thalassinum. The sequence continues at coordinate 249,005,278 of OX336391.1, forward strand.
GACCCGATACGCTGATCACGTGTCACCCCAATATCTGCAGGTCAAATGGCTGGGCAGCGGTCGTTGGTAGGCCTAGGCCCTTCGTGGGCTGTAGTGCTTGGGATTATTATTATATTTTATTATTTTATACTCTTCCTTGATATGCAGCTCGAGTACGCACTGACTTACTGTAAGTAAAGGGATATGTCATTTCTCATTATCCACGCCTTATGTGCGGGATTGAAAATTATAAGTTTATTTGACTCCGCAATTATGAGTTTATCTTGCAATCATTGAATAATTTAAATATTATTTGCTATCAAGAACGTAGTTGCAACATTTTAAAATTAATAGAGATAACCACTGTATGTGAACACTGCTATAAGACGTCTTAATTACACCATTATATCAAAAATAAACACTATCAGGAAATAAATTGTGAGACTGAGTTCTCGAGGACTTGTGAATATAGGCCTACTGTACATCCCATTTTACTACGTTTGCATGCTCTGCTACGTTATTGTGCTCCACAGTACTTTTCAACTTGGTTTACAGCGAGTTAATATTGGACTTGAATAACATCAGAGTCGAGGAGAACTACGTTCTAAACTCACTTAGGGGCAAAATGAATATACTCTGAGAAATATATTGGCAAGCATCTTTCTACAAATCGAACACTTCTTACAAAAATTAATATTTAAGGAAATTAATTAGAATGCAATTTGTCACTGATAATGCCATTTGTGTGCTGAGTGTGCTGTAACACTCACCGGTTATTCGATATTAATGAAATTATACGATTTGAGTACTCATTCCTTTGATTTACTGTTTCTAAAATCCATGCAAAATGATAAAGGAAAGACCTCATAATGTTAATATGACATGAATCGGGCGTCACAGCGACCAAAATGTGAAGTGGTCAGAACTTATGGAGAGTATTTTCATACATCAACAGTATCTGCAAATCGCACACATCGTACATTTTTAAAGTAATTTTTTAAGGAAATTATTGATATTTATGGAATTAGAGTGCAATTCATCACTGCTAATGTCTATTCTCTTTCATTTGAATGCTCCTTTTCACGATCGGTCGCTTGTGAGTGCTGCTGGAGGGATCTATAGTCTACTACTGAAATAATATTTACTAGCGGACTCGAGCGAGAAATCTCGCATGTTCATAAGTCATACTTTCCCCAATAGGTTTATAATGAGTGACTTAAGGAGAAAGGTTGTTATGTTATTATTTCAACCAAATGATTATAGAGCACCATTTTCATTTCAGTTAGAATTCCAAGCTGTACGTTCTCTAACTTAAGAAGACAATTACTGAAAATTCTATCATCATAACACTAACCAGTTATTCGATATTTATGAAAGCATCTTGGTCAAAATTTCCTGCTTTATCTTGTTGGCTGAGAAGCCTCCTTCTCCCTTACCAGGACAGCCCTCGTTGGAAAACTTCTTCACGCCCCGCTTACAGTGAGGCTTCCTTGTTCCTAAGTGCAACGATCAGCGCTAGACTCCTTTGCACGTTGCCTACAGGGGTGCTTTCCTTGTTCTGTGTGTAGCGCTCAACGCTAAACTCCTTTGCACGTTACCTACAGGGGTGCTTTCGCTTTCCCGAGTGGAGCGTCAGCATGAGAGCGTGATGTGGCTGGTTTCTTTCTTTGATATTTATGAAATTAAAATGCATTTCGTCACTGTTAATTCCATTTCTGTGCTGATTCCATTGATTGAGAGCTTAGCCGTAACACTCACCGGTTATTTGATACTCGATACATTTCAGTCAGAATTGCAAGTTATACTGTACGTTCCGTAACTTAAGAAGGCAATCACTGAAAATTGGATCATCAAAACACTCATTGGTTATTCGATATTTATGAAATTATACGATTTGAGTACCCAATCCATTGATTTAGTAATTCTGAAAACCATAGGATATGATAGAAGAAAAACCTGTAAAAGAATTAATGTTTAATAGTTCTAAGGTTTTAGACGCCGTAACACACGCCGGTTATACGATTTAGAGTACTCAATCCATTGATTTACTGTTTCTGAAAACCATGCGAAATGATCGATATTTATGAAATTAGAATGCAGAAGAAAAACCTGTAAAATAATAACGTTTAATAGTTTTAAGGGTTTAGACGACAACTCAAAATTGCAGCATGTTAGAGCAACAGTATTTGTAAAAAGCACACTTCTTACAAAAATCGATATTTATGGATTTAGAATGCAGAAGAAAAACCTGTACCCAATCCATTGATTTACTGATTCTGAAAATCTGATAGAAGAAAAACTGTTAGAGAATTAACGTTCAATGTTTTAAGGTTTTAGACGACAACTCAGAATTGCAGCATGTTAGAGCAACAGTATTTGCAAAAACCACAATTCTTACAAAAATCTATATTTATGGAATTAGAATGCAGAAGAAAATCCTGTATCGCGGCATATTAACAAACCTGGAATATAATAAATCCATTGTTTAGACGGATGAGCTTAAATCATGTTTGTGCTGAGTCCATTGATTGAAAGCTTAGAAGTAACACTCGCCGGTTATACGATTTGAGTACCCAATCCATTGATTTAGCCTACTGATTCTGAAAACGTACACATTCCTCTGATTTACTGTTTCTGGAATCGATGCAAAATGATAAAGGCAAAACCTCAGAATTTTAAAATAACATAGAAAGGCGTCACAGCGGCCAAAATGTGAAGTGGACATCATTTATGGAGCGTATCTTCCTGTTGCAACAGTATCTGCAAATCGCACACTTCGTACAGGTTTTTAAAAGTAATTTTTTAAAGGAAGTATAGATATTTATGAAATTAGAGTGCATTGAGTCACTGGTAATGTATATTCTCTTCCAATTGAATGCTCATTTTTCACGATCGGTCTCTTGTGAGCGCCGCAGGAGGGATGCATACTACTGAAATAATATATATGATGATGTATAAGTAAATTGCACACCTGGATCAAATTATATGTATTAGTTATGATCACTTGCGTAGAATCATGTTGGCGGCACTGCCATATATGAGCTTCTATTTTTTAGTTCCGTTTGGGCCGGCTGTGGACCACGTGGTTCTTATCTCTGGCAGCTTTCCTCCTAGCCCAGTATTCCTTCATTCTGGCACTGTGAATGTCCTTCCGCTCCTGAGTCCATTTCACACCTACTCCTGGACGCACTGCTTTTGCTGTTAGTGACTGGAGAGAGTCTGATGTTCTGACTAAAGTCCTGTATTTATTCCTGTCATAGATATTACTGGGGTCAATATCCAATTGTTCAAGGTCTTTTCTGACTAGTTTCGACCACTTGGCGTTAGTTGCTTTCCCTCTAGAGACAGTGTTGAAAATTCTGGAGGTGAGCCTCTGATTATCCATTCTCACAATATGACCATAGAAGATCAGCCTCCTCTTCCTCATAGCAGTTGTAATGCTCTCCACTTGTTCATAGAGTTCTTTGCTGTGCCAGATTCTATACTTTTTCGTAGAATCTTCCGGTCCTTCAGCTCCAATTTCCGGAGTTGTCCTTTTCTGACCATATTTAGGCATTCTGAGGCATATAGTACTGATGGTCTCACTACAGCACTGTAGTGTCTGAGTTTGAAATTCATTGAGAGGGATTTGGATTTGTACATATTCTTGCATAGGTGGTAGGCTCTCTCCAGTTTGATGCATCTGTCGTTCATGGCCAGGTCTTCATTGATGTTTGGGGTTATCCATTCTCCTAGGTATTTGAAGGAGTTAGTCCTTTGTACTACTTTGTCCCCCTGTGGGATTGACTCGGGCGCATCTCTGATGTTGCTGTTAAACTGTGTTTTGTTGATGGCGATCTTTAAGCCTACTTTAGCTGCTATATAGTTCAGAGAGGATAGTTTATGGTTAGCTTCCTCCACACTGGACGCTAGGAGTGCAAGGTCGTCTGCAAAGGCTAAACAGGGGACTGTTAACTTGTCTTTCTTGTAGCCTATTCTTAATCCAGAATCATCCTTCAGAGTTTTCGTCCACTCACGAATTACTTTTTCTAGTAGGCAATTGAAGAGGATCGGAGACAAGCCACCCCCTTGTCTAACACCAGTTCTGACCTCGAAGCTCTTGGACAGTTCCCCTCTGAATTTGACTTTGACTGTGGTGTTAGCTTCTATATTTATTGTGAATTAATATTATCTACACGTGTGTCAATTTTGTAACAACTCTCTTACACACTTTCAGATATATATAACAGCAGCTGGTAGCACTTTGATCATTTTCAATATTGTCATCAGACATTGTGGTATACTGTAAGTCTATACTCATACCGAATTCGGTGTCGATAGCTGCAGCCGTTTAGTTTATGGGAGGAGGGGACACACACAAACTGACACACAGAAGGACATACAGACGGACATACAGGACAGACACACACAGCCAGACAAGACAGACAAAAGGACTGACAGACAGACAGACAGACAGATACACACATTTGCCTGGATTGGTCTCATAAGTCTACTATTTCATCATATTTGCAAAATCTGAAAATTAGGCTAAAATCGTCAAGCTAATCGTTCCACTATTCACAGAGATGTAAGAGCATTAGAGATCGAGTTACAATAACTTTGGGACTCTAGTTTCAAAGATAAAGAAACATTTTGTGAATATCTTGTTGTTCTAGTTGTTTTTTTAGCCTATTTTCAATTTTGAAAAAATAGGCTTATGAGATCACCATTTGTCCGTGTGTGTGTGCGCGTGTGTGTGTGTGTGTGTGAGGTGTGTGTGTGTCCCCCCCCTAATAAAATCTAAACGGCTGGAGCGATTTCAATGAAACTCGGTAAGTTCATAGCACAATTCCCGGCGACCTCGACCGTGCCCTTCAAATTTTGTTACGTCTCTCCAATCCAACATGGCGGCTGTGCGAAATATTTCACTAGCATTCAATATCTCCGAAACTATTACCGATATCGCCCTGAAATTGTGTACGGTGATAAAGGTCACTACTAAAAGTTCACCTATGAGACTTTCAAACACCTGGTGACTACAAAACCAACATGGCGGTCAAGCGAAATTGGGACTTTTAAATAGACATTTCTCGCGATTTAACCATCCAAACGTAATGAAACTTGGTACAGCAAATGTTTATACACATTGTAATGCACTGGAGTCTAATTTAGTTCAATTGTTTACATAACCTCAAAATGGCGGCTGTGCGAAATATTTCACTGACATTCTATATCTCCGAAACTATTACAGATATCATCATGCAATTTTGTACGGTGATAAAGGGTACTAATACAAGTTTATCTATGTATATTTCATAAACGTGTAAAGTACAAAACGAACATGGTGACCAAGCGAATTTGAAATATATTAATATACTTTTCTCGTGATTTAACTATCTGAGCGCAGTGAAATGTGGTACAGTAAATGATTTTGCAGATTGTAATGCACTGGCATCTAATTTAATTCAATTGTTTACATAACCTCAAAATGGCGGCTGTGCGAAATTTTAAAATTAGGTTTTTAGTCTTGTGTCGTAATTATGTGATCGAAGTGAAAGTTTGAATAATGAAGCTAGGCAATAATTGTCCTTGAATGGTACATAACTCTATGGCCTATACATATAACAATCCTAAATGGCGAGCTTCTGAAATATTTAGACGGTTCTCAATATCTATGAATCTTTTACAGCAACCAAACTGATTTTTTTATGTTCATAGAGACTATGAAAATATGTTCACCTATAGGACTTTCAGTAACCTGGTGAGCACAAATCCAACATGGCGGCGACGCGAAGTATAAATATTTAAATGGACGTTTCTCGCGAATTAACTATCCGAGTGCCGTGAAACGTTGCACGTTAAATGCGTACACAAATGTTGATCCACTGGCATGTAATTTATTTCAATTGTTGGCATAATCACAAGATGGCTGGTGTGCGTACTTTTAACATTTCGTTTTTACTTCTTGTGTCCTAATCATGCGATTGAAGTTTGAATACCACACGTACACAATAATCTTAATGAAATAGTACAAAAATAAAAATCCATCCTAGCGACCATATGAAATATTTAGACGGTTCTCAATATCTACGAATCTGTTACAGCAATTAAACTGAAATTTTGTATGTTGATAGAGACAATTAACATGAGCAGGATATATGAAAATAGGCTGTATAGTTCTTCACCGAACTACTTGTTTCTTTCAGGAGCTTTGCTTCATCGTGGTCATGCATCCCCGTCTCCTCAAGTGAGTGTTTGAAATCGTTCTGATATCATATGTCGTTGTTATGTCTGTACAAGTGTGGGTATTTGTAGTTGAGGGTAGGATTTGGGAAGGAGGCTACCTCGGCCTTAATTTCGTTACCATCCCGACATTTACCTGCTGTTGAATTAGGAAATACCGGAATGTAATTTCTAAGATAGCTGAGGTAGGAATCGAATCCACCTCTTTTGAGTACTACCTCACCAGGCTGTGTGAGTTCCCTTTCAGCCCTCATACCAGAAGAAAACATTTTGACAGACATGGGAATTGAATCCGGACCTCCTGGCTGACAGCCAAAAATGCTAGTCACTATACCAGGACGCTGTGTGTGAATATCTTCTCATGTCAATCAAAACACCTCATAACTATTTTTGAAGGAAAAACCTCCCTCTCCATGTTATCAACAGTGAAGAAATATTGAAGGGTGATTCCCACCTTCTCTGCAATAAACGCGGGCTGCCATAAATTTTATAGCAGTTCCCCTTAACTTCCGTTGGAAATTTCGCACGAGCTGCAGTACAATGTGCCTGCAAAAAACTCTATTGTCCCTTTATAAAATAGGTCTCAAAACAATATCCTTGATTAATTCTTTTGAAATCTCTAGAAACCAATCTCCACCAATTGAAGTTGAAGGAAATAAGAAAAAGAAATAAGAAAACAGGACAATAAGAGAATAATCTTAGAAGGTCACCTTCTGGTTCCGGATATTGACTTTCAGGCGCTCCCTGTCCCGCAGGACAATAGGGGGTGATGGCTGAACAATGAAGCGACGTGCTTTGGTTGACGCAATCCAATTAGCACGAAATGTGAAGTCTCTGGAAAATTAACCCCAGATATTTTTCATCGTGTCTTCTTCCCTCTGTCTGGACTATTTGCTGGTAAATGTACTGGGAATCCTTATTGTTGGAGACAAGCCTTTATCTTTAACCTCATGAGGGCGTACACAATGAAAGGGCGCAAAAATGAGGGAGGGCCAAAGGGACTCTCACAAACCCTCAAGTATTTGAGAGGTTAGTGCGTTATTTTGCTGTAACGAAGAACGTGAAATTAACGTAACATCAGGCTACCTTCTATGCGCATTCGTTTGTGTTATTATTATTTATTTCTTTACAACGTTGTGGCCACCTGTGAAGCGCCATACAATTTATTTTGTTAATGATGTTATTTTCTTCTCCCGTAATCTCTTCATCTGGGCACTTAACATCTTCCTCCGTTCTTTTGTACATTATTTATTGGTCCTTGTAGTTTTTTCTTTCAGAGAAATGATGGTTGGTTGGTTCCTTAGTTTAGGGACTGCGATAACGCGGTCATATAGACCCGTGTACTTTGGGTGTGTGTAGAATCTGTCTGATAACCGGTGTTAATTGTGATGAATGTATTAGTGTGTGTTATCTGTTTTCAATTCAAGTGAGGACTGCAGACATTGAATTTTTTCAAGTAGTTCCTACTTTTGCCGTCAAATGCCACCGTCAATGACTACTAGTTCATATCTTGATTACCAGACGCCAACGCAGTCGGCTCTTGGCTACGAACTTAGGAACCTAAGAGCGTCGTTTATATTCTTAACCTATACAATTTAGCTTCACACATGTGTAATTAGTGGAAGGTTCTTTAACATGCCATAAATCTATGACATGGGACCACCACCCGGCTTTTATTCCCCTCCGAAGGAAGGCATACTGAGGGATTTTCAACGCTCTTAAAAAACCCGACGACTTTGGGCGGGTTTGAATCCGCGATCTTGGGCATAGAAGCTCTCAGCATGCTACCAACTACGCAGAGAAATGATGATTGTTGATTAGTGTTATTAACCGGAGTCGATCTTGTAAAATATCCTCTGTAATAACAATTTATTGAAGGTCTTATTATTATTGTTATTATTATAATATTATGCATTTAACATGGCTCCCAAGTTTACATTACCAGCCGTAAAACCTATGTTTTGGATCATGAAGTTATATTTCTCATTCCCAGCAGGTACTCAATGTCCTCACGGGGCTGAGTGTACTCTATTCCCCGCCCTAAAGTTATATGATACATTTCTAGTGGAACCAAATATTGAACTCGACTCAAATAATATCAACTATAATCATAATAATAATAATATCAATGGTTTAAGATCATTTATAATAACAATGTATTTATAAATGCTGGGGTGCCGAAATTATTTCCTGCAGGCCATTTTACTTAGCTACTAATGTACCAGTAGTCTTATATTTGAAGCCCAATAATCAATCAACTACGCCAATTAGCCTGAAGACACGTATTGTTGTTGTTGTTGTTGTTACATATGCGATTTTAAGATACCTTGTTTCTTCGTCCCGCGTACCTCAATTTAAAGGATTTATTATCTATATGAATATGATAACTGTAGTACAGTGTATACATTTATTGATTTAAGTTATAAATTATAGTATCATCCTCGGGGGTCGTAATTGGTGTCAATACGTCATTTTACTGGTGTGAGTTCAAGATGGAACTGGAAAAATCAAGCTCTTGGTGACCACTAATACATGTGGATTTCAATCTCAGATCTACAAGCAACCAGCTGCCCAATCCTGTCATGGAGCAAGACTGAGACTACGCTAGTTCGTCATTTAGTTATAATGATTCATGATAGACAGTGTGAACGTAAGCTAATATTACATACTTCAGGAAGTTATTCCGAACATACGTTCGAAAATGTATAGGAGCTGTCGGTAGTAAATGGCACTGATGAACTGTTTCATTGTAGCCTAACAACACTCAGAGTGTTATCAAAGATGTTCCATGTGGTCTCCATAGAATATAATACAAGCTTCCACACGTCTCATCATGCATTTTCCTCATCCTTTAGACCTGTCGACCGATTCCATGGAAAGCCTCTGTCTGGAGCGTGGCACTCTATGGAAGTGAAGCTTCGTCTGTCGGTGCAGCGGAAGGGAAAATAACACAAGCCTTCGGAATATGGTGCAGGAGAGTGATAGCGATTATATGAGTAGATAGAGTGAAATGGTTTCTTATACGACTTTCTAACACCTAAATCTATTTGATGTGCAGTAATTATGTATTATGTATGCACGTATTCTTATGTCTGAGCCAGGGGGAGAACATTTTAAATATCCTAAATACATAAAAGCCAAGATTGGAAATTACTTGTAATCCCACAACTTTGTGGGGAGTTATGCTAGAATAGAAGCCTCATCTCACTGTTCACATTGAAGAGAACTTTCTGCTCTGTCAGAAATGAACTGCAGCTCCTCTGCCCTTTACAGCATCCAGTTATGAAAGTTTCCATAAAGTAGAATTCGTCAAAGTCGATCAAAACTCGCTACTGCGAGAGAAGTGAATTAGAAAGTTCTCAGAACTCCTGGGAAGTTTCCCCAGTTACGGCTCACACCATGACTACACAGAATATAGTCCAAAACAATATCAAATCAAGTTATCATGATGATTTTAATTACTGTTTCAAGGCAACATATATACCCAGTCCCTAAAGATGACGATAAAAATGGTGACTATATCAAATATTACTATTAACCTTCCAAGTGCTGAGTTACCCAGTCAGCTGCTTGCTACATCAGTGTTGAGGTTTTTGGTATTTAAAGATGTAGAAATTGTAATTTTTATGAACTTATCAGGGGGTCTTAATATGTCTAGGTTTTGGGTCACTAGTCATCTAAATGTAAAATCAAACTTCTGCGTTTATATTAATTTCTATTTTGAAACAACATAAGGCAAATCAAGATTCTGAAAACGCACTAACTGGTTAGCACCTGAAAGCCAAATTTACACACCATATTTCGGAATAGAAATTATTATAAACTTCTCAATATATCCGAAACTATTACAGTAACCACACTGAAAGTTTGTGTGGCACTAGAATATTGTTACGTATGCACTAATATGAAGTGTTTAGAAGCAAACGGGTCCCAGTAATGGCTGAGAAGCTTGGAAAAATGACCCTCAAAACATACCTCCAAAAGTGTCAATTTCCTTGTGAAATGCATAGCTTTGATTTCAGAACCACTTATCAATTGCCTAGTTCTAATACCATGTAAGTCGCTTTGGTTGGGTGAGGAAAGAAAGCCTTCTACGGTAGAGTTCCTGTCCCAACAATAAAATGAAGTCAAATACGATGGCATTGAGTAACCACTCCCTCACACGTAGTGACGAATGAGAGCTATATTTCCTTCGATGCGATTCTCAGTGTTCGGCAGCACGCATTTTCACAGTGTATGGAGTGAATTTTAACAAACGTACGCAGGTAATGGGAGGGGAATCGTATATCACCCGGTTCACTCCACAAGAATTCGTTGGGCACTGAAGCTCATTGGATACAACCTACACTGAATAGTACTGTACCTACAGACATAAGGCTTGCTTTTCTCTGTCCTAGAAAGATAAATTACGTGTTATTATAACCATACCATCGATATATTCTTTTGAGAAACCTAATCAACACCACTTGTTTCATGGGTTGTAGATAACGGAGGATGCATGTTAGTTAACACGATCCTCTCAGTCACGTTATTTTGGTTCAATACACTAAAACACTTCCTCTCATATCTTGAAAGGGCTCATTTGTGTTTACAAGGCTAAATGCACACCTTTGAAGCTCTCAAGTAATATTTTCAAAATTTATGATTGAGCCAGGAATGGAAACCAGGTTCTGTTAGGTAAAAGGCTTGAAAATAGGTGGATTAGATTTTCATGGCATTGCTTAATAATATTATGTTAATTACAAAGGAGTCGCTTTTGTGAAACAAAAATGAAATATATCAAGATAAGTTGTGATAATAGGTTATTCTAACGTCTGCGCGATAATTTCTTCCCAGATCCTTCATGAGGTGTGGCGCAGACCCTCAAATGTTGAGAGGCAGCTTGATAAAATCACCTGCCTCTTTCCACTCTGCTTCGCTAACCATGTTCATATTTCATGCATGCAGGCGGTTAACTCTTTAATGCACCTTTTAGCCAAGCCCATACTCATGGAGCTCTCAAAACTTTTCCCTTCTCTACGTGCACGTGTGATGCATCCATCACACTCGGTTAGAGCGAACAACCTTTGTTCGAAAACTATTCGATTATTTCATCGAACACTGTTTCTCGTTCCGTGGAAAGTACTTTGGTCAATTAAACTGAAGGCCTTTTGCCTGCCAGCCGTTGTAACAGATTACGTTGCCAAGCAGCCATCAATCTTCCGATGCTCATAAGCATTGATACGTCTTGCCTCGTCTTAATAATAAGTAAAAATACAGCCTTTTAATCCCCTAAGGGGCACACTTTTCTGGCATGTTAGACTCTGTTCTTGAATTGTACTTATAGCTATTGATATATCTATTCCTAACCTAGTTACAGTATTCTTGTTCTTATATCTAATATTTGCAAACTTTTTAATTTTACTAGCACGTGTTCACTTTATTTTAGGTAGAGATTTAACTGTCTTCAATGTACTATCGTATTTGTATTTAAGGGTTCACTATGTTGCACTGAGTTGTTCCTTTATTATCCTCTCATATACTATGTTTTGAAAAGGAACTTTTCTAGGGTCTTCCACTCTTGTCTGTCTCTTGCTCTTCTTGTCCATTGTGGTCCGGCCAATTTCTTGAATGTGTCAGTCCAGCGTGTCCTCAGTCTTCCTACGTTTCTTCTGTCAGTTATGGGGTCCCATATCGTTAGTCTGTGCGTCCACCTCTTATGCTCCACCCTCTCTACGTGGCCTCCCCTTTTCCATTTTAGTATGCCGGCTGTGTTGATGGCGTCTCTAATACCGGTTCTTCTACGTATCTCCTCGTTCCTTATTCTGTCTTTCAGCGTGATATTGAGGATTTTTCGTTCCATCCTGCGTTTAACTGTCTGGAGCATTTTCCTTTGCTTCGAAGTTAGTGACCTTGTTTGGCATCCATAAAGCATTACTGGGATATCACATTTCTATAGAACTTGTGTCTTCTGACTTAGGTTCTGAGATTTATCACCTAAATAGAATTTCAAGGACCAGAATTGTTTCCATACTTGCACAATTCTTCTTAAGATTTCTTTCTCCGTATTGTTATGGAATGATATGTCTTGGCCAAGGTATGGATAGTCTTGTACTTACTCTAGTCTAGGCATAATATTATTACCCTTCATAACAAATATGTACTTCATATTATAATGTTCTACTGTATGTATTAATATATTTAATTTCATTCCGTTAATTAGAATATACAATATCAGATTGAATACCAATACTTAATAAAGAAGTATAACATAGACAAATGACAACTATTTATAAGATGTTCCGAAAAGTACATATAGCCTCTTTTTTGAAATTCATATATTTTAATCTTCTGTTCTTAATAAGAAGTAAGATTGAGTACGATAGGGAGAATAAAATTATTGCGGCATACTATAATCAAACATCTCTCTGAGAAATATAAAGAGCACTTACATTCCATAATGATGAACAAGACTTCTATTTACCAAGTTCCTTATACAATACTTGCAAATTTTCGTACTTGTTGCTATATTAGATGCTAATCATGAAATTTTAATATTTGCATATTTTAAATGCCAACTATGCGAAATGTTCAGTAGTTTATAACTGGGGAGTTGCCGAGTAGAATTACATGACGTGATTTATTATAACCAGGATAGTTCCGGGTTCAGGCCAGCAGACCGGCAAATCTTGCAGAGGGGGAGGGGGAAGGTCGTCCAATGACGTAGAGACACACCTGTACAAAAATACCGAAGAAATCGGGTCTTGGTGTAAAGACTAAATCATGGTAATTAAGACCGCGGAAATTTAAATGTGGGTAACAATAACAATTATTATTCACACAAATAGGCTATATGAAAAAGAAGCAGAACACAATCTAATAAAGATCACTTACTGAACTATATTACTATTACGTACGTCATTCGAGTGTATGACAAAAAATATTATTTACCCCAACAATGTGGTGGGTAGAAAGAAAACTAAACATATCAGAGGATTTCGGAAAAGTTGTATCATGTCAAATTCGAGGGGCTATTACTGACGCGTATGTCAATCAATATACCGTACCAATAAAAGATGTCATACGGGAAGTCGAAACCAGTGAGGACACGAGTCATAAACTAATTTTGACTGTGTAAACAATACCGTTCGCCTTAAACCACATAGATAGAACCATATTAAGGTGGTAGAGAAACCAATATCAAATGATACGGGTACAACCAACAAAAATAAATGAAGCATAGAGCAAATGGACACCAACTCTTGACTAGCTCATAAGGGCAGGATACTTATTTTCAAGCACGAGAAACTTGGGGTGGAACTTGAGTCAAATGTCAAATCAGAGGTACCATTAGACCATTAATAAACACAAGAAAGGCTGTAAGTACGGCATAACCTTGGTCCGAGGAGAAAAATTAGAATTGATACGTAGTGATATATGAACTTAATCATATGAAGCCTAATAGCTTTCCTTATTGAGGATGTAATGTAAAATAATACCAATGGGTATTTAATAAATGTATTACACCTTAGTCAATAATAATAGATTAATTTACATTAATTAACAAAATGTACCATATTATGGCCCTCTTCAACGATGTTTTTATACAGAAACTTAAGTGATTACGATCAAAGCTTTGTTGTTGATATTTAATTTGGGTTTCCTATGAGAATAATTTAAAAATCATCATCACCATCTTCCTTCCAAGTATTAGATCTGTATCAAATGTGGGCTATACAGTACTGCTGTACTTTGAACATAATAAATTTGCAAAAATGGCATAAATATATAGTTGGTATTTTATATTCCCACAATTCAGTCTACTTATGACTTAAATGATACTTAGGAATATAATGTCGAAAATTCTATTTTAATGACCAAATGCAATACTTTCTTGAGATGGTGAACAGGATGTGAAGTGTGATTTCTACGTGAATAGGCTCTTTGTGGAATGAAGCCTGCCATCAAAATGAGTTGCCGTAAATAAAAGAAGAAAAATCAGAAGTCCAATCAGGATAAGACATGAAAAGTATTAATAGATACCTTAAAATGAAAATATATGAGTAAATTCATTTAATTATAACTTATACAGGTTGGATATGTAAACTATTTATGTTATTGCTCCAATATAAGTTTTGAAGTGATTCGAAATGAAAAATCTCCTTAACTATTATGTCGTTTTATTTGAATGGTTCTTCTACCGCTCAGAAAATTCCACCGGGAGACCAGGTTTGATGAAGGGCCACCAGCGAGTTCACGGAGCAGATGATCGCGATGTCAAACCCTCTAATTGGAAGATTATTATTGTTATGATTATTATATACTCTTCCTCTCCACTTAAATATTTGACATGGCTGCTATGTATTCCTTTTTGGAATAATATACTGCTTAGCATATCAGCTGGTCACCATCCAGTAGAAGGCAGATCATTCAAATATGATTGAACTATTGGTCCATGGTTTAATGTTATGACGCATGATGGCACGCCAGTGGTCGGAAACGACCCTGGAGGAAGTGTTCAGGCCACTAGGTGGTCCTCGAACCACGGGCTATGTACAGTATATCCGCAGTAGGGAGCTCTGTCATCCATAAACCATGCCATTCAATTTGTTCTGCTATGATGTTATCGCTACTGAATGACCAGCTGAACGCTACTGACAAAACGATGTGTATTTGCAGTAGCTATCGTTTCGCATCCAATATTCATTGATACGTAATTCTCACAGAAGTGTGGACCTTTTTTTTAAAGAATATTTTTAACAGCATGTTCCATTACAATGAAAGTAATACTACATGCTAGGTTTACAAAATATTTACAATTTTAATAACATATGAATCTGTTCAACTACTTGACATTTTTTTCTAATTCTATTAAATTAAAGTATAAAATTAATTCTTTTACGTGATGCTTCATCAGCTTAGTTTTTTCAATCGTCTATTTCCCATGTTTTTAATCACATTGTCGTTAAACAACTGCCTTTCTTTTTCTAGTTTCACGCATGTAAATAACAAATGATCAACTGATTGTTCTTCAATGCCACACGCACACAATGGACTGTCTTTTATTTTGAAACGAAAGAAATACAAATTTATCTTGCCATGTCCTGTTAAGAAAGTAGTTACTTTGCTGGTTAATGGGAAGTTTATTTTTAACCTATCTTTGACACTAGGTATGAATGATTTTGTCACTGCACCATTTAAAGTATTCTTCCATTCGTTTTCCCACTTATTTATAGTCTCTGTTTGCAGTTCACTTAACGCAATGCTTGCTGGTTTACGGTTATAACTCACAATTAGATCCATAACTTCTGCTGCTTGTTTTCCTATATTATCCGCTGTTTCGTTACCAGCTTGTACATTGTGTGCCTTAATCCAGGTGTAATGAATTATCCAGTTCATAGTTTCTAATTTTCTAGTTTGTTCCCTAATTAATGTTGTCAGGTTGTGCTTGATGGCATGATTTTCAAGTGAATGCAAAGTTATTTGACTGTCTGTGTGAAGTACTGCTGTTTTCTGTTGATTGGGTAGCTGGTCTTCTGTTCCCAAGTACTCAAGTGCTTTTAAAATCGCTAAATTGTTCTGCTTGATTGTTCGAACATTAGTCCTGTAACCTGTATTTCAACTGATGCACCAGCTCTTTGTCGATGTATATAGCTATCCCAGGGCAACTCCAGTGTCACTTTTACTGACATCAGTGTATAAGTCGAGTTTGTAATTTATATTTTCTTGCAGGATGTGACCACATCGAGTAGTGCACTGGGAGGTCGACTGTTGTTTCCTTCTGGTTTCCTTTTTTGATTTCGTAGAAGGTTACTAACTTTTGAAGTTCTAATACTATAGGGGTAGTTTTGGTTGGAACACATAGTGCTTCAGTTGATGTGGTTCGGAATGCCTTTGCTATTTTAATGTTAATATTAATCTCTGTACTCGTTTAAGTTTCCTGCAGTATGTTTGTTGATGCCTTCTATCCAGACCGGAGCACCGTATGATATAATTGGTAAAATAGCACCTTTGTAAATTATTCTCATTACATTGTGGCTCAGTCCCCAGTTTAATTTTGCTGATTTAGCCAATGCGTGAATCAGATTAGTACATTTTTGTGTTACTTGTTCGATATGTTCGTGGAATTTTAACTTTTTATCAATTATTATGCCAAGATATCTTATGCTTTCCGACTGCAGTAGGCTATTGTTGTTCAGAAAGATATTCAAATTTGGTGCTTCCTGTATTATTTTCCTTGTTAGAACTAGTGACTTTGATTTCTGCTCATTGAATGTAATTTTGTGATTCTTGGCCCATCTCTCCACCTTATACAAGTCGATATTTGCATAGTTTTCTAACTCAAGGATATTTCTTCCTCTGACGATCATGAGAAAATCATCCGCGAAGGTCAGTACCTTAGTTTGTTTTCCGTATTTGATATTCAAAAGTGAGTTATATTGGATGTTCCAAAATCCTGGTCCACAGCATGATTCCTGAGGACAGCCTTTGCTGTGTGGACCTTGGAAAAGTGGCAGTAACATACCTGATACAGTGCGCTGGTTAGACAAGAGAGAAGAATCTGAGTACCATTACGAACATAAATATCTTCTAATAATATTACCTAGAAAAGTTTAAATTGGATTACACGAAGATTCTCAGTCACAATTAGATCCATCCGGCTCTCTATTCCATTTAACAATAATGTTGATGTTCTGTTTAAAGCGTAAAAGCTGGTGTTTGTTAATTAAATCGACAAATATAAATACTAATAATAAGAAGTGTTTCCGTGAAGAACTATACAGCGTATTTCATACGAGGGTAATTTTTTAAGTAATACCAATTGTGATATTATGCCGTTGCAGCACTACGGTCGGCATTCCGTGCTGGTGCGCTGTGTACCTGCATCTATTGGCAAGGCTGAGACGCCGTTACGGCCACAGTCGCCCATGTGTGGGTGTGTTGACAAGCTTTTGAAAAGGCATCGCCGATCACGAGTCCCGCCGACTCGTAGAAAAAAGAGAAAACTCTCCAGTAAGATATGCCGCCATTTGGCCACCCCTGTCAGGCAAATTGCGTGCTTACTCAGGAGAACTCCGTATGTTTAGGAGTTATAAGCCATTTGCCTGACAGTGGTGGCCAAATGGCGGCATATCCTGCAGGAGAGTTTTCTCTTTTTCCTACGAGTCGGCGGGACCCGTGATGGGCGATGCCATTTTAAAAGCTTGTCAACACACCCACACATGGGCTACTGTTGCCGTAATGGCGTCTCAGCCTTGCCAATAGATGCAGGTACACGGCGCACCTGCACGGAATGCCGACCGCTGTACTGCAACGGCATAATATTACAACGGGTATTACTTCAAAAACGCCCCTCGTATATCCTACTTATGTTAATTGCCTCTATCAACATACACAATTTCAGTTTGATTGCTGTAATAGATTCGTAGATATTGAGAACTGTCTAAATATTTCGGATGGTCGCCATGTTGGATTTTTATATATGTAGGTATTATAGTTATGCACTATTACATGAAGATTATTGTATAGGTTTAATATTCAAACTTCAATCGCACGATTAGGGCACAAGAAGTAAAAACTAGATTTTAAAATTTCACACAACTGCCATCTTGTGGTTATGAAAACAATTTAAATAAATCAGATATCAGTGAATTAAAATTTTTACAAGCACTTACCGTACCAAATTTCACTGCACTCGGATGGTTAATTAGCGAGAAACGTTCATTTACATATTTATATTTCCCGTCGCCGTCATGTTGGATTTGTGCCCACCAGATTATTGAAAGTCCCATAGGTGAACTTATGTTCATAGCCTCAATGAACACAAAGAAAATCAGTTTGATTGCTGTAATGGATTCGTAGATATTGAGAAGCGTCTAAATATTTCGGATGGTCACCATGCTGGATTGTTACATGTATTGGCCATAGAGTTATGCACCATTAAATTAAAATTATGGCGTTGGTTCATATTCAAACTTTCACTTCGATCTCATGTTTTTGACACAAGAAATAAGAACTTAATTTTAAAATTTCGCACAGCTGCCATCTTTAGGTTATGTGCACAATTGAACTAAATTAGATGCCAGTGCATTACAATCTTCATAAACATGTGCTGTACCAAGTTTCACTACGTTTGGATGGTTAAATCGTGAGAAAAGTATATTCAAAAGTTACAAATTCGCTTAGCCACCAGGTTCGTTTTGTAGTTAACAGGTTTTTAAAAGTTCCATAGGTAAACTTCTAGTAGTTCCTTTTATCACCGTACACAATTTCAGTGTGATAACGGTAATAGTGTCGGAGATATGGAATGCCAGTGAAATATTTTGCACTGCCGCCATGTTGGATTAATGAGACGTAATAAAATTTGAATGGCACGATTGGGGTTGAACAAAATAGTACTATGACCTTACCGAGAATCATTGAAATATCTACAGCCGGTTAGAAGTTATTAGGGGACACACACACGCACACACACACACGCACACACGGGCAAAAGGCAATAGGCATCTAATTTAGTCATTACAAGAACCACCAGGGATACGATAGTTACGACTCCTAAACTGTAAGGCTACCCCTTCCTCAAAATACCAGAACACTCGATAAACTGGCACTCTGTCACGTAGAGGCTTTAAACCGATACGCAGTACTATTATGTGGCGCAAAAATATGCATTTTACATCCCCTTTTCTTTGGTATTCCCCCTGATTGTATACTAAATGTTCAGAAATATGTTCCCTGGTAAAATAGGCTATAATGATCCAGTATTGTATGCGATTACATGAAAGTACGCTCCTCGACTGTAGAGAGGAAGTGAAAGTTCGTACATCCATGCCTCAAATCCTGTCACAGCTCACAGTGACAATTTTGATAGGTTCCAGGCTTTTCCACACTCGCTTCAGGTAAATAGCTTATTGGTACCTTACAGTATTTCATATTCCGGAGCACTTACAAAAATCTTTGACCCTAGTAATTATCCACATTACTACAGACATCAAAAATCAAAAGTTACCAGACAAATTCAAGAACACAAGACTGATTGCCAAGATGTCCCAAACCAATAAATAATAAGTCCTGAAGATTAAAACCCTTGGATGGTTGGTTCTTAAGTTTAGGGGCTGCGACAACGCGGTCATGTATCCCAGTGTACTTGGGTGTGTGTAGAATCTGTCTGTTAACCGGTGTTAATTGTGATGACTGCATTAGTGCTCAGCAATTCTTCTAGGTTTGTGCCGTGTCTTGTGTGGGGTTTCGCCTAGGACACCAAGCTAGGCTCATCGGCGGGCTCTTGGTGTCTGTTTTAGGTAGATTTTATTAGAAAGCTAACTATTGCAATGGGTCCCATGTTACGACTTCCGGAAAATTTCGACATATCTTCGCGTTTCACATCCCCCAGACCCCAAAACCACCGTCAGTTCAAAAATTTATGTATAATTTATGTATGTATATATATATGTACAGATATCAGTTTTTGTGGACACGATAACTGCCGTAATTTTACACCAATCACTTTGAATTTTGTACATAATATGTATCCCCTTAAAATCTTGGTCGAGTTCGTTAATGGGATAAATCGGTCGAAGGGGGTGAATATGGGAGGCTATTTTCGAAAAATTGAAATATCGCTATAACTCTCTTAATATCTGAAATATTGAATCCATTCTAAGTTCATACTATGTGTCGGATAAGGCCCTAAAATTTATGTTTGAAAAGTTTTTTTTATAGCACCAACCTTTGACGAAAGGGGTGGGAAAAAGTGGATTTTTCGGGAAACATTAATCATATCTCTGTTAATAGGCACAATATCAAAACCGTACAAAATGGACAATATTCCTCCAATAATTACCTAAAACTTTTGTCGGAAAGAATTTTCGATATGACCCACCATTACGCCACGGGGTGAGCATAATTATTTAAATTATAAGAAAATGCCAAGTGCTAAGAGAGGTTGCCATGACAATTTTACTTTTAATTGATAACGGATGAGCCATCAGCAGTTGCTATGACAACGCCACTGCACGAGATCACATTCAGTTTTCATATGTCTGTGGGAAGCGACTTCGGTATCTGAACTGGTAGCATGCTGAACTTCTATGCCCAAGGTCGCGGGTTCAAACCCGGCTGAAGTCGTCGGATTTACTAAGAGCGCTAAAAAACCCTGAGTATGCTTTCCTTCGGAGGGGAAGTTCCAACGTTCGTTGCGAGTTGATGGTTCCGGTGGCATCTAGTAGCCGAGATCACAGCTAGGTGTCGTTGATGGTAGTATTTTTAATTATGTAGCCTATTTTAGGTAGATTTCATCAGAAAGCTAACTATTGCAATGGGTGCCATGTTTCGACTTCCGGAAAATTTCGACATATCTTCGCGTTTCACACCCCCCAGACCCCCAAACCACCGTCAGTTCAAAAGTTTATATATATATATGTGTGTGTATATATATGCATATATATCAGTTTCTTGTGGACACGAAAACTGCCGTAATTTTGCACCAATCACTTTGAATGTTTTACATAATATGTAACCCCTTAAAATAAGGTCGAGTTAGTTAATGGGCAAAATCAGTTGAAGGGGGTAAAATGGGGGGGGGGGCTTTCTTTTTTTCGAAAAAGTGAAATATCGCTATAACTCTCGTAATACGTGAAATATCGAATCCATTCAAAGTTCATAATATGTGTCGGATAAGTGCCAAAAATTTATGTTTGAAAAGTTTTTGATGGCACCAAAGGGGTGGAATAAAAGTGTTTTTTTCGTGAAACATTATTCATATCTCTCTTAATAGGCACAATATCAAAACCGTACAAAATGGAAAATATTCCCCGAATAATTGCCTAAAACTTTGTCTGAAAGAATTTTTGATCTGACCTACCATTACGCCAAGGGATGAGAAAAATGATTTCGGAATTAAAGAACATGCCAAGTGCCAACAGAGGTTACCATGACAACGCTTCTAAAATGATGAGGGATGAGCTATCAGAGGTTGCCAAGACAACGCCTTTGCACGAGATCACATTCATTTTTCCATCTGACCGTGGGAAGCGGCTAACTGGTAGCATGCTGAACTTATATGCCCAAAGTCGCTGGTTCAAAGCCGGCCAAAGTCGTCGGATTTTCTAAGAGCGCTAAAATTCTCTCAGCATGCTTTCCTTTGGAGGAGAAGTTCCAACGTTCGTTGCAAGTTGCTGGTTGCGGTGGCATCTAGTAGCCAAGTTCACAGCTAGGTGTCGTTGACGTTAGTATATGGTACAAAATTAGGAACTACTACTTAAAATTGACCGTCTGCAGACCTTACCTGAATTACAGACTAATACAGTCAACACAATTAACACCGTTTATCAGATTCTACACACACCTAATGTACACGGGGTTACATGACCACGTTGTAGCAGCCCCTAAACTGAGGAACCAACAAAAATCTCTGCGGGAGATAAAATTTTGCGTGAAGAAGTAACAGACTGTCAGATAGTTACACATCAGTTCCAAACCTTGCATAAGAACAGTGTGATCACGAGTATAACAAGTAGTTCCGTGAAGAAATATACAGCCTATTTTCATATATCCTACTCATATTAATTGGCTCTATCAACATACAAAATTTCAGTTTGATTGCTATGCTAGATTAGTAGATACTGAGAACCGACTAAATATTGCAGATGGTAGCCAGGTTTAATTTTTATTTATGTACTATTACATGAAGATTATTGTGTACGTGTGGTTTTCAGACTTCAATCGCATGATTAGGACACAAGAAGTAAATACGAGATTTTAAAATTTCGCACAGCTGCCATCTTGTGGTTATGACAACAATTGAAATAAATTAGATACCAGAGGATTAACATTTGTATAAGCATTATCGTGCCAAGTTTCACTGTACTCAGATGGTTAAATCGCGAGAAACGTCCATTTAAATATTTATACTTCGCGTCGCCGCTATGTTGGATTTGTGCTCACCAGGATACTGAAAGTCATATAGGTGAACTTATGTTCATAGCCCGTATGAACATTAAAAATCAGTTTGAATGCTGGAAAAGATTTTTAGATATTGAGAACCGTCAAAATATTTGGGATGCTCGCCATTTTGGATTGTTATATGTATAGGCCATAGAGTTATGTACCATTAAATTAAAATTATTGCGTAGCTTCATTATTCAAACTGTCACTTCGATCGCATGATTACGACACAAGAATAGAAACTTACTTTTAAAATTTCGCACAGCTGCCATCTTCAGTTTATGTAAACAATTGAACTAAATTAGATGCCATATGTATAATCATTTACTGTACCACATTTCAATGCGCTCAGATGATGAAATCACGAGAAAAATGTATTAGAATGTGTCAAATTCGCTTGGCCACCATGTTCGTTTCGTAGTTTACAGGTTTTTGAAAGATACATAGATAAACTTGTAGCAGTGCTCTTTATCACCGTACAAAATTTCAGGTTGATATCATAAGTAGTTTCGGAGATATTGAATGCCTGTGAAATGTTTCGCACAGCTGCCATTTTGAGGTTATATAAACAATTGAACGAAGTTAGATGTCGGTGCATTACAATGTATATAAACATATACTGTGCCAAGTTTCATTGCGTTTGGTTGGTTAAATCGCGAGAAACGTCCATTTAAAAGACGCAAATTCGTTTGGCCGCCATGTTGGTTTTGTGGTTACCAGGTTTTCAAAGGTCACATAAGTGAATTTCTAGTAGTTTCCTTTATCACCATACAAAATTCCAGGGTGATGTCGGTATTAGTTTCAGAGATATTGAATGCTGGTGAATTAATTCACACCGCCGCCATGTTGGATTGGTGAGACGTAACAAAATTTGAAGGGCACGGTCGGGGTCGCCCGGAATAGAGCTATGAACTTACCGAGTTTCATTGAAATCTCTCCAGCCGTTTAGATTTTATTAGGAAGAAGGGGGGGGGGGGCACACACACGAATCACTGTCACACATACGCACACACACACGGACAAAAGGTGATCTCATAAGTCTATTTTTTTTCAAAATTGAAAATAGGCTAAAAATGAACCCCAAATGACAAGAAGGTTACCATCCCCATAAGAAAATAAAATGATAAAAATATGCATACAAAAACGAAAAAAAAAGTTAATTACCCTCTAAATCTAAAATACTTTCTTGCAATCAATGAGGTCTGATCCTCTTACGAAAACCTGCATATTTTACCTATTATAGCCTATCCCCTAGTTTGCCCGGTGAGATCTACCTCCGCCTTCCGGCGTGCCGAGAGGAATTTTTTAATTCAAGTAAGGACTGCAGACTTTTGAATTTTTCAAATAGTTCCTACTTTTGCCGCCAACAGCCACCGTCAACGACTACTAGTTCAGAACTTATCTACCAGACGCCACCGCAGTCGGCTCTTGGCAACGAACGTAGGAACCTAAGAGCGTTGTTTTCATTCTTAACCTACACAATTTAGCTTCACACAGATTTAATTCGTGGAAGGTTCTTTATTATGCCATAAATCTATGACATGGGACCGCCGGCTTCACTTCCCTTCCGAAGGAAGGCATACTGAGGGATGTTTAACGCTCTTAAAAATCCGACGACTTCGACCGGATTTAAACCCGTGATCTTGGGCATAGAAGCATGCTACCGACTACGCCACCGAAGCCGCCATTAAAACCCTTAAGTCGATAATAATTTGTACTATTTATTGTACTGGTTTCGACCACATTGTGACCTTCCTCAGCGCACATAATGTGAATAGAGAAGCAAGACTGACAGTACAAGAAAAACTTTTTGCCACTAAAGAAGATTGTTCTCAAAAATATTTCAAATAAATTATCAGTCTGAAAGCTAAAAAACTAAAAAGCACATACACTAAAAGTTAAAAAACAGATCTGTTTCAAAAATATGTTAATTTGAAGAAAAAAATCTTGATATGAAACCGGCTTGAAGAAGGAAACAGTGATGCGGATGTTATGTAGACAAACATTTGGAGGTTAAGATGGAATTTGTCAGAATGGTTATTAGTACAAATTTGAAGAAGCTGTGGAAAGATGGCCTATCGTCGAGAAAATATTTCAATCTGGAGATAGGGCAATATTATTATTATTATTATTATTATTATTATTATTATTGACTTAATTTTCACTTTCAATTTTTGGGAGCATACTCACAGAAGATGGTACAATAAATGAAGAAATTGGAAAGAGGATCCAACAAGCTAATTGGTTTTACCAGTGTGTGAGAAGTTTAGTATGGAACCAGGAAGTCCCAGAGAAATACAAAAAAGTTCTATTTGCAATGTATTACACATCAATTTTGAGATATGCAGCAGGTACTTGAACCACAACAAAACGCGATGAAAGCCGAATCGACACAGCCGAGATGAAGTTCCTTAGAGGAATAATTTGAAGACACGGAGGGATAAAATCAGAAATGTGGACATTAGGGAGACAACTGGGTTCCAAAAACTGCATGACAGGATAGAGACCAGTTAGCTGAAGTGGTTCGGACATATGATGAGAATGGAGGAATGTAGAGTACCAAAAACAATACTTATGGAGAAAATACCAGGACGAAGACCACGAGGAAGGCTCAGAAAGAGGTGGATAGATACGGTGGAGGAAAGCATAGAGAAAAGTGGAGTAAACGAAAAAGAAGTATTGAAAGAAGGAAATGAATGGTGGAGGGATAGACAACTGTGGAGGTCCTTGATTCGCAACCCGAATCGGGTAATGAAGAAGAAGAAGAAGAAGATTATTGACTTAAGGTTTTTAGCCTACTTTCGATTTTTGCAAAAAATGAAACTAGACTTATGAGATCAACACAGGGCGAAAAAAGTGTGTCTGTCTGTGTGTGTGTGTATGTGTGTGTGTGAGTCTGTGTGTGTGTGTGTGAGTGTGTGTACTCTGAATGTCTGTCCCCCCCCTATCAATTCAAACACGGTGAATGCGAATTGAACGAAATTTGGTACAAAGGTAGCACTAGCAAAGGACACCTCAGTGTCATGTTTTATATCGCCGCCATCTTGACGGAAACGTAATGGGGGCCACACAAATGTTCAAAGCTTAAATCAAATTACGACTAACCTAATCATCCGATCTCTACCAAATTTTGCAACAACATACCTTTATAGGGGGAGCATCCTTTGACCAAACTAATAGGTCATTATCCTAAGCGTTTGCGGATGGCGGCCATCTTTGTGTGAAAATCGATTCCCCCTATTAATTCGAACACGGTGCAACCGAATGAAACGAAATTTGGTACAGAGGTAGTACTAACAAAAGGCACCTCAGTGTCATGTTTTATATCGCCGCCATCTTGACGGAAACGTAATGGCGGCCACACAAATGTTCAAAGCTTAAATCAAATTACGATTAACCTAATCATCCGATCTCTACCAAATTTTGCATCAACATACCTTTATAGAGGAGGCATCCTTTGAGCAAATGAATAGGTCATTAGCCTAATAGTTTGTGGATGGCGGCCATCTTTGTGTGAAAATAAATTCCCCCTATTAATTCAAACACGGTGAAACCGAATGGAACGAAATTTGGTACAGAGGTAGCACTAGCAAAGGGCATCTCAGTGTCATGTTTTAT
Source organism: Meconema thalassinum (assembly GCA_946902985.2). NCBI lineage: Eukaryota > Metazoa > Arthropoda > Insecta > Orthoptera > Tettigoniidae > Meconema > Meconema thalassinum. Next base: position 249,031,021 of record OX336391.1, read on the forward strand.
ATCGCCGCCATATTGACAGAAACGTAATGGCGGCCACACAAATGTTCAAAGCTTAAGTTAAATTACGACTAACATAACCATCCGATCTCTACCAAACTTTGCAACAACATACCTTTACGGAGGGAGCATCCTTTGAACAATCTAATAGGTTATTAGCCTAATAGTTTGCGGATGGCGGCCATCTTTATGTCAAAATTGATTCCCCCTATTAATTCGAACACGGTGGAACCGAATGAACGAAATTTGGTACAGAGGTAGCACTAGCAAAGGGCACCTCAGTGTCATGTTTTATATCGCTGCCATCTTGACGGAAACGTAATCGCGGCCACCCAAATGTTAAAAGCTAAAATGTAATTACGACCAACCTAATAATCTAGTCTCTACCAAATTTTGCAACACCATATCTTTATGTGGGAAACATATTCTGACCAAACTGCAAGAACATCAGCCCAATAGTTTGCAGATGGTGGCCAAGTATGTGTGCAAATCGATTCCCCCTATCAATTCAAACACGGTGAAACTGAATTGAACGAAATTTGGTACAGAGGTAGCACTAGCAAAGGGCACCTCATATTCATGTTTAATATCCCTATAGCACGTTGTATTTCAACAAGCTACTACAACCAACATTCAGTCGTACTCCTTGAAAAGGACAAAGAGTTATAACAATACCCATGCATTTAGGAGAAAGTAGGCTATATGTTCTTTCCTGAACATCTTGTTTAATCTTGAGGACCTACTATACATCGTCAATAAGGAACAGGGCTAACATATCCAATAAATAATGTAATTACAACAGAAACATGGACCCTAGGAACTTACAGTGTAGTCGAACATGCAGTTACGCTTTACGGCTCGAGTTAGAACTAGAGCCATTGCGTAATGCAAAACCATTCCAGACAAAAGCAATTCCATACGTACTTGATGAGGGTGGCGATTTATTGGGCTCACGGATTGCTTACTACAATAGGACGGACTGCCTCGTTCCGTAGTGACTAGCAATCTTGGATGTCACCGTGGAGGCCCGGAAATTTAATTTGAAGCCAAGAAATGAAATTCTGGTCTGAGGGCAGGAATGGAGTACACTCAGCCTCATGGGATAAAACTGAGAAGAGGTGAGTTCGATTCCCATCTCAAGCAACCTGGATGTGGTTTTCGAAACCTACTAGAGTTAACTTTTTTTTATTGTAATTTTCTCTCAACGAAACTAAGAATATTGTTGTTTTACCTCAATTTCCAGGTATATTATTGTTGTCTCTCACACAGGACTTAAGTAATTTTACGAACGTAGTAAAACTTGCTCAAAGGGGAACGTCTATAAAGAGGAAAATTGTCCATTGTGAACGAAAGTTGTAGACTCAGCGCACTGGGTTTGGCTTTGCATGTAATTTAGGTTGTACAATCCGGAATCTGTTCAACGCGGGAACGGAAAAAAATGACGAAAATAATTGTTGAAATCTTACTGTATAATGCGGCATTTATGATTTAGCCGTGTTATTTATTTTGACCTATCCGGTACTACAGTAACATTGCTGCACAAATATTTCGCATGGGGTCAAACTAGATGTTTACGTACCGTATCACGCTGCTCTAATTAGTTCTGAGCTTCCAAAAATCCTCCAAGAATTGGATTTTAATCTCCACTAATTGCCTGAATCTTACCACGTTTCGTAGAGATCCTAATCTCTATGTATACTTTGAGCCCAATTCTAATGTTAAGAGTTTTGTTACTTTGTACCAGGATGAATTACGAATTCATGAACAAGCTATTGAGTGTTTCGAGGAAATTATGAAATTTGATTTCAAGTTGAATTCCCCAAGACTTCTTTAGCTATTGTACAGCGCTAAAGACTGCATTGGAGACATCAAGGAAGGTAAAACAGGTTTCTTTGTTAGACATGTGGAGGGAGGAATAATTTGACTAGTATTCGGAGTCAGGAGTATGATTGTGTGTTAAATGTGTTATATGTACTGTAGTTAGTTTATTTGACATGTGGTTATTAACCATGTGTAAAAAGGCATAATTTGTCCGGTTTTCAGTGTTTAAGTACATTGAGTACATACTTAATATGTTGAGTGTGTTATAGTACAGGCCTACGCGTAAGTAATTTAAAAAAATCAATATACATGCATTGTGTTACTGAGATATTGTATCACCAAAACCAGAGTATCGATGAGGGGTAAGTATTTTGTGAATCTTTTTGCATAATCGTTTTCAATCATGAAACTTGTATAATTCTGTAAAAGAAACTCGGACCCTTACTATACCATTTTGAGCACGTTTTACTGTAGTCTATCTTGTATAATAGTGGAATAGATCGCCATAAAGAAAAGCTGAGTAGCACCATGCTAGTTCGTCTCTCCTGTTATTTTATTTTCCTGCCGTAAGTAGTTCCTCACTGCGGGAGGCATGGGAGACACAAGAACGCAGGAGAATAAAACACCTGGGAAGGACATGAAATATTCGTGGCTTGGAAATTACCCGTCAGATTAGAGGACAGAGCTCTTGCTACTCTCTGTCTTTCTCATTACAATTACTTAGGGATTTCCAACCTGTCCCAAGGGTGACATCTCGAAATCCTTCAAGCATTCAGGTCCTCTTACGGTATTTTTCAGCATTACCAGCCAACGACTTGCTCTAGAAGTCCAATAAAACAGGTATAATACTGTACGCAATTCCCATTACGCACACATTCTATAAGCTCAGCCATAGAATACATTCTTAGTTTCGTTTTAATGTACAGTGAGATCCTTTTGCTGAAGCGGGACTGGCGGCTGACTGCCGGGCGCGCGCGCCTTCCACCGGTCAACCGAGCTCGGGCCGCAGGGTTGCGCGAGGCGGAGGCCAGCTAACCAGGCAAATTAAAGTCAGTAAGTCACTAAACGTTCATCAACGAGGGTATGTAGTGTCAGCGCACAGATAAGGAGGTAACATAAACAACAGCTGCAAGAGTTAATTAAAGAAGCACAGATTATTTTTTATTTCTTGGAAATCTGGATGACCTCACGTCACTAGTTAAAGGTTAGAACTTATCTTTTCACAGAAGATACTAAAAATGTTCTCCTTCCGCTGACAAACAGTAACTTTGTATGTTACAACATTACATTATTTAGCTACTTCTGCACTCCCCTGCATGTTTACTGTAATTAATCGAAGCACGAATCTAAGCCCGATTGATGTTTAATTATGGGTTAATCCAAAGTACAAAGTGTACAGATCAATCACCCGTACTCTAGTGGAGCTGAAGAACAATATACGGCAGCAGATATCCCTCACAACAGAAGGGAATCACAATGTGTAAACGCTAATTTATTTACAATATACAACGCCTGTCTGTCAGCTGAAGCAGAACACTCACAGCATCTCCTGTGAAAAGGTAAGTTCTTTAATCATGATTTTCTGGTGAATTTACCATTAAATAATGTACTTTGTTACAGTTACCACCTGCGCGCAATCCGCGGTGTGAACTCGGTTGGCTGGCGGAATGCGCGCGCGCCCAGCAGCCGGCCGCCGGTCCCACTCCAGCAAAATAATCACCCTGTAGAAAACATTTCAAACACAAAGTAGGGGTACCCAATTTAGCAAAACCGTAAAATTGAGCTATTTCCTCAATTGTGCCAAAGTAATGCGCCCGGAAAGGTTTCAAATGGTGAGTCTTGGGTGGCTCTATCAAACTTAAAAACCAAATTTCGAAGCTCATTTGTGGCCTGAATGCAGTTCGAAAAAAAAAAATAGCCTAATATTGCTTTTTCCTTCACTCGGTTTCTTTTTGATTCAAATCATAGACCAATTAACTTATTTACATAATTATTCCTTTAATGTGTTCCTTGGTTCAATGTCATCAGGTGTCTTTTTTTTTGAAAAATATTCCTCACCGAAAGTAGTTATAAGGGCTTAAGTGAAACTCTGCATTGATTCACACCAGCGCTCATCGTGGTAGAAAAGGCAAACTGCTTATATAATCTGCCAGGAATATGGTTGAGTTTCCGTTGAACAATCAACATTCAACCGCGTGTAGTCATGCTGGCACCTCGTAAGAAACGTTTAATGTGCCTTTGACGTTTAGAAAAGTGGAGGAAACAAAGAAAATTAATTTACAGTTTCACCAAAAAAGAAATATTGTTCATGGAAGGTCTAATGCTAGCCTATGACATGAAAGGATTTTTTTAAACAATGTGTTGCTTGCCTGAAGGGCTAGAACCGTGCATTTTTCTAGGTCCTTACAATATTCTTAATCCTGGTACGAAATGTGTTTTTATAAGTAGGCCTATGCCCGATTCTTTATTCAAAAAATGTTAATATTATTTTTTACACAGTTTATTTAAATTCTACACACCTTAAACCACTTTTACTCATAAGCACCTCCTTTACTAAGACAGTTATCGGAACGGAGCACGAATTTGTGTGTGACTTCTTCATAGAACGAAACAAACCGAGATGGAAACCAAGGTTGTACTCTGCCTTTGACGTAAAAGCAATGTACACCATTAACCAATTACATGGGTATGGCCTACCGAGTGACCCCTGCCCAGCTATTTGGCCTACATATTGCGGGGTGACGCGTGGCCAGCGTGTCAGTTCCCCTCAGCTATTAATCTGGGTTTTCCTGACCGGAGCGCTGCCTCACTGTCAGACAGTTACTCAATTGTCCTCACGAGGCTAGGTGTATTCCATTCCTGCCCTCACACCAAATTAAAATCGTCTTTGAGATCATCACTCATCAAAACACATGTCATCATTTAACTCCCTCAGATGATCTGTAGTGAACGACAGTGCCAAATCAGAACTGTAAAAACATACACATGTTGAATAACATCATTGGACATTAATAATAATGGACATTCAAATACATTCGTCACCATTCTATAGAATATTAAACTTTCACCGCACACCTCACAGATTTAGGGATGATTGTCAATTCGATGGCATATTGACTCTCAGTTCTTACAATAAAGAAGCGCACATGCGCTTTACATTATAACACTGCTATGCCCAAAATCGCAGGTTCAAACCCGGCCAATAACGTTGGATTTTTATGAGCGTTAAAATCCTTCAGAATGCCTTCCTTCGGCAGGGTAGTAAAGCCGGTGGGCACATGTCTTAGATTTATGGCATGTTAAAGTATCTACCACTAAGGTAGGTTATTTGTAGGTTATTTTCGGTTAAAAATGCTCTATCAAGTGCCAACGTTCGCCGCTAGGTGTCAGTGACAGAGGCGTGTGGTATCCAATGTGGAAACTGCTTGAAATTGAACTTGCAGGAAGCCTACGGGCGTTCAATTAAAATACCCTACTGTGGTCATTGGCTGGAATTCATATATAATATGGGGACACAGTGCGTGGATCACTAATCCCGCGGCTGTCCGGAAACGGTAACCAGGAGCCCACTGGTGAGCCTGACTTGATGCACCTAGGCGAAACCCCGCGAAAGACACTGAAAAAAAAAACTAGAAGCTTTGTTGAGTTTTGTTTGTTAATTGGTTCAATGATAAGTCATTTCAAGAAACGAATCACGGACTATATCTCAATCGATAGATTGGTCTAATATATTGACACTCTAATCATTCACATTCGTATAGCCACATTATGTGAATGTATTCAACACCACATGTGCCGCGTCAACGAAGTACGCCATTGCGCATGTCGAATATCTCAACCGCAGCGCTGCACCGGAAATCTACGGTAACGGTACTTACGAAAAGCTATCTGTGTGATAACTTCGTTCGTTTCTGCTCCGTATTGAGAGTGTTCAACTTGATAGAAAAAGTTCTTGTTATTATAACGAACCACGTGGCGTGGCCATGTGCGGTTAACTGTTCACTTTGTCCACGAATGGGAGCTGAAATAATTCCGGAGATTAGAGATTTGAATCCCGCGCTGACAGCGGCTATCCAGAATAAGGATTTTTCCGGGATTTTCCACACACCCTCTGGGCAACTGTTTGGAAAGTTCTTTATCCACGTAGTCCTACACTGGATTCTGAACGAGATGTCCCAAGCATCTTATATGAATTAACAACAACAGTCATAAATACCAGTTCTCTTAATGATCCACCTTGTCAAAACTTGAAATTTATATCTATACCAAGTAGCTCATTTTCCCCGTACAATCTACTGTATATGTGACCCGCATACTTTTTAGATGCATGGGGTGCCTAACAACGAGTACATGGACATCATTCTAATCTCTGGAGAAGCTGGTCATATTGCCGTCGGAGCTTAGGTTTCATAACGCAATGGAGTGCATTAGACGAGAGCACCACGGAACATGTAGCGAGCAGCCGTCTGGCTGTTATCTCTTAGCATTCTGACGTAACCTGCTTGCATTAAAGGTTACCCCTTATGAATTCAGTTATCATACCTCCCGTTCACCATTACTACATTCGGGACACCTAAACGTAGATTGTACAGTGCAAATGAGCCACCTTGTATATTGCACCGATGTTAGAAGACCACCACAATTCAAACATATCTGGTTTTGAGAGATAATAACTTACTCCTTGGATAGTGCAATGCACACTCCACGTGCTGAAAATTGGCAACTACTGTACATTTTTCTTTACTCGCTACACGGCAGGAATATCCAATTTTGAAGCTTGTGCCAAAATTCAATTTCTGCTCATAAACTCTCATGTTGTGATAACATATTATGACTGTAGAATGGGTTTTACACCGCACATTCAAGCACCATTGGGAGAAGTTGGTTACACAAGTATTTTATTTACATTTCATTAGAAGGTTTGCATAGATTTAACCCTAGGATACTAACGTTATTCAACTGAAGCTTAATAATAATAATACGTTAAATGTACGTACATTGCGAACTTTGTGCTAAGGCACTAATTAGTTAAAAGGTTGAAAACGAAGTAGTGCAGGAAAACAATAAAATAAGCCTAGAAATATTACTTCTACAATTAATGCAACAGAGTAAGGAGAGTACAGAAGCTTTAAACAAAAGATTAGAACAAAGCAGTAGGGAAATGAGTGAAAAATTTGAACAAATTAGGGGTGAAATTAAAGGAGTGATGGAAGACAAGGCTAAAGAAATCATACCGAATGTTGATAGGAAATTAGGAAAAGTACAGGATGAGCTGAAGAATAGAATTAGTACTCAAGCGGAGAGTTTTAAGGAATTGGTTCAATTGGAAAGTAAGCATACTATTTATATATACTGAATCCTCTGTGGACTTTGAAGTTTAATACGCTAAGTTCCATCTTAAATACCACAAATGCAGAAGTCGTTTCTTCTTCTTCATGTGCCGTCTCCTCTAAGAAGGTTGGCGATCGTCACAGCAATCCGGTGTTTGGATCTAGCAGCACTGAAAAGTTCACTGGAACTACACTTGAACCATTCTTTAGGTTGTCCAACCAAGAGATCCATCTTCTTCCTCGACTCCTTCTGCCCTCAACCTTCCCTTGAATAATTTCTTGTAGAAGACGATACCTGTCTCCTCCCATTATATGACCCAAGTATTGTAACTTCCTAATTTTGACACAGGTAATTATCTCCTTATCTTGACCTACCCTACGCAATATCTCAAAATTTGTGATCCTATCCATCCAGCTTACTCGAAAGATCCTTCGATATGTCCACATCTCAAGCGCCTCTAGTCTGTTAATCATATCTTGTTTGAGTGTCCCAGCTTCCACACCGTAGAAAAGTACCGAGAACACATAACATTTTAGCAACCTTAGTTTTAAATTTATACTAAGGTCTCTATTGCACAATACATTTCTCATTTGATTGAATGCACTTCTGGCTTGTCCTATCCTTGCCTTAATTTCTTGTGAGCAATCATTGGTTCCTAAATATCTGTATTTCTGAACTCGCTTACTTAGACATACATAGCAGTACGTAATCTCTCCAGCTTCATATACTGTCTCTGGTCTTTATGAGGTTGCTTTTATAATCCTTCTGAAGTGATGTGACATATCTACATGAAATTCCCCACCTCTTTTTTGTTGCCATGGAGAAACCAATATGTTGTTGAATTCAAGGATAGTTTCCAGGCAATTCTTCGCCCCAAGTTTATGCCTCTAGAACTGATTAGCATTAATAACAAAAGCATTGACATCACCACCATTAGAAAGTAGAGGCACTTCTGGAAGATGGTAGGGTGGGGACAGTTATAGAGGGAAATCCAGCAGTTAAAGTATTTATACACGTAAATTTTACGTTTTTTAGTATTGTAGGTTTAAAGGAAATTATCCCTCAAGTGTGTTTTATGACGTGAGGAAATATTCTTCGTGGGTACTGTTTCGTGTTCTCGTAGGAACCAAAGAGGTGTATTTAGACATAATGAATGCGTCCCGGCAGTGTGATGGGAAATAGCACTCGTCACTGGAGATCTTCCAACACCGCAATCTATTGTTAAGAGTACATCTGCTGAGAGAAGGAAGCGCTACGCCGCGCTGTGCCGTCTCGCTGTCTTACAAATGAGAATCACCGGACACAGCACATTTAATGAAGAACGTCGGAGGATTTCATCAGACAAAACACAGCTGTGACAATGGAGATCTCGCAACTGCTTCATTTGTCAGCAAAACCTTTACTTGATAGCTTTCAGCTCTTTCCTAGCATTGAGAATGTTTTCAAATACATGGGAAGATAACGCGTTAAAGTCACGATCACAACAGTATTCTAAATTAATGGGACTAATCAAAATTCCTAAATACATGGTGCAAAGTACCTGTTGCAACATATTTTATATATTCTAGATGATACTTAAAGATGTGTGAATATTTGTTGCCTTGGTTTCAGCGTTGCCTGTACAATCAATGTATACTTTTCAGTCGGTCAACACGCTTTTGTCCAATTAGACATTATTCTCGAAAACAATACATGTAGCCTATTAATATTATTTACTGATAAAGGGGGAATTTAGGACGGTCAAAACGCGTAATCCTAAATTCCCCCTTTATCATTTAACAATATTAATCTTCCGTCAGACGCAGTGTGCCTATGAGGCACACTCTTAAGAAATTAGAATAAAATACTATTTACAATATTTGCTGAAGATAACTTCTATTATTCCAACAATTTCCCAATAGACTATCCATATCACTTATGTTTAAATAATGAAGGGCGAGGTTTATGTTTAATGATATTTTTTATCCCTCATAAATAATGTTTTACCACTATTCATTCTCGTTTTCTTAGGAAGACTAAAACCACCAACTTTCATTTTTCATATAACAAATAGTAAAAAACCTAACAATGGTCATCACAACAATCAGTTTTGGTATAATAGCGACTCATTCATTCTCTGCATTTTACGTGATGGTGCACGATCAGGCGTAATATGCCGGTCAGATCTCCTCTGCAGCAACAGCTCGTGGGAAGGGTCATTATTTACAAACTGGCTGATATGGGCTTGAAGGTCACGCAGGAAAATGCGGCTACTGAAAGTTGGAAGTAGCTCCGCTCCCATAAATGACGAATATGGGATAAAAGTTAACACGTGTTGCTGTCAGATCAGTGGCACCCAACGGAAGGTTAATACTGTACATGTAGTTAATTTCAAGAATAGTGTGTTATATATACCCCGCCTAATCAAATAGGAAAAAAGCGTGTTTACCGACTGAAAAATAATTTATAAATTGATGCTTTGATACTTAAATACCAATGTGTTTGAACACTTACTGTGGCAATGGTAATTGCCGTAGAGTATTGTCGCAGCTACTGTGGCGTAGAGCGTTTGGATTCGAGGCATTGAAGCGATATACTTTCGAATGTCGACGTTCTGTTTACACTGCCTTCGAACTTTACATGGCCACCTGTGACTGTGAATTTAATTAATTTTGTCTTGTAATCACCAAATGTGATACGAGAGATCTTCTGCGAGCCAACATCGTACCTTAATGCTACATATTTACGGTCCACTCAATTACACATAATTCAAATTTTAGATCATGTCTTGCTAAATTCCAAACGTCCATCCCAGTTGATACCAATTTCAACTACTGTCAGACACCCGCCGTTTCAACGGCTATTTGATAAACAAAATAAATTACAACAGTGCTGTACGTGTTTCACATATCGACGGTGTGAATGCAATACCTCGTATCTGACAATGTTCTTTGTTTTCATTATTCTCCTTATGATTGGTCACGCTCCCCCCGTGTGTGGATGTGCTGTCCAACAGAGAAATTTAGGTTAGGTTCATTTTCCTGTGGAGGAGCTTAAAGAAAAATCATCTTCAAATTCATTATACTTATACTATAGAAAGGTATATTTCTGTGAAGTTATTTACTCCCACAGTACAGTACATTTATGTTTTATTTTCTTTTAGGCATATACGAAAATTAACCGAGCCTGAATTAAATTTGGGGACGAAATATTATCATAGATAATTTTCCCATGATGTGACGTGCTTGTGTACGAAGTTTCATAAATATCAGGCAGTTGACAATTGTAAGATTCCCTAGTGATTATATGTGCCCCATTACAACTGTCACACCACATGCTGGCATATCTGGAGATCGAATAAAAGTTATTTAGGACAGATATCGAAATACTTTTCCTGCAGACTATGTACGTAGCAGTGCTTTCCGTCCTGGACAGCCATCATAATATATTCATATATACACTTCCAAATTTACAGCATTTCGTCCAGGCAAATGATCGGATAAGCTACAGAGACAATTAACTTCGAATCTTTACAGAAACACAGAATTTCATACAAATCCAACACACGCTTAAGTACTCGAGGCTGATGACTAGGATGTCTAAAGCGCCAAATTAATAACAAGAAGCAACATTTGTCAACCTTCCGGTGTGGCATATCTCCTTGAAAGGCTATTTACACTTATAAATCACTTCCCTGACTCTTTGAGCAAAGTCAAGGTTGTTTTCCAGAGAGAGGGAGAGAGACGTGTTAAAATAAATGTTGGTACACCAGCGTTTTATTTACACTGCCTCCTTGAGGATATTCCACTTTACTACTTTACATTCAACTCCCTCCCCGCCGCAACTTTCTAATTGTCTTTATTTACAAATTAGTAAAGTTTAGAACAGAGTAAATATTTTAATCACGTACTTTTGTTACTGTTCCGTTCTAATTACACACAAGACAGTAATTAAACGGCAGAGAAGAACCACGGTTCGATTGACCCTCAAACAGTGAGGTAACATATCATGTACATAAATTGGGGTTGGGCTATAAAGAAAATGCCGCCAGAAACTGGTACGAGAATCATCTCAAGTGGACTGTAAAATATTCTAATGTAGACTATTGTATTCATTTATATTTGTGTATGATTTGTTTATGGATATCTTGATTGAATATGTGGGTAAATAAATGGTTGATTGATTTCTTGATTGAATATATGAGATACAGAAGTATTGTAGTGTATTGTTGTTTTCTACATCCTCAGATGTCACTTGTGTATTATATTTACTTCCAGTTTCTGAATCGTTTCTTCTTAACTTAGCATGTATGTGTTTTACCGTTTCGCGTTTACTGTAGATAGTTTTCAATTTTGTGTAAAAAGTGACAGTCTGTCTGAAAGACTAGACTTTGTATCATTTTAAATGCTACAAATGCTGAAAAATGCTAGAAACGCTTCGCTCGAATCCAAAGACTCTTGGCATGTTAGAAAATTAACTGCATAATACTTATCTTGCTTATCTTGTTTCAAATAACTCGCGAACGGCAAGTGCAAACCAAGGGCAAAGCAAGGTAAAGCGCGCGGAGACGTGCTGCTTCGAATCCAGAAGAAGGCATACTTTTTTGAACGAAAGCCCGCATTCCATTTTAGCCGGGATGTAACTACATTGCCATATTTATTGCCTTACGACGGATTTTTGGGAAGAGTACGTTGAATTCTGCTGATTTTTCAAAGAGAATATGATCAAATTGGTACGTTATGCTACGTGACCTGTAATGGCAGAAAATTAAAAAACTGGCATGAATATTAACATAACATATCGAAGTGTCGCTCCGAAGGTCCGGGTTCGATTCCAAGAAATGTAATACTTGTCTGAGGGCTGAAATTGGGTACACGTAGACTCGTGAAGCAAATATGAGAAGAAGTGGGTTCGATTCCCACCTCAGCCAACCTGGAAATGGTTTTCCGAGGTTTTCCCACTTCTACTCCGGCCAAATTCCGGGACGGATTCTATCTTAAGGCCACGGCCGCCTCCTTCCCGATCCTTAATTGCAAATACACACATCATTACAAGCCCGCAATAACTCAAGTTAGCAGACAAATTCTTCACAAACACCCAAGTAAACGGGGCTAAATGACCGCGATGTTCTAGCCCTTCAAATGAAACAAAACAACAACATACCGAAGGATATTCTGATCGCCAGTGCTTGCATCGAAGTATACGTATTCCTTAGAAATTCCCATGGTATTAATAGCATACTTTCGATTTTGGCAAAAAATGAAAGAAGACTTATGAGATCTACACAGAGCCAAAAATTGTGTGTCTGTCTGTGTGTGTGTGAGACTGTGTGTCTGTGTGTGTGTGAGTGTACTCTGAATGTCTGCCACCTACCCCCTATCAATTCGAACACGGTGAAACCGAATTGAACGAAATTTGGTACACAGGTAGAACTAGCAAAGGGCACCTCAGTGTCATGTTTTATATTGCCGCCATCTTGACGGAAACGTAATGGCGGCCACCCAAATGATCAAAGCTTAAATCAAATTACGAATAACCCAATCATCCGATCTATACCAAATTTTGCAACAACATATATTTATATGGCGAGCGTCTTTCGATTAAACTACAAGGTAATCAGCCCAATCGTATATAGAAGGTGACCATGTATGTTTGCGAATCGATTCCCCCTATCAATTCAAATACGGTGAAACCGAATTGAACGATATTTGGTACAGAGGTAGCACTAGCGTAGAACACCTCAGTGTCATGCCTTATATCGCCACCATCCTGACGAAAACGTAATGGTGGCCACCCAAATGTTCAAAGCTTAAATCAAATTACGACTAACCTAATCATCCGATTGCTACCGAATTCTGCAACAACATATACCATATGGCGAGCGTCGTTTGACTGAACTACAAGGTCATCAGCCCATTAGTTTGCAGATGGGGGCCATGTATGTGTGCAAATTGATTCCCCCTATCAATTCAAACACGGTGAAACCGAATTGAACGAAATTTGGTCCAGAGGTAGCAGAGGGCACTCCAGTGATATGTTATATGTCGCCGCCATCTTGACGAAACCGTAACGGCGGCCATCCTAATGTTAAAAGCTTGAATCAAATTACGACCAACCTGGTAATCTGATCTCTACCAAATTTTGCAACAACATACCTTTATGTATAGAGTCCTTTGACCACACTACAAGGTCATCAGCCCATTAGTTTGCAGATGGGGGCCATGTATGTGTGTCAATCAATTCCACCTATCTTTTCAAACACGGTGACACCGAATGGAACGAAGTTTGGTACAGAGGTAGCACTAGCAAAGGACACCTCAGGGTCATGTTTATATCGCCGCCATCCTGACGGAAACGGAATGGCGGCCACCCAAATGTTACAAGCTTAAATCTAATTACGACCAACCTAATCATTTGATCTCTACCAAATTTTTCAACAACATACCTTTTTGAGGGAAGCATCTTTGACTGAACTACAAGGTGATCAGCCCAATAGTTTGCAGATAGTGGCCATGTATGTGTGCAAATCGATTCCCCATATCAATTCAAACACGGTGATACCGAATTGAATGAAACTTTTTACATAGGTAGCACCTGCAAAGAGCACATCATATTCATGTATAATATCCATATAGCACGTTGTATTTCAAGAAGCTACTACAACCAAATTTCAATTATACTCCTAGAAAAGGACAAAGCGTTGTAACAATACCCATGCATTTGGGAGAATGTAGGCTATACGTTCTTTACCGAACATCTTGTTTTGTTATTACATTTTAACAAAAAGTCTTAGCATATCTTTAGGCCCGTATCACACGACACTCGCTGGCAAGGAATCTGCTGTGATCGCTGGTACAAAATCCTGTAGTTCATTCGCCTTATTAATGCAAAATGGTCGCGAAACTTGCTTTAAGTAAATTAGAAAACATGCCAGGTACTGAATGAATGTATTCCAATCAATATTTAAGATCTAACTGTAATAATTGAATATTTTACCATACGCGTTAATAAAAAGCGCAACAAAAATTTCCAGAGTGTGTTGGAAATGTGTGCATGTGTTATTGCGCCCGCTCGCTCTTTCGAAGATCCCGGGTTCAAGACTATCCAACGGCAGATATTTTAAATTCTTTTTAACCATTTTATTATACCTTCCCTACCTCGTTCAGCAAGATTTCAACTTGGTTTTGTTCACATTTTCTACGAAGACGATAGGGAAAGTCATTTTATTGTCTCATTTAAATGGTTATTTTCCCTAAGTACTGTTCAAATCCATGGATAGATACTATTCGTTATAATTATTATTTTTTAAGTCGATTTTACCCTCAAGGTTAGGTTTTCTCACGGACTCAGCGAGGGATCCCACTACGGGCAGTGTCCTGGAGCTTGAAACATCTCGTCTGGGGGATACAACTGGGGAGATGGGATCAGCATCTCGCCCAGGCGGCCTCACCTGCAAAGCAAACAGGGTCTTCTTGAGGGATGGGAAGGGAGGGAAAGATCGGGAGGGATAGGAAAGGATGAGGGAAGGAGGTGGCCGTGGCCGTGCGGTAGGTAACATCCCGGCAATTGCCCGAAGGCGAAGTAGGAAACCACGGAAAACCACTTTGAGGATGGCTGAGGTGAGAATCGAACCCCCTCTACTCATTTGGACCACCCGAGGCTGAGTAGACCCCGTCCCAGTCCTCATACCACTTTTCAAATTTCGTGACAGAGCCGGGAATCGAACCCAGAACGTCCGGGGTGGCAGCTAATCACGCTGACCACTACTTAACGGAGGCGACTCTATTCGTGATAATTAGAATTTTTATAGTTCAATATTTATAATAATATGACACGTTCTGTAATTACAGCCTTGCTGCGAGGCTCAGCGGTAATGTTCTCGCTTGCTGTTCCCAAGGTTGCAGGTTCGTACCCTGGCGCAGACAGCTGGCATTTGAGGGTGCGCAAATGCGAGGGAGCCGTGTCAGTAGATTTACTGGCACGTTGAAGATCCCCTTCGGAGCAAAATTCCGGCACCCCAGCGTATCTAAAAGCCAGAGCAGTTAAAAGGGACGTAAAACCAATAATGTTATAATTATCTGCATTTATTGAATGTTTGGGGCAGATGACCTCGAAGTTTCGCCCCTTAAAACATCACTAACTAACTATTACTGTAAGTGTACAGCAAGCGCTTGTCGCACATACACCGTTGAAAGAAATTATAGTTTCGGTCTGATGTATTTATTCGTGAGCCTACCCACATAACAAATCTATTTGTTATGTGGGTCGTCTGAGAGAGTCGGAGTTTTCCTTTAAACAAAGGTGGTCAAAATTTTGAACACTTGCTACCTTGAATATACAGGATACCTATCTTTCGTTCTACAGATCATAATGTCGTCGTCCAATCTGGCTGCGTACCATCGGATAAATACGGTCCTTTTGAGGACCAAATAAAAAAATCACTCGTTGGAACAGATAGATATGCGTCCATAATACATCCACAATAAACGACATTAAGCAAAAAATGTACTAGTTCAAGGTTCGAACCTACTACAATGCGACTTCGTTGACGCTATTCTAGCAATTCTTGATTTAGCCACCATAGCTACCGAGAACCACGGTGTATAGCCGTAATTGAATCTATTCGTAGACACTTCCTGTCCAAACGTAAGAAGCTCTGATCGTTTCAATCATGCATTACATTTGAGGTCATTGAAAGAACACTGCCACTATTGATTTCTACTATATTCGCGAGGATGTACTCAACGGTAAAGTTGTACAATGGACGTAAAAAGCAGGTACTAATGTTTTTAGGATGACTGTGATATACGCGTTAGTTGGGTTGCCTTCCTCCAAAAAAATAAAAATAAGGGGCTGGTGGACCACACTGTATAATAGTGTATTTCTATTTGTGTTCTTCATTGTTGTATTTGTTTTGTTTATACTTGTAAATTGTATATGTTAATTATCAGCAACTGAGTAGTAGCTGTGACATACAACAAGGTTGCGATAGTTTGAATTGATTTACTGTTATTCTCATTCTCACCAAATGCTCGTGGTGTAGTTGGCTACCACCCTGGAGGCTCGGGTGAATATTGGTTTTGTGCTCATCAAGTTGAGGAAAATCCCATTGGTGAAATTATTTTAAACGCCTGTATCAATATACTAAATTTCAGTTCGCTTGTTGTGATAGATTTTCGGATATTCATAACCCATGAAATTTTTGGATGGCCGCCATGTTGGATTGTTTTATATCTTGGCTATATAATTGTGTGCCGATAGTAGATGAAGATTATTGCGTTGGTGTATTATACAAACGTTCACTTCAAGCACTTGATTAGGAAACAAATATTAAAAAACATGATTGTAAAAATTATACTGCCTCCATCTTAAGATTATAAAGAAATGCATATTACTACATACCAGTAGATTACATCTTGTATAAACATTTAAGGTATCAGATTGCACTGCTTAAATCGCGAGATAATGCCATTTAAATAGTTTAACATTGCTTTGCCGCCATGATGGTTTTGTATTTAATAGTTTTTTTTAAGTTACATAGTCGTATTGAGTATCCTCTATCACCATACCAGATTTTAAGTTGATATCAGTAATAGTTTCAAGGATATTGAATGTCGGTGAAATATTTCGCGTTGCCGCCAGATTGAATTGGTAGAACATATTAAGATTTGATAGTTACGGTTAAAGTCAGACAAACTAGTAGTATGCCACTACTCACCCGTTTAGATTTTATCAGGTACACACACACGTATAAATCACACGCACATTAACATACTCAGACACACACACGGACAATTGGTGATCTCATAAGCCTATTTTATATGATTAAAAGGGGGGTGAAAATGAGTCGACCAAGGATGGTTGAGAGGAAATATCAAAGGGAGGAGTCAACCATAAATATGTAAAAGTAACGCAGGACTCAACTCAGGCCACGATATCACCAAACAAATTCCCAGTAGTTGTGAGCATTGATCTCTACAATCATCTAACTGAATGTAACTCTCCATATCGTTGTATACTAGACTACTTGAGGCCAGGATTTTTGGCGCAGTTTCTCCAGATATTGCCGGCAAAATGCTACCAAATCTATGATACAATTAGTAATATAAATGGCATTATCTCTGTAATACACCTCCCATTTACCATATATGTGAATTTATGTACATAATGTTATAAAATAAATGAACAATAAGCCGCGTGATCTTGGAATTAGTGGACTAGCTCGATTACCTGCGCCAGGAACCCTGCTATTTCCGCAGCCAGAATTTTGTCAAATAGAAGTTTGACATTCGTCTCTCATGGAGCCAAAATTGTCAATAATACTGCCCTGAACGATGCCGTAGCATGCCCTGTATCCTGGAAAAGCCACCAGGATTTGATCAACCTCGCTCTGTGTGAACAGCCCTCAATCGTATCCGCACTGGCCATGGAAGATGTGCAGACGCTCTTCACAAGTGGGGAATAGTCCCGTCATCAAAATGTGTCTGGCGCTGATAAACAGACAACTCATCACTCAGTGACCGAGTGCCCAAACCATGCATCTTGTGGGGACTTCAAGGACGTATTAACTGTTACAACAGATACTGTATGCTACTTAAAGATCTTTACTATTTGTATGTAGATATATGTAGGAAGTTATGTTTCAATAGCTGGAACTGTTATAGAATTTCATGTATGTGATAATTTAATGTTTTATGTGTAGGGCTAGGATTTTTAGGTAAATAAATATTTTTATGTTCGACCCTCACTATTATGTGTCAGATAACTGTATCATAATGATGGTCATTATAACACTGTTTTCCATTATGATACAGTTTCTCCAGCCAATCAGAGCTCGTTCATTGACCAATTAGGTAACGATAACTTCGCGCATGCGCTCAAAATCCAACATGTCGGACATAAACACAACATCGAACTATAATAAATTACCGACATGGAATACCCACCGTCCATATGTTCGCGTAAATAAACTGGCGAATATGAGACAAGAAATAGCACTGTACCTTAAAATCACCAACACTAATTTCTACACAGCGCATTGTCTTCAAATGACTGCGGTGACAATATTACTGAGGGACGGCTGATGTAAACATATGGCTGCATATGGCATTGCAAGCCAACAGAGTGCATGCGTCGGTCGTTCAAAGCTCTTGAAAGACAAAGATATAACACCCAACGCTCGCTCTGCGATCACAAAATTCCAGTAGCTGACTCTCAACAGATATTTATGAATATTTATGTTAAAACATATAATAAAGTTATAATTATCGTCGAGCATAAACAGTCGTATGCAACTCGCCTATAATGGTAATTAAGACACGAGTATGGAAATTATAAAACTCGCATACGCTCGTTTTATAAAAAATACTCGTGTCTTAATTATAGCCATTATAGGCTCGTTGCATAATGTACTATTTATGTAAATACATATTTTAAGCAATTTTTCCATAAATACATAAATTCCTGCATTTCACTTATTAGCACATAAAAATACATAATATTTACATTTTAAATCAGTATGCTATAACTTTCAGTTGTTTGCATTTTTGTTCTGTGTTACTTCAACGGGGAAGAACCTGTGAGTTATGTAATCTTCATGCAGAGCGTATATCAGCTTGCAACTGTGGTATTCTTTACTTGTCGCCCCGTGCCACTCACTGTGGAAGCCGGGGATTTCCTTGTCCATAGCTATATTGCACCTCCCCCTTCCCCACCTACCTGGAACCAGTGTCACTCACATGCACTGTGAAGTGTAAGGCAGATCTACGATGCTTAAAGTAAAAACAACTACAAGACAGTTATCGTCTGTTGCAGAATTTAAAGATAATTTTACTTCTGATGGGGGCATTCTATTCTGCCCACCACGAGGAAAAGCAATCAAGGCTGAACAGTGATCTCAAGTTTCACAACACCTCAAGGGCAAGAAAAATATTGCCGCAGTTTCGCCCCTTCAGAATAAGTGTTTTGCGATAACTATCGGTCATTTGTGATGGACAACCTGAAGATGTATCCCGTTGTGTATTGTAATGCTTCAGCAGTCAGTGAGACATAGAATAAATTGCATTCTTGAGTACTGCATATTGTTTATATTCACATTAATAATCTAAATTATAATTAAATATTTTTACTTTTTGGGTCACATATTTCAGGTATTTTTAATGCATAAAAAATAAATATTTTCCCGATTTTTAGCACCTAAAATCTGAGCCCTATTTATGTGTCATACGCTAAATGAATGAATAACTTGAGCCACGTATTGCAGGCGAAATCGGCCTTGCTTTCATAACACGTAGCGTGACATCCAGTAGTGGTGGGGATCTTCGTATGGCTGTGAGCCTCTGGGGTATGAGAAGAAGAATTGGCAGAATAAGTGATATGGGAGTTGTTGTATTTTCAAAGGACACACAACTTGGTACTCGACATTGTAAAGGCGTTCTCCTTCAATTTTTAGCTTCCCTGGAATGAGTAATTCTTCTCTCCCTTCTATTTATATAATCCGCTGCGTTCTTGCTCCTCCGAGCGTCTTTTATACAAACTTTGAGGACTTGATGAATGTTTTCAGAGCTAGGCCACGAGATCAAGTCTCCAGGCAGTTCCGCTTGATTGCTGAGGAAACAGCGAGATACGTACATTTCAATGTGGCCCAGTAACGTGGCCCTAGCCTCTACATGAACTCATCTTAGGAACTAGAAGTTGTAAAATAGATTACACTCTCTGTCGTTCAAATGGAATTCAATAGTGGAGCAGTGCTACGAATAAATGAATGCCGAAGTAGAGCTGGTGTATTGCTACGTTTGGCAGATTCCCTTGCAGTGAGCTTAGATCCCATTTGGAGCTCAATAATGGAAAACTCAAGTAATTGTATGAGAGTATGAACTGGACGCACTTACAGGGAAAATCCAAACTATTTAAATCCCCAGACGCTGTTGAATCATTGCACGAGGGGTGGTCAAATGAAAAGGTACGAAACGATACTGTGAGTAAAATTTATTTGTAATTCAAAAGTAATCACTAGAGGCCTGTGCACAGGTGTCCCATTGCTTCATTAGTCGCAGAAATCCCTGTTCCCAGATGTCTTGTGGTTGAGGCAAGAGCCAATCCGGTATGGTGTCATTTAGTTCGTCGTCCGATTGGAAACGTTTTCTCTTGAGTTGTTCATTTAACGGACCAAACAGATGGAAGTCGCAGGGTGTCTAGTCCGGGCTATAGGGCGGATGCTCAAGTTGCTCCCACTTAATCGTGGCCAATACACCTGGTGTGAAATTAGAGACGTGTGGGCGAGCGTTATCACGGAGCAGAATCACACCCTGCGTGAGCAATCCAGGCCGTTTGTTCTTGATGGACTTGCGTAGGCTACGGAGTGTCGCACAATATACATCAGAGTTAATGGTTCGTCTCAAGAGGAAACGTTTCCAATCGGACGACGAACTAAAGAACATACTTTTGAATAACGAATCAATTGTACCCACAATATCGTTTCGTACGTTTTCATTTGAACACCCCTAATAGTATGACGCAGCTCTGCAAAAGGTCTCCCAAGTCAGAAAGCACAGTTTCCAGATAATTCAAGCCTTGTAATAACATCTAAATAAAACACTGCCTTGGCAACTTTCCTCAAACTGCATTCTGCAATCACTGAGTACGTATGGGAAGTCCTGATCCAAAGGTTGTGAGTTCAATTCATGGCTCTGCCAAGAACTTTATTTCCAGCCTGAGGGTTGGAAACTGAGAAAAGATTGGACCAATTTCCAAATCAGCTGTTCTAAAAGTGCATTTTAGAGTTCTCCAAATCTACCTCAGGCGATTCCTGGGAAGTTCAGGACATGACCATCTCCTTCCAAACCTTAGCTTCAAAGTCAAAATACACACATTACCAGAGGCAATACAATGCAGCAGGTTATCAGACATTCAACACACATATGGCCTATTATTCTCGCTGATCAGTGATACACTGCCTGTCACTACTACAGTTATTAAGAAACTACGTACATACAGCCATAAGTATCAACTTGAAATACTCTTTACTTTAACAACAATCTACAGTATAAAGCTGGAAGCAATATTAGTTTGAACCATTAGGATCTCAAAGTGGAGTTCAATAGAAGGCAACATTTAGATTCAGCAATTTGAGAGATATAGTCATGAGATATGTGAGATGTAGGCTGGCCACTTTTATAACTGGAATGTACATCTCGTCCAAGCAATCCATCAGACCTTATATTTAAGACCAGATAACCACCACTAATATTTGGACAGACCTCAAAGAGCAAATTCCTTTATGTAACATGAATATACAGTATTAACTGCCGTATATAAATGGCTTTCCGTTTGATACATGGAGAAATGTACATTTTTACAGTAGCTATAACCAGAATCTCTCTTAGTTTCAATGAAAGGAGGGTCATCGGCCCATGAACCTTTATGCCAGAGGTATCCTGAAATATAATATCCTAGCCTCAGTGAATCCATGGTGTCCGACATGTATAATATGTATCTTAGTGAAAACATCAACTAGTGTAGGGCAGTAGGTAGCGACAATAATAATAGTAATAATAATAGACAGTTGCTTTTCCCAAAGATTTATACGCCTCATATACCAATTCCATTGGTGGTCAATCTGAAACTATAGAAATCGGAAATGCAAGAACCGTAAATTCTGAGGGAAAATGTATGGTCCTAAGTGAGAAAATGGAACTTGGATTCAGTGGAGAACAGTGGACCCCTATTCCTTAACTGACAGGTTTACTGATGTCGTACGCAAGAGACGCCTGAAGTTCTATGACCATATCAGAGAATGGACAGTGACTGACTACCCATTATATTAATTTAAGTAGTCAACTCAAAGAAAGTCAAAATAAACTCGCTAGAAGATTTGAGGCGGACCTCCAAGAAATGAATATCACAGACGACAACAAATAATATCGTGGAGTTATTAGTACAATACTAGACAAGCACAAATTCGTGGAGAAACCTAAAATAAAACTGGCCGGAAGTGGTCGACAGAACGCAAGATGCAACACAGTGCATTCATGAAGAGATTTTGGGAGGATAAGCAGGCGAAAACCATCAGGCCAACTAACAAGTTCAAACGCGCTCTTTGAATTGCATAACAAATAACACGAAAAAGTATTATAATAATAGTGAATCAGGTCGGGAAAACCAGTGAGACTGCTCCACTCGGGGATTGACGCATCTACTCTTCTTATATGCGTATACCCTTGTCAGGCAGAGGCGGTACTTCAAGTGTTATTAAACACTAGCTATAGCCGGCCAGCGTTGCAATGCCAATCAAAGGCAAAATGGAAGATAATAATAATGAACCCCCAGCCAAAAACCGTGGCGTGAACTCTATTGGAATAGGCAGCGTCATCAGATAACACGGCGGGCTACTGACAGTCTCAGCAGGTCATTCTCACACCTGGCGTTGCTATGTGTTAAGTATACAGATTGTGCAATTGGGTTACTGTGGAATGTAAGGGCTCCTGTTAAGTCCCTCACACTTCTGTGTTATATAGATACTTTGTAGCTAGAAACCTTCCCCGGAGTGCACACAACAACTCACCCTAGTGTCATCGCAATCGGATGAAAAGCATATCAACGCATAGGGGACAGACAGACAGACTGACAAACTATCACGTAACATTGATTTATATACAGTACAAGCTGTACCTGGCATGCGTTGCAATGCCAATCAAAGAAAGTGTTGGCGTTGAAATTCTGTTTCTTGAAGTGCTTTTGGATACACAACATGTTAACTGCCTCTAAGCTATCGTAAAATGGATTTCCTAATTTAGAACCATTCGTGGGAGCGTGCACAACAACTTTCAAAAGTTTCATCGCTGTCACTCATTTGTTGAATCTACTCGTACGCTACCTATTGTGAAATGGATTTACTAAGTCGAAACCCTTCCCTGGCGTGTACAGAATAACTCATCAATGATTCATCGCAATCGGATGAATGGTATATGCACGTATAGGGGTTTTTGTTTAAACGATTCGTGCGCTGTCACTCATTTGTTGAATCTACTCGTGCGCTACCTATTGAGAAATGTATTACGAAGTCGAAGCCCTTCCCTGGCGTGTACACAATAACTCATCAAGGTTTCATCGCAATTGAAGAATGTTATATGAACGCAATAGGGGATTTTGTTGAAACGCTTCGCGCGTCGTCACCCATTTGTTGCATCTACTCTTGCGCTACTTATTGTGAAATGGATTTACTAAGTCCCCTTCCCTGGCGGGTACACAATAACTGATCAATGTTTCATCGCAATCGGATGAATAGTATATGAACGCATACCTGATTTTGTTTAAACGATTCGCGCTCCGTCACTCATTTGTTGAATCTACTCGTGCGCTACCTACTGTAAAATGTATTTACTAAGTTAGAAACCGTCACGTAAGTGTCCACAACATCTCACCCAAGTTTCATCGCTATCGGACAAATGGGATATGAAGACATAGGGGAGTGTATTGAAACGCTCCGCGTGTCGTCGTTCATTTGTCGAATCTACTCGTGTGCTACCTTCTGTGAAATGTATTTACTAAGCCAGAAACCTTCCTTGGAGTGTCCACCATATTTCATCCAAGTTTCACCGCTAACGGCAGAATGGTATATGACCTTATACGGGACTTTGTTGAAAAGCTTCGCGCGTTGTCCCTCATTTGTTGAATCAACTTGTGCGCTGCATATTGTATAGTGGATTTACTAAGCCAGAAATTTTCCATGACGTGTACACAACATCTCACCCAAGTTTCATAGCTACGGACGAATGGTACATGAATCCATACGGGACTTGGTTGAAACGCTTCGCGTGTCGTCGCTCATTTGTTGATTCTACGCGTGCGCTACATATTGTAATATGGATGTACTCAGCCAGAAACCTTCCCTGGAGTGTACACAACATCTCACCCAAGTTTCATCGCTATCGGATGAATGGTATATGAAATTATATGGCACTTTGTTGAAACGCTTCGCGCGCCGTTGCTCATTTGTTGATTCTACTCGTGCTCTACCTATTTTTAAAGGGATTTACTAAGCTAGAAACCTTTCCTGGAGTGCACACAATATCTCAGCCTAGTTTCATCGCTATCGGACGAATGGTATATGAACGCAAACGTGACTTTGTTGAAATGCTTCGCGCGTCGTAGCTCATTTGTTGAATCTACTCTGCGCTGTCTATTGTAAAGTGGATGTACTAAGCCAGAAAATTTCCCTGCAGTGTACACAACATTTTACGCAAGTTTCATAGCTATCGGAAAAATGGTATTTGAATGCATACGGGACTTTGTTGAAACGCATTGCGTGTCGTCGCTCATTTGTTGAATCTACTTGTGCGCTATCTACTGTGAAATGTATTCACTAATTTTGAAACCTTCACGTAAGTGTACACAACATCTCACCCATGTTTCATCGCTATCGGACGAATGGTATATGAACGCATAGGAGACAAACATACCCACAAACTATCACGTTACATTGATTTTTATATATATCGATTAGCTGAAGTACCCGTGCTTCGCTACGCGTCATAAATAAATTAAAATGTGGAGGTGACAGTTAAACCAGGGGATAGGCGAGGTGCTGCGCAGAGGGAGATTAAGGATGAAACATTTTGTCCAACTTCACCGCTCGGCGTTGACCGTGTTTTATAGCACAAATTTAGGTTTTACTCGCTAACCGTTGGAGATACCTTTCGGATAGAAAATGTAATTTTAAACCTCGTATATGCCATCAAAATTTGCTATTTCTTAGCGTTATCTTTTTATTTGAAATGGAAATATGAAAGTTTGAAACCAAAGGGTGTAGTGACGTCACTAAAATGGTCGCCATCATTAAATAGTGCAAAGTATTGAATTCAAAAGTAACCTATATGTTAACCAGGTAAATCAGCTACTTCCATGTAAAATTCATGTAAATCGGACCAGTGGTACTTGCGTGATTGACTAACACACAGACACACACCATCTCATTTTTAGCCTCGCTTCGCACGCGTCATAGTCGTGTCATATTGTTATTCAATGAAATGCAGGTTTAACCCAGTCATAGCTAACACCTTGTTCGATAACCACAATAGAAGAATATACACATGGATGAGACCAGGAGATACAGGGCGTTACCAAATCGACTTCATTATGGTCAAGCAGAGGTTTCGAAACCAGATTTTGGATTGTAAAACATATCCTGGTGCTGACATAAACTCTGACCACAATCTGGTTGTAATGAAATGCAGATTAAAGTTGAAGAAACTGAAGAAAAGTCAAAAGCCAAAAAGGTGGGCAATAGACAGACTGAAAGTGAAGGATGTAAACGAAAGATTCAAGAAGAGTATAAAGGAAGGACTAATCAAAACCCCTATACAAACTTCAATTGCAGACGAATGGGCACTTTTGAAGAATGAAATAACAAAATCCGCAGAAGAAAACATTGGTAGGAAAGAAAGAATAGGTAGAAAACCGTGGATCACTCAGGATATACTAGAATTGATGGATGAAAGGCGGAAACACAAGAATCTAAGAGATGAAAAGGGGAAAGCAGAATACAGACGTCTGAGAAATGAGGTTAACAAGAAGTGCAAGGAAGCGAAAGAAGAATGGTTGAAAGAGAAATGTGCAGGTATAGAAAATTGTCTGAAATTAGGAAAAGTAGACACAGCTTATCGAAGGATTAAGAATACTTTTGGGGAAAAGAAGACTAAGTGCTGTAATATTAAGGACGCAAATGGAAAGCCTCTAACAGGAAGAAAAGGTTGAGAGATGGAAAGCTTACATAGAGTGCTTGTATAAGGGAAAGGAGATTGAGAATCATGTAATGGAAAGGGAGGAGGAAATTGATGAGGATGCAAAAGGAGATTTAATATTGAGATCAGAATTTGACAGAGCATTAGTGGACTTAGGCAGGAACAAAGCACCAGGCATAGATGATATACCGATTGAGTTGTTACGCTGCATAGGAGATGAAGGTCTGATCAGGTTATTTCACTTGGTGTGTAGGATTTATGAGACAGGTGAGGTACCCCCTGATTTCAAGAAGAATGTTATCATCCCTATTCCAAAGAAAGTGGGAGCTGACAGATGTGAAGATTACCGTACAATCAGCTTGATTACTCATGCTTCAAAGATCCTGTCTAGAATAATTTACAAGAGGATTGAAAGCCAGATAGAAACGGAGTTAGGTGAAGACCAGTTTGGTTTCAGGAGAAATGTAGGAACAAGGGAAGCTGTACTAAGTCTTAGGCTGATTTTGGAAGGTAGAATAAGGAAAGATAAGAGAACGTTCATGGCATTTGTAGACTTAGAAAAGGCTTTTGATAACGTTGATTGGACTAAATTGTTTGACATTTTGAAATCTATTGGAATAAAGTACAGGGATAGGAGGGTGATATACAATCTATACAGAAACCAGACGGCAGTCATTCGAGCTGAAGGACATGAGAGAGAAGCTGGTATTCAGAAAGGTGTAAGGCAAGGCTGCAACTTATCACCCATACTTTTCAATCTTTACATTGAACAAGCAATGAAGGAAATTGGAGAAAAATTTAAAGTGGGAGTGAAGATTCAAGGAGAAATAATTTCAACTCTGAGATTTGCTGATGACATCGTCATCTTGGCCGACAAGCCTGAGGATTTAAATGAGTTTTTGAATTGTATGGACTCCGTCTTACGGAAGGAATTCATGATGAAAATTAATAAATGTAAACAAAAATACTGGAATGCAGCCGAAATAAATCGGAAACCTCTATGGAGATCAAATTGGCAGGTGAAAAGCTGAAGGAAGTAGGAGACTTCTGTTACTTAGGAAGCAGAATAACCAGTGATGGACGAAGCAAAGAAGATATAAGAAGTAGGTTGGCTCAGGCAAGGAAAGCCTTTCTACAAAAAAGGAATCTGTTGACATCGAATATAGATTTAGGTATTAGGAAGTCATTTTTGAAAGCTTTTGTCTGGAGCGTGGCGCTCTATGGAAGTGAAACATGGACTATTGGTGCAGCAGAAAAGAGGAGAATTGAAGCATTTGAAATGTGGTGTTACAGGAGAATGATGAAGATCAGATGGGTAGATAGGGTTACAAACAAAGAAGTATTAAGGCGAGTGGGAGAGGAGAGATGTTTTTGGCGACTGCTAATGAAGAGAAGAGATAGGTTGGTAGGACACATACTAAGACACCCAGGAATAGCAAGCTTAGTTATGGAAGGAAGGGTCGAGGACAAGAACTGTAGGGGTAGACCAAGGTTAGAATATGTTAAACAGATAGCCTCGGATGTAGGGTGTGGTAGCTATGTAGAGATGAAACGATTGGCTCAGGACAGGGAGGCATGGAGAGCTGCATCAAACCAGTCAAAAGACTGAAGACTCAAACAACAACACAACCCCTTTAGAACCTGAATATCTAAAAATCCCTCCTTAGTAGACACACAACAAACATATCCCCAAAATATCATTCTTCTATCTTTAATAGTTTTGGTTGGTCGATGAGAGTGAACATCCAAAAATCCTTCCTTATTGGACGTTTTTGTTCCACAATTTCACCCCTCCCCATAGGCCCCTTCAATTGGATTTATGAAAAAAGAGTCGAACACCTATTTATTTAATTTATTTATTTATTTATTTATTTATTTTTAAGCTGATTGATTTCATGCGAGTTTCAAACTCCTCGCCTATGTCGTTTAAGAGATACATGCTCCGTTAGGAATCCTTCAACCCCCACTTTTCATCCGTTTCACCTCATAATATACACTACATCGAAAAACCATTAGACATGTGTCGGCTTATTTTTAATGATTAGTACATATGCCAAGTATCACATCCCCAAATGAAACCATTCGTGAGATATTGTTATTCAATGAAATGCACGTTTACCCCCATTAACACCTCCTTAGAACCTGAATATCCAAAACTCTTTCCTTAGTGGACGTTTTCGATATACAACGAACATATCCCCAAAATGTCATGTTTCTAACTTCAATAATTTTGGCTGGACGATGATGAGTGAGCCAGTCAGGATATTTTCATTCATTTATTTTTGATAATTTCACTCCTCCCCATGAACCCCTTAAATTGGATTTACGAAACAAACGGTCAAACACCTATTTACTTATGTAAAGCTGTTTTCCCCCTGAGTTTGATGAGTGAGTAAGTGAGTCAATCAGTTAGAACACTTTCTTGCCTGTTTTTTTTCCCCAGAATTTCTCCCCTTTCCAAGGGCCCTTTAAATTGGATTTATGAGAAAACAGTCGAACACCTATTTACTTGTATTTTAAGCTGTTTTTTTTCCGCCGAATTTCAAACTTCTTGCCTATGTCGTTTCAGAGATACACACTCCGTTAAGAATCCCTCAACCCTCAATTTTCACCCCTTTCACCTCATACACCACATCTATAAACCCTTAGACATATGTCTGATTATTTTTAATGATTAGTTTATATACCGAATATCACATCCCCAAATAAAAAACTCATGAGATATCGTTATTCAATGAAATGCACGTTTACCCCCTTAACACCTCTTTAAAACCCGAATAAACCAAAATCATTCCTTAGTTGAAGTTTTCGACATACAGAAAACATATTCCCAAAATTTCATGTTTCCAACTTTAATAGTTTTCGCTGGGCGTGATGAGTGAGTGAGTCAGACAGGACATTTCCTCTCAATAATTTTTACCAGAATTTCACCCCTCCCCATGGGCCCCTTAAATTGGATTGATGAAAAAACGCTTGAACACCTATTAACTTATTTTTTAAGCTGTCTTTTTCCCCTAAGTTTGAAGAGTGGGTGAGTTAGTCAGTTAGGACACTTTCTCCCCTTTTCCCCCCAGAATTTCACACCACCCCATTGGCCCCTTAAATTAATTGATGAAAAAACGGTCGAACACCAATTTACTTACTTTTTAAGCTTTTTTTTGCTGAGTTTCAAATTTCTCGCCTATGTCGTTTAAGAGATAGGCCTACACGCTCCGTTAGGAATCCTTCAACCCCCACTTTTCACCCCTTTCACCTCATTATAATACACCACATCGAAAAACCCTTAGACATATGTCTGCTTATTTTTAATGATTAGTTTATATGCCGAGTATCACATCCACAAATGAAACCACTCGTGAGATATTGTTATTTAATGAAATGCAGGTTTAACCCCCTTAAGACCCCTTTATAACCTGAATATCCAACAATCCTCCCTTAATGTACGGTTTTGACATACAACGAACATATCCCCGAAATGCCATGTTTCCAACTTCAATATTTTTGGCTAGGCGATGATGAGTGATTGAATGAGTCAGGACATTTTCTTTCATTTTAGGTAGATTTCATTAGAAAGCTAACTATTGCAATGGGTACCATGTTTCGACTTCCGGAAAATTTCGACATATCTTCGCGTTTCACATCCCCCAGACCCCAAAACCACCGTCAGTTCAAAAGTTTATATATAATTTATGTATATATGTATCTATATATATATATATATATATATATATATATCAGTTTCTTGTGGACACGATAACTGCCGTAATTTTGCACCAATCACTTTGAATTTTTTACATAATATGTATCCCTATAAAATCTCGGTCGAGTTCGTTAATGGGCAAAATCGGTCGAAGGGGGTGAAAATGGGGGGATTTTTTCGAAAAAGTGAAATGTCGCTATAACTCTCTTAATACGTGAAATATCGAATCCCTTTACAGTTCATAATATGTGTCGGATAAGTGCCAAACATTTATGTCAAATAAGTTTTTTGATAGCACCAACCATTGACCAAAGGGGTGGAAAAAAGTGTTTTTTTCGGGAAACATTAATCATATCTCTCTTAATAGGCACAATATCAAAACCGTACAAAATGGAAAATATTCCCCTAATAAATACCTAAAACTTTTGTCTGAAAGAATTTTTGATATGACCCACCATTACGCCAAGGGATGAGAAAAACGATTTCGGAATTTAAAAAAATGCCAAGTGCCATGAGAGGTTACCATAACAACGCTTTTAAATTGATAAGGGATGATCTATCAGAGGTTGCCAAGACAACGCCATTGACGAGATCACATTCATTTTTAGCCTACTTTTCACATTTTGCAAAAATGAGGAAATAGTAGACTTATGAGATCGATCCGGGAAAATGTGTGTCTGTCTGTCTGTCCTTCTGTCTGTCTGTCTGTCTGTCTGTCTGTCCTTCTGTCTGTCTGGCTGTGTGTGTGTCCCCTCTATCAACTCCTAAACGGCTGCAGCAATCAAAACCAAATTTAGTATGAGTAAAGATGTGCACCGGAATAGCTCACGTCCATATTTGAAAATGATGTCAGTGCTACCAACTGCTGAAAAAACGCACTAGAAATTTGAGCTCCATGTTGGATATCTTGCAAGGTATGCATGGGAGCTATTCCAAAATTGGCACACATGCAGATAATACTATTTCAGTTTAATTTCCAGGAGGCTAACAATGACAGTCTTGCCAAAATAATTTTAAGCTTTCTGATAGGTCCAATGTTTAAATGCATATAACTTCTACACTATTAATTGGATTTCAACCAAATTTTGTATGCAATATCTGTACATAAACATATATGACTGAGCGTATTCTTAAGAGCCAACAGGGCTGCCAACTGTTAATAATTGCTCTCTCTCTCTCTCTATTTTTTTATCCAAATACCAATATATTAGAAAGTATGCAAGCCAACTGCTTTAAACTATTCACACGTATATTCTGACATTTTAGATTAATTTGGAGTAACTTATATACGTCAGTTCTACCAACATAATTATAAGCCTGCTGATAGTACCAATTTTTAAATACATGTAACTATACTATCAGTTGGATTTCAACCAAATTTCGGATGTGCTATGTGTACCATAACAGATATGACTATAAGTATTGTTAAGAGCAATCAGGGCTGCCAACTGTTAATAAATGCTGTATATATTTTTTACCCTAATATCAATATACCAGAAAGTATGCAAGCCAACAGCTCTATACTTTGCACACGTATAGCACCTGACATTCTAGATTAATTTGGAGTAATTAATACAAGGCAGTGCTGCCAACATGATTCTATGCCTGCTGATATGTCCAATTTTAAAATACATGTAACTTCTATACTAACAAATGGATTTCATCCAAAATTGGCACAACAAGATATCATAATAATTCAGATTATTTCTGACCAGCACACGCATGGTATTGTTGGCAACATGCTTTTACGCGTGCTGATAGATCCAGTGTCTAACTGCATGTAGCGTCCATTGGACTTCAACCAAATTTTGTATTCTGTACCTTAAGAGGTGGAACTAAGAATATATTCAGTCACCAGGGCTGCCAACTGTAGTGCTCTATTAGGCTACATTATACCAGGTATATTTTGAACTAATTAGATATTTGGATATTACCAACTACATTTCGTCATTATTCTAGATAGGTTCATATACTGTAGAATAATCATTGGCATGAAAAGTAGGCTGTATAGTTCTTCACGGAACTTCTTGTTAGCCTACTTTTCACACATTTCAAAAATGAGGAAAAAGTAGACTTATAAGATATATCCGGGAAAATGTGTCTGTCCTTCTGTCTGTCTGTCTGTCCTTCTGTCTGTCTGTCTGTCTGCCCTTCTGTCTGTCTGTCTGTCTGTCCTTCTGTCTGTCTGGCTGTGTGTGTGTGTGTCCGTGTCCCCCCTATCAACTCCTAAACGGCTGCAGCAATCGAAACCAAATTTAGTTGAGTAAGGATGTATACCGGAATATCTCAGGCCCATATTTGTAAAAGATGCCAGCGCTACCAACTGCTAAAAAACGCACTAGAAATTTGAGCTCCATGTTGGATATCTTGGAAGGTATACATGGGATCTATTCTAAAATTGGCACACATGTAGATAATACTATTTCAGTTTAATTTCCAGGTGGCCATACATGACAGCGTTGCCAAAATAATTTTAAGCCTTCTGATAAGTCCAATTTTTAAACGCATATAACTTCTACACTATCAATTGGATTTCAACCAAACTTTGTATGTAATATGTGTACATAAACATATATGACTGAGTGTATTCTTAAGAGCCACCAGGGCTGCCAACTGTTAATAATTGCTCTCTTTTTTGTATCCAAATATATCAGAAAGTATGCAAGCCGACAGCTTTAAACTATGCACACGTAAATTACCCGACATTTTACATTAATTTGGAGTAACTTATATACGTCAGTTCTACCAACATGATTCTAAGCCTGCTGATAGGACCAATTTTTAAATACACGTAACTTCTATACCAACAAATGGATTTCATCCAAAATTGGCAAAAAAATATATAATATTTCAGATTATTTCTGACCAGCGCTCGCATGACATTGTTGCCAACATGCTTTTACGTGTACTAATAGATCCAATGTCTAAATCCATGTAACGTCCTTTGGACTTCAACCACATTTTGTATTCTGTACCTTAGGAGATGGAAGTAAGAATATATTCAGTCACCAGAGCTGCCAACTGTATTGCTCTATTAGGCTACATTATGCCTAGTATATCTTATTTCGAACTAATTAAGACATTTCGATATTACCCACTTAATTTCGTCATTATTCTAGATAGGTTCATATACTGTAGATTAATCTATGGCATGAATCTTAATTTTAAGAAAAGTAGGCTCTTTAGTTCGTCACGGAACTTCTTGTTCCATCTGACTATGAGGAAAGCGGCTAACTGGTAGCATGCTGAACTTCTATGCCCAAGGTGCTGGTTCAAAGCCGGCCAAAGTCGCCGGATTTTCTAAGAGCGCTAAAAATCCGTCAGCATGCTTTCCTTCGGAGGGGAAGTTACAACGTTCGTTGCAAGTTGCTGGTTGCGGTGGCATATAGCAGGCACGTTCACAGCTAGGTGTCGTTGACGTTAGTATTTGGTACAAAATTAGGTACTACTACTTAAAATTGACCGTCTGCAGACCTTACCTGAATTACAGACTAATACAGTCATCACAAATAACACCGTTTATCAGACAGATTCTACACACACCCAATGTACACGGGGTTACATGACCACCTTGTCGCAGCCCCTAAACTGAGGAACCAACCAACATCTCTGCGGGAGATAAAATTTTGCGTGAAGAAGTAACAGACTGTTAGATAGTTACACATTAGTTCCAAACCTTGCATAAGGACAGTGTAATCACAAGTATAAAAGTGAACCCCAAATGTCAAGAAGGTTACCATCCCCATAAGACAATAAAATGTTAAAAGTATGCATAGAAAGGCGAAAAAATGTTAACTAACCTCCAATTGTAAAATACTTTCTCGCAATAAATGAGGTCTGATCCTCCTACGAAAACCTGCATATTTTGCCTATTATAGCCCATCCCCTAGTTTGCCCGGTGAAATCTACCTCCGCCTTCCGGCGTGCCGAGAGGAATTTTTTTTTCCTTCAGAATTTCACCCCTCCCGATGAAGCCCTTTAATTTGATTCATCAAAAAAACTGTCGAAAAGCTATTTACTTACTTTAAAGCAGTTTTTCCCCTGAG
The DNA here is from genome assembly GCA_946902985.2 of Meconema thalassinum. Classification (NCBI taxonomy): domain Eukaryota; kingdom Metazoa; phylum Arthropoda; class Insecta; order Orthoptera; family Tettigoniidae; genus Meconema; species Meconema thalassinum. The sequence goes on from OX336391.1 coordinate 249,064,635, forward strand.
TTTGATGGGTGAGTAAGTCAGTCAATCAGTTAGGACACTTTCTTTCCTGCCCCCCCCCCCCCAGAATTTCATCCCTCCCCATGGGCCCCTTAAATTGGATTTATGAAAAAACGGTCAAACACATATTTACTTATTTTTTATGCTGATTTTTTTTCGCTGAGTTTCAAATTCCTTGCCTATGTCGTTTCAGAAATACACGCTCCGTTAGGAATCTTTCAAACCCCACTTTTCACCCCCTTTCACCTCATATTATACACCACATCGAAAAACCCTCAGACACGTGTCTTCTTACTTTTTAATGATGAGTTTATATGCCGTGTATCACATCCCCCAATAAAACCAATCGGGAGATATTGATATTCAATGAAATGCAGGTTTAACCCCCTTAAGACCCCTTTAGAACTTGAATATCCCAAAATCCTCCCTTAGTAGACGGTTTTTATATACAATGAACATATCCCCAAACTGTCATGTTTCTAACTTCAATAATTTTGGCTGGGCGATGATGAGTGAGTGAGTGACTGAGTGAGTCAGGACATTTTCTTTCAATTTTCTTTTTTCAGAATTTCACCCCTCCCCATGAACCCCTTAAATTTGATTTATGAAAAAAAACTGTCGAATAGCTATTTACTTATTTTAAAGCAGTTTTTCCCCCTGAGGTTGATGAGTGAGTCAGTCAATCAGTTAGGACACTTTCTTTCCTGTCCCCCCCCCCTCCCCTATAATTTCACCCCTCCCCATGGGCCCCTTAAATTGGATTAAAAAAACGGTCAAACATATATTTACTTCTTTTTTATGTTTTTTTTTTCCGCTGAGTTTCAAACTCCTCGCCTATGTCGTTTAAGAGGTACACGCTCCGTTAGGAATCTTTCAATCCCCACTTTTCACCCCTTTCAGCTCATAATATACACCACATAGAAAAACCCTCAGACAGGTGTCTTTTTATTTTTAATGATGAGTTTATATGCCGAGCATCACATCCACCAATGAAACCAATCGGCAGATATTGCTATTCAATGAAATACAGGTCTACCCCCTTAACACCCCTTTAGAACATGAATATCCAAAAATCCTCTGTTAGTGGGCCTTTGCGTCCCTTGAGGAAGCTGCATGCCAAATTTCATTCCAATCTGTTCGGTGGTTTCTGAGATTTCGTGATGAATGTATGAGTGAGAGAGTGAGTGATATTTGACAAAGTAGATAGTGTCAAGTCTTTATTATGCTAAACTCGGTTGACAGTGATGTGTGAGCAGTTGAGTAACTAACGGGATTTCAAGTAAAGATCCTCATTTTCTATACCGGTAGTGCAGAGCGCAACTGGCATCCAGTCGGCCGTGTCTCGACTTGAGCTATTTTGCCATGGAAACTATCTGCCTTGCCATTCCTTCATGAGTATATTTTATGATTTGATTAGCCCGTGCTTGAGTGCAAAAGGGCCGAAATCAGTAGAATGAGAAAGACTTTCGAAAATTCATGTAGCCAGCGGTTCCTTCTGGGTCCTAAACTATGTGTTTGCAAAATTAGGTTGAGATTGGTGGAACAGTGTAGATTTGTAGACGGAACAGACCCACATATTGCTATTGCTATTCAATGAAATGCTGGCCTACCCCCTTAACACCCCTTTAGAACCTGAATATCTTAAAATCCTCTCTTAGCGGGCATTTGCGGCCCTTGAGGAAGCTGCATACCAAATTTCATTCCAATCCGTTCGGTGGTTTCTGAGATTTCGTGATGAATGAATGAGTGAGTGAGTGAGTGGTAATTGACAAGTATATAGTAGATAGTGTCAAGTCTTTGTTATGCTAAACTCGGTTGACAGTGCTGTGTGACCAGTTGAGTAACTAACGGGATTTCAAGTAAAGATCCTCATTTTCTATACCGGTAGTGCAGAGCGCAACTGGCATCCAGTCGGCCGTGTCTTGACTTGTGCTATGTTGCCATGGAAACTATCTGCCTTGCCATTCCTTCATGAGTATATTTTATGATTTGATTAGCCTGTGCTTGAGTGCAAAAGGGCCGAAATCAGAAGAATGAGAAAGTCTATCGAAAATTCATGTAGCCAGTGGTTCATTCTGGGTCCTAAACTATGTGTATGCAAAATTTGGTTGAGATTGGTGGAACGGTGTAGATTTGTATACGGAACCGACCCACATACCCGCATATCCACATACAGACTTTCACTTTTATATATAAGATATAAGATAAAATGCCATTCTGCCCGGTCCTGTGCCATCTGTGTCGCTTAGTGGAGAGATTTAACAACCATGGCCTTTAGTGGTCAGTTCATGAGCTCGGGCATATTCCCTATGGTTACCTTTCTTCTAATTTCCCCAGCACAATAAATAGAAGGGATATAAATACTTTGTCTAATTTGTAATGCATCTTACAAGGCGGTAAGAATTACGTTCCTGGGAGAACAACATAATATCTTTCGCAGATTTTATAATACTCTTCTCGCCATGGTAAGAAAATATAGCGTCTAGACCATGGCCTTATCAAACAGCATGCTACATCATATATCATCGCAGTTCAATTATTTCTGTAGAAGTAATGTACAGAATTCTTTATTTTGTGTTGTTGCAGTTCATTGACATTATAGAGGAAGTGTAGAAGATGTCCCATTCCCATCAAATACGATCAGACGTGCATCGGATATCAGACAGCTACAGACTGCTCATTTTATCCCGTTTTATTCCACATTTCTGGCATTCAAAGCGTCAATTCAAGTGTATTCATGCACAAGTAGACCCTTCAATTGATCGTTCCAAGACCTGGGTAGATGCAAGGAATTTAGAATAGGTCTTCAATGGTGTGTATGTGCTGCCAGGGTTGGGAAGATACTTTTCAATTCTAATTTCTTTGCATTTATCATATTTGTATAAATAGTAGCGTTATTACCATTACAGTGACTTGTCAAAATAGTAGCGATATTATCGTTGCAGTTACTTGTGGAAAATAGTAGTGATATTATCGTTACAGTTACTTATTTTTCAAAATTTAGCACAGCCGCCATCTGGCTGCTATGAAAACAATTGAAGTGAATTAGATGCCAGTAGATTGAAACTTGTTTATACATGTAGGGTGTTAGGTTTCTCTTCGCTCGGGTGATTAAATGTCGAGAAAATATAATTTAAATTGTTTACCTTCGCTTGACCACCATGTTGGTGTTGTACTTAACATGTTTTTGAAAGTCATACAATTGAACATATAGTAGTATTATTTATCACCGTTCGAAATTTCAGGATGATATCAGTGATAGTTTTGTAAATAAAGAATGCTGGTGATATATTTTGCACGGACACCATGCTGGATTGATGCAACGTATTTAAATTTGAAGAGTATGATCGGAATCGGAGAGAATTTTACTATGTATTTACCGAGTTTCATTGAAACCACTCTAGCGGTTTAGATTGTATTAGGTGCACACACAGATCTCACACACAAATACCCACATGCACACAGACGAAAGGTGAACTCATAAGCCTATCTTTTCATAATGAAAATAGGCTAAAAATGCATTGTTGGCTGAGTTTGAAAGCTAATTGGTCTACATCAATATTTCATGATTTTTAATTTCATTTTATGTTCACGTAAATATTTTGGAACACAGTAACATTTTCTCCAGCCACCATTAATACACTTGCCTCTCCCTTCCTGCAATAGGAGGAACATACTTGGTCCGCGCCTTGAAGTGGGCGTTCGATATATTTTATTTTATCGTGGTAGAGCACTGACTGTATGATGGCAATAAATTAACAATGAGCTTGCAAAATGAAGCACATATCACAACGGAACCACAAAATACTGAATAACACTTACGTAAAGCAAATATAGGAAGACATGATTTGTCTTACATTATATCTGATTTAAATCACAATCAGTAGCTTTTCAATTGCTAACACCAACGACAACGATGAAAACAACAAGAAGACTAACAATAACAACAACAATAATAAAAATCCATTCCCTCTTTGTGAGTACCAGATACAGGTACAGTTCTGTGGCAGTAAATTAATTAATTCTAAAGATAGCTTAGAAGCCATTTTTCAATGTTGCTTTATTGACAATTAATATTGTAACATTCAGTCAGTCAAATGTTTAAATTTTGTGTTGACCGAAAGTTACAAGATTAATTGTTAATTAAATTAATTCTCTTAATGCGCGGAATTATCACCCACGGATAAAACTTGTACCGAAAAAGCTCACGCAAGTGATCGACACACGGAGTAGGCCTACGCTTATGTTTTAAAAATTATAAGGGTTGTGCACTTCGTGGTGCAGTAGTTAGTGTTGTTCGTTGCCACACTCAGAGGCCCGGGTTCGATTCTAGGCCCCTGACAAACAATTTAACTCTGGTTCTGGGACGAAATCGATGTTCACATCTATTAACTATAGTTCGAAAAATGATAGAATAGAAATTAAAAGATGCAAAGAAAAAATAATCACCAATTCAGTGTACCATTCTAATGTCGGACGCTATTTGTAATACGATATAACAAATGTGTAACAAAAGGTTTGCCCTGAATTCCAATCCTCTTTGTCTGAACTGGTTCTTCACTTGAAGTTTGAGATGTAACAAAATACTTAAATATTCTGTATGAAGTGTCGATTTTAACTCCAAGCACATTCTTGCTTGCCAGAGCTCACCGACTTAACAGAGTTATTTTGTAGATTGGATTCAAAGAGATATTTTATGGCTGTCTGAGCCCTAAAGCTAACTTCACTTTTGTTCATCACAAGTCTTGGAACGAAGTTTCCAAGCAACTTCAAACAAGTTTCTTCTTAAAACTAACCATCCACTTTAATACAACTTACACATCAATAGAATTACTTTGCATTTCAGTTGAAACTAACACATGCGCGACTTACTACCTGACTGGTTCAGTTGGCTGTGCAGACTTGGCCAACACTGCCCAAGTGTGAAAGAGCAGTATTCATAATGATTACTTTCTGCACGGATGGCCAAGAGTGACCCATAAAACTGGCATCACCCGTTACAAGCTGACATCTGTGATGTCGGGGTATACCAGGTGAATCACCTGCTCCTAATAGTCTATAGTCACATCGAGGGAAGAATAATAGTGTTCAGTATCGTTTGCAGGATATGCTTGCAGTGCATAAGTACAGCGTCATTATCTATGTGCGCCCCGATAAACACGGCAAGCTAAGCCGGCTGTGACTGGCGCAGATAGCAGGCGCGCGTTCGCGGTTCAACCGGTGCATGGCGCGATCCGCAGACTCTTATCGTTAGTTCACACGTGTTTTGTCTTTCATATGGACGTTTATTTGCAATAGACGTTAGTGTTGCACGTTTAGTGAGTATTGTGTTTACTGTGATTGTTGGTCATGCCTAGACACCAATTCACAATGCGCGAACGTGTGTATATTCATAATTCGTATGTATGAAAAGCAGAAAATCTTGTTCTGAAACGAGACGAAACTCTCGAATCAAGTTTCCAGGAAGACATGTACCTAATGCCAGTACAATTAGGAGGCTCGCTAAACGATTCAAGGAAACAGGCTCCGTAAATAATAAAAGAGTTGACAGACATATATTCATCAGAAGATGTCAGGTGTGTGTGTTACAAGAAAGGGAGGACATTTCCATAATCGCCTATGAGCACAGTTGTTGATGTATGAGTCTTCAGTCTTTTGATTGGTTTGATGCAGCACTCCATTCCTCCCTGTCCTGAGCTAATCGTTTCATCTCTACATAGCTACCACACCATACATCTGAGGCAATCTGTTTAACATATTCTAACCTTGGTCTTCCCCTACAGTTATTTTCCTCAACCCTTCTTTCTATAACTAAGCTTGCTATTCCTGGGTGTCTTAGTATGTGTCCTGCCAACCTATCTCTTCTCTTCATTAGCAGTCACCAGAAACATCTCTGCTCTCCCACTAGTCTTAATACCTCTTCGTTTGTAACCCTATCCACCCATCTGATCTTCATCATTCTCCTGTAACACCACATTACAAACGCTTCAATTCTCCTCTTTTCTGGTGCACCAATAGTCCAAGTTTCACTTCCATAGAGTGCTACGATCCAGACAAAGGCCTTCAAAAATTACTTCCTAATACCTAAATCTCTATTCGATGTCAACAGATTCCTTTTCTGTAGAATTGCTTTCCTTGCCTGAGCTAACCTACTTTTTATATCCTCTTTGCTTCGTACATCACTGGTTATGTTGCTTCCTAAGTAACAGAAGTACACATTATTGAACATGTTTCGTAAGAGTGTGAAAGTGCGCGCCAACCAGCGGCTGAACCGAGTACGTGCGCCCGCGATCTGCGCCAGTCACACCCGGCTTACAGTAGCTTGCCTTGTTTATCGGGGTGCTCGTGGATAATGACCCTTTACCATACGGGATGCAAGCAGAGAAATATTAACCTTCCCTGACTACAGCATTACTTGGGCTGCATGAAACAATATATTAGGAGCAGCTGATTCCCTTGGTATAAAGAGAAGTCGTATAATGTATCTATGTAACTCTTGCAGGTTATCAGGTATGAGTAGATACATGTTATTCCCCATCCCATTCTATTGGGTTCATGAACGTGTTGGCCGATAAAAATCAATTATTTTATTTGAGTCTTAAGGCAACGCTGAACACAAAGCTTCTAAAATGTCTATATTCCCCCTTCTACTCCTTTATAACATCGAGATGGTTCCAATTTTGAGATATTTCTTAATAATAATTCGCCTGTCAGTAAAAATTATGAAACATCTAATCAACTGTACATGTTTCGACCTTTCAATGGTGTCTTCTTCAGCTCAAATCTAATTTGTATTGTAATTAAATGTAAGAGTAAATGTAACGAAACTGGAAATAAATAAGCAAATAAATAACCGTGACAAAGACAACACCAAGAAGTTCCAAGCCAGAGCTGTCTCCAGAAAACCGATGCAGATATCACAAGAGGAAAAAGAGGAGATCAGATGGAATGCAGAATTATTCGGAGAGAAGGAGAGCACAAGCATCTAAGAAGTTATTGATCTGACGTACACCTGAGTGGGAAATTCGAATAGAAGAAGAAGAAATAAAATAACTAACAATGGAATTAACAAATCCAAACAAACCAAAAACAACAAACACGACCACAAATAGACATACTCTATTATCTATCGACATCCACAAATATACAGACTCACACTCAAACATCCTAGAAGAAAATTACCCCTAAATTTCATTCAGTCATTCATTCAATCATTCTTATAATCCCAAATATACAATAAACATTAAAATAATTATTTACAGAAAATTGATAATTATCTACAATAAACGGCAAAGGGCAAACACATTAATGAAAAGATAGGAAGAAAATGTTCAGAAACTGGAAAGAAAAATCATAATACAAAAGTGACTTTGGAGGATCTAGGAAAGAACAAAAGATTATATTACTTCAGTCGCTCGTACATTCAATCAAAAATTAAATCAGCCATTCATTCATGCATGCATTCATTCATTCATTCATTCGTTCATTTACATATTCAAGCAACCTATCAAATCAAACACAAATAGAAATGAGCAAAATATGATGCGCCCTTATCCTATGGTCATAGTCTAAGTTCGCATGGTTTTCTGTCATGCTAGAGAACAGCGTTTAAATGAGCCTCTATTTTCAGGGGAAAAGGAAGCCTGAATTTGCGTCATTTTAATCATATTAAACTCCTGCCGCAGTGTTATTAGAGCAAGTCATGCAACTGGCCGCTTGACGAAACAAAGATACGTCGCACGGAATTCGCAGACAAAGGCGAGTCGAGAACATGCTTCTATAACACGCATTCACCAACGCAGGTGTACGCTCAAGGACATTCGAGGGGCTTGCATCAGATTTCGTTCCGGAAAGTTCTGTTGTACGTCGTATTATGGTTACACCACGCCCCTAAGTTGCTAAATTAATTTATTTCTACGATACGGCAGCACCCAGGATCGAACCATTGACTACAATAAGCCGGAAGTAATCCTGAGATTTTTTGCAGATGAGCAGAATAATTAAGTTATCAAGAAATTAATAAATCAGTGGTCCAGAATTGGGATCCTTCCGCGGACCCGTCTGGGTTGGAGAGTTTGGTGTGAGAGTCGGGATGGCGTATATTTCGTCATAAGTAGTCCGGAGGACGCAGTATTGATATCCCCTAAAATTACGATCGATTATCGATGATAATCCTATGATTCGACGGACCTTACTATCACGAATAATGTGTACACAGTGTATTGGGATAGATGTGTTGGAATACGGAGCTCTTGCTTGTGGAACAATCTTCAGGTGCTCAGTCGCCATGTTTTAAATATATCGCACCCCGCGCAGTCCACGGGGTTAGTCTTCCGCAGTCCACGCAGTTAGTTATTCTTCCGCAGTTTGATTGTCGGTCGTCACACAGTTAGTGCGCGAGTTGTGAGTCTTCAGTCGTCACTCGTGAGTGTTAGTTGATGCGTAGTTTCGTGAACCCGCCGGAGACTGTTATGGTGTTCGCAGTGTGCTACAGTGCAATTCGACACATTTTCGATAAACAGTTATACGCACTCACGATAAGTCAGTTTACAGTCGGTCGTCATGCAGTTTTCACGCTACAGACAATGCCACTCAGTTGTATGTAAATGGTCAGTACGACTCAAGGCTGCAGGTTGAACATTTCAGAGAAGCAGTAGTAACTTTAGTAGGCGGCATATGTGTGCAGGGAGAGCTTGCAGTGTTACAAGTTAACACAGGTTGTATGGCTGTAGAAACAGTACTGTCAGTTCCAGAAGTTGGGAGGTGCGCAGTTGATCGCTCGAGACTCGAACCCTCGCCACTGGAACAAGGACAGTTCTGTGAATGAACAGTGGGAATAAACGCATCGAGATTACCAGTCCGGCGCGTATGAAGAGTGATGTAACAGAAGAATAAGCGCATGGTCTAACGAGTGTTGCGTAACCCTAGCCCGATTTTTATGTGAAAAGTGTATTGTGATGTAACGTATGCGTGTTGGATAAGGTACTAGAGTACAGCAACCGTACCAGTAGTGTTATTTTTTGTGTAAGAATAAGGTGAAATTTAGTGATAACCATGGTTATCAATCACTCAGTGGAATAGTATGTGAATATGTGTAGTGCCGGTATGGCGTGAAAGGCACATGGCTAGGGGTTGCCGACGTCTATTGCTGGAGAGGATGACGGCCAACGTTGGAAACGTGATGAGTATTATTTTCCATAAATTATCTATAAGCCATAATTGTGTGGGTCGTGTTTATTATAGTTTGATACGGGAATAGATATTTGTCTTAGTGTAATATTAGATTTTTGAGTTTAAGTATTATTTGTGGTAGGTTAGTTGTATCCATGACGACGGAATGCTATTTGTTTAGTTCCGGAGATGCTTAGCGATGATATTTGTTCACGAACCGCGCCAAATTGTACATATTGATAGGAATGCATGTGGTAGCCCCATTATGTTGTATGTATTTCGGCCCCAGGATGGAGTTGACGGAAAGAGCAGAGCACGTAGATTTGGAAAGACAGAGAGATTTAAAGAATGTAAAATTTATAGACACACTAATGAAGTAGGTTATTAATGATCATAATAATAATTGATACCCCACGTGGACGGCTAGCGTGGATGGGCCACTTACCGTTTATTCAGAGGTCCGCCTCGCTTCAGCAACAAAATCACCTCCAGATGACATGTCCCAACAGAAGAGCTCCAAAGGGGTGGAAGGAAAGTGGAGAAGGGGAACGCACAGGCTATTCTACAGACACCCCCCAATAACCAATGGAATTGTCGCCGACGAAATAATGTCACAACAGTTGCTTAAAAATATTTAAAATAAAAATGTAATGTTAAAATTTAACAAAAAACACCTCCACCAGAAAACAGAACATGCATCAACTAGCATAATTTACAAGAAGGCAAGAGACCGCTTAACATGCTTGCTTGCAAAGCCAACAAAGAAAAGAATTAAATTAAAAATTAAAATGTTATAAAGCCCAAAGATGAAAATAAAATTACAGGCATGATTAAATGAGAACGGGCTTGATAATTTACAAGGGAATGCAATACCGATCCGACATGCAGAGGTCCAGGCCACGCCAAAATACGAAAGGTTAAAAATTAAATTAATAAAATAAAATAAGATCAATTAAGAAATTTCCGATATTCTTGACTAAGAAAAACACAAGAACATTCACCAAAAACATAAGGATAAACCAACAAGATTAATAAAAAAAAACATATTAAGTTAACACAACACGTTTGAGTTTCGCGGTCGACGCCAAGAGACTGACCTCGAGACCAGAATGCAGTCGGGCAAAACAAAAAAAAACAAACATGGCCACAAGAGCAGACGACCACATGTCAAATCGAAATTATGGCAAAAAATTAGCATTAAAATTAATTGTTAAAATCACCAGAAGGAAAGGAATAAAACAATTACTTCTAAATATTATTAACATGAGGTTGGAGTATGTGAACTTAGGTCAGATTAATAAAATTCCAATCCAAGGATTGCCAAAAGAAAAAATATATAAACTAATTTAAAACTTACATACCTTAAAGGGTCTCAGTGGAGACACAATAAAAACAAATTAATTAACACACCATTTTAAAAAATATATATATTATTTGGCACTTGATTGCCTTTAAAATGGCTAACACGCCCATGCGCCGTTTTGATGTCACAAGCACTCCTGTTGCATCCAGATGCGATTCACCCTGCATACCCCCTCTTCACGGCGAAACGATGAAATTAAAACCTTATGTAGCACAGGCGACTTCCCTGTAGAATTGGCATTCATATTTGTAACAGCTGGGGGCCAAGGGCGCCCCCAGCCCAAGAAGAGATCCTCTGTCACACCAGCAGTTAAGTTGCTTCTTAGACGACAGACAATCGACTCCACAAGATGGCGGAGAAAATTCCGCGTCAGATGCCGAACTGCATTCATGTAAACATTTATCGTCCAATCAAGGCTTGACACATCAATCAACAATGTCATAATTAAGTAAATAATTTGGCGGTATCATGAATACACAGGCATTTGTTTCTCATGACGTAGAATATAATTGCCTTTCAATTATGCCACGAATTGGTAGAGTTTTAAATGGCACAAGCAACACTCTCTAGCGGGGAAGCAGGAACTATTTGAAGTAACCCCGAAGTCCGACAGCAGCTGCTATCTCATGTCCACAAACGGAACCAAACGACCAGGCGGTCGTTTCAAAATGTCATGGAACACCAGAATACAGGGAAGAGGGATTTTAAAAACATTGGGACGGGCATTGCACGTAACAATAATAATAATAATAATAAATATGACGTCAAGTAGGGATAATAATAACAATATCGAGAGTAATAATAATATCGAGTATGGATAGAAGGGGAGGAAATTTAATGTTAATGCCGTTATTACGACACATGTGGTGATAATTATTCATATGGATGCACTCTGAACTGTGTCAGGGATGATTTGACGCGTCCTTTTTCTTAGATTAACGCAGGTAAGTGTGGTATTGAGTGGTAGAAGTTATTAGAGTATCTACTTGAGTGTATTGGGGAGCAAGGTGAACATCGGCGTAATCGTGGTATGTTAATGAGAAAATAGTTGAATGGTGTGCCAATGTGATACTGGAAGGTTCCGTGAGGCCCCGGTGGTTCAACGATGAATAACTAAAATGGTATAATGGCATTGAAAAAGGTATAAGAAGTTGCAGGTGACACAGCCATATGTCACTCGACTGCCAACTGAAAAGGAAAAGAAAGGTAAGAGATGTGTGTTGAGCATACCCAATGGAACAGGTAAGACTAAACTATGCTTACAGGTGTTTTGAGTGATAAATAGGACCACGATAATGATATTGCTCCAAGACCAGGTTCCACTCGGGTCGAACCAAAGACTATCTAGATGGTGAGATCGTTTCTCCCTGTGTTTAATTTTGCCTGTCTATTTTACTGAGAGTGCATGTTGAGAGCCCACACCACTTAGTGTCTGAGCTACGGTGGCATTCGCCAAGGTCGTACACTCCCTACCCCTCTGTTATCGAGTTGAGGATAGACTTTAATAAGGGTACATTAATCCAATAACCTTTCGTGTCCCAGCCTTGCCGCGAAGATTTTATTCAAATAGATTAATAACCAGATGGATCTTGATAATAATAATAATAATAATAATAATAATAATAATAATAATAATAATTCACGGATTTCAAGACTGGATTTATTTTAGGGCACGGGTATCCAGTAACCTTTGGATAGTGGATTCCATCACGGCGGTAATAATTAAAGGTGATAATCATATTGATAGCATTGATAGCAATGATGATAATAATAATAATAATAATAATAATAATAATAATAATAATGGTGACTTTTATTATAGTGGAAATCGTTTGGTGTTTTTTTTTTTCGTGAAGTTAATTGCTCTCTCAGATAGTAGCAAGCGTCTGTGAACGTGCAATGCTCCGAAAAAGGTAGGTGAGAGTCCTTGCTTCGAAGCCTATGAGTGTATATATTTTTCCTGCTAGCGTTTTCTCATGTAAATACATATTTGTGTCATGTTGTTTCTTGCAGGGTCGCAGGCATCGTTGACAAGATACACACACCGTTGTTTAATTATTGTTGCTCGGTGCGGTATGTGAACATAGAATGTATTTTTTAATTATTGGAATATGCACATTTTTTGCATACAGTTGGTATTCATTTTGGTTTCCTTATTTTCTTACCTTACGGTAAGCTTGTGTTGTATTTATGTGGTATAGTTAAGCACACGCCCATAAGACTTTGAAAGACGGTATTGAATCTGGGACCCGGATCATTTTGTTACGAGTCCTGAGTTCAATCCTTGGATGATCATGTTTCTAAGGTATGTTTTGTTTACTTTAAGTATCAGTGTAGCACATCTCAAACTCAAATCCCATTGAGGTCGTATGAGTATAAATTTGCCAGTTGATATTAACAAGTTCGCACTGACGTATGCTTAAAAGCTGAAAGGTAAAAGTGTGCCAAATTTCATATTCATTTGAAGGGCAAAGATTGTAGAAGTGAATAATGGATACATGAGTATTGTGATTTGGTGAAAGTGTCTTAATCCACCGAAGGGATCATATGGGCAATGTTGAAAGATCATGTTATAAAATGATTACCTCATGAATATTATAATTATGGAAGCCCTAAGTTAATGGTGGATACGCAAATGGCTTAATGTTTTTTGTATTATTTAATTGGCACACAACGGCAAGTTGCCAAGGTATTTTGAATATTGAATTCAGAGATGTGTAATGTATTACAGTGAATATTAATTACGATCAGGTCAGATTGATTGTCATCTTGGCATATGGTTGTTTGTTTAATCGAAAGATTGAATTAATTGATTGATAATTGATGGGATTCACATTTCAAACAAAGTTTAATTAATTTAATGTATATATTATTTGATTCACTGAGTGATTTGAATTGATAATTGATTTAATTGAGGTTAATTTAATTGAAATATAATTGATTTAATTGAGGTTAATTTAATTGAAATGTAATTGATTTAATTATGGTTGATTAATTGAAGTGTCATTAATTTAATTATGGTTAATTAATTGTAGTATAATTAATTTAACTGAGGTGTGATTAATTTAATTGGAATTTAATTATTCATTTTTTGAGTTTTTGACAATTTTTTTTTATTTTTTATTTATTTTGAAATCTTTGGGATTGATTTTAACATTTTTTCGATATTTTTGATTTCTTTTTGATTTATTTCAAAATTTTGTAATTCGTTAAGTTGTTCTGAGATTGGTTCAATTTTGAATAGTTTCTTATTCTAAATTTTTATTTTCCTGATTTAATATTTTTTGGTTTACGCTTATCTTTCGATCATTTTTGTATTTTTTTACCAGTGTTAATAAAGTTGTTTTTCTTTTGGTTTTGAATCCTGTGTGTGATGATTTATTAATCAGCCCTATTGATCTTCCAAATGTTGCATACCAGGACAGTTGTTAGCTTCAAGCAGGAACGCACCACCCCCGAGAATAGAATTCTGACCTGAAGGTCCTTTGTTCAAAAGGGTACAATACATTGCAATAAATTACAGTCCACTTGAGATGCTTCTCATAACAGTTGACTGAGAGTCGAAGTGATTATCAGTAGCACTTTTACTCTCCATTAAACTGTCGACCAAATTACACACACAGCCAATATCCCGGGGATGATGACTACGATGTCCAAGCCTTTTAATGGTAGAAAAACAGTAGCTTATGATGGGATTTTTCACAGGCTGAAAATATAGTATTTTCGTGCACATTTTCAACAAGCCCAAATACTGTAGAGGATGACTTGCTGGGCTGTTTGTTAACCCTCCACAAGAATGCATACGTGAAAACAAAAGACTCTACGTTGTGTGTGGACGGGAAGGGGAGCTGGAGGTAGGTACGAGAGTCAATGTAAGTGAAATTTATGAGCAGTTATGAAGGGAGGGGAGATGGTAGAGTGAATATCTATGGGAGGAATGTTCCCACAGGCGTAAACATTTACCGTCCCGCAATGCAATTAAGTATTTACTGTTATAAACAAACGCTATATGTGCTACATTAAAGCTTACCTTTCAGAAATACCACCACAGTTGTATTTCGTAGTAATATTTCTTCTTGTGTCATTCCCCCCATGGGCTCACATCTAGTGAGACGTAGGTTGGCGACCACGGGACCCCAGCCTAGTCTGGCATTGCTCCACTTACTTGTGCCGGGCTCCTCTCTGTCTTCTTTCCTGTCGACCTCTCTTGGTCACCTCTTGTTCTCTTCCGATCCCGACGGTAATATGGTATCCGAGGCCTAGGGAGTCTTTCACCTTCTCGCCTTCATTGGCCCTTGTCTCATCTTTCCTGATACCCTCATTCATCGTGGGATCAACATTCTTTTTCTTTTCATGTTATCTCCTGCCTTCTGCCCAAGGCCCTCAAGGAGGCAAGGTGTGTGTAGCCCCACCATTTCTGGTGCACCCTGGATAGTGCTACACCCTAAAGGGCTCACGGCTGGTGAGTTTGCGATTTGGCGACCTCAAGTGATTCCTGAGCTGGGTCCGTTTTGTCCTGATTTTCCTGTGACCATGGGGCGGGCCCTATCCTCTTTCCTTCTCCTATCTGCCTTCCATGGCTGTCTTTCCTTCAAAGTCCCTCAATCGTCATTCTTCGAGGGTTGAGGGCATTTCTTTTTTTCCTGTCCTTTATTTGCCTTATCCTTTGTTTGTTTACCATTTCTTCTTCTAGTCTGTAAGTTTGTAGTTAGTATTAGTGTTATAGTTTTTCATTCTCATCTCATATTTCACAATCACCCAAACCATTAGGGGCCGACAACCTAGATGTTAGGCCCCTCAAAACAACAATTATCCTCATCATCATCCTCTTATATGATTTACGGCAGGCGTGCTCAACCTTGTGCTCACGAGCACCACAGCGGTCTTTAGATGAAATTTGGTGCTCTCGTCATACGAGCCAAAAGTGCTCACGAGCACAGGCTCTCCTGAGATCCTTCCTTCAATTCAAATTCTGATGCACGAACTGGAATAACAGTGTTTCCATAACAAGTTTTGACAGCCAGAAATTTCATCATTTTGTGAAATAGTATTTCTTAATCTAGAGAAAAAAATATTTGTACATCCTTTTTTTATGAGTAACCCGAAAGACGCTGATTCGAATCGACTGTCCACACGTACCTGTATTTTATTTACAAGAGTCATGGAAGTAGTTGCAGCATGCTTGGTGAGCGGTGAATCCCTAGCTATTTCAGCACTTCTGAGGGACAGAGAGGTAAGAAAAGGAAAGAGAGACGCATGTTTGTTGCATAGCAATTATCATCATCATAAACTAGAGCAGTTTTCAACCACGGGTTGGGCCTGCTTGGAGCACAATCCTCTCCGTCGTTTTCTGTCCATCCACCACTTCTCTTCTGTCACTGTTATCCAATTCACTTCTCTTCTCTCGACGCTTTCTTTCACCCCCTTTATCCAATCTACCCCTTGGTCTTCTTCTAGGTCTCTTTTTCTTCCACTCCATTTCCAATATTTTCCGTGGTATTCTCCCTTCTCCCATTATTTTCACGTGTCCATACCACTGTAGCCTTGATTTTTCAATCATACTCTATAGGGGTTCTTCCTTTAATATTTCTCTCACTCTGTCCATTCTAGTTACACCTATACGACTCTTCTGAAACTTAATTTCCACTCCGTGTATTCTGCTATTATCTATCTCCCTCATCACCCAAGTTTCTGATCCATACGTTAGGATCGGCACAAAGTATGTCTTGTATATGATCCCTTTACATTTCTGTGGCACATCCTTGCTCCATATCAGGCCTCTAACACTCTTTAGAAATCCATCAGCACACCTTCCTCTTTCTTCTAATTTTCTTCAATGACACTTACCAAATACTTGAAGCTCTGCACTCTCTTCAACTGCTCCCCGCGAAACATTATGCCAGAGTATGCTCTGCCCTTCTCACTTGTTGTTATCACCACCTCACTCTTTTGCGTGGAAAACTTCATTCCATAGGATGACACAACTTCCTCCCATGCATTGAGTTGCTCCTGCACATCCCTCTCCTTGTTTCCCCAGATCTTCAAGTCATCTGCAAACACCATTGACTTCAGTTTATAATTATTGTAATTGTATTTAATGGGGCTTGAGTACATGAGGGTGGTATTCATAGTCTCCAAAAAGTTGAGATCGCCTGATTAAGGGCTTAAATTCCCATGTTATCATCATTGTGTAAATGAGCATGTGAGTAAAACATATCTCACCTGTATAATTATTCGTATTTGCAATTGGGTTTCGGATTGAGATGAATGCAGGTATTCTCTTAACATAGGTGTTGTCAGGAAGATCCCGTAATGCACTGCAAGCGTATCCCTCAAACGATACTGAACACTGTTACTTTTCTCTCGTATTAGTCTGTAGTCACATCGAAGGAAAAATAATAGTGTTCAGTATTGTTTGCACGATATGCTTGCAGTGCATTAGTACCATGCGGGATGCAAGCAGAGACATATCAAGCTTTCTGATAACAACGCTAGTTGAGTGGCATAAAACAATATTTTTAGGGGCAATTGATTCACTTGGAATATTATTTGTTATCAGTATGACTTGTTTCGCTCGTGAAGTGAGCGTCATGGGGTCAAATATACAAGGCAAATTAGCTCTACAAAACCCTACCAAACCCGAAATGCCACCCTTAAAAGGTCTCTGCCCTCCAAAAATATCATGCCCTCTCGTCGAGTATCGAATGCAATAGGATTTTTGATTAACACAGTGTTTTGTTCGGGACAGCAAGGAAACCTAAGGCAAGTATTTTTTGTGCAGTTCATGTACAACACATGTTTAAACTTGTGGAATTTCGACGTCTTTTTAGCTAGTGAGTGAAAGTGGGAATGATATAAACAACGTTGTATTTATTGTGGTCTGACTAATTAATGAGCCAAGAATCATCAAGATGATGAAGTTCAGGTCCATAAGATTTACTAGTCAGTGTAAGATCTTACTGAACCGTCCCCTACTACCTGACCGTATCTCTGTAAATCTCTTGTTTTGTCACATGGCACTACTGTTGCAATGTTTGTTAAGGCATACCTCTCCCACCCATGTCCATCGGGTCAATGCTCAACGAGTGTTGGTTCAGTGCTTGGCTCCAGATTGCTGTGATTGGTGTTCTGCGTGATAGTACATTCCGTTGCCGTTTGGCAGATAGTCACTAAAAGGGCCAACAGGCGATTGAGCTGGATAGCCGGGTGATAGGCATATCGATTGAAAACGGATGTGTTAAAAAAACTTTCATATGTACAAAGTCTGTCCATTAATCTCTATGCTGATCATTTTCACGTATTATAAATAGTAGTTCAATCAATTAATCCTGTACTGTACTGGTATAGTGGATTTTGACTCATTTAACTAGTATTATAGGTTGTTGGCGCATCCCAAATAAGAGAGGCATTTTTTCTTTGTAGAGAAAAAAAAAATATTCCAAATGTTTTGGATAGTTATTTATTATACATATAACTACAGAATTATAATAGCAATCACCAAAACACATATGGATTTTAATAGGACACTGATTACAGCTCAGGTGCCAATTAGGGTTCAAAAATAATGACACCAACATCAAATAACGTAACTGTAGCATATTGCCATATAGGATAAAATCCAGCGATATCTACCTTTTGTTTCTGTAACAAATGAACAGAAAAACGCTACTTGGTAAAAATTATGACAAGCATTAATTTATTCGAGAATTAATATAAGGTGTGCTGAATGCAGTGTTGCGCTTTTGTTCTTTAATTGATCCTAGGGTAGCACCTTCATCGTCACTGGACTTATTTCACTTCAGTGTCTGGCATAATGTTCTAACTTAGTTTGTGTCAGATAACTCACTGTTAGGAAATGTCCATCACAATTTAATCACACGTAACCGGTATGGTGGGGTAACGCTATACTCCAATTAAACAATTTTCACGAAACTATTCATGTCACTAATGTCTGTTCTGGGCTACGGTTTACTCTCGACTAGGCTAGAGATTATCCAAAATGACAGTGAATAATCTGCATTTATGTTTTTATTATAAAACTAGACAGTCGTAGCATCCAACGATACCAGTTGAGAAATAAACATCTGATGTCATTGGAATGTAATATTCATAGCAGAGCTAAGTTGTAAGGAAGTGCTTCTATTTTGAACTCAAAGACTTTAAACTGTTTAAAAATATGTCAACATTCTTGAATACGTAAACTTCTTATCGTGAACAACGTGAAGAAACAGAAAACATCTGCTAATGTTAGTCATAAAGCGCCCCTTTGGCTGCAGGACAGGTCGCTACAGAAGGAGCGAACATCAAAGCAGAGGAGTTTATGTGTTTGCTACGGACGTTGAGTTATTTATAACTCGTATAGCTTACCTTTAATGCTTAGCAATTTCCAGTCTCTCGCTTTCAAGATTAAAATAAATAAGTACGCCAAGTAAAATTACAGCATAATGGACGTACAGAATTACTGTACTCGTAGGACTCATATTCTGTGAATCGCATTAGGGAGTAAGAATAACCAGTGAAGAGATAGGCCAGTATATTTTGATGCTTTCGTGATATTCGGTTGAATGTGTAGCGAAGAATTCATGTATAGATAGGCCGGTCATTCGTGGCCAGTCATAAGCGCGTGAGAATTAATCTTAAATCTCGAGTAGAGCACTTATACCACTAAATATGCACATGCGCTATCGAGGGCACATTGTGCACTTTATTTGCATTGATCACCAAGGTATGAAGGCTCATTGTGCGTGGAGACACCGCTGCGCACGTAATGTGTACCGGTCGAGAAGGAACGGTCCACTCATACTTCATTAAGCTACTGAGTTAACTATTATTAACTTCCTCATTGCGTAGTGCCTAACACTCTTGACTGTGACCGCGAAGGCCCGGGTTCGATTCCGGGCTCTGTCAAGAAATTTAATCTGAGAGCTGGAATGGGGTACACTCAAACTCGCGAGTCAACACTCCGAAGAGGTGGGTTTTCAATTTTTTAGTAGGCTATAGGCGGGAATCGAATCCAGACATATGGGGCGAGATCATGAATGCTAGTCGTATTAAACTATCTCGTGTCCTAACGCGGAACAAAGCCATCAGAGACACTTTCCTTCCCATGATGCCTGGTTTCACATGAGAGTAAATAATTACTAGAGAAAATCACGGCCTACTGCCAGAAATATCAAAGCTTGAAGAACCAATCTGCCACGACAACAGAATGTCAGATGTACCCCAATATGACTACGCATAACAATTCTCCAATTCCTATAATTGTTCACGGCGTTATTTGTGCAGTTTCAACTTGGTGCACTGCCTGGACCGCGACTGGGGTAGTTGGCCATACACGTGAATGGAAGCAGAAATTCAGCAGAAAAGACACGTAACACAAGCAGAACCTATGCAACCTCAACTTCATTACTGGCAGCCTTACCTGCATTTATCCCGATCTCTCACTGAGAGAACGACCTATATATGGAGCAAATGAAACTGAGTTCTCGGACAACTTTGATACGTCACCCAACATTCTTCACTTGCACACAAGAACCATACTGATACTTGGTTGTTGTTGTTTGAGACTTCAGTCTTTTGATTGGTTTGGTGCAGCACTCCATGCCTCCCTGTCCTGAGCTAATCGTTTCATTTCTACTTAGCTACCATACCCTACGTCCGAGGCAATCTCTTTAACATAATCTAACCTTGGTCTACCCCTACAGTTCTTGTCCTCGACCCTTCCTTCCATAACTAAGCTTGCTATTCCTGGGTGTCTTAGTATGTGTCCTACCAACCTATCTCTTCTCTTCATTAGCAGTCGCCAGAAACATCTCTCCTCTCCCACTAGTCTTAATACCTCTTCGTTTGTAATCCTATCTACCCATCTGATCTTCATCGTTCTCTCCTGTAACACCACATTTCAAACGCTTCAATTTGCATCTTTTCTGCTGCACCAATAGTCCAAGATTCACTTCCATAGAGTACCACACTCCAGACATAGGCCTTCAAAAACGACTTCCTAATGCCTAAATATGTATTCGATGTCAACAGATCCCTTTTCTGTAGAAATGCGTTCCTTGCCTGAGCTAACCTACTTTTTATATCCTCTTTGCTTCGTCCATTACTGGTTATTTTGCTTCCTAAGTAACAGACGTCTCCTACTTCCATTAGTTTTTCACCTGCCAATTTGATGTCCATAAAGGTTTCTGATTTATTTCGGCTGCATTCCAATATTTTTGTTTTAAATTTATTAATTGTCATCATGAATTCTTTCCTCAAGACGGAGTTCATACCATACTTGGTATTCCTCAAGAAAGATGTGGTTTCTCCTAACTATCATGCCGCTAGACTGCTGAGTGTATGCGGGGGTGTAAATAACACCTGTTGGTGAGCCCATTCGTTATATACATTGCTTGTGGCTATCGCTCCACTTTATCTCACTGCAAGTTCAAACACGCCTCTTAACACTCGATACCTATCTAAAGAGCTTTTTGGAGGGTTCCGCGAATTTATACCTTTTCCTTTGTGACGCGACTGGCTGGCATGTTAATTGTTGTAGAAACATTCTGACTGACGAGTTTAGTTTAGTGATTACAAGTTCTTCACACGTAATTAAATTTAACACTTGAACAGCGGAACAGGTAATTAAGCATTAATTTTCCTTCCATACGCACCACCTCGCGGTGTAGCGGCTATCATTCTTGGCTATCACCGCAGAGGTCCGGATTCGATCTCCAGCACTGCCAAGCAATTTTAATTCTGATCTCAGGGCTGGAACAGGGTACATTCAGTCTCTTGAGAAAAAACTGAGGAGAGGACGATTCGATTCCCATCTCAGCCACCTTGGAAGAGGTTTTCCGTGGTTTTCCACTCCTTTTAGAGGCAAATACCGGGATGGTGTCTTAAGGCCACGGCCACCCCTTTCCAATCCACATCTGAATTAGCAATACACACACTATTACTCTAAATGAATAAATAACAGCCATCACAGTAACCCAGGTTCTCATACAAATTCCACGCATACCCAAGAACACGAGGCTACATGACTAGCACGTCGCAAAATCCCTAAAATAAACAACAAGGACAACGTTACTTCCATACATTATAAAGCGGTAGTTATCTCTTTAAAACACTTCCAAATGAAATAAAATGCTTTAATGTTGGTCATCACAATCAGGTTAACAAACATAAAAGTATTTTAATTTTGTTTACTAAGCTAAAACTGAAAAATTGGCTTCCAACACGATAACACTTAAAAAATTTAATTTCCTTTGATATCTTTCCCTGCTGATTTACACGCTGGAAATTGATTTTGTGGCCACTTATAGAAGGAATTAGCAGTAGAACTTTTAATGAAGACGAAGTAATCTTTCTTCTCACGTTGGTCTGCCTCGTTGCGTAGTAGCTAGCTTTCTTGGCTGCCACCGCGAGAGGCCCGGGTTTGATTCCCGGCTCTGTCAAGAAAAGTAATTGTGGTCTGTGGGCAGGAACAAGATAATGTACCCATGGACACATGTTCTCCACATGATGTCATATGGGTACAATACACTGAGCCTCGTAAGGCAAAAACTGATAAGAGGTGGGTTAGATATCTATCTCAGCCATCCTAGAAATGGTTTTCCTTGGTTTCCCACTTCTACTCAGGATGGTATATAAATTAAGGATACGTCTCACCTCGATTAAAATTTCACACACTAGTAGAGACATGACAGTGACATAGGTTATCAGACAACTTTTACATACACACAAGTCCACGGGGATACAAGACTACGATGTTGCAAAACCCATAAGAATTGACAACAACAACAACAACAAAAAAACAAACAAACAAACAAACAAACAGATACGCAATAAACTTATGGTTGGTATTCGTGTAGCTAAACGATTCTTTCCCTCCTCTGGACGCTACGTTTTATTCGCGAAGTTAAATCTGAACTCCTAACCGTAAACCTTTAAAAATATTGTATGTGACGTAGGGCTCGGCACTCCACAAGTGTGTGGCATTCTAAACCTTTAAAAGCCAAATACCTTTCTCCCACGAAAATCACGCTTTCATTTATTTCCTGATGGAAAAGAAGAGGGACTTAAATGCTTATGAGCGATAATAAAGGAGAATTGAAGGAGGAAGAAGAAGCATAAGAGGCTTCACGCACGACGTTGCCCTGAAGCAATGCGAGAGCGGTTCCTGGACCGAGTCACACTTCGTGGGAGAAGTTTTTTATTTTTTTTATTTATTTTGGTGGGTAAGAATCCTACATCCTTGTGAAGTGCAGAGCCCAACAAGCGTCTCGGGCAAGATTTTCCACATCCCCTCGTAAAAACAAAAAAACAAAATATTATTATTATAATTTTCAACTTTTAATTCATTTATTTAGTATCGGCAATTTATGGACTACCCAGTACGCCCACATTTTTAGCCTACTTTCGATTTTTGCAAAAAATGAAAGTAGACTTATGAGATCAACACAGGGCGAAAAAAGTGTGTCTGTCTGTGTGTGTGTATGTGTGTGTGTGAGTCTGTGTGTGTGTGTATGTGTGTGTGTGTGTGAGTCTGTGTGTGTGTGTGTGTGTGTGTCTGTGTGTGTGTGAGTGTGTGTACTCTGAATGTCTGTCCCCCCCCTATCAATTCGAACACGGTGAATGCAAATTGAACGAAATTTGGTACAAAGGTAGCACTAGCAAAGGACACCTCAGTGTCATGTTTTATATCGCCGCCATCTTTACTAAAACTGAATGGCGGCCACTCAAACGTTCAAAACGTAAAATCAAATAACGACTAACCAAATCATCCGATCTCTACCAAATTTGGTAACATCATACCTTCGTATAGGATGCGTCTTGTGACCAAATTACAAGGTCGTCCGCCATACCATTTCAGGATGGCGGCCGTGCGAATTATGCAAACTTTATAATCCATATCATGGGACCCACCAGTTCCGATTATCGAGCCGAGAATCGTTTTAACTGTTCTAAAGGAAGAGGCACGTTCGAAATTAAAAGTTTATTTTGTAATACTATAGTGCAGACGTGATTTTAAAAAGCTGAACTGATTCAGTAATAAGACAAGATGGCAGCGGATATCTTGTGCCGGACTTATATTTCACTAATTTGAGTATTGCATGCAATATAGCGTACTGATAAAAAATAAATAAACTTTGTATGAAATGCTTTATATATGAATAATATACTCCAGTGATGAAATCGTTTAGTATAAATCATTATTTGCTAACAAGTTCTATGTAAGTCATTTTAAATAGAACGATATTCGTTGACACAATTAGCTCAGTGGTAGAGCGTTAGCCTATCGCTCAAATGCCTATGGTTCAAACCCGATCAGAGCTAGGTTTTTTGCTTGAAATGTTATATGTTTATTGTTTTGTAATGACTCAGATGTTTTAAAATTAAGCGTTATATTGTGCACATTATGGTGTAAAATATATATTTAATTAAAACATAATTCGCCAGTAGATTTACTCGGGACATCTAGCTGCCAAAAAGGTAACTTCCAGATTTTATTGAAAAGTTTCTTCTTCTGGCCGCTAGAATGCACTCGCTCTGTTAGTATTATATTGTTCGATATTTCACCAATAGATGTCACGACTAGTCTACGTGGGGATCCATTGATTACTATACCATTATCATTCTATGCGCGTCGAATTTGAAGAATGACAAGATGATACTACGATACATTTTAACTTTTTATTTTAAAGGGTTTGTAACAGCCTATTTTGCGTTACTTGAAAATGTTATTAAGCGTTATATTGTGCACATTATGGTGTAAAATATATATTTAATTAAAACATAATTCGCCAGCAGATTTACTCGAGACATCTAGCTGCCAAAAAGGTAACTTCCAGATTTTATTGAAAAGTTTCTTCTTCTGGCCGCTAGAATGCACTCGCTCTGTTAGGATTATATTATCGAAAATATCCACATAGTTTGTATACACACGTCTCTGTAGGGTCATGGAAAGATTTGTTAATTCAATTAGGGTTGTGAAAGCCATGCACAACCAGACGTGTAAAGACATGCCTCAACTCAAAGTTGGATGTTGCCCACGGCAGGTCGTAATAATAATAATAATAATAATGTTATTGGTTTTACATCCCTTTTAACTACTGCTGATTTTAGAGACACCGGGGTGCCGGAATTTTGGCCCGAAGGGGATCTTTAACGTGCCAGTAAATGTACTGACACGGCTCCCTCGCATTTGTGCACCCTCAAATGCCAGCTGACTGCGCCAGGATACGAACCTGCAACCTAGGGCCCAGCAAGCGAGAACGTTACCGCTGAGCCACGCCGCCAGTCCGGTCGATTATGTCTCCAGATCCATAACATTCTTGATATACTTCTTATCTTTCTTTCTTCAATGATGGTAGCAGTTTTTATCTAGGTTGTGGCGTTTGGTAGAGGTAAATCGTTTCTAAGGTCTTCAACAAAGAATAGTTCTATTATACTCTTTGATAATAACAACGAGTTATAACTATACTCATACATTTAGGAGAAAGTAGGCTATATGTTCTTTACTGAACATCTTGTTTCTCCATTTGTTTCCTTCATCTCCGGGGCCCATATTTTTTTTTCGATTTCATCTTCGGGTTTTGCTTGGAAACCTTCGCATTTTTGAAGTTTTCTATTGAATGGGATACGTCGCTGAATATTAGTATATGCAATCCCCACTTCGTTAAGATCTCTATCTAGTTCAACGACCCAGGCCCATTTCGCAGTCTTGAAAGTAAGTAATGATGCGGTTGGTATATCTAGCTGAGCTAATTAGTTTCACATGTCCATGACATTAGCTGTTATAATAAAATTAAAATTAATAACAGATTATCCTTCTTTTCCGGATGGGTGAGTTATCTTCTTCACATGACTATACAGTGTGTGGTTATGGCGTTTTCTATATTCCCCATTGTCTCAGATGGGACCCAAAAGCTCATGCAAAATATCCTTTCGTTGGCCTCAAATTCGTCCATGAAACCTTTCTCGATCATCTTGATGCATTCGAATGTGTACAGGACCTCCACACGCATGACACTAAATAATATTAATAATATGATACTGCAGTAATATTATTGTTTTTATTATTATCATTATTACTATTACTATTATGAAAATCCACAGCCTGCTTCCAGTCTCCGACCGAGTCAGGAATGGAATGAATGAAGCCCCCATCTAGCGGCGAGGATATGAACTGTGCCGGCTGCCGAGGCCTGACGCACTCCTCTGGGGCAATGATTAAATGAATGACAGATGAAATGAAATGATAGTGGAGAGTGTTGCTGGAATGAAATTTTGACAGGGAAAACCGGAGTACCCGGAGAAAAACCTGTCTGCCTCCGTTTTGTCCAGCACAGATCTCACATGGAGTGACCGGGATTTGAACCACGGACCCAGCGGTGAGAGGCCGGTGTGCTGCCGCCTAAGCCACGGAGGCTATTACTATTACCATTATAATAATTATTATTATTTTGTAGCTGTATTGATATCTATGCTCACCACTCCACTGCTCGAGGTCTAGGAGATCATTTTGCCAATGATCCCGAGATGTGTACTGACGTTGATAAGCAGGAACACGAAGACAAACTGCTATGCGCGTTGTCGAGCCTCCAGCTGAGCAGAGGAGGGCACTAGAAAAATGTTTCGCTGTGAAATGACATCCATTCTAACACCGCAGCGCTGCATGCATGTCAAGAGGAAATTGAGAGAAAACCTCGGCCATTTAACGGATGACTCGGCATCAACTACCGGTGACTGTCTCGCACGCAAGGCTCGCAATTCATATCAAAACCTGCGACAGTCTTTTCTGACTTAAGAGGCACCAGTCACCGTCGGAGTGACCCCTTGTGCTTCGCATCACACCTCATTAAGCTGTTCTCTCCATTAGTGGGATAAAGGAATTACAATCATATTGCAAAACTCACGTGTCCGTATGCGAAAGTATTGTATTAATTTGAGGGATAGTTACCAGTTTTCCTGTTCAGATGATATAGGCCTACTAATCATAATTAAATATATGTTAATTCCTACATAGGTAACAGATATCACAGAATAAAAAAAATTACGAGCCTTACAGTAGTCGCAAATGATGTGTAACATCTGACATAGAAGAAACCTGACGTGAAATTGTTGATACACCGGTATTTTATACTATTATTGGTACAAATATCAACCTACTAGCTGTACCAACCATTCGTTGCAACGCCAATCAAAAAATGTGTTGGCGTTGTGACTTTGTTTGTTGAAGTGCTTTTGGATTCCCAATATTTTTTTCTCTTTCCGTTAACCACCTTTAAACTATTGTAAAATTGATTTACTATCTCTGAAACATTCATGGGAGAGTGCTCAAAAACTCACCAAAGTTTCATTGCAATGAAATGAAATGAATGGTATATGAACGCCTACGGGACTTTGTTGAAACGATTCGAGTGAATTTACTCGTGCGCTACCTCTTGTAAAATGGATTTACTAATTCAAGAACCTTCCCTGGCGTGTACACAACAACTCATGAATGTTTCATCGCAATCGGATGAATGGTATATGAACGAATACGGGACTTTGTTTTAGCCTATTTTCAATTTTGAAAAAATAGGCTTATGAGATCACCTTTTGTCCGTGTGTGTGTGCGTGTGTGTGTGTGTGATTCGTGTGTGTGTGTCCCCCTAATAAAATCTAAACGGCTGGAGCGATTTCAATGAAACTCGGAAAGTTCATAGCACTATTCCCGGCGACCTCGACCGTGCCCTTCAAATTTTGTTACGACTCACTAATCCAACATGGCGGCTGTGCGAAATATTTCACCAGCATTCAATATCTCCGAAACTATTACCGATATTACCCTGACATTTTCTATGGTGATAGAGGGAACTACTATAAGTTCACTTATGTGACTTTTGAAAATCTGGTAACTACAAAACCAACATGGCGGCCAAGCGAATTTGCGACGTTTAAATAGACGTTTCTCGCGATTTGACCAACCAAACGCAATGAAACTTGGTACAGTATATGTTTATATACATTTTAATGCACCGACATCTAACTTCGTTCAATTGTTTACAAAATCATAAGATGGCGGATGTGCGAAATATTTCACCGGCATTATATATCTATGAAACTATTAGCGGTAAAACCCTGAAATTTTGTACGGAGATAAAGGGCACTACTGGAAGTCCATCTATAAGACTTTCAAAAACCGGTTAACTACAAAACGAACATGGCGGCCAAGCGAATTTGAAAATTTTAAATAGACCTTTCTCGCGATTTAATGTTCCAAGCGCACTGAAACCTGGCACAGGAAATATTTATACACATTGTAATCCACTGGTATCTAATTTAGTTCAATTGTTTACATAACCTCAAGATGGCGGCAGTGCGAATTTTAAAATTAAGATTTTATTTATTGTGATGTAGTCATGCGATCGAAGTGAAAGTTTGAATAATGAACCTACGCAATAATTTTCCTTTAATGGTAGGCCTATATGACTCTATGGCCTATACATTTAACAATCCAACATGGCAACCATCCGAAATATTTAGACGATACTGAATATCTACGAATCTATTTTAGCAATCAAACTGCATTTCTTAATGTTCATAGGGGCTATGAACTTAAGTTCACCTATAGGACTTTAAATAACCTGGTGATCACAAATCCAACATGGCGGTGACGCGAATTATAAATATTCACATGGACGTTTCTCGCAATTGAACCATGGCATCTAATTTATTTCAATTGTTTCCATAACCTCAAGATGGCAGCTGTGAAAAATTTTAAAATCTCCTTGTTTTTTCTTTGTCCTAATTATGCGATTGAAATCTGAATACTACACGTTCACAATAATCTGCATGTAACAGTACATAACTCTAGGACCTACATATATAAAATCCAACATGGCGACCATCCGAAATATTTAGTCGGTTCTCAATATCTACGAATCTATTACAGCAATCAAACTGAAATTATGTATGTTGATAGTGGCAATTAACATAAGTAGGATATATGAAAATAGGCTGTATAATTCTTCACGGAACAACTTGTTTTGTAACGCTTCGCGCGTCGTCGCTTATTTGTTTAATCGTCTTGTGTGATACCTATTGTAAACTGGATTTACTAAGCCAGAAACCTTCCCTGATGTGTGCACAACATCTCACCCAAGTTTAATCGCTATCGGACGAATGGTATATGAACGAATACGGGATTTTGTTGAAACGCTTCACACGTCGTCGCTCATTACTTGCGCTACCTATTGTAACATGGAATTACTAAGCCAGAAACCTTCCCGGGAGTGTGCACAACAACTCACCAAAATTTGATCGCAATCGGATGAATTGTATATAAACGCATCGCCAACACTCATTTGTTTAAACTACTCGTGCGCTCTCTATTGTAAATTGGATTAACTATGCCTATAACCATCCCCGAAGTGTGCACAACAACTCACCAAAATTTGACCGGAATGGTTTATGAACGCATAAAAGACGAACAAACGAACATTCTTTTTTATAAATGCTGCTCGATTCAAATCAGCACTTGATAAATCTCTTCTTGTGCGTCGAAAATTATCTACTTCTTGATCTCTGTTGTTCGCTCGACGATTTCGCAATGTCAACCGAGCCATTTCATGGGCTACCTCACTTTGCTCTTGTGATTGAGAAGCACGAAGTCGAGTCATACTAACGCAGCGCTCTTTACGGGCAATTTCTGGTTCTTCCTCAGTCCTTTCATTCGCAATGTTCGTATCCTTCATGCATTATGGCTTTGTCGGGAAAGATTCGATCGTCAATGTCGCGGCATTGTTAATGATGATTCAAAGAGAATAGAAATTACGTTGAGTAACTAACGGGATTTCATGTTAAAAGCCTCATTTTATATACCGGTAGTGGAGAGCGCTACTCGCATCTAGTCGGCCGTGTCTCGTCAAGAACTACTGTTGCCTGGAAACGACTTGCCTTGCCATTCCTTCATGAGTTTATTTTAGCTGTCATTTGCGTTATGTTTTATAGTGACCTGTATTCTCTTTGACGTTTTATGTCACATCACGGGATAAAAAAAAGTCCTCAAGGCACGCCGGAAGGCGGAGGTAGATTTCACCGGGCAAGCCTGGGGATAAGCGAAGATAGGCAGAATATGCCGGTTTTCGTAGAAGGATCAGGCCTCATTTATTGCGAGAAAGTGTTTTATAATCGGAGCTTAATTAAATTTGTTTTTCGTCATTTTATGCATATTTTAAACATTTTATTGTCTTAAGGGGACGGTAACATTCTTGTCATTTGGGGTCTATTTTTATACTGGTCACACTGTCCTTATGCAAGGTTTCGACACTGATGTGTAACTATCTAACGGTGTGTTATTTGTTCACGCAAAATTTTATCTCCCGCAGAGATTTTGGTTAGTTCCTCAGTTTAGGGGCTGCGAAAACGCTGTCATGTAACCCCGTGTACTTAGGGTGAGTGTAGAATCTGTCTGATGAAAGGTGTGAATTTTGATGGCTCTATTAGTCTGTAATTGAGGTAAGGACTGCAGACGGTCAATTTCAAGCAGTAGTTCCTAATGTTGCTAACAAATACTACCGTCAACGACACCTAGCTGTGAACCTGGCTACTAGATGACACCGCAACCAACAACTCGCAACGAACGTTGGAACTTCCCCTGCAAAGGAAAGCATACTGAAGGATTTTTAGTGCTCTTAGAAAATTCGACGACTTCGGCCGGCTTTGAACCCGCGACCTTGGGCATAGAAGTTCAGCATGCTACCAGTTAAGTCACCGAAGCCGCTTCACACATAGTCAGATAGAAAATAGAATGTGATCTCGTGCAAGTGCGTTGTCATGGCAACGTCTGCTGGCTCATCCCTCATCAATTTAGTAGTGTTGTCATGGCAACCTCTGATGGCTCTTGGCATTTTCTTATAATTCCGAAATCATTTTTCTCATCCCTTGGCGTAATAGTGGGTCATATCAAAAATTCTTTCAGACAAAAGTTTTAGGTAATTATTAGGGGAATATTGTCCATTTTGTACGGTTTTGTAATTGTGCCTATTAAGATAGATATGATTAATGTTTCCCGAAAAACTCCTTTTTCCCACCCCTTTGATCAATGGTTGGTACTATCAAAAAACTTTTCAAACATAAATTTTTGAGACTTGTCTGACACATAGTATGAACTTTGAATGGATTCGATATTTCAAATATTAAGAGAGTTAGAGCGATATTTCACTTTTTCGAAAAAAGCCCCCCATTTTCACCCCCATCGACCGATTGTGTCTATTAACGAACTCGACCGAGATTTTATAGGGATACATATTATGTAAGAATTTCAAAGTGATTGGTACAAAATTGCGGTATTTATCGTGTCCACAAGAAAGTGATATATATATATATATATATATATATATATATAGATAGATAGATAGATACATAAATTATATATAAACTTTTGAACTGACGGTGGTTTTGGGGTCTAGGGGATGTGAAATGCGAAGATATGTCGACATTTTTCGGAAGTCATAACATGGTACCCCTAGCAATAGTTAGCTTTCTAAAGAAATCTACCTATGTCCGTCTCCTGGTTCTAAGCTACCCCCACACCAATTTTCAGCCAAATCGGTTCAGCCGTTCTTGAGTTATAAATAGTGTAACTAACACGACTTTCTTCAGTATACATAGACTAGCTGTACCCGGCATGCGTTGCAATACCAATCAAAGAAAGTGTTGGTGTTGTAAATTTGTTTGTTGAAGTGCTTTTGGATTCCCCATATTGTTTTCTTTTTCTGGTAACCACCTCTAAACTATTGTAAAATTGATTTACTATCTCAAAAAACATCCTAGGAGCATGCTCAACAACTCACCAAAGTTTCATCGCAATGAAATGAATGACATATGAAGGCATACGGGACTTTGTTGAAACGATTCGAGCGCCGTCACCCTTTTGTTGAATATACTCGTACGCTACCAATTGTAAAATGTATTTACTAATTCGAAAACCTTCCCTGGCGTGTACACAACAACTCATCAAAGTTTCATCACAATCGAATGAATGGCATATGAACGCAAACGGGATTTTGTATAAACGATTCGCGCACCGTTACTCATTTGTTGAATTTACTTGTGTGCCACCCTTTGAAAAACTGATTTACTAATTCATATACCTTCGCAGGACTGTACTCAACTCACCAAAGTTTTATTACAATCGGATGAATGGTATATGAACACACACGGGACTTGGTTGAAACGATTCATGCGCTGTCGCTCATTAGTTGAATATACTCGTGCGCTACCATATTGTAAAATGGATTTTAAAAAATCAGAAATCTTTGCGGGATTGGAAACAACATTTCACCAAATTTTTTTGCAATCGCATGAATGGTAGATGAGCGCATACGGAACTTTTTTTTAAACGATACGCGCGCCGTTACTCATTTGTTGAATCTAGTCATGCGCTACCTATTGTAAAAAGGATTTACTAAGTCAGAAACCTTTCTTGGAGGATGCACAACAATTCACCAAAGTTTCATAGCAATCGGATGAATGGTATATGCACACATAAGGGACTTTGTATAAACGATTCACGTGCCGTCGCTCATTTGTTGAATCTACTTGTGCGATACCTATTGTAAAGTGGATTTACTAAGTCAGAAACCTGCCCTGAAGTGTACACAACAACTCACCTAAGTTTAGTCGCTATCGGACGAATGGTATAAGAACGCATACGGGACTATGTTAAAACACTTCGCGCGTCGTCGCTCATTTTTTGAATCTACTTGTGCGATACCTATTGTAAAGTGGATTTACTAAGTCAGAAACCTGTCCTGAAGTGTACACAACAACTCACCTAAGTTTAGTCGCTATCGGACGAATGGTAAAAGAACGCATACGGGACTTTGTTTAAACGCTTCGCGCGTCGTCGCTCATTTGTTGAATGTACTCGTGCGCTACCTATTATAACATGGATTTACTAAGCCAGAAACCTTGCCTGTAGTGTACACAACCTCTCACCCAAGTTTCATCGCTATCTGACGAATGGTATGTGAACGCATACAGGACCTTTTTGAAATGCTTCGCCCGTCGTCGCTCATTTGTTGAATCTACTCGTGCGCTACCTATTGTTAAGTGGATTTACTAAGCCAGAAACATTCCCTGAAGTGTACACATCTCACCCAAGTTTCATCGCTATCAGACTAATAGTATATGAACGCATACAGGACTTTGTTGAAACGCTTCGCGCGTTGTTGCTCATTTGTTGAATCTACTCGTGCGCTACCTATTATAACATGGATTTTATAAGCCAGAAACCTTGCCTGTAGTATACACAATCTCTCACCCAAGTTTCATCGCTATCGGACGAATGGTATGTGAACGCATACAGAACTTTGTTGAAACGCTTCGCCCGTCGTCGCTCATTTGTTGAATCTACTCGTGCGCTACCAATTGTTAAGAGGATTTACTCTGCCAGAAACCATACCTGAAATGAAGAGAACATCCCACCTATGTTTCATCGCAATGGGATGAATGGTATATGAACGCCTGTGGGACTTTCTTGAAACAAACGCACGCCATTTTGTTGAAGCTACTCGCCCCATCTATTGTAAATTGGATTTACTACCCCTATACAAATTATTTTGAATATCTAACGGGATTTCATGTTAAGAGCCTCATTTTCTATTCCGGTAGTGGAGAGTGCTACTCGCATCCAGTCGGCTGTGTCTCGTCAAGAGCTACTGTTGCCTGGAAACGACTAGCCTTAGCTGTCATTTGCGTTACGTTTTATAGTGACTTGTATTCTCTTTGACGTTTTATGCCACGTCACGGGATAAAAAGTATCCTATGTCTTTCTCCTGGTTCTAAGCTACCTCCACACCAATTTTCAGCCAAATCGGTTCAGCCGTTCTTGAGTTATAAATAGTGTAACTAACACGACATTCCTTTATATATATAGATTGTAAAAGGGAGTGTTTTACAGATATTGTAGTTAATAATACGGAACTCATTTTATTAGATGATTTGTAGCTTCCACCAGCACTAGCCTAAATAAAGATTACGATATGGATCAACTGGATTAATAGACGCGACACCGCTCATAACCTAAAATTCCTTATAAACAGGTCCTCTTCATTCACAGACCAACACGTAAATGGATTCTGTTAAAATGAGTCATATTGATATGATAAATATCGTTTAAAATGATAATCTGGTAGCAAAAATATCTACCCCGTCCGGGATTCGAACCCATGATGTCTAGATTCACAGTCATAAGCAGTAACCCCACGGCTTTATACACTACGCAAATTTTGTGCACAAGATGGTGCTTATTTCCCCGTTCCAATAATACTGCATTACGGAATTAAGTTTCATTTATATTTTGCTTGTTTCGATAATGTTCCTACGTGAAATTGAGTTTAAAATGCCTTATGAATAGGCCCTCTTGTGAGTAAAGAGAATGTATTCAGTAATAGTTCATGAAGGCTTGCTCAATTCTCGTATAACCACAACGATTATATTATATTGATGACTGCATTACCGTTATGTGGGTTAATATTTGAATAGCCATTGTGCAGAAACATAATACCGGCCATGCCAACTACGTACTTGCAATGTTTGATAATAAGGCATTTTACCATTTAAATACTGATACGAAGACTTCGAACATGTACCATGTCATTTGTTTCAATCACTTGACACCAGAGTTCGCATGAGCGTTTTCCGTTCAGTTAGTCATAATACATTCCACATGGCCGAGAATAAGTCATGGTATCAATTTCCGACACCGCGCGCTCATTGTTTCTCGTACCACTGCCAGTTGGGTCTTACCACTGCCCGCTGGATTGATCGATCGAGTTTACAGTGCAACTTATACTTCCGTTCGTTCCACCCCTGCCAGCTTGTACACTTCCGTTCGATCGATCGAGCGGGCAGTGCATACTTCCGTTTTCCACCACTGCCAGCTAGTACACTTCCGTTCGATTGATCGAGCGGGCAGTGCATACTTCCGTTTTCCACCACTGCTAGCTAGTACACTTCCGTTCGATCCACCACTGCCAGCTCGATCTTTCCGATCCACTTCCGTCCCCAATTTTCAAAATCACTCCCACAAAACTATCCAGCAACCAAGCGAAAAGATGTTACACTTCAATAAGTAAAGAAGGTAGTTGTTCTGAATGGCCATTGGTAAAAAAAAATGGCGTATCGCAAGATTCAGTCCTTGGCCCACTATTGTTTCCACTATAGGTTATACCTTCGTCATAGGCTATTCAGAATCTTTCAACATGTTAAATATCACATGTTTGCTGATGATCATCATGTACATGCTAATTTTCCTACTACACAAACCCTGCAGTAGAAAGGGTAGTAAATTCAGTAGCTGACCACAATCGAATTCTTCGAAGACACAACTCACAATTATTATAAATTTGAGACTTTTGAACTATGTTGATATGTTAATTATGTCTAACATATCAATCATAAATTCCCTTGTTCTATACAAATGCTCTGCTACCAATTTGGGACTCATAATGGACAATACCTTACCTTTGACCAAGACCAACTACAATCCTCAGACCTTAATGTAGAAAAAAAGGCGGCAATGGTTGCCCTAGCCATAGCTAAGATCATGTCATCGGGCTTGTCACGGTTCGTGTAAATTATTATTTTTGCTCGCCTAAGAGCATAAAAGATATCACAAAACGAGACTAGGTTCTGAAGAAATATGCATCAATAATGTAGACTTACCTGAATTAATTTATCTATTTAGTGCTGGCCTCGAATTATAGGTTCCTTCATCTTCACCCAAGGGACAGCTACAATAGTCTCACTGTTTCTATGGTTGAATAAGAAGCTTTTTGGCGAGTCATCACGATTTCTATTTAAGTTCAGTAATTATAGATTAATATTATTAGCATAAAATCAATCAGATTCTGAAGTAGGAGAGAAGAAAGTACCCGGTTACTGAAGTGCTGTCCCAGCACATGCAGAGTATTTGTGTACACAATCGGAATGAGAATAGTTGCCTGAAATAACCGAACCAACACTATAGAGATGTAATTCAATTAAGACCTCTCGTGGAATTGTCTAAAATCTCGAGTAAAACATCACACCAAATTAGTGGATTGAAATATGCAAAGAAGTCGTCGTGTGGATATCTGAACACAATTATTGAGATTACCACACATAAAGGACGCGATAATATGTTACCAACTAACCTATCAAACATTCGCTGTTACCGTTTGGAATAGTTGTACGCTGGAAATAGTTTATTTAGTAAAGTAATGTAGGTAGGAAAGCACTATCTCCCTCTTACGGCACACCATCTCGCAATATAAGTATATAATTGGCGAGTTACTCACAACACTTTATTACACATATCATAATTAAAAATAACTTGCAAGCTGTAAGAATCACAAAAGTATGAATAATGACGGAGCACAATGAGTTCACTGTTTGGCACAAAGGAAATATCTTCCTTACCAATAAATAAAGTTCACGGTATTATTTGGCGTGTATACAAGGCAGTGTAGATCATCAGCCAGACTGGTAAGTATTTACGGAGACACATGATGCTAAGCGTTCAACGTTCAACGTCAACGGTTTGGTCTAGCCGTAGATGCGCATTGCATTTTCCCTTTACGTTCGACATTATTGAACTGTACTAAGCTATTATTATATTGTCACTAACTAGCAAATCATTGCGGTGTATATTCTTGAGACACTTCTATTATGCTTTAGTCTTAGGTACTTCAACATCTTCAGTAAATGACACAATGCCATCGGTAGACTGAACAATCATCACACAAACGAATAGTCCATAATAAGCGTATTATCACATATTTACACCCGATTGGAGTACATTAACGCGAACTGGACTTAACAGACACACAGAAGACACAAAAAATTACAGATGAGCGACAGTTTATCCCGACTTTCATCAAACGAAGCCAATCAAAGCTAAATAGTGTATCCCAGCAACGAATGTAAACAAACAATATGCCGGGGCATCAACATACGCCATTTTCACACTTTCGAGACCAGCATTAAGGTCTGAGTATTATAGGTGATCTTGCTTTGACTATACATATAAATCGATCTGTTAATTAAGCTGTATCGATAATTTACCAGCTTCGACGTAATAATTGTTGCCTGCTGATTAATACAAGCAAATTATTTTATCAGTCCCTGGTTTGTCATATATTGGAACATTGTTCAGTGGTTTATAATGATATTTCAGAAACATTTAACATCAAATTCAAAGAACACAGAGATGAGCATCACACCGTACTTCATTCTGCCCTAGTGGTTGAATTAATTGTGCAGAGACCACTTGCTATTGCAATTTTAACTATCCGTATACTTAAACACAAGTCCCCACCATATCTCTATAATATATAATTTTTCCCGTAGTGAGGACGATCATGGTCGATGTATTAGATTTACACAAGTCATGATGCAGATACCTCACCATCGTACGGCTAAATTCAATTTAATCGTTCATGTAAACTGCATCACCCATTTATAATCAGTACAAGTTGTATATCTATGAGAATTCTCATAGATCGGTACTCAAGAGACCCCTCGCCAGTGCTTTAATGGCGAGCTATAAGTGACAATTAATAGAACAGTATGCAACGAGCCTATAATGGCAATAAATAAGACACGAGAATGTTTATAAAACGAGCGAAGCGAGCAAATAGCGCACAGGTACTGTGTAGGATCATATTGTTGTTTTGGTCAATTAACAGAAAATAAGCTGTTACAAACGACTTAAAATTAAAATATATCGTATTATCAACTACTTATTCTTCAAATTCAATGCGAATAGAAAGTCAACGGAAGGCAAATCAATGGAGTCCCAAATAGAAACGTTTCACATAAGCAATCCCTTTACTGAACAGAGGGCTGGGTTATAATTTCCGTGGATCAAATGTCATATGGTTCCTGCGTCCATGACGTTCTAGTGTGTTTATATTAACAGCAGCATTCACTAAAATTGTCGGCGAATTCGTACGAATGCAATGCTATATGTAGAAATAGGAGTTGCGGATATTAAGGTACAGTGCTATTCATTTTGCAATATTCCGCAGTTTGTTTAAGCAAATATCATGGACGGTGCCCAATTTGCATGTAGGTAATTTATATAGGCTAGAGTAGAGGGATGGTGTATTGCAAACTTCTGGTCGTAGATTTCTACATTTCTTGCTTATTTCACAGTATTTTCTTGTTACCGTAAAGGTTCGTGCTGTTTTTGTCTTTGCGTCTGGGATTGTAAGTACAATGGTTGATCTGATATCCTTTACTCTGTCAACTTTCAAATCAACTAATTCATGACCGACATGTTGCATTATGAGCGCATGTGCGAAGCTCTCCTTATCTAATTGGTCAATGAATGAAAATCTTGGTATCTGATTATCTGTGTCCCATCCAGTATCTCTTTCAATGTTTCGCTCGTCAATATACGAGGCACGTCCAGAAAGTAAGCTCCGTTTGGTAATTAAATTAAATTGTGTACAGATACAGAAAAAATATTTATTGCACAACATTCTACACCTCTTAAACTACCTTTTGACATAACTGCCGAACTTTTGCAGGCATTTGTCATAGCGTGGCACAAGTTTTTGGATACCTCTTCATAGAAGTTTGCCGCCGACCCGTAAACGAGAGTGAAGACTCCCCTTAAGATATCCTACTGTTTGGTCACTACTGTTAGGCAAATTGCGTGCTTACCAGGAGAACTGCGTATGTTTAGGAGTTCTCCTGACCACATACGCAATTTGCCTAACAGTGATGGCCAAACAGTAGGATATCTTAAGGGGAGTCTTCACTCTCGTTTACGGGTCGGCGGCAAACTTCTATGAAGAAGGTATCCAAAAACTTGTGCCACGCTATGACAAATGCCTGCAAAAGTTCGGCAGTTATGTGGAAAAGTAGTTTAAGAGGTGTAGAATGTTGTGCAATAAATATTTTTTCTGTATCTGTACACAATTTAATTTTATTACCAAACGGATCTTACTTTCTGGACGTGCCTCGTATCATAATGAAAAGTAGTACTTAAATGACCTTCATTATGATTTAGTTTTCTGACATATAGTCTAATATTTACATTTTGACATCATCAAACATATAGAGGATTACGAGATTGTAGCAAGTGAATCGTGGATTTACACACATAATTTTACTTTCCTTTTAATGCTCCCATATTAGCCTATAGTTTGTTAAATTTAATGATTGTTGTTCATGCTGTATTTTTATGTGCGAAAGCGGAGACGTTTTAGTCTTATTTATACAGTCTTTAAATAAACAATCAATCAATCTCTCTACCAATTCCTAAACGCCAACATCCAATAACGAACATGCCAGTAACATAAAACTATATGTATTGCCACTATATTTATAAAATCGAATTTGCAACCCCCCGAGTTATCAGTTCAAGAATTACGTACTGGTTAAACTAATCAGCCTGTCACAAAATGATCCACACTAGGCATCAAAGACCCAATTACAGTTTAATTTGCAGAATCATTTCAAGATGTCCACTTTGCGAGGCATTTTGTCACAATAACTAGCAACATATGCTACGAGAAAGCAATTCCCATAATATTTGGTATTTCAATAGAATAAAATTCGTATTTTCCAAGTAATAATTTTTAACAATTTTAATATTTTGTGCAGCTGTCATCTTGAATACAAAATTATTGAAATAGATAACTCAAATTTTACTATATAAGAACTACGTAAACTAAACTCTACGCAAGGGTCTCGTTGGAAGTCTCTTTTCATCTTTTTCGCTTCATATTACTGTATTTCTGACTAAAGAGAGGCTCTCCTCTAAAATCGTTTCTGAAATTACAATAACGTTATAGGTTTATACCTACTCTAATAAAACAAAGAAAGCAATATTTAAGGATGCAAATGATCAATTCATGCGGAACTTGGTTTAAATTCAATATCAAAATTTTATATAATGAGAAACCTCACCAGCTCTCATCACCAACCTTCCGTGTTAACCTTTTGCACTCGAATTTGATCAGTTGGTTACGCTCCCAATTTAAAAAAATATTTTTAACATACCTGTTGTGTCCCATCCAGTATCTCTTTCAATGTTTCGCTCGTCAATATATCTATGTGGGAGGCGGTTATAAACCTGAAGTCAAAGTATGCGGGAACTTCATAAAACCGACGTACGTATGAAATGCTGCTCTAGCACTAACTAGAAGACCATCAAACAACTGTCGTCAGATACGGAAACGTTTCCAAAATATTAATCCATGGAGCTTTTGTTTTAACAACGTTCTGTAGTATTAATTAATTAATAAAGAGAATGACGTACAATGTACGTCGATAGCATGTCTTTGTCATTCACTGCAGAATTCTGTAATAGACACTGTTCTCTTCGAGAAGATGAGGAAGTGATATACATCACAATGACACTTGCACAATTCACAGGTGATCTCTAGAGAGGGCGAGTGGTAAGGGTTGGTCATGCAGATCTTAAAGTAGAAGCCGTGCACCGCAAAGCGCGTGACTATATGGCGTAGCTCGTAACCGGGTCCTTTCCAATCTGCGTTCGTCATTGATACTGTGCTGCAGAAATTCACCGGAATGTCTTTCTTCTTTGCATGTTGCTTCAGAACTAGGGATGTATATGGCTTAGTAGATGGGCTTTGGTGATCTGTTCTTAGGCCCTCTATGAAGAAAGATTCACCTGATAGGTCATATGCAAGGCGAGTCTGAGTATATTTTAACAGACATAAGAGCTTTTCAAGAAGAGCGTTTTTAAATTTTCCAGATCTCTTAAATTTTCTTTGTTGAGGTCTATCCATATTAGGTCCATGCCGTAGTTTTAGCCTTTAGCAGTTTTCTATGAGATTTTTTTTGGTGAGGCCGGCATGAAAGGGTCTCGGGTTTGCGTTCCGTGCGTGGTCTCATTTTCAACCACTTCACTTCAAACTATTATATGCCCAGCTTGGAAGAGACTGTACTCTAAAATCATTCCTGAAATTGCAAGAACGTTATAGGTTTAACGTGTTCTTCAACTGTGGTAACTTTAGAGAAGCCGGGGTACCAGAATATGTGGAGGTAAGATATAACATGACCATTCTGACAGATTTTCTCATCACCGCCTTCATAAGTGCTTTCATAAATAGAGGGAATCCAATTTGATACCTGGTATTTGAAAATCAAAGTAGAAGTATGCTACTAATCACTAGGGCTCGGAATTTTAGGTGCCAAAAATCGGGAAAATATTTATTTTTTATGTATTAAAAATACCTGAAATTTGTGACAAAAAGTAAAATTATTTAATTATAATTTAGTTTATTAATGTGAATATAAAAATATGCAGTACTCACGAATGCAATTTAATATATTGAACCCGCTAACCACTGGTTCATGTGATATTTTTCACCGCAATGCATTTTTGATGCATCACTTTAGAACGCACCCACTGACCGACCGTGCTGTCGCTACATGCTAACATTCTTTGGAGTTATAAATGGTTGATCTTTTGACTACGGAGAAAAACACTATTAAATAATCAGAAGCTAAATTATGACATTTCTATTTTCTACGAAGCTCAGATATTATCACATTGTAATTCTGTATCATCGAAACTTTCTTTAGAATGTGATTTCTGCTTTTGGTAAGGTAGTAACCTCGCAGATGCGCGAACCGGAACCAGACAGACGTTCCACGACCAGTGTAGTTACAAGCTCACGCAGCGCATGACTGAGAGCTTACCACATGTGTTTGGATTATCATCCAAGTTGGATGCCGTTTGTATCAAGTCCGTCTATAAGACGAGGTAACAGTTCGCCTGAAGGCGAGGAAAGCAATCCTAGTGCATCGCACATTATTTCAATTCGAATAGTACATGATATTATTAAATATTACAGCCGGAGAAGGCTTGTTCTACGAATACTGTAGATTTTTGGGAAAAGTGATCATAACCGTGGAACGCCACATTTTCAGCCACGTGCTTGAACATCATAATTCGACATCGTCGAGTGGCTATAAATACATCACTCCCAGTGAAATAATTATTAACCGAGTGGATCATTTAAACACTCATAACTACGAATATTGCTTTAATCGCAAGTGCGATTCTTTTCAGTGAAACGCAACGCCGATGCCACGTGATTTGTGGGCAAGTGAAATCTGCATAAGTGAAGCAGATAATAGTACATGGCCAATTTTTAAACCATCGGCGCCGTGTAGTAGCAGTGAGTTTAGTGCCACGTTAAAGCTAGCTTCTGTGAAATTGTGCTACGCTTATTCATCGTATCTTAAAGTGGTAAAGTCATATTTCAAGATGTAATATTTTGACGACCACGTGTACGACAATCCTTGTTACGCATCACCTGT
Organism: Meconema thalassinum; assembly: GCA_946902985.2. Lineage (NCBI taxonomy): Eukaryota > Metazoa > Arthropoda > Insecta > Orthoptera > Tettigoniidae > Meconema > Meconema thalassinum. Next base: position 249,106,492 of record OX336391.1, read on the forward strand.
GGAGATGAGCTGTTAAGCTTCATCATGTGAAGGAGAGGACCGGAGAACTACAGCCGATGACGGAAGAACCATGGCTTAACACCCGCTAATCCAAGGAAGATGACGACTTTGAGGAGAAGTCTGGTTATATCATCACGACAACGACGAGGACGAATAAAGGCCGTGGAAATGGATAGAGCCGATGTGGAGGCTCAGATTGGACAACCCTTGTCCGGAGACCAAAGCCTTATTATATCCCTCGGGTCGTTGGAACGACCGAGATGTAGACATCCTTTCTTGTGAGTCCGAAATATTCATTCCTTGTGAGGTTCTTTTGTGGTGTAGCTTAGTGTAGTTTATTGTAGTTTATTGTAGAATCAGCCGAACTCCTTGACAAGCCATAGGTAGGTTTTGTACTGTTAGAAATAATCCTTGTAGTTCACTTTCAGTGATGGTTAGTCACCTGTTGTGATTGAATTTCTCTTCGATCACGGTGCATTCTGAGGGACATCGTTAAGATGTTATTTCTACCCCTGCTAAGCGTGACTGTAGTCTTGTTACTACGTTATGTTCAACCCTAGGTGGGTGATTTTGTGTACAGTTATCTGGGATGACGATCAGACGTCATGGCCAGTGTTATTTTTATAACACCCCTTTCTAGTAAATGTTGTCACGCCACTGATTTAGTCAGAACAGTCCGAATCGTTGGATAGCCGACTGTAGCTATCAGTTTTGTAATACTATGTCATTTTTCATTTTGATGTGCTATGAAGCCATCCAGTTCAAGTTTGAACACATTCAGAGTGTTACAGTTTGTATGCAATCTAGCATCGAACCCAGCAATGAATGCCGAATCATTGGCAAACTTAGCAATTGTAAGATTTGCGCCTTTATAATGTTTATTTCGTGTCAGTGTTTCGACACAGTTGTTATTTTGGTTATATTTAGACAGAGCATATATGCACTGACATATCTGCACATTTCAAAGAGATTCAGATGAAGTGGAATATCTTTGTTTTTCTTTTCTTTGACTTTTCAAACTTGCTATAACTTTGAGCATAGTTTTGAGGCGTGATTTCAAGCCTAATGCTTATGTAAATTTCTATTATATCTGGGACATGATAACAAGGCCAGTTTTCTAATAGGACTTTCTGCGTGAAAGCTGCCTGCCTTCAGTGATGTGCATTTTCTAAACTGCCAGTGTAGATGATTACGAGTAGCGAGGCTAGCTCGAATCATGGACAGGTGTTAACAGTTCCCAGCATGCAGTGTACTAGAGCACCACTCACTCAGTGAGACCATAACTTTTCCAGACTATTTGACAATGCTTATAGCATTACTAACACTTAGATGATGTGTCTCATATGTAGGTCAATGTATAGGCCACCATTTTGTAATAGTCATATGTTTTGTTACTTAGAGATGACTGGCGAAAGCCATGTGTTTGCATCGCTACTAAAGCGAATATCTTTCTTCTCCATCTGAGAATGATTTCACGTTATGATGAGGTTTATTTATGGTAATTAAGAGGCTAGATGAGGCACCTGTTTAGAGGCTATATTTATGTGTGTCCAGACTTCGATTCTGTTGACTGTGTTATTGTAGGGAGATAACTGATGTTCATACCAGGCCTTACCCAGAGGTAAATTAAGTGAGCCGAGAGCCACTAATAACCTGTGTTATTGTTATGTCCGAGCGGGAGAGCTCGTTGACGGTGTTTTATAGCAGAGATTGATCTCGAACGAGACTGCTACTGCTGATCCCAAGGTATTCAGGATTGTTAGCCTATTCGTCATTAACCAACTATAATTTAAACCAACGATTCTAATAATCAGTAACGTCATTATTATAAACCTGATGATAATTAACTACTCATAGCATTTAACCTTGATTTTCTTGCATTTTGGACCTGATGGCTGGCACTTGCTTTGTGCACACTTCTCTTGTGGAAGTATTCTAGGACAGATGACACTAATTTTTATCGACGGAGTGCTTGCTCGACCTTTAGTCAGTAGCTGATGGAGCGTGAGCCTCATGCGACGTTAGACGTAGTTTTCACTACGCAATCGCCAACGTAAATCACATGCACGTAGATGACACTGGTTTACAAAGAGTAACCCAGGGCGAAGGCAGGAATAATAATATTTATGGTCTTGTTTTACTTATTTCAAGTGTATGATAACCCCATGTTTACCTTTACTTAGATTATAAGAGGGCATTTAATGTTTTTGTTTGTCGGCTTGTCAGGTAGATTTTGTATTAAATTGTTTTTGCTTTACGGACGTCATCGCAGTAAATTTTGTATTAATTGTTAGGAATTAGCTAGATTTAAAAATAAATGTAAATGAGGAAATGGTATCATCCTAACTTAGACTTGCTATTGTTACCCTGTTAAATGTAAATTCTGTTATTAGCTTATTTTGTAACTTGATTTAGAGACTATCGCCGTACCATTTTCCCAGCGTTGCTGTTGTTGCTTTACTTTGTCAGATAGATCTTTCGCGAGGGTTTACAGTAGTTTACAGTTAGGGTACTGATCTTTTATTTTTATTTATTTATTAGTTTGCGGATTAGCCGTTAGAAACCCTCCGAACTAGGCTAGGTGTGTGATTATTTTAAATAAATATTTCTACAAGTTTTACTTAAGTCTGGAAGTTTATTTCTCAGTTCAGCTTTAGGAGGTGTATTTTCTTGGGCTGTCTATGACCTTTTTAGCAACCATGTTACCACGGATCCCCTGGATCATGGATTCTCGTGCCGCTATGGCCTATAAGAAATTCACCCAATCCTCATGGCACATGGGTCCGGCAGGTGAGGTGTTAGGGATGTCGTTTCGGCTGTTGGCAACCCTGATAGCTCCTCTGACGGGCACAATATGTCTCACTGACTGCTGACGCATTGCGATACACCGAAATACATCTTCAGGTTGTCATCACATATGTCCAAGGATTATCGCGAAACACTTATTCCGAAGGCGCGAAACTACGGCAATATGTTTCTTGCCCTTGAGGTGTTGTGTAACTTGAGATCGCTATTCAGCCTTGATTGCTTTCATACATGGTAGGCAGAACAGTTCGCCCCCATTAGAAGTAAAATTATATTTAAATTCTGCAACAGACGATAACTTGTAGTTGTTTTTACTTTTGGCATCGTAGAACTGCCTTACACCTCTCAGTGCCAGAAATGAACTGCATGTGAGCGACACTGGTTCCAGGTAGCTGGGGGAGGGGGAGGTCTAGCACGTGGTACAATATGGCTATGGACAAGGAAATCCCCGGCTTCCACAGTAAATGGCACGGGGAGACAAGTTAAGAATAACACAGTTGCAAGCTGACATACGCTCTGCATGAAGATTATATAGCTCACAGGTTCTTCCTCGCTGAAGTAACACAGAACAAAAATTCAATAAACTGAAAGATCTAGCATACTGATTTTTAAATGTAAATATTATGTCTTTTTATGTGCTAATAAATGAAAAGCTGGAATTTATGTATGTATAGGAAAAATGCTTAAGATATGTATTTACATAAAATCATATTTATTTACCGTCAGCCTCCGTGGCTTAGGCGGCAGCACGCCGGCCTCTCACCGCTGGGTCCGTGGTTCAAATCCCGGTCACTCCATGTGCGATCTGTGCTGGACAAAACGGAGGCAGACAGGTTTTTCTCCGGGTACTCCGGTTTTCCCTGTCAAAAATTTCATTCCAGCAACACTCTCCACTATCATTTCATTTCATCTGTCATTCATTTAATCATTGCCCCAGAGGAGTGCGTCAGGCCTCGGCAGCCGGCACAGTCCATATCCTTGCCGCTAGATGGGGGCTTCATTCATTCCATTCCTGACCCGGTCGGAGACTTGAAACAGGCTGTGGATTTTCATTTCATATTTATTTACCAAAAAATCCGAGCCCTACCAGGCCTAATCACAGCGAAAGGAAAGAACGAAAGGAAACTTGTCGTTTTATGTTTCTCTTAATAACGCGATATAAGCTACGGGGCTCCTTATTTATGTGTGATCCAAATAAATGGACGGAACATTTCTCTACGAAAATCCAACATGCATTAATCAGAAATGGAACACAGTTCACCTTGGTGGGAACTTTACCCGATGACTCACTAAAGGGTCCAACGAACAGAAACAAGACCCACCATTTACAGGATATAATCAACGATGAACTTGGTTAATTAGCCACAGTATACTAGCTATCGCCTAGAGGACATTCCTTGTAATGTCGGAGTAGTTCGTTCATATCCAACTTTACGGTTGATGTGAAGCGTATCAGGTAGACATGCTCGGATGAAGAGCGATTCTACATCAAAGCTCACCACAGTGTGTTCGAGTGTTTGACGCGACAATAAACAGGTCAAATAGAACGGCTTTGAGCGTTAGAAACTGTACCCACACGTTCAGCTCAAGCAGTATTCTGATAAATCTAGACATGTGAGAAGTTCTTTCGGTCAGTAATTCATTTTAGTGTCTAAAGCCATATAGATGATGCAGTGCACTGTAATTTGGGATAAATTGGCAAGCGAATGTGAAATTATCCCACATATGGGATTTGTCAACAGGAATTGAAAATGTCAGATACATTTATACTTAGTTAGCTAAATGTGTTACTGGCCCCGTAGCGTAGGGGTAGCACGCCCGCCTCGCACCCTGAGGCCCTGGGTTCAATTCCCGGCTCCGTCAGGGATTTTAGAAACTGACCTGATGGTTGGAACGGGGTGCACTCAGCCTCATTAGGACAATTATTGAGTAGCTGCCTGACTTCAGCCGAATATTGTGAGTGCATTGTGTACCTTAAGAAATATAATATTAGATATTCAGAGTCGTCAGGGATGCCAAATGTTGATAGATACTCACTATAATATTTAATCCGACTCTCAGAAGGTTAGAAAGTATGCAGGCCATCAAATCTATATTTTGTATACTTATAGAACATACAATTCCAGACTAGTTTCGAGCAACCCAGAGATCGCAATGTTGCAAACATGATTCTACGCGTGTTGATATTTTCTATGTTTAAGTGTACGAATCTTCTAAACTAAAGGATGGATTTCATCCCTAGCTTGCACGTGCAATGCATACTTTAGGATATTTGTGATTGTTATGCTTAATATAAGATGAGTCAGCAGGGCTTCCAACTCTGTATAATAATCTCAATTCTTCTGAATTCTAGATTAAATGTCTCAGAATATATGTACTGAGCAGTCTGAGCACACATCCTAGATGTTTTAGACATGTTTAGAGTAAATTTGTGAAGGTCAGTGCTGCCAATATAACTCTATGCTAGCGTGTAGGATCAACGTTCGAAGTGCATGTAACTTCCAAATTAAGAAATGTTTTTTTAACCGAATTTCGTATATGTGTAATGTATATCTCAATAGATGTAATTTGGCATATTTATTGGAGTCACCAGGGCTACCATCTGTTGATAAATGACCTCCAAAATGTTGAACCCTAGTCTCAATGTATGCAGGCAAACAGCTCAATATATGGCAATTGTCTACAGACGAAAAATTTGCGGATTCATTTCGAGCAACCCCATTCGAGCCCTCAGACCAGAATTAAATTTCTTGGCACAGCCTGGAATTGAGCCTGGACCTACGCAGTGATAGCCAAGAAAGCTAGCCACTACGCAACGAGGCGGACAAACTAATAAATCAGAGAGGAATGAAACAAATCTAGTGTTGTGCCCGATTAGACCGGAGTCCGCACGACCACATATGCATTTTACCAATACTCAGTCAGCACGAGAGTCAAAATATCCCGGGGCGCCAGATGGGTTAAAGATAATCGCAAAACCGACATCAAATGAAAAAAAATGCTTTACTGATTTTTGGCTCAATGCAACAATAAGGATAGAAGGAGATTCAACTGGGCATAACACATCATGTAAAATTATTTCATTTTATTTTGAATTTAAAATTGACTGCAAAAATGCTCAAAGCAGCATCATTCACGTGTGGCGACCCACATCCTTTTTACACAATGTACAGAAATTTTCCAACACATTGGACAATTATTTTTTGGAAACACAAGTCTGATTATTAGTCCTGTAGACTGTGTTCCAAAATTATATTCATTCATGATTAAATCCAGTTCAAATTTAATTGTCTTTACTGGAAATATCGTAGTTCACTGTTTGAATTTTACATAATATTAACACTCGTAGAATAAATGTTCATAGAATTATTAAACTTTCACTTATTTTTCCAGTTTCAAAAAATATTGTCAACAAGAAGTTCCGTGAAGAACTATACAGCCTACTTTTCATGCCAATGATTATTCTACAGTATAAGAACCTATCTGGAATAATGACGATATTAAGTTGATAATATCGAAATATCTAATTAGTTCAAAATATACCTGGTATAATGTAGCCTAATAGAGCACTACAGTTGGCAGCCCTGGTGACTGAATATATTCTTTGTTCCACCTCTTAAGGTACAGAATACAAAATTTGGTTGAAGTCCAATGGACGTTACATGCAGTTAGACATTGGAGCTATCAGCACGCGTAAAAGCATGTTGCCAACAATACCATGCGTGTGCTGGTCAGAAATAATCTGAATTATTATGATATCTTGTTGTGCCAATTTTGGATGAAATCCATTTGTTAGTATAGAAGTTACATGTATTTTAAAATTGGACATATCAGCAGGCATATAATCATGTTGGCAGCACTGCCTTGTATTAAATACTCCAAATTAATCTAGAATGTCAGGTGCTATACGTGTGCAACGTATAGAGCTGTTGGCTTGGATACTTTCTGATTTATTGATATTAGGGTAAAAAGAATATAGACAGCATTTATTAACAGTTGGCAGCCCTGATTGCTCTTAACAATACTTATAGTCATATCTGTTATGGTACACATAGCACATACGAAATTTGGTTGAAATCCAACTGATAGTATAGAAGTTACATATATTAAAAAATTGGTACTATCAGCAGGCTTATAATCATGTTGGTAGAACTGACGTATATAAGTTACTCCAAATTAATCTAAAATGTCAGAATATACGTGTGCATAGTTTAAAGCTGTTGGCTTGCATACTTTCTGATATATTGGTATTTGGATAAAAAAATAGAGAGAGCAATTATTAACAGTTGGCAGCCCTGGTGGCTCTTAAGAATACGCTCAGTCATATCTGTTTATGTACAGATAATACATTCAAAATTTGGTTGAAATCCAATTGATAGTGTAGAAGTTATATGCATTTAAACATTGGACCTATCAGAAGGCTTAAAATTATTTTGGCAACACTGTCATGGTTGGCCTCCTGGAAATTAAACTGAAATAGTATTATCTACATGTGTGCCAATTTTGGAATAGCTCCCATGCATACCTTGCAAGATATCCAACATGGAGCTCATATTTCTAGTGCGGTTTTTCAGCAGTTGGTAGCACTGACATCATTTTCAAATATGAACGTGAGCTATTCCGGTGCACATCTTTACTCATACTAAATTTGGTTTTGATTGCTGCAGCCGTTTAGGAGTTGATAGGGGGGGACACACACACAGCCAGACAGACAGACAGACACACATTTTCCCGGATCGATCTCATAAGTCTACTTTTTCCTCATTTTTGCAAAATGTGAAAAGTTGGCTAAAAATATTATTATTTCTGAATCAACACAAATTATGTACACATATTAATAACATCTGAAAAGTATTTGACCTTTTGAGCATAGCATCGAAGAACTGTGCGAAGTACAACAAAATTAATTGTTCTTCTGACATTAAATGTTTCGAGAAGTGACTCGATTATGAACTTCAAGTTCCTAACAAAATACATGAATTCTAAATCATCAACTTGATCAATAAATTGTTGAACCATTCAACTATTCAATTTTCCACTTGGGAACATTATTATGAAAAATATTTATATTCATGGCCATTTTAGCAACTTTCACAACTTGCAATTCTTCGACAGAATGCGGAAATAAGAATTGTAGCTTCATAATAAATTAATTTAGTTCATGGCACTAGGATTGAAAACATCCTTCAAATTATTCGTGGTTATAGAATTATTTTTAATTGGCAGTGGCCTATTCTATTATTTTTATAAGAATACAATATTCCAACAACAACGGCACAGGTCTTCCTCTGAAGAAGAATAAAATACTATCATGACAAATCCGGGTTCTAGCAAAATCAAAGTCTTAATGGAATCCGTAAACAAGGTTGAAATAAGAACTGATGATTTCTAAGAAATAACCTTCGGGTCATTCATACGACGAAATGTGTAGTTCCAATACTCCTTCTATAAACCTGAGCCATCGAACCTGCTATTTGATTGATGCTCGAAAAAATCTCCTCATTCCTGCGACTTAAACATGCGCACCTGGGAATGGCATTTCAACTACTCCACACATAAATTTTCTTCCCAAAATGTATACAATAAATCAAGCCTCTGCTTGTTATCAACACTGGAAGATTAATAAACTTACAAGTTTATTTTATTTTACCATTCAGTTCAACCCGTGAATTTACCATGCTTATGAAAATCTTTATTTCACTTTCGAGTGTATTTACGTCATGATTTTATATAAATACAAAAATATCCTAATTGATACAAATATCATTTGCTTCCCGTTTCATGCCTCTCCGTGTTATCTGAAAAATATACTTTGCTCATTGCAAATATCAACTGTTCAACCAGAACTGAAATGTTGGTTGAATGCGGGCTTGCGCTAACCACTCTCCTTCGGAAAATCTCCTGTTCCAAACTAGAAATGATTAAACTACTTCATAGGCTCTCTCTCAATACATATGATTATTAGAAAATATAAGATCCAAAATTATTTAGAAAAGTTATGAAAATTATTATTATTATTATTAGAGGATTATTATTATTAGTTATATCATTTTAAATATATTTAATTATTATCTCATTATGTGAGAATCCACATGTTCGAACCTTCGAATATGGAAAAAATATCCATTCCTCAACAAAAATAATTTTAACTTTTACAGTTACATCGACGGTTTTCCGTGACTTCCCAAAAATATGAAATATTCAAATAAATGCTCGATATGCTCGGTCATCGATCCTAAACTGTTCTGAGTGCTGAAAATACTCAGAATAAGTCTAATATGTCTTGCGTAAATCATTGCAAGATTTAAATACGAAGAAAAATAAATGTGTTGGTCATCTGCAGAAAAATAGTTTGTTCCAATTAGCTAGGCATAATATAAAGTCAAAATGTGGCTTACATTTCTTGATGGTCTTGAAGCGTAGTGAACCTGGTTTGTACCAGATTTATCCATAAACATGCCCTATCGGACAAGCACGTATAATCCTTGTATCGGCCGCCATTATATACCCACAATCCGTCTAGCAAGACATAGTGGTAATATCTCTTGACGTTTGAAGTAACTGTTGATCCATTTTAATATTGGCTTCTGTTAACTCCATAACAGTTTGCTTAAATGGGGTCAGATCTAAATGATCTATTCTCAAATATGTCAGTTGTAACATAAATCACGGTAATCTTTTCAGTATAAGAAAACACTGACAGTCTAACCAATCAACGGCTGTTCTGAAGATCGTTCCCTGGGCATGGCTTCACACCATCTACCATGCGCGAAGCAACATGTAGTTTCCCTGCGTTGGCTAATGAACAACACCGTGATAGACTGGCCTTCAATATACTGAAAGATCGAAGTGGTTATCAAGTTACAAATATGAAATTGACTAAATTGGACTAAAATATCCAAGTATTAGGTTATTACTGGACTGTGACAAAGTATTATTCTAGACAAAGTCTAGCATATGTCCATGTAGAAATAAAATATTTCACCAGTGTCTGTCGAAAAATAACTATCACTTTAGTGATTCTCCCTGCCGGAAACTTACTAAGTTCCACTCGTAGCGCAGCACTTTTGTGACTATCACAATTTGAAAATAACTTCTGCGTAGATCCGGCAACCATGTGCCTTGGCTCAGCGTAGCGGCACCTTGCTAGGCAAGTGCTGGTTTCGAAGTGAGCTAATGATGCCTGAGCCGGCCGGCTTTTATTCAAAACGGTCAGGGTCACGCTGAATCTGCTGAAATCTGGAAATCCTCATATCTCTGGTATCCCTGGTCCGATTTACTTGATACTAATTGCATTCTCTTTCATTTGGCCGTGCCAGTAATCTGATCCAAGTCTCAAGTCTCTACTCCATGGTTAACTATTTAATCAATAAATAGCCTCGACCTCTGCTATTACTCGCTACGTCACTTGACATGCTCTTAGCGGTATATTCTTTCCAATTGCTTCTAGAAGCAAGGGAGCGCGATATTCAAATATCTCAACTTTCAAAAGCGGCTGTAGCCTTTCCCTTGATATCTAGGTGTTTGAATCTTGGAATACCCATTCCTAGAGTTGGGCACAGTGTGGAATTCAGAAACCAGAAAATAATTGCCAACTATTTCAACTATGTAATATTTTTGACATAATGTTTAATGAGCAATTGAACAGCTGCAAATATAAGCATAGTTTATGTAAAAGTTACTTGTGGACAATATCGAAGGGGTGTCTAAATATTCAACGCGTTTCGATAAACTCTTTTCTCATTCTTTAAAGCAAGAAGAATATTAGATTATATTTTTAAAAAATAGCAAGTTACTTTACCCACACAATTCCGGTGCTTATTTCAATTAGCCTATGTGGAATTTTAAAATTATTACAACACTATGTACTACCGGCCAGCCCCGTGTGTTGGGGTAGCGCGCCTGCCTCTCACCCGGAGGCCCCGGGTTCGATCCCCGGCTCCGTCAGGGATTTTAAAACTGACGTGAGGGTTGGAACGGGGTGCACTCAGCCTCGTGAGGACAATTGAGTTAGCTGTCTGACAGTGAGACAGTGCCCCGGTCACGGAAACCAGGATTAACGGCCGAGGGGACCCGACGCGCTGACCACGCGTCACCCCCAAAATATGCAGGCCAATTGGCTGGGCAGCGGTCGCTTGGTAGGCCTAGGCCCTTCAAGGGCTGTAGTGCCACGGGGTTAGTTTTTATGTACTACCGGCATATTACTCTCCTTTTATTGATTCACACAAGTATGTAACATTTCTCAATTAGACGTCACCTTTATCAGGTGATGAAGCCCTGTTCCATAGCGAAAGAAATAAACTTTACCTCAGAACTTAATAAGAAAGGTGTTCTCCTATCCACTGGGAAATGACGCTATAAGATACAGAAGTATGGTACCTCGAAGATAATATTTCACTTGAAGCTCAATTTGGATGATGGTCGTTTCCTTGATCCCTTTTGGAAGCACATATTCATTTCAATCCACGCCGGGTGTGCTACCGTAAACTTGATTCTTTACATTTACTTCCATTTCCTGCCGTATATTTACTCTTTAACATTTTGTAACCTGTCAAAAACTGCAGTGCTTGTGTCTCTTTATTCCTTCCATCCTAGCTACTCAAGCTTTTATCATCACATGTAATTAATATGCTATATGCCTCTGTACTTGTTTCTTACGATCCTACACAGTCTATTTCTGCTGCCACAAATCAACAGCTTGTATTTCTTATCTGTATGTCCCATGGTTTGGTGATTACCATTCCAAGCTGTATCCCGAAGGCCGTCTCGCGGCATCGTAACTACCGATACAAAAAGGTGTATATTCTAGCACGTATTTTCTTTTTGTAGTGGTGGAGGTGGAGATTACTTTAAGAGGTGTAACACAAATGGACACCAATTTTCTATTGTAGGTATCGTAATTTATAGCTTATAACGCGGCTACATCTTGGAGTAGCAGCCAACATTATTAGCCCTCGCCCCGCAGATACAGGATCGATTACCGGCTCTGCCAAGACATCTAATCCTTAACTGAGGGCTGGAACGGGGTACGCTCAACCTCGTGATGCAAAACGTAGTCAGCCTGGAAGTGGGATTTCATGGTTTCCCACTTTTAATTTAGGTAAATGCTGGAATGGATCCTAACTGAAAGCCTTGACCGCCAGATTCCCAATCCTCATCTAACTTATACATAAACAATAATACAGCCATTACAAAAACACAGATTATCTGTCAGGAATTCTGCACTCACCCAAGAACTCAGGGCTAAACGACTACGATGTCCAAACCCCTCAAACGAGGGTACAACAACAGCTTAAAATGAATGCTCATTTCAGAAAAGGAACGTATTGTACAAATGTTCTATTGAACCGGTGTCTTGGTAAATTGATTAACCTGTACCGTGGACTAAATATTCTGGTACACAATTCCGTAGTGTTGTATTCATGTTTGTACATCCTGTATCGGATCCTTCTTTCAGATCCGCAGTTGGGCTTTCATTTATAACAGATCACCCGACCGTTCCTCCTTCTCAAACTAATTAATTACCTTGCCACGTGCGGAAAACCCACATACATTGTTCCAGTAACGGACGATATACACCTTATACAACATTTACCTGGTTTTGGTTTCATCTACTGCCTTAGTAGCAATTAAATGCATCCAGCATCGACATTTTCCTTTCTGCAAAACACAAGTCTATTCTCTGGTGTGGGACATTGCACATGACACCTTTTTACAATAATCAAAAATTACTGAACTTCAATAACTAACTTCATATAATACTGTATCTACATAGCGATGAGATTCTAACCTATACAAGAAGAAGCTGAATTGTATTTCCTAACTGTGGGCTAATTTGACGAATTGTCTACATCGGTTGGAGATCCCCTTTATAGTGATAACATCTGGCTGGATCCGGCTGTAGACTTAACTCCCCTTTTGTCATTTACAATAGGGCTCGGACTGTGATTCGAATTATTTGGCACTATTCGAATATTCGAATATTCGAGGGACACGAATAATTCGCGAATACGCGAATAATGTTCGAATATTCGAATATTATTCCAATACCATTGTTATTCGAATCGCTGTATTCGAATAATAACGTATTCGTGCACATTCGAATATATTGTATTCGAATAATTTGAAAGGTATGCCCATTGTTTTTAGCCTACTTTTCACAGAAAAAGGAAAAAGGAAATAGTAGACTTATGAGATCGAACCGGGCAAATGTGTGTATGTCTGTCCCCCTCCCACCCCCCCCCCCCTATCAAGTCCTAAACGGCTGCAACAATCGAAACCAAATTTGGTGTGAGTAATGCTCTATACCTAAATATCTCAAGCCCATATTTGAAAATGATGTCAGTGCTACCAACTGCTAAAAACCGAAATTGAAATTTGAGCTCCATGTTGGATACCTAGGAAGGTAAGCATGGGAGCTATTCCAAAATTGGCTCGCATATAGTGTACCCATGTGAGTAATCTCGATGGAAAATATGCTTCCGCCTCCAGCTAGCGTCAGTACCCGGGCGTGTACCGTTCCCCCATTGAGCAGTTGCATGTTTTGGATTTGAGGCTAAAAGGTATCAACTCTACAATGATAAGGCACAACACTATTCTAAAACTTTAATTCAGTAATAAAATCATGGCTTCAAACAAACAAAACAATCCCCACAACCATAAAACATAATCAAACAAAAATTACTTCCACAATCCACTAATATGAACATAATATTACCATAATAAAATCATATCATAACACAAACCTTTACCCTTATATCAACTTCACAATATACTCTAGTGCGCTGATGCACATACAACTTCAGAAACAAACTGTACTTTGATACTACTGTCATCCAATGTGACTTCTTTCATTTCACAAAATTAATTATTCCTTAAACCTCGTCTTAATTTGACAATTCTGTTTACCGTGTGTGTTTGATCATTCTCTTCCCACCAAATGCTTTACATGCATTAGCCTATTCAGGTGTTGCACAGCAGTCTACGTGCAACTCCATAATTATGTAAGCTACCCCTACACTTCCTCTATTTATATAGTTCCACTGCATGCCGTCTGTGATTTCATCTTAAAAACGTTAGTTATTGCTGTGTCGGATGGTACAATTAAACTACCCTTGCGCGCGTAGCCTGTGGTGTCGAGTAACCAACTTCTGAAAAAGTTGTCAGTGACAGTACAAATGCAACGTCTAACCATTCGTTAGATTGCTAAAATCATGAACCATCAGGGTGATCTATAATTACCATTGTGTTCTTAAACCACATGACTTCATTACTCAATATAACAATGTTTCATTTCATGTCATTAACAGGGTCTAAAATCTGCCCTTTTTAAACCTTCTTTCACGGTTCGCTTGACCGTCCCGGACCCTCCTCCGAGCGGCCTGTACACAATAGAAGTGGAGTGAGGTTCCAACATTACCTCGACCCTCGTTTCCTGTCTCATGGCTTTCTCCCCAAGCAGTATAAGATTTTACAAGACAAATACCGTCGTCCCAGTGACACACATATCCCAATGGATTTAAATTGAATATTATGCAAATAGGTACTGGATGAGCTTTAACATTTATTCCTACCCTGAGGATAATAATAACTGGCACCAAATAGGCCCATTTCAACATCAAGGTACGAGGTTCATAAAACATTGGTCTAGTAGGTAACCGGTATCTTAAATAAATGCTGCGGTCAGCCACACATGCTGCCGTCATAAGATTCGCTTCAACGAGCCGAATCACACAATAATAAGTTCTCGGGGAATCAGATAGAGTGCAGAGGTGTCCATCGTTTGCCTCTCACCTATCACGGGATTCAAACCCGGAACATTCCATATCCATATCCATCATCAGAGTTAGGGTCCAAACACTAATTACACTCTGGCACAAAGCATATCTCCCAGTATGCCCACGGCATACGAGATTTCATACGTCGAATAGACCACCTGGTTCCTTACCTAATGTAATGACCTTCGTCCTATAATTATTAAGAGAAATCTATCAATTACTCTATAAGCTTTTACTCAAGCTGCAAATTCAATTCACTAGAAAGCTCTTCCATTTCCTGGCATAATTATATTACCATTAATACAATATATTCTGATATAAAACTCTTTTCTTAATCCCGTAATGTAATCTTACTGTATAATCTTACTGCTTAGATCGATAAGTCTTCCCATAGCGTAAATATTTCTTGCTTACAACATTTTACCTGATGCATTCATTCATACCTTTTATTTATTCATTATTATTATTATTATTATTATTATTATTCTCACTGACATAAATAACCAAAATCCGACACAACTAATCATCTTAAAAATCGAACAACCGTGTTCGTTTCGTTTACATAACTGATTTGCCATTTTTAATAATAGTGGTAACGATTAATCCACTCTCTGATGCAAAATAACATCTCAACTCTATTAAAATCAATACAATAATGATTAAACTTGGAGGGTCTATCTCCTACTACTGATTCTTACTGGCATCTTTATAACTCTGAAATCACATTACATGCAGTGGCCTATACTTCTACTTAAACATAATTTGTTGGGTACTCACATATATCGGCTCATCATGGTGGCTCCAACCACTCATATCCTTCCGGGTCGCCTGCCATATGCAGATTTAGTGCGACATTTGCATCTTGAATACACACTTTTTATGATACATTTCTTCCGCTCCCCACACGACACTTTGCATTTCTATAAAGAAGCTATTGCTCCCAAAACACATGACACTTTATAACACGTATTAAGCCATTAATTTAAAAGACATTTCACATATGATTTATACATAACACACGTCACTTTTTACACTTTTCATTGGTGGAAATTCCCTATCAAAGATATCAAAATTGCAGGCGTCGACGGCATCTTCCGTGCTCCTACCAACTCCTGATTGAAAGTCTGGTTCATTTGCCCCCGGAATTCACCAACAGTCTACCAATAATCCTACGGTAAGCTTCCTGCTTTGCATAAATATGCTTACTTCCGTCCTGAGCGTTACTATTTGGTATTCTTAAGACATTAACAAATGCTTCGTAAAGTTTCTCCCAGCGCATTCCAGCGTAATAAGACATGTATAACTAGTCAATATATTCTACACTGCGCTTGACATTGTACATAATTTTTACACAGATTATTATTTTCAATAGTTCTGCAACTTATCTCACACGGTGCTTCCTAAGTGGACACAAACCATTGTTCGTACTGCTGAGTACACCTGCAGCACGACTGTAATTAATAAAAGCTTACTAAAATTTTACTGCACGGCTTCCCAAGTTGAATTCCGGGCCTCCTTCCTTGCCTTCGGTAATAAACATTTCACACAATAAAGTTCGTTGATTACCGTGCTTCTTATTAATTTCTGACTATACATTATTATCTTCTCACTTGGTGCATTACGATGTGCGGTGAATATAATGGTTCACTCAAATGTACAAGTCTTTGTTTAAACGTCCTTTCATGAGCCGGACCGACATACGTTCCGCCTCAACAACTGCTCGACAACTGTGTTCTGACTGTCCTCTGCCAAGGGTCGACTTCCTTATATTGGTTCCACACAAATAGTAGAGCTAAAATTTCCCGCGCTATCTCGACTCCTCTCCAAGCATGATTCTGGTCTCGAAACCATGCTCATCGGGTTCCTTTTTCTTCACTGATCCCAGAACTATCTGCGTGCTGAAGGATCGCTCGGCCAATTAATTAATATTAATTCCTTTCTCCATAGCGTGGGGACGCTGTTTCACTGGGAATCCCTGGCGACCTCGTCAAACCCAGCCGCGAACAACCATAGTCTTATGTCCTTCCGCACTCCATTAAATATGCGTCAATTTCGCAGATTAAACGCTCTAAAATTAGCCTCCTGGCTAAAGATTCACCTGTGTGCAACTCTCATGTCATTGCGTTATTCCAATCACGAGTAATCAATGATTTTCCTTGGGATCTCTCCCCACTCTTCTTCGTCCTATTCTCAGTCGGGGAAAAACTGGGTCATTATTCAACCCCCCAACCTCTTCCAGACGACATAACTAGGTCAGCAAGATTGACACGGCTCCAAGAGTCTCCTCCTACTATTCTGGGCCTATTAGTAAAACGTCAAACTCGGCACTTTCTGTGCCCCAAGTCCAGCATAGCCTACTCCAAGTAGTCCAATAATGCTGTATTCTGCTCCTTTTCCCTGCATTATTTTAATAAATAATGTCATTATCAACTGAAATCACACCAGTGATTAAATATATAATTTTCTCTAGGGGTTTTTACAATGAAACTCCCTCCACAGACCTCGGGTTCGTTCCCTGGTGGAACCTTTATACTGAGATCACAGTCTCTGAGATCCACGTTCGATATCAGTCAGCATGACCCCCTCGGGTTCATATTCCCCTTGCAAAACTTATAGAAGTCAATTGCAAATGACTCTCTGTAAGTAACCAACTGACTGTCTACCACTGTCTGTGTTTACATCTGGGGTCCTTCACCTCGTCTGGCTGCGAGTAGGTTAGTCCAGCTCCCCCTTCCACAATGCGCTCAGCTCTAAGCTGTTCATTCTCTTGACGGAGGGCTTCATTTATGGCCTCGACTTCCCTCGCCGATTCGACCATTTCTTTGTAAAGTTCTCGCAGGCACTGGCATTCTTGCTGTTTGTCCCTTCCACTGGGCAAGCTGTCTGCTTCTCGTTCCGTCTCGCCGCGCGAACTTTCAGGTCTGACTGCCTGGCTGACTTCGCCATCCACGTTCAGTTGGGTGTGTGCTGCTAATACTTATTTTTGTTCGTCGAATTCTTCTGGCGGATGGTAAATTTTTAAATTGGCTGCATTCATAACGACCTCGTTTCCTGTTTCTAAATGCCTTGTCCTGTATGCATTGTTTTGTAGGTCTCTAATCACTTCGAACGGGCCGTGATATGCAAAAATGAACTTCTTATACTTCCGTGCCTCTGGATCTGAACTGGCGGGTTTCCGCACTAACACTTTCTCTCCGACGAGAAGCGGTCTGTGATACCTCTTCGCACGATTTCTTCTGTGGCGTCTCTCCGCCTGTGCTTTGATATATTCGAAGGTTCGTTGGATCCTCAATTCTCGTCCTGGCTGTGCATCTACTGGTAATGGAATGACACCAGTCCACGGTCTCTCCGGTCTCTGATCCAAATGTAGAGTCACGGGAACCTGACCTGTCGCCTCATGTAAGGTATTATTTATGCAGTATTCAATTACTTCTAGGAACTCAATCCAACGCCAATTCTCTTCAGAGCAGTAGATCTTCATGTACTTCTGGATCTCTCTCATCACTCTTTCAACTGGACTTTCCTCAGGATGGCGAATGGTAGATAAAATCTGCCTAATTCCTAGATTCTCCAGTTCTCGACGAAATTCTGCACTTGTGAAGCAACTTCCGTGGTCCGAGAGGATGTTATCCGGCTTCCCAAGAATCGGAATAACTCTCTCTTTCAGGCGTTTCAATACCTGCTTTGAACTTGTCTTCCGTATGGAGCATAATACCACCATTTTTGAAAATACATCCATGGCTACAAAAATGTGTCTATTGCCTCTACGTGCTCTAGGCAGTGGTCCAAAGTTATCTATGCTCAATAGCTGCCTTGGCTTCTCCGGTAACAACGGGATGGGTCGTTGTCTCATTAAAAAGGGATTTGGCTTTACCCTTTGGCACAAATCACATGTCCTAATAGCATTTCTCACCGTTTCTCTCAATTTTGGCCAAGTAAATGCTTCTTTCAACAGAGCACAAATTTTGTCTATTCCGGGATGTCCAATTGCCCTGTGTGCTAGCCACACCAATCTCCTCTGCAAAGATGCAGGAATCTCAATCCTTTGACGTGTATGATCTACATCATCCCACTTGTGTAGTATCTGATTATACCATACATAATCTGTTGCCAATGCCTCTGCCTCTCTGTTTATTGCAGTTCCCCTTGCTAAGTGTCCCTCAAAGTAATCGATCATCATCTTCAACCACGGGTCTTTGCGTTGTAGGTTGGTAAGATTCCTCAAATCATCCAACGTCTTGTGATCTCGATCCTCAATCTGGACAGCTAGAGTTTCCTCTTCTCTAGGGTAACGGCTTAATATGTCCGGTATTACATTCTCTTTCCCTGGACAGTATTCTATTTCCACATTGAATTGCTGAATATACAGGGACCATCTTGTCAATCTCTGGCTAGATAAGTCTGTCTTTAACAAAAATGTTAAAGCTTTATGGACTGTTCTGAGGACTATTTGAAAGCCATACACGAGTTTATGCCAAGATTGCAACGCGTACAAAATTACGAGCAACTCTATCTCTGTAATCGTGTAGTTTTTCTCATGGGCTTTCAACCTCCTACTTATAAAGGCAATAAAAACTTTCTTCTCAGGCTGGTCAACATTTTCCTGGAATAGCATCGCCCCAATACCAATAAGTGATGCATCCGTCTGTATGATGAACTTCTGGGTATAATCCGGGTATCCCAATTTCACATATTCCAAAAGCATTTGTTTTGACCTCACAAATGCTTCCTGACATTGCTCCGTCCAATTCCATCTGCCGCCTTTCTTCAATAGGTCCTGCAGGGGTGCTACTGTCGTAGTATAATTTGGGCAGTGGTTCGAAAAGAATCCAATTACTCCCAAATACTGTCGGACGTGCTTCACTTTCGTGGGTCGAGGGAAATTTCGAATTACCTCCAATTTATCTGGATTAGGCTTAACTCCATTTGCATCAATAACATGCCCTAGGAATTTAACTTCCCTCTGACAGAAGTGCGATTTCTTGATATTAACCTTAAAGTTAGCTTCACGAAGGTCATCTAGCAACTTCTTCAGGTCTCTTTTGTGCTCCTCCAGAGATTCTGACGTGAGTAGAATGTCGTCTACATATCTGATGGTACTCTTTTTCACATCATCTGATAGATTGCGATCTAACGCTCTTATCAGTGCTGAACCAGCTGTTTTCAAACCAAAAGGTAGCCTTAAAAACGTGTATGTGTGTTGATCAAACATGAATCCTGTCAACAGACTAGTTTTCTTCTCTAATTCAAGATGGTGGAAACTGGAAGTGATATCCAAGTTTGTGAATACGGTCTTCCCTTTGAACTTCCAAAGGATCTCTTTAATAGGTGGCACTTGGTCAAACTCGGGAATAACCTTCAAATTTAAATGTCTCAGGTCCAGACATACTCTGACAGTCCCGCCTGTCTTAGGTACGATTACCAATGGACTTACATAAGGCGTAGGTGTCTTCTCAATAACACCGGCCTCCAACATCTCCTGAATTGCCTCTTTCACCTTGGCATAATGCTTTTCGGCTATAGGGTAGGGTCTCTGCCTAAATGGTGTCCAATCACTGACTTGAAAAGCATAAGTGAAGTTCTTTATACGACCAGGTCTCGAATCAAAGACTTCCTTCTGTTCCAGTAATAATTGCTTTAAATTTTCCTTCTCTTTTAGCCCAATTTTTGCTTCTTCTAATTTTCCCGAAATATATTCTTCCAGTTCGGGTTCCAGATCTTTTTCCAAGTCTGTGGCTAGTGTTTTCAGTTCTTCTTCTAACTGCTCCATAGCTAACACTTCTTTCTCCGCCACGTCTCTGTATGTATGCCATACTTGTTCACTTGACCCTGGTTCAACCTCATTGAGTGCGACCTCCAAGCCTTCGGCTTCCTCATTCACATGGAACATAACCCTGTCCTGTGCTAGGTCGATTATCACTCTGTATTCCCTTATAAATTCTGCCCCA